>CM062819.1:1520373593-1521573593 GCA_031772625.1 Pinus tabuliformis | reverse complement strand
AGATCAAGGGTAAAATTCACCCAGAGCTCTAATGTCAAATGGTAAAAATGAGTTGTCATTTTAGATATTTATGGTCATTTCTTAATTATTTTATTTAATGTTTTGACCTATTTACAGTTCAATTTTATCATAAAACATGTCTTTTTAATCCATTTGATGGTTTTTTGAGTAGGTCGACAATTGTTTAATGGATTCTATGGTGTTTTCAATGAATAAGATCATTTTGAATAAGAGTAAAAATTTATCGCTTTTTCGGGTTCTATAAAATTATGAAAAAGGAACCCCCTTGGAGTCCTATTTTTTCTCTTTTCAGACTCCCAAAATATGAAATTTTTTTCGAGCACTTGTCTTTTCAAACTCGTTAAATTAAATGAAAAGACATCTACTCAATATAAGTTTAGCACTTTTCCGTACTGAGATAGACCACTTACGAAAAAGGAATACCTTAGTCGAAAATGGGTAAGAGGTTCTCTTGAGTATTGTTTTATGCCTTTTCAGACTCAAGAGACTATCTACGAAAAGGAACCTTTGGAGTTTTCTTTTTCGCCTCTTTTCCAAACTCTCTAAACATGTAAAATATGTCGAGTTATACCTTCGTTGGACTCGTAAAAACATCAAACAATGATGAACTTGTCAATCTTGACGGGAGAAAACCACTCCTTCTCTGGGTTTGTTAAATATACTCAGAGGGATTCATCCAAAGAATGATTTCCAGATCAAGCATATGTTATCCTCCTCAATATTGTCAAAAATAAAGAGGTGCTGACCAATAATGGTTGGGGAAATTTGGAAAATTGGATACTCCACTTGTTAATGGCAATGAGTCACTCTTGAACATGACAATCTTCCACTTCATCTCAATGGTTGTTCGGTTGAGAAATATTATTGTATTTTAGTTTATCATACCTTTTCAAAGCATGCATTTTGGTTTTGGGTCAATGTTTCCAACTTCATTTTAGTGTCGTCGTTGTTCTCAAGAGAAGTCATTCAGTCAATATCCGCTACAATACTCTTAACCCTTCATTCCATGTTTGTCATTCTTGATCCAGTTCCATATCATCACCACTCTACTCATTTTGTCTCAAATGATTATACCTATTTCGTGTCATTGATGGGGGATACATCAAGGCCCTCTTGTGATGGGTCACTTCATATTGACATTAGCTCATTATCTAGGAAGTTGACTTAGAAACACCCCTTTGGTACCTTGGTTCTTGCATACATCAATGGAAAGTTCCCTCACTCTTGTAAATAGGTTTACGTCATTTTCCTTCGACCTAAATATTCTGTGTGGTGTTCAACTTCAACTCATTCATTCATGCCATACGTATTGTTCTAGAGTACTTTGAGAACCATTAACATCATCGGTGGTTGCTCTCACATATGTTAATGGCTTGCATCATTGACCGATAATCAAATGGTGTCTACCATGTTTGACTTTAGCTCATTGATTCACATTGTTAGAGTCATACATTGGTTGGTCGTGTGAATGAGATAGAAGGCCCTAGATCTAGTTTCAACCATCTGGGTTGTGATTTCAGGAGTAATACAAGATCACAATGTATGCTGTCTATGACCATATAGATAGTAATCCAGTCATGGGTCCACCATTAATTAACCATGGCCATGTATTTTGTTCATTGTACATGTAATTTTAGCTTATGTGCCGAGCATGGGTATGCCTCCCTCAGCAAAGATGTCATGATCTAAATGTATTATAACAGATGGTGCTCTTGGCAGTTGTTCTTGATCCTAACTTGTCACAAGGTAAAGCACTTCAGTCATCAGTTCTCATTTATGACTTTGTGCTTTAGGGGGAAATATGTTATAGGCCATTTTATCACATTTGGTCAATAGGCCTTCCAATGGGATAAATTCACATACTTCAACATATTGTCATCATTCTTACTCAAAGCCCTAAGCATGACTTTGATGAATCGCTGAGTTTATGCTCTTAACTACTGAATTCTCGATATTTTAAGGCCCAACAAACCCTGGCCCTTTAAGGACCAACATTAACTACCAGGTTGACCCTCTCTACATCTGTTCTAATCACCAATAGGTTGTTTAGTCTTGGGGGTGCATTGATTATAGAAATTCGAGAAAAATATAAATAATCCCAAAGCCTCTTCTAAAAGATTCTTGATATTGTTTTAACCATTTACCTTGGATAAACATTTGAATCCTATCCGATTCCACCTTGGAGAAGTCACCATCTTATCCCTTGAGTTCATCCTCCCATCACTTTTGGATCTCAAGCCTAGAATGATAAATGGATAACAATTCAGGAGCTACCCCCCACATCTATATATTTGCAACCATCCATGGGAAAGGGGTTAGATTTTGGAGATTGATTCTACCCTCATGTTATTTATTTGAGACTCATTATTCCATGCATTAGGGTGACATAGAGGCATACTTTGTGGCAAGGAAAGGACAAGTCAAAATGGGGAGCTCTTCTACAAGATCAACTCCTATTTTTGGTTGTAACTCTTTCCATTTCTATTAATACAAATAGTAGCTTGTTTTCCTATATATGATGTTATGATTTCATGTATTTCAATACCTTGTTGATCTATTGAATGAAGTGATTGGATTATGTTATATAGATGTCATAAATCTTTGGCTTATCTTGTTTGATTGTGCAAGTTCTAATTATAGCGATCAGAGATAGGATTGGAGTCTACAACCCGAGGAAGGAGAGAAGCTTGTGACAAATTCAAGGTAGGCCTCATCCCATAATTCAATTACTTTAAGAAATACATTGTGGCATTTGCTTTATGTTGTTATAGGTAAGTCCACCAAGCCTAGGGAAGACACTTTTGTCCACAGTTGTAGATCCTATATAACAAAGAGTAATAAACCTTTGCAACAATAGCCAAACATCTTGTAGCAACTACAAGCCATCTTGTATAAAGCTAAAAAACAACTCAAAAATTGGTTTTTGATGCCTGAAAGTGGAAATGGATGATGGGCACATGATAGGAATGCATGAGATGAATTTGATGGAGGAATAATTGAGCTGATGATTGGGTTGTTTTCCCTAGAACTCTGAGTCCTTTTCTGTCTTTGAAAAACTACAAAATCATAGAATTTTATTATTGGCTAGGTTTGAAGTCCCTGCCATGGAATTTTTGTTTTTGTTTTTTTTTAAAGACACATAGGTCACCCCAAAGGAGGTTTTCAACCTGTATGTCTTCCCTAGGTGCCTCAAGGGAATTGTTCACCCAGGGGTCTTTTTATTTTCCTTTTTTCACTCCTGGGCTGACTCAAGGAGGTTTTCAACCCAAGAGTTGGCCTCAGGCACCTCATAGAGGTTTTCACCTAGGTTCCTTATTTTTTTTTCTTTTTTCATTTTTTTCAAAAATAAAAACGGTCTTTAAGAATTGGGTGAGCTGGAAGCAGAGACACTTCCAATCACATTCACTTCCTTACTGATGGTAGGGATGAAATCATCCCTTGACAGAGGTCTTTTATAGACTTTCAATCTGTACCCATTCACAAGAAAGGGGATAACTTCTTCATCAATGGTCTTGATTTACACAACCCCATTGTCATGGAACATTTATATCAGATATGTACCTAACCACCTGGTCATCAATTTTCCTTTGAATTCCTTAAACCTAGAGTCATATAGAAGAGCCCAATTTCCTTCTTGAAAAACTTTGTCCTTGATATTTTTGTCATGCCAAACTTTTCTCTGTACTTGAATAACTTCAATGTGTAGGAGGGAAGGCATCCTGAATTCATCTAAACCATTGAGCTGGAGTAGGCTCTCTTGATATGCCTTTGTAACATCCAAATCCAACTGTGCTTCCATTCTCAAAGTGTTGCACTCAAACTCAATGGAGAGCAGAGCCTTCATTCCATAGACCAAGTCATAAAGGGTGAAGTCAGTAGTTGTCTTCCAGGTTGTATTATAGGCCCAAGTGGCCTCCACTAGTCTGTTAGCCCAATATTTTCTATTGTTTCTCACAACCTTGGTGAGGATTCTTTCTAATGCTCTATTAGTAACCTTTACTTGTCCATTGGCTTGAGGATGATAAGAAATTGATTTCCTGTGTTTTATCTTATGTTGCCTGAACAAAATCTCAATCAAGGGTGATGTGAATTGAGCTCCCTGATCAATGATTAGTTCTCTAGGGTACCTAAACTTGTAAAATACATTCTCCCGTAAGAACTCAACCACTTTCTCTTTTGTTGCTACCTTGATAGCCTTGGTCTCATCCCTCTTTTTCAAATAATCAGTGCATACAATTATGTACTTTTTCTTCCTTGATGGTGGATCAATGGGCCCAATGAAATCCATGGCCCACTTGTCAAATGGATCTAGAGTCACCTAAGTTTGCAAAGGAATTTCATCCTTGGGAGTAGGTTTGGCCATTCTCTAACACTGATCACATTGACTGGTGTATCTTCTTACATCTTGGTGGAGAGTGGGCTAGTAGTAGCCAACTTGCATTACCTTGAAGGTTGTCCTCTTAGATGAAAGGTCACCTCCATAAGGCCCACCATGATAGGCTAGAAGGATGTCAAATACTTCCTCATCCCTAGAACATCTCCTCAAAATTTGACCTGGGCCTAGCTTGAAGAGATTGCCCCAAATCCAAGTGAATGGGGTGCTCTTTCTTACAATTATGATTTTCTCCTTGGATGATAGATTTGGAGGGAACTGTGAAACCACTAGGTAGTTGCCTATGTTAGAAGACCATGGAGAGAGAACTGAAATAGAAAATAAATGTTTATCTGGCAGCCGATCATCAACCATTCCTTACTCATATGCAGGCAAAGCAATTCTAGACAAAAAATCTGCAACTACATTTTCTCTATCAGGCTTACCAATGATAGTTAGATCAAACTGTTGTAATAAAAGCAACCATCTAATAATTATGGCATTGAAATTAGGCTTGTTGATCAAATATTTGATAACAGCATGGTTAGTATGTACAAAGTTCTGATAACCGATGATGTAGTGTTTAAATTTGTTCAAGGAATGGACAACAAATAGGAGCTCTTTTTTAGTCATAGTATAGTTCAATACAGCCTTGGACAAATTTTTGCTAATGAAGTAAATGTCATAAGGAAACTTGTCATCTATTTTGCCTAGAGCTTCTCCTATAGCTTTTTCAGAGGCATCAACATGGATGTGGAAAGGAAGGGCCCAATTTGGGCCTTAGAGTATGGGTGCAGTAGTCACCAATGGTGAGGTTACTTTGGTGAAGTCCTTTATGAATCCCATATAGTATCCATCTAAGCCCAAGAAACTTCTGGAATCCATCTACTTCTGAGGAGTATGGACCCTCTTTATGATAGCAATTTTATTTGGGTCCACTTGCAGTCCTTCTTGGGATATTAAGTGACCAAGAATAGTCCCTGCATTCATCAAGAATTCACACTTCTTAGGGCGAAGGGATAGGTTCATTTCAATGCATTTCTTGAGTACTTTCCCAAGTTGGAGAGAGCCTCCAGGAAGTCACCCCCATAGGGAGTGAAGTCATCCATATAGATTTCTACAGAGTCATGGACTAACTCAGCAAAGATGCTCAAGACTTCCCTTTGAAAAGTGGAAGGGGCATTACATAATCCAAAAGGTAGGACCCTATAAGCAAAGATCCCCCAAGGACAAGTGAAGGTGGTTTTATCTTGGTCCTCTGGGCTAATCTGGATCTGATTATAAGTACTTAATCCATCTAACAAAGAGAAGAGCTTCTTTCCTGCAAGTCCTTCCAAGACTTGATCAATGAAAGGTAGAGGGAAATGGTCCTTTTTAGTGGCTTTGTTTAACTCTCTGTAGTCCACACAGATCCTCCATTTTCCATTCATCTTTAGGAATAGAAGTAGAGGAGACACCCACTCACTATCTGAGATGGGGTAAATGAACCCTGCATCCAACAACTTCTACAGTTCTTCTTTAACTATGTCTTTGAAGGCTGGGTTCATTCTCCTCTGAGGTTGGTGCACTGGCTTGTGGCCTTCCTTTATGTAAATGTGGTAAGTGCACAATGAAGGGTGCACTCTTAGACATGGTGTTGGGGGGTTGATTATAGAGGATTTTATCAATCAGGTCATCTTCATCAGGTTTCCCCCCTCCTATAATAGAATCTAGGGTACATATTGGCTAGGATGTGGCATGGTATACTTCATCTTCCTCCTCCTCTTATAACCATAAGGGTAAGTCATGCTCTAGTGATGGTTGAGCAGGAGGGCACAAACCAATTGTTTGGACAAATTCCCATTTTTAATGGTCATATTCCCAGCCCTACAACTTATGTAAGCATCAATAGTGGCTAGCCATGGCCTTCCAAGGATGAGAGGATAACCATTGAATTTGGTCTTAGGTTGGAGAACTAAGAAGTCAACAGGGTATTCCCAGGAATCAATGGAGACCATCACATCCTCAACAACTCCCTCAGGAGCTATTATGGATCTATCTGCAAGCTGCAAGACTGTTGTGGTATTCCTTAATGATCCTTGGAGATTCAGTTTAAGCATGGTCTCCTTAGTCATCACATTGATGGCAGCCCCAAGATCAATCAAGGTATGGGGGACAATGATTCCATCAATGTGCACATCTACCACAAGACTTCCAAGGTCTAGATACTTCAAGAAAATCAATCTCCTCAACACTAAGTTGTCCAATGACATTAATTGTAGGGGTGCCTTTCTTTCTCCTCCCACGATGTTTGAATAATTTATCCTTGATTAACTTGTTGTAGATGGGGAAATCATCGATATCTTAGAGGAGTGGGATGTTAACACACAAGTTTTTCAACTCACCTAGAAGTTCAGTCTCTTCTCGGGTGTGCTAGCTAGGATGGACTAGTCTCTCAAGAAAAGGAGGTGGATTGGTTTGAGGAACACTCTCTTCCTTTTCCTCTTAAATATCCTCAAGTGGAGATGGAGGTTGGTTATTTGGAAGCACTCTTCCAGAACTGAGGTTGATTTCTTGAATTTCCATAGCATAGGCATGGTAGGATGTCTCTCCACTATAGACCTATTGTGTCTGCTTGTTGTCCGAGTTTGGATTTGGATGAGTAGGAATTTGAGGTTTCTTAGGTGGAGCAGGGTGAAGGAGCTGTGGTTGAGATGGAGGTGGAAGAAGTAAGGCTCGAGATTGGTTGAATGGGGGCCTCCACCCATGTGATGGGGTATTCCACTAAGGCTGTGGGGGAGCATATGGATTGAATGATTGATTGGTAGGTTGGGAATGGTATTGAAGTTCATAAGACCAAGGAGAAGGTGTGGACCATGAAGGATGAGCACGAGGACACCAAGGGGTATTAGATGCATTCTGATTTCAGTTTTAATATGAATAGGATGCCCCTTTCATGCCTTCCTGGTATGGTTGAGGTCCTTGAGGCTTGCTTTGGTTGATATAGTAGATTTGTTGAGTCACACCTTTAGTTCATTGATACACAACTTTCGATCTAGGCAGAGAAGGGCACTTGTCTGTGGAGTGGTTTTCCTCACAGACCGAGAGGATTCGTATAACATTCAATGGACATTCATTTCTAGGGTGCCTCCTAGTGTATCTAGCGAAAAAGATAGCTAAGGCTCTTTTTTCTTCTTCCCACTTCCTCTTGATCTGCATGGTGTCCATTTGTAGAACAAGGATATGTAACATTTCACTCTTAAATTCCTCCAACATGTTCCCAATTTCACTTTTGATGGATGTGTTGGAGGAGGATGAATTGGGCAAAGTTTGATTAGCCCTACCCTTATTTTTGGCTACCCTAGAATGATTTTTGAAAACTATCTTGATATCATCATAAGATAGTTGGTAGATGTCCCCTCGAGACAACATGTTTAGAGTTTCTTGGATATCTTCCTCGATCCCTCTAAGAAGGACTAACTTGAGTGATTTAGGATTGAGGCTACATCTGGCCCTTTTGTATTTGAGTTAGAATGTTTCCTCATAATCTTCCAAGGATTCATCATGTCCCAAGGCAATTATGAAGATTTCTTCTTTGGTATCCTTGGACCTATAGTAGTCCCTAGACTTTTCATTGAAGGATTGGTGCACCTGAGCCCAGGTAGTGATGTTGTCCCCAGGTAAACCCATGAACCAGTGCAGGGCTGCATCCTTAAGGGTGGTTGGGAACAATTTCAACTTCTGGTCATCAGAGGTATAGTCATAGGTTTTGTAGATGATAGAAAACTCAAACAAAAAGGCATCAGGGTCTTCTGAGGTTAAGCCATGGAAGTGAGGAAGGGCATAGGGGCTTATGCTTTTCATCCTAGAATCTCCATTGGTTTCCCTGATGGGGAAAGAAACTTCATTATTATTTGCAGCCATTTTGTAAGTGTGTGGAATGGTTTCTTCTTCTTCTAACCTAATAGGTTCTTCAAACATCTCTTGTGGCTCACCTAATGGGTCGTCCTACTCACTTGTAGTTAGAGAGGGAAGTTGATATCCATCGAAGATGATGGAAGGTTGGTTGTCTAATTGTGTGGGGGTATTTGGAAATATTTTTCCTAAATTGTCTCTACTCCTACGAGGCATGAAAGAAATTTCTTTTTTTTTAGGTTTTTTCATAATTACTTGCAAAATAGAAAGAAAGAAGAAATTGCAACTATCTATTGAATGCAAAATAGAAAGAAAGTAGAAATTGCAACTATTTACTGAATGTCAAATAGAAAGGAAAGAAGAAATTACATCTACCTAGACACCTCCTGGACAATGATGCCAAAAAGTGATGAACCTCAATATTGCAGTAAGGATGTTGCAACTCCTAGGTATACCAACTTTACTTTATCAATCCAGGGTTTTGTACAAACTTGGAGGTGACAATGCTATATGCACAGTAGATGTAATCATCTACTCTTCTCACTTTTCAACTAGGGTGATAGTGTTGGAAATAACACTGAGAGGGGGGTGAATCAGTATTATCAGATCAATTCTTTTATTTCCCAAATAGATTTATATACGCTACTTCAGTGAAGTGAACTAGTGTGTACATGCGAGTGTGCTTAAAGAAACCAACGTATATGCACAGAACTTGTGATTTAGACAGTTTATCATGTGTTGAGGTTAAAACAATATATTAGAGATTTATTAGACAGTGCATTAAAAGCAGAATAAAGAATCACACATAAGCAACACACATGAACACCAAGATTTAAGGTGGAAACCCAATGTGGGTAAAAACCACGTGCTCCTATCATCTCTGTCTTCTTTTAATAATAAGAAAATTTGTTTACAACATTGTACTGGTGCAGACTCATGCTAGTACACAGGCTTCTACCTGTATAAGGTTACAACCTTCTCTCATTCTCCAGCTTCTTCTGGAAGGGAGCTACAACCCCCTAGCTCTTGTACTAGCTGATATGTTTACTAGTACATAGGCACCAACCTAGAGAAGGCTACGACCTTCTTTCTTCCTCCAGGGACCACGCTTCATAAATTTTCATACTAGATGCTCTTGGTACACAATAATACACATGAAGGCCTTGTTTCATCCAATTTTCATATTGGGCCCATCAACAACATTGAAGCTTAGAATCAATCATCATTGCAATACAACCATCAACTACATATGCATCAACTAATCACTGAAACTCAATCATCACTCTCTGAATCAACCAAACTCAATCAATCACTAAAAACTTCTGAACCTCTGACACAACTGAATCCACCATCAACTTCAACAAATCCACTGCAACAGATAGATCACTGTAACCAGTACACAAATCTGAACCCAGAATATTGCATCATCATTTAGAACCAGTTGTAAGCTCAAAAGCATGCATTAGAGTGTATACGCAACTTGGAACAGCAGAACCAGCATGTATACGCAACTTCATCAAAGCGAACCAGTGTATAGATTTGCAAATACTTACTTATAACTTTGATGCACTTCTTGATTTCAAACATACCCAGATCATCAAATATAAAGGATAAAACTTGTGTTAGCAATCAGATCTAGCCTATCAGATCACATAATGATTAGTCATTATGATCCTGATCCATCATTAGATCTCATCCATCATCGCTGAATCAAATCACAATCGATCAATCTGAACACTGTCACCAGAATGCAGTCACCAGAACATAAAGAAAAACACAAAAATTTGCATCAACAACCAGAACCAACTGTAACTTCAAACATCATAGTTCATAATGTATACACTACTTCTATGTGTTGAACCAATGTGTATATGCGCTTTTACCAAAGCGAAACAATGTACATATCTGTAAATGGTAATTTAAAACTTCACAGACATTCTAGACTTCAGTCATACCCAGATCATATCATTTACAGAATAAAACATGCGTCAGTATTCAGATCTAGACTGTCCATGATCAAACCACATAATGATAATACATTTAAGGCTTTATGATCCCGATCCATCAACCATCATCAACCACAAGGGTGCATCCTTAGATCAGATCAAGCAATGCATCAGAAGCTCATAACCTGCATATATGATCTAACACTTCAGAAGATATTCAATACTTGCACACCTGGCCTAATGATCTTCTCCTCCTTATATACTCTTAGGCCTTTCTCAATACCTTGGACCAAAACTACTTAGGATCAATACCTTGGACCAAATACCTCGGATCAAATACCTTGGACCAATACCTTGGATCAAAATACCTTGGACCAAATACCTCGGACCAAAAACTTGGTTTTCCAACATGTATGCACTTTTCCTCCTGTGAAAGTGCATGTATACGTTATACACTACTTTTGTTCTTTTAAACCACGTGTATACATGCCTTGGAAAAAGTGAACCAGCGTATACCTCTCTTTCTTCATTCTTTGGAGTTTGATCTGTAATCCTTTGCTGTTGACCTGTTGTACTGTGAACTTTCATCTGAGTGAGTTTCCATCAAGGACAACACCTATATCATAATGCCAACAATCTCCCCCTTTGGACTTGATGGCAACAACAACACCAAGACACTCTCTCTGTTTGACATCAAGCGCAAAGGGTGGACGAGGATATTCTCTCCCCTATGTTGTTCATGCTCCCCTTGAGTACATGTTGAATTGTTTGATTGAGCTCCCCTTTGTACATGCTGAGATGCACTAAAAAATGTCTATGCTCCCCCTGATCATAAGAAGAGTCTACAAAAGTATTCTCCAAAAGAGTAACATGATTCTATAACTCAACTATGTGAGTATGACCTTCCTATCACCAATGACTCATGCATACATTCATCTACCAACCAAGTGGGGATATACCAAATTTGACTCATCCACCCAACCAAGTGGGGATATACCAATTGTTTATACATGACAAAAATATAATTACATCATCCATCTTATGCAAGGTCAGGATAAAAATTACATCATTTGTCCAATAGGACTCATTCAAATGTATGAGAAGACATATCACATCCTAGACTTTTACATGACTTAAGCAACAAAAGGTATAAATTTCTGAAGCCATAGCTAGACTCAACAACCATAATGCCAACAATGCAGAATGTGAGTGAAGGTTAATGCTCCCCCTGAACCTGTGCTACATGTGCATTGTTAACAAGTCAATGATCAAGGCATCTTTGTTAGTTAGATAAAAATTAATGAACAGAGCATATCAATAGACTGTGATCATCAACATCAAACAGAGCACCCATATCAGAGCTTGCCCCACTATTTTTCTTGTCTGAAAAACATATGTGCTCCTTGTTCCATAGAAACCCATGTGTGTACACAACTCAAATTCATGAAACACGCATATAATAACCTTTATTTGGAAAAATTAGATTTAACAGTAGGATAATGCAACACTTACTCCCAGCTTTTTTCTGAAATATTCAAATGTTTCTCTGGGCAGTGGTTTAGTGAATATATCAACAACCTGTTCTTTGGAGGGAACATACTCCAATTTGACTTTTTGTTCAAGCACTTGTTCATGTAGAAAATGGTATTTGATGGGTATGTTCTTGGTCTTGGAGTGCATGACTCGATTCTTTGAAATACTCATGGAACTTGTATTATCACATAGAATGGAGATGGGTGGAGGATATGTGATCTGAATGTCTTGCAAGGTTTGCATCATCCAAAGTAGTTGTGTGCAGCAGCCACATATTCTGCTTTAGCTGTAGATAAAGAAATTGAACTTTGTTTCTTGCCAAACCAAGACACTAACCTGGAACCCATATAGAATGCACCACCACTAGTGCTTTTTCTATCATCAACACTTCCTGCCCAATCTGCATCTGTATATGCATGAAGAGTAAGATCTGCATCTCTAGGATACCATAAACCAAAGTCTTGAGTTCCTTGAAGATATTTGAAAAATATTTTGACTGCCTGAAGGTGTGATTCCTTTGGATTTGCTTGGAATCTTCCAACTATTCCTACTGCATGCATGATGTCAAGTCAGGTACCTGTTAGATAAAGCAGACTGCCAATCATGGATCTATAAGTTGGTTGATGTACTACTGCTGATTGAAAATTTGAGCTGAGACTGCATCCTATTACCATTGGGGTACATACAGGTTTAGAATCTTCCATTTCATACCTTTTCAAGATCTGTTTGAGATATTTGGTTTGTGAAAGAAAAATACCATCTTTATTTTGTTGAACTTGTAGACCAATAAAATAGGTAAGTTCACCAAGCAAGGAAATTTCAAATTCTTGCTGCATTATTGAAGCAAAATTCTGACTCATGGATTCTTCATTGCTACCAAAAATGATATCATCAACATAAACAATAATAATTAGCAATTTATCAGTTTCAATCTTTGTATATAGATTGCTATCTGCTGAACCTTTTGTAAAACCTTGTTGCTATAGATATTTATAAAGACAGTAATACCAGGCCCTTGGAGCCTGTTTCAGACCATAGAGGGCCTTTTTGAGTCTGCATACAAGTTTTGCATCATTTCCAAGAATGAATCCTACTGGTTGTTCAATATAAACTTCTTCTTCTAAATCTCCATTCAGGAAAGTTGATTTTACATCCATTTGGTATACTTTGAATTTCTGAAAGCTAGAAAGAGCACAAAACATTCTTATGGCTTCAATTCTGGCAACAAGTGCCAAAGTTTCTTCAAAATCTATACCTTCTTGTTGAGCATATGCTTTACAAACAATTCTGGCCTTGTTTCTAATGACTTCTCCATTTTCATTTAGCTTGTTTTTGAATATCCATTTAGTTCCTATAATATCTTTATCATGAGGTCTAGGAACTAATTCCCAAGTATCATTTTTTTTAATTTGCTCAAGTTCTTCATCCATGGCCTTGACCCAACATTCATCTTTGCATGCTTCTTTTAAATTTTGAGGTTCAGTGGAGGATAGTAATGCTAGATAGCTTGAGGTCCCTGTAATAGTTCTTCTTGTCTGTACACCTGCCTCTTTTTCACCTAAAATTTGAGTTTCTGGATGATTTTTCTGAACATACCTGGATGGAGTCTTTTCTTCTACCATTATCTCTTCTTCTAGTGCTTCATTGGTTTCTTCTTCAATATTATTTTTATTTGATGTGGGAAAATAATCCCCATTTTCTTCATTGTCATAATCTTCTATTGATTTTATTTGTTTTGGATTTTTGCATGCTTCATCAACTACAACATCAATGCTTTCAACAATTTTTCCAAGTCTTTTATTATAACATTTATATCATTTACTTCTATAAGAATAACCAAGAAGAATACCTTCATCTGCTCTGGGATTAACCTTACCAAGTTTTTCATCAATCCTTTTGATATAACATTTGCTTCCAAAAACTTTAACTTATTTTACAGTAGGAGTCTTACCATACCAAAGTTCATGTGGAGTTTGAGTGTTGTTTACCCGAACATTTTCTTGGTTGAGAATAGTTACGGCAGCAAATGCAGCTTCACCCCAGAAGGTTGCAGGAGTTCCAGATTCATCTAGCATAGCTCGAGCCATTTGTTGAACTGTTCTGTTCATTCTTTCAACCACACCATTTTGCTAAGGAGTCCTTGTAGTGGAGAATTGCCTTTTTATTCCATGTTGTTCACAAAAGTCAAAGAATTCATCTGAGGTAAATTCCCCTCCTCGATCAGATCTGAGGCATTTGATTTTTCGATCTAATTCATTTTCAACCAAAGCTTTGAAGGCTTGGAACTTTTCAAAAGCTTCATCTTTATGCTTGAGAAGACCTATCCAACACATTCTGGAAAAATTATCAATGAACAAAATAAAGTATTCTTCTCCACGAGGTGATTTTTCCTTGATGGTCCACATAAATTAGTATGGACAAGTTCAAGAGGCTTACTAGCTGACCCTTCCTTTTCCATGAAGTGAACTTTGGTTTGCTTGCTGATTTGACATGGTTTGCATATTTTATTTTATAGGATGCTAATATCTGGAAGATCACGAACAACCTTGAATCTACATGCTTTTCTTATTTGAGAAAAGCTTAGATGTCTGAATCTTCAATGCCACAGCCAGTTTTCATCATTTTTTCTTAGATAGCATTGTTGTTGTCCTCCCTTGAGTATGTATAAGTTGTTTGGAGTTCTTGTACCTTTGATCATTGTCTCTCATGTATCAAGATCACGAACAACACATCTATTTGATCGAAACACCACTTCATTTCCTTGATCACACATTTGACTGACACTTAACAGGTTATACTTTAAACCATCTACATACATAACATTTCCAGCTTTAACCTTTTCTTTCAAGAAAATAGAGCCTTTACTTTTTATGACAGCAGGAGTTTCGTTTCCAAATCAGACATTTTTTTCCTTTTCTAAGGCATTATATCAGTGAAGTTTTTCTTTGTCACCTATCATGTGTTTTGAGCATCCACTGTCGATGTACCACTAATTTTCTTGTCCTTTTGCATACAAGGATATACCACATCTTTCTGTTCAAGATTATTTCCTTCTCCATATCTTGGGATTTAATGGAGTTTTCTCCTTTTGAGATGTTTGCCAAAATTTGCTCTTGCATTTAGATTCTTCATGACCAAAGTTGTTACAAATTGAGCATTCTATTTCATTTTCAAGAAGAGAAAAGTTATTATAGGAACTTTTCTTGATCCCTGTTATATTTCTTTGATTTCGTGCTTCTCTAGTCATGATGGTTTTGTAAGCAACACATTGAGCAGCTTTGTGTCCAAAATTATGACATGAAAAACATTGCCCATTAAAGAAGTTCTTGCGATTATCGAATCTACTGACCTGGTGATTGTAGTTTCTATTGATATTCATATTTGGAGAAAATTAAGTATGATTTCCCTGAGGTTGTTTGTGGCTTCTATTCATCCTTGGAGTAAATTGAGTCTGATTTACCTGGTGATCTTCTTTATCCCTTTGCTGACAATTGTCATACTGTTCACTGGTCTTTGCTGCATCAAGATAGCTTTTGGTGGAGGTTGACGACTTCTATGATTGAGATGCTTCTTGAGTATATCCAAGACCTGTCTTTATCAGAGGAGAATGCTGAAATTTGATAATTTCATTTAAATTTTCTGATCCTTTAGCAAATCTAAGATTTTGGACTTCAGTGATCTGTGGTTTGTGCTTTTCGAATTTTTGATCGGAGAATCCACAGTAGTCGAGTTTTTACACCAACGTTTCAAATCCCAAATGGGATCCATCATCAGGGTAAAGAGAAAGATGATAAAAAGAAGAGCCAGATGGAGGGAATAAATACTCATGAGGGATGAGAATTAAAAGCAAAGCACAGGTCGGCCAGAAAGAATTATCATAAAACCTAAATTTAATTTTAATTATTATAAATTAATATTATTTATTTAATATTTTTAAATTAATATTATTTATTTTATATTTTTAAAACAAAATTCTTTAAACTAAATTCTAAATTAATCATTTAAACTAAATCTAAGATTGATAGATTTTGTTTTCTCAAGATCCTTTCTTAGACCCACAATTTCACATTCTAGTTTTTCCTTGTGTTTTTCTTTTTCAGCAAGTTGGTATGTTAAGGTATCTATACTCATATTCTTTTCTTATAAATAGATTTTGAGTTTAGATATTTCTTCATGAAGGTCTTCCTCTTCTAAAGAATCCCAAAAATTATCATCGTCATAAGCCATGAGAAGTTTGTAATCTTGTCCAGTTTCATCTTCATCACTATTAGATAAACCATCACTATCTTCATGAGCATAGTAACTCCTTTTATTCACAACTTGTTTCTATCCCCTTTTGCATATTCCCTTCCTTTTTCAAATTTATCTTTATGAGCACATTTGGCAGCATAATGACCAATTTTGCCCTAAGTAAAGCATTTGAAGGGTAACTTACCTCTAAACCTTCCAGAACCCCATTGAAGCTTTTTGACAAAGTTTACCTCATCTTCTTCTTCTGAAATATGTCCTGATTCATTGTGTTCTTCCTTTCCTTTTGCTGAAGCTTTGAATGCGGCTTCTCTCATATCTGATGGTCCTCATTTTCTCATCTTAAAGGCAGTTAAGATTCCGTGAAGCTACGTCATAGTGATATTCTGTAGATCCTGTTTTTCTTCTATGGAAGACACTTTGGATTCAATTCAGCAAAAAAGGATCTCAAAACTTTCTCAACTAAGGTAACTTAATTTCTTCACCCAGATTCTTCATACAATTGACAACCTCATATATACATAGGAAGTAACTAGCTATGCTTTCATCACTATGCATCTTAAGAGTTTCATACTGAATTCTGAGAGTTTGAAGCTTAGCACATTTTACCTGAGAGTCTCCTTCGTAGCTCAGAACGATTTTATCCCATATTTCTTTGGCTGATTTGAGCTGCGTGACTTTGACAAACTTTGATTGTGACAGACTTCCCAATAAAGTATTGACAGCTTTGACATTGGTTTCATATTACTTTTAAACTGTTGTATCTGTAGGAATTGCTATTGGAAATGTATATCCTCCTTCCACAATTTCCCAGACATCCGTTCCAAGTGATTGTAGATAGGCTATGGTTCTTATTTTCCAATAAATCAAATTTGCTCCCATCGAAGATTGGCAGTCTGAGGGATCCCATGCTTTCTTAATTAGTCATGTTGATGGATCTCCCTTCAAGAAATCAAGTTTCTTCCGAAGGACCTACTCTGATACCAATTGTTGGAAATAATAATGAGAGGGGGGTGAATCAGTATTATCAGATTAATTATTTTATTTCCCAAACAGATTTATATACACTACTTCAGTGAAGTGAACTAGCGTGTACACGCGACTGTGCTTAAAGAAACCAGCGTATATGCAGAGAACTTGTGATTTAAACAATTTATCATGTGTTGAGCTCAAACCAATATATCAGAGATTTATTAGATAGTGCAGTAAAAGCAGAATAAAGCATCACACATAAGCAACACACATGAACACCAAGATTTAAGGTGGAAACCCAATGTGGGTGAAAACCACCTACTGCTGTCATCTCTGTCTTCTTTTAATAATAAGAAAATCTATTTACAACATTGTACTAGTGTAGACTCATACCAATATGCAGGCTTCTACCTGTAGAAGGTTACAACCTTCTCTCTTTCTCCAGCTTCTACTGGAAGGGAACTACAACCCCCTAGCTCTTGTACTAGCCAATATGTTTACTAGTACGTAGGCACCGACTTACAGAAGGCTATGACCTTCTTTCCTCCTCCAAGGACCACGTTTCATAAATTTTCAAACTGGATGCTCCTGGTACACAACAATACACATGAAGGCCTTGTTTCATCCAATTTTCATATTGGGCCCATCAACAACATTGAAGCTTAGAATCAATCATCATTGCAATACAACCATCAACTACATCTGCATCAACCAATCACTGAAACTCAATCATCACTCTCTGAATCAACCAAACTCAATCAATCACTGACAACCTCTAAACCTCTGACACAACTGAATCAACCATCAACTTCAACAAATCCACTGGAACAGATAGATCACTGTAACCAGTACACAGATCTGAACCTAGAATACTGCATCATCATTCAGAACCAGCTGTAACCTCAAAAACATGCATCAGAGTGTATATGCAACTTGGAACAGCCGAACCAACTTGTATACGCAAATTCATCAAAGCGAACCAGCGTATAGATCTGGAAATACTTACTTATAACTTTGCTGCACTTCTCGACTTCAGACATACCCAAATCATCAAATATAAAGGATAAAACATTTGTTAGCAATCAGATCTAGCCCATCAGATCACATAATGATTAGTCATGATGATCCTAATCCATCATTAGATCTCATCCTTCGTCACTGAAGCAAATCACAATCAATCAATCTGAACACTCTCACTAGAATGCAATCACCAGAACATAAAGCAAAACCCAGAACTCTGAATCAACAATGAGAACCAATTGTAACTTCAAACATCATAGTTCATAAGGTATACACTACTTCGATGTGTTAAACCAACGTGTATACGTGCTTTTACCAAATCGAAACATCGTACATATCTGCAAAACTTAAAACTTCACCGACATTCCAAACTTCAGTCATACCCAGATCATAACATTTACAGAATAAAACATGCGTCAGTATTTAGATCTAGGTTGTCCATGATCAAACCAGATAATCATAATACATTTAAGGCTTTATGATCCTGATCCATCAACCATCATCAACCACAAGGGTGCATCCTTAGATCAGATCAAGCAACGCATCAGAAGCTCATAACCTACATATATGATCTAACACTTCAGAAGATATTCAATACTTGCACACCTGGCCTGATGATGTTCTCCTCCTTATATACTCTTAGGCCTTTCTCAATACCTTGGACCAAAACTACTTAGGATCAATACCTTGGACCAAATACCTCGGATCAAATACCTTGGACCAATACCTTGGATCAAAATACCTTGGACCAAATACCTCAGACCAAAAGCTTGGTTTTCCAACATGTATACACTTTTTCTCCTATGAAAGTACGTGTATACATTATACACTACTTTTGTTCTGTTAAACCGCGTGTATACATGCCTTGGACAAAGTGAACAAGCATATACCTCTCTTTCTTCATTCTTTGGAGTCTGATCTGTAATCCTTTGCTGTTGACCTGCTGTACTGTGAACTTTCATCCGAGTGAGTTGCCATCAAGGACAACACCTGTATCATAATGCCAACAGATAGACCACTAGGGTTTTCAAACCAGTCTTCTATTGACTAGAAGGAATTTGACTACTAACAATGAATGTACAACTAATATTTAATGAAAGAAAGTAAATTCTTGCCTATTTAGGAAATGAAAGTGTTGAATGGAAAGTGCTATGAAATGCCATGAAATAATCTATCTAAGAAATGAAACACATTACTTGCAGAAAAGAACTAATCTAACCTTTCATTCTATCATCTAGTTATTTGGAGCAAGTGGACATGGGGAGTTATCCTTTCACTCTATGACTGATGTATGCATGCACTAGCTATCTCAAGTTGAAATGGTAGAAAGAGATTCTTTTGAATTTTGATTTAGAAATGTAAATGCTAAGAACAATGTAAAATTTGAAATGGGAACTATAAACTCAAAACGGGAACTTTGACCAAAAAACCCTGAAAAAACATCAAAAACAGTGGTAAAAACAAAAAGTGTGTATATTGGAATGATGGTTTTTTTTAGGCTCAATTTTGAACATGTTTTAAAAATGGCAGTGAAAACAAATTTTTCGTGCAAAAATTGTGCAAAAACACCCTGAAAACGAAAAGTGTAGATACTGGAACAATGGTTTTTTTTTAGGGTCAATTTTCAACATTTTTAAAAATTGCAAGTAAAACCAAATTTTTATGTGCAAAAAAACAGTTGTTTTTGACAAAAAAAACACACTAATGTTTTTGGTAGAATAAATTTTTTCCCTCCTAAGTATAAATTCAACATGTTTTAGTAATGCCAATAAAGATAAAATAATGGGATCTGAAACACATTAAAATTCTATTAGTTTTCATCCATGTTGTTAAACATATAATAACATTACACTAAAGATCGCTACAACTCTAATTGTTTTCAACCATAACATTAAAGATATAAAAAAATTGGAAAATTTTCAACCATAAAATTAAAAAACCATGACATTATGAACAAATTACATGACTAAAGTAATTAAAATGTCATTATTTGTAGAATGAATGAAACATACATTATATCTCTAATTTATTGTTGCATTGTAGATATTCTAAACAATAAAAATCATCATACTTAAAACATATAATCCAACAATAAAAATGACTCATAACTTTTTATTTAGCACCATATGGAAATAATTTTTTTTATTTCACGATACAATGCAAACATTAGTTCTGTCTTAGAAAATTATTCAAAATCACTCATATTTTCTTGCACACCATCAGAATTCACATCTTCAGATGAATGACTGGATGCAGACAAAGATGTTCCATATTCTTCTCTTTCAACAACTAGTGCCCCATCTGAGTCCACATGCATGCTCACCATTTCAGGTTTCAAAATTCTTATGGATCTAGGACTCATTTTAGAAAACTCCCATCTAAACATTGTTCCTTCTGGTAATAGCCTTTTCAGAATCTCTATTGTCTTGAAGTGAAGAGTTCCTCTCTTAGTTAAATTGAAGTCATAAACAAGTATGTCAACATCCTCCAATTTTAAGAGGTCTGTGTGGCGATGATTTATATTTGTACCCTTTCTTTTTCTCTTTCCGCCAATTTTTTTATCAACTACCATCTATGGCTTATACACACCATTGAATGGGTGTGTATTTGTGGCATACCAATGTACTTCAAAACCTGTAACATCTTCATTTTCTGTAAAGACCTTTATAACCTTAGCAACCCATAATGGATAGCCATTGAGATCTCCATCTGCTAGCACTGCGATCATGCAACCCTCTTTAATTTCCTGTACTGAACCCCTGTAAAGGTATTCTATGGCTTCACATTGTGCATGAGATCTTCTGGAACCAATATACATCTATCCTTCCTCTGCTTGTGAAGAATTAATAATACCTTGAGATTGTTGCTATTCAAAAATGTTTCTTTTCTCATGTTCATTTCACACATTTTAATGCCAAATAAATGGATTTTTCAAAGGTATATCTTCATTTGTTGTTCTTGAAATGATATCACTTTGATTAATGAAAAATGACTCCCACCAAACTGTATCAGCAATGTCAAAGTACTCATATGTATATCTAATACATTTTTTAACTTCTTTTAGGCAATCAGAATAATTTATATCTCTATTCTATCTACGTGCATTATGAACTTCACCAACTGATTGTAATAACAATATCTTTTATGCAAATATTGGATGATCTGGAATGAGCTTCAAAAATTCC
This sequence comes from Pinus tabuliformis, assembly GCA_031772625.1. NCBI lineage: Eukaryota > Viridiplantae > Streptophyta > Pinopsida > Pinales > Pinaceae > Pinus > Pinus tabuliformis. Next base: position 1,521,552,402 of record CM062819.1, on the reverse strand, counting down.
AAACCTGATGATGGTGCCCATTCTGCAGTAGTTGAATACTTCTTACCCCATATTAGTGTTTTCCGATCAATTTTTTTGATACGAAATTGATGTTGGAAGCTAATGGAATTAAGTTGTTCAATGCATTTCTCCTCACCATGCGATCCCAGAATAAACCTTCGCATGTCAATAGTTTCTTCCAACACATCAAAAGTAGGCTCTGGCATGTATGATTTCTTAATACATTCAATTAATGATGGCAAGCTCCCAACTTCCTTCCTCCTCAATGTGACTAAAAAACGACTAAACATTTGATCAATATGGTCATGAGTGTGCCCAACAAGAAGGAAACCAACCTTCACCTTTTGAAAAATTCTTAATTCAACAAGCATGTTTATACATCCAAAAAAAACCTGATTTTTGTTTTCCCAGCAAGTGTTGTCCAATTGTAGACACAAAACTTCAGGAAGATTACCATACCAATGAGAAAGCACATCATGAATTATGGTTATTATCAGATTTGCATCATTATGAATATTTGGAGCTGTGAAGTACACCCTTGGCAGCATTTTCCCATTTAAGACCATACAACTGACCAAGTGATACTGAATAAAATTTTCCTCCTGAAAATTTTTGGGTGTGCGAACAAAATTTGGTAAAAGTGTTTTCTTCTGGTCCATACCATCAATTATCAAACCCAAATATTTATTCGGATTATTATAACACTTCTTTTGATGCTTGTACAACTTTTTCCTTTCACTTGTTTATTGTTCGTGATGCTCCTAAAGTTCTTTGACAATGGAATCTACAAAACATAAAAGAAAGTCATTAAGAAATATGTTTTCATAGTTGATGACTATACAATTTTAAGAGTTAAAGTTATGAATGCTAACCTCTTTCTGACCCTTCAAATTTATCCCTTTTTTATTTAAGAGAAGCACATGTACTGCAAATCCCCATCCTTGTCTTCTTAGGAATACAGACATTGTTGAATTCTTTCTTCCATACCTTCACAAAATATTGATATGTAATAAACCAACCATGTCCCTCAAAACTTTCTACATATTCTTTGTACAAGTTGTAGATTTCTCGTCTTGAAAAGTTATTTGGAATATGTATTGTCTCTCTATTTGGCATACACTCTCCATGATTTGAAAATAAATCTTTCATCCATGACATTTTAGTATTTGATAATGGCCCAAACTGTCATTTATGACGTACTTCTGAATAAAATGTGGGATCCTTTTCCAAATTTTCTTGGATTCTTGAGAGATGAAAATTACCCATCAAATGAAACATTTTGAAAGCCTTTCTATAGATAAATAAAGACCCAATATGATAATCATAACCTGACAATGTAGATTGCATGCACGCAACTAAATATGAATTTTGCATGCTTTTATTTATTGACAAATATCTCTTCATTTTCTCTAATGCAAATTTGAAATCCATATGTTTCAGGCAATCTTTTTGACAACATTCACTTCAAATGAGAGCGCTGATAGAACTTCTTCTCATCAGATATTTTTCTCTACCCCCTGTATAACTAGAACATCTTGGATTGATATGAAAAGGTATGCTCCTACTCCTCGATACAATATTTCCTACCAACATCTCCATCATTGGATTATCATTTGTATAAGCATTTTCATCATCATTCTGAGGAATGTTATCCTCACTATGACCAACTGTGCTTTTGAAACAATGACTTGGAGGATATTCTTCATCTTCCCCTTCTTCAGTGCTACTATCATAGTCCTTAAAATTAGGACAAAATGGAAAATTTGACTCTATGTTTATTCGATATTCTTCCTCATGTGCATTGTCAGTGCTACTCTCATAGTGCGTAGAATTAAGGACTACATGGAAAATGTGATTGTTTACTTACTGAAAATTCTACATCCTCTTCTTTGTCACTACTACTATCATAGTCCTTAGGATTAGGAATAAGTGCTTCATCCTGTCCTTCGTCACTACTGCTCTCATAGTCCTTAGGATTAGGACTAAGTGGACTCTACAACTCTTTATTTATTTGAAAATATTCATCATGTTCTTCATCACTGTTGTTCTCATAGTCCATAGGATTAGGACTAAGTGGACACCATGACACTCTATTCATTTGAAATTCTTCATCATGTTCTTCATCACTGTTGCTTTCATAGTCCATAGGATTAGGAATACGTGGACACTGTGACACTATTCATTTGAATTCTTCGTCATGCTCTTTGTCACTGCTTCTCTCATAGTCCATAAGATTAGGACTAAGTGGACATTGTGACACTTCATTCTTTTGAAATTCTTCATCATGTTCTTCATCACTGCTACTTTCATAGTCCATAGGATTAGGACTAAGTGGACACTGTGACACTCTATTCAGTTGAAATTATTCATCATGCTCTTCATCAATGTTGCTCTCATAGTCCATAGGATTAGGACTAAGTGGACATCGTGACACTCCATTCTTTTGAAATTCTTCATCATGCTCTTCATCACTGCTACTCTCATATTCCATAGGATTATGACTAAGTGGACACTGTGACACTCCATTCTTTTGAAATTCACCATCATGTTCTTCATCACTGTTGATCTCATAGTCCATAGGATTAGGACTAAGTGGAAACCATGACACTCCATTCTTTTGAAATTCTTCATCATGCTCTTCATCACTGCTGCTCTCATAGTCCATAAGATTAGGACTAAGTGGACACCGTGACACTCCATTCTTTTGAAATTCTTCATCATGCTCTTCATCACTGCTGTTCTCATAATATATAGGATTAGCACTAAGTGGAAACCGTGACTCTTTATTTATTTGAAATTCTTCATCCCACCTTTCATCAGTGCTACTCTCATAGTCCTTAGCATTAGGACTAAGTGAAAGAATTGACTCTCTATTCATAAAGGAATAATTTCCATTATATTCATCAATATGAATAAAGTTGTTACGTGACGAAGATGTTGATGCTTCACAAAGCGAAACTTCACTATTAGAAGAATCCATGCCTTTCAAATAGAAGAGGTTGAATGATACAAATCTAGACTCTCCTAATGACAATATATAGGTTAAAGAATGAAAATTTCCCTCCAAAAATTTTCACCATAATTTTTCCCTCCAAAAATTTCGTTTCATGTATTTCCCTCTGTTATTTTCTTCTACAATTTATTGAAAAATTTTAACTAATTTTTTTTTTATGAAATAAATCTTTAAAATTAAAATAAACTAAATCTTTTACCTAAATTAATTTATACATAAAATATATAATATTTATTAAACAATTGAATGTTTTTTTTAATTTTTATTATACCTTCTAAAACAAATTAATCCCACATTCACCGTGTTGTAAAACAATTCCGTAATGTTCGCTTTATCATAGTTTCCTATATCGCCATAACAAAATTAACATGTTAAAAATTATAAAAACAAATTAATCCAACATTAACTATACGGTAAAACAATTCCGTAATTTCCCCTATGTAATAAATTTCATTATCACTATTCCTCACACAACATCAAGGTTTTCCGAGGTTTGTTAAAAGACTTGGAGAGAATTTGTGGAGCGGCTCCATTGCCATCAACAACATATTCAATGGAGGATTATCGCATTTGAAAGGTTAGTTAATTTTTCTACTTTGCAAATTTTAAAATTCAATAAGTTTAATGATTTTTTTTGTCTTTAGAAGTTAAAAAAATTTGTGGCACAGATTTACCCACTGCGTCTGCAGTGGGCGTGGTGGGCCTGATCATGCTCCCAGTGGCCCAATGAGACCATGAGTGAGAGGTGGGGGAGCTAGCTACCCAGCACCCTGCCCCAACCCGGCGGCCCAATGATCGGCCGGGGCGGCGAGTCGTGTTGGGCCGCCGGGTGGGGCAGGGGGGCTGGCACCTGCCCCCTCGCCCCACCCCGACGACCCAATGGCCAGCCAGGACGGCAAGATGCTAGCCCCCCCGCCCCACCTCGGTAGGCCATTAAGCTGCAGGGGTGGGGTGGAGGCTGGCGGTCAGCCCTCCGCCCCACTTGAGTGGCCCAATGGCCTGCCGAGGAGGCGGGCCAATTCCAACCAATTCTCGGAATTGGCCCGCCACCCTGGCGGGCAGTTGGGCAGAGGGGTTGGAGCCTACGAGGTGGGGTGGGTTGCGGTGGAAGGGAGCTAGTGGGGCTGGGATGGGGAGGGGGGGTGGTTTTTGGGCCACCACGGTGGGGTAGGGAGGTTGGGCCCAACTACCAGCCTGGGTGGCCGGCCGATTTCCGGGGTGGGGCAGCAGGGTGCTGTATTTTTTAAATTTCTTATTTTTTTTTTAAATTGTTATGTTTTACAAAATTAATTATCATTTATCATTTTTTTTGTTAATTTAAGCTATTATTTTTTTGTAATTTACTGATTTATATGTGTCTTTTTTTTCAGGAAAATGGCATCAAACAAGATTTATGTGAATCTTTCTGGACCAAAGACTGTTAAAGATGGATCTTCAAAAAACACTGTTGAACAAACCAAACCTAGGCTTATAGCTACAAATCTTTCAAGTGCCTCAAATGATAAGAAGATGATTTCATACTAGAAGAAATCAAAAGAAGTGAAACTTCCAGCAAATGTTTGGTAAGTGAAAGAAAGAGAAAGCCAAAATGTGTAGATATATCTATATTTTTATATACCTAACAGTAATGGAATTTATGAGGTGATGGGCAAGGTCATAGACATGTGTTCAGTACCAGACAGTGAAGTTGTTTACATATTACAAAACGCCCAACTCACATGAAAGGATTAAATACCAATTATCATATTCATTGTATGACATGAGAGAGGTATCTACAAAGTTGGGTAAACAAATCATAAATGAGATGAAACAAAATATTGTAAGTATTGTTATTTATATTTTTGTTTTGTGTTCTTGTAACTGTCTCATAATATTTTTATAACTTTTTTTTTATTGACATATGATATTTTGTTTGGCAGAATTTTGTTGAAAATTGTTCAATTATGTTGGGAGGCATTCATTTCATAGAGCATGATATTATGAAAGTTGTCAACAGTTTCTACTCAGTGTCAGAAGAAGATATGGAGAATAAACAAAATGTAGTAATTCATGATGCTACGAAACTAGATCCAAGGGATAAAAAAAAATGGCTCTAGTGGATAAATCTAGCAAAGGTAGATATGTTACTTTTGAAGATGAGGAAGTTGAAACTGACACTGAAGAATATGTTGTCATTATTGTGGATGACATTGGAACTAATATTATAAAGGAGAAGAGTCGTAAAAGACCAAAAGTAACAATGCCCAAGAATAAATCTGTTCTAGTTAATGATGAGAATGTTATGAGGAAGAAAAGTAAATTTGAACATTCTGAAGTAGTCATTACCAACAATCAAGATCCTAGTGAAACTTCAAGAGAAAGAAGAGAAATCATTACACCAGGAGCTGATTTAGAGGATGGCATTATTAAAACAAAACAAAATGCCATTCGATAGAACTTGACAAAGAGAAACTTAATTAAGAGTGGCCGTACATTTCAGCTTAATGCGAGACAAATCTATAAGGCAAGTGAAGGATAACGTAAATATCAAATCGGAAAGCCACACCACTTGCATGTTCACAACTTTAAGACATTGATGAGGTATAATCCATATGCTCATGTGGTTAATTATGTGCTTCTTGTTGATCTAGTTCAACTTCCCAACAAAGAAGCATTTGATAAGTCAAACTGTTTTGAATACAATTATTATGTGCTTGGGGGGAACCATTCTGTAGAAGCTCAAAGACAATTGATGGAGGAATATCCCAATAACTAACATTTTGAAACAATGAAATGTATCATTTATGCTGGTTTATCAGATACAGAAGCAAAGTTAGTGGCATGAGATCATAATTCAGATAATGAAAATAGGATGTCTATGACTTTCATCCAAAGGGTTAGATTTATTCATAGTGAATTTGAAGAAAAATGTGGTGGGGATAAGCTAAATGTTACTATAGATTTCTAAAAGAAATGTTGTATGGAAATAGGCTATCAAATTGAGGAGAAAATCAATTCAAAAGGCGGCAGAGTAAATACTGATTTATTCAGAGGTATTGATAAAATTTTCTAGTTTTCATTTAGAACTAGAGAGATATGGGAATTGATTAATGAGATTTTTTAGCATGTGGGAGAATACTGGCATTAAAAACTAGAAGGTCAAAAGGTCTAAACCATTGATATGTAGCAACAATAAATCAAGTCCTGAAATGAAGTAGCTTCTAGAATATATGACTATCACACCTTGGAGAGCATTGCAAGGAGTGAAGGATGAAAAACTTGTCAAAGCAATATTATCTCATGTGAGGTCAGGGGAATTATCATTGGAGGAAATGTGTAAGGAATTTCAAAAGTAAGTTTGTTGAATTATTTTTACCTATTTCTAGATTATAATTTTCTTTGAAATATAACACATTGTTCTTGGTAGTATTTGTTATACATATCATGATATTAACATTTTTTACTTTATCTATATAGTCACAAAGTTTACATGAAAATACAAGAACAAATGGTTAAATTGTAGAATGAACATAGTTGGGATGATGTTGTATGAAACTATCCAGATTCAAGTTCTACATCAACATTATTTATTTTTTTATCTTGCATTTAAAAAGGTATGTTGATTTATACATTCATTTTTATTCATCTATATACTATTTTATTTTATAACTTACACATATATTTGTTTATTTTATTAAAGATGAGGAAGGATGCAAATGTAGCACCAGATAATTTCAGAACATTTATTGAAAAAATTAAGATTGAAAGACTGAAGAAGCAACGTCTTAAGAATGTTGAACTTGATCCAACTCTTACTCATCTCATTTGGAATGGTCTTGACATTATTCAATATCTAGTGATACAAGGCGATTGTGAATACATTGCTAAACTCATACCTAAAAGGGATTATGCCCTAGTTATTGCAGATATTCCCCATGGTTTCAATATTCCAAACATTGACTATGATAGTGACCCTTATACTTATAAAGCTCTTAGTAAAGTGGTTTCTGGATTTCTAGAAGTCACATCATCATCATTATGGAGATTTGTGACATTTCATTTAGACATACAATTGACAATGTTATTGTCAAGCTTCAAGGGGAAAACAAACTCAAGGATGCAACTTACATGGTAAGACGTTGAAAATGTATATTTGATTAATGTTCAAAAAATCATTTATGTACAAGTTAATTGAAATTTTACTATTTCATGTTACAGGCAGAATTCAAATCTTCTTAACCGTAAAGATCAACCATTTATAAATGATTGTGTGTTCATCCATATTGATATTTGGGCAAAAGATGATAGCTATATGTCTATGGTTTTTAATCGAGTAGATGAAAAGAGTTATAGACAAGTACTGGCTTATGGTGTTGTTGGGAGAAAACTAACATATGAAGACAAAGAAGCAAAAGGAGAGATAGTTAACATTTATAAAAAACCATAGTTATTGATTAACTATCTTATAGACATATTTTCAAATGAAGGAGATTGGGTTCTGGATTTATTTTCCAGCTCAGGTAAGTTTTATTATATGGAATTGAATTTAAATATCTTATTTCTTAATTTATATGTCATTGTACTAATTTACTTCTATTTTTTTATGCTTGATAATTAGGTACAACATTAGCATGTTGCCTTCAAAAAGGAAGAAATTGCATTGCCATTGAAAAGATCCAATACAATGCAATTTTATTCAGTAAATAATTAATGCTCTTGAATTTCTTCCAGATGCAATGCAAGAAATTGGGTTGAATAAAGGGGACTTTAGTGAGTCACGTGTGGCAAAAAAGGCAAAGGAACCCCAACCACCATTACATGGAATGATTGGAAAGGCATACATTGGGAGATTTGCAGACATCAAAGATCCATTAGAAGAGGAAAATGAGCAAACTGAAGCATAAAATATTGTGGAAGAAGACAATGATGAAACTCTAGAGGATGAAGAGTTTGGATTACATGATATTGTTGTTTACATTTAAGTTATGCTTGGAAATCAAGCTCATTTTTTGTAACTATTAATTAGTTATACTTGTAATGTTTTGACTTTGACATTTTATGAGAAAAATAAGCATTCAATTTATGTGTTACGTGTTCGATATTTGTATTATGTGATTTTCGCATTAATTTTTATGTTAATCATTATTTTTTGAAAAAAACAGTGATTATTATTATTTTTTTGACATGAAATTCATAAAAAAACTATTATTTAACCATTTTTAGTTCAAAATTTCCTATAAAAATTGTGATTTTGACATGTCATTTCTAGCAAAAAAAATACAAAAAATTATCAAAATGTTTAATTTTTTAGTTATATTTATGTTGAAAATGGTTATTTTTATGTCAATTGTTAAAAATTATTGTTTTTTAGAGACAAGTATTTCATGTGCATTGAAAAATAAATTAACGATGTATAAATATGTAGAATATCAAAACTTCAAAATATAGACCTTCTTATTTAAATATGCAAAACAATAAAAACCTCACTCCAAAAAAATAGAAATAAAAAATAAAAACAAAAAAATATGAAGAAGAAGACCATTTCAAAAATTGTTAAATTTAGAAAATAATTATTTACATTTCATACATTAGAAAATTTAAAGTCAAAAAATAGGTCTTTTAAAAAAAGGGGCTCATGTAGAATCACCACTTTTTTAAATCAGCATGAAAATCACTAACATTCTAAAATGTAATGTACATAAAAAAAAATTAAAGTGCAAAAATCTATGCTCTAAAAAAAATGTGTCTTCTGCAACGCCCCTTTTCAAAATTGGGTCACTTCTTTTCTATCTCTACGAAACGGGTAACAGTTTCAGTTCCCATTTCAAAGTTTACATTGTTTAAGTTAAACAATATGATCTTTGCAGGGGAGAAAGGCATCAAAGAGCTGGTCTAAAATGACATTGAGGGGCATGGAAGTCAAGTGGAGGGCCTACCCTATCCTCAGACTATCATTTATGCTCAAAATAGGTTTAAATAGGCTCCTACAAGAGATCTTGTAGTTGCTACAGGATGTCCTAGTTTACTACATGATGTCCTAGTTTTCTACAGGAAGTTAGTTGAAGGCCATAGGAAGGTAGGGAAGGTGAAATGAAGTGTTGGAAAGATGTCTGATGGTGAAATAGGGTGTAGGGAAGGTCCACATTACCCAAGGCCCATCCCAGCAGTTCAGGATGGTTGGATTTGCCCAAGGTGGCTAGAAAACAAAAATTTGGATTAAGCATTGGTAGGCCTTGGTAGAAGGTGGAGAAGGCTTAGATGAGGCTGGTGGGATGATTTCTTCCCTGAAAATTGTCAATCCTTGCAAAAAAACATGTTATTCTCTTCATTTACTCATAAATTCATATAAATAGGGAAAATATGAGTTGAATTTGAGAAAACTGATTTATTGATGGCTAATGACTAGATCTATGAAATGAAATGACTTCTTAAACTATAGCAAAATCAAGAAACAAAATGAAAACTACAAGTGCTTCCAAGAAATCATAAACAATGATCTATTCAACAATGAACCCTAAGCTATGTAAAGATCAAAAGATAAATATGTTTTTGGGGTGGTGAGAGTGGGGCCCTCAAACCATGATCCCATGAGGGGGATGAGGAAGATGCCACTGTCACAAGATTTCCTGAAGTATTATTTCTCACTACTATACCACTGATCTACTTCTTCAAGTAATGGAAACAATACTAAAAAATCATTCAAATACTTGTTAAACAAAATAAAGTAGAAATAACTTCAGTAGCTAACTATGATTTTAATCTAAGAATACATGTACAAAAAGAGGAAACTTTGCTGTTTGTGTTGGGCCCTAACCCAAGAGCTTCAGCCCTCTAAGTCAAATCAGTGCTAGATGAAGGTAAACCTCCTCACTATCATCAAATGTCAAATACAACATAAGATTAACACTCACAATGTTTCAGCTCTAAATTGCTTCTTGGCTACAACAAAAAATCAAATCCTAATGAGGCCCTTAGCCTTCTTATTTATACAAACTGAAGCTACCAACAACTTCCTAAAAATTAGGGATACTTGGTTCCCAAACTTGAGAATGAATTGTCTTCATTTTCATTGGCTTGGCTGATTGTAACTTCGAGTTGACGAGAAATGGTGGAGGAATCTTTGAATGATTTGAGGAGTTAAGGAGGGAGACAAATATTGTAAAATCCGTCTTTCTTGTCCGCTTCGAGTTCTTGCACTTAGATTGGCGCAAAACTACTCTAATTCCTACAATTAATGTATATTAGGCCACATGACATAACATCTCACCTTTGCCCTTCTCACTAAGAAAAATATACTAAAATATGTAAGTAAATGTGAGAAAAGTTGATTTTAATAAGCTGGAGAGTGGCATTAAGATCCATATAGTTTACCTATTGATGAGCCTCATCAATATAAACTCTCCTTCTCTATCATATCTATGGCATTTAATTATCAAATCTAAGTCATTTTTCTACTAGAGCTTTGAAGACTTTAAATTTATCAAATGCTTCATCTTTATGTTTCAATAAGGCAATCCAACACATTCTAGTAAAATCATCAGTGAATAATATGAAGTATTTTTCACCCTGAGGATTCTTATTTCTCATAGGACTAAACAAATTAGTATGAATAAGTTGAAGTGGATTGCTTGAAGTGCCTTCTTTAGCATTAAACTGAACTCTATTTTTCTTACGTAATTGACATGATTTGCATATGTCGTTTTATGGAAGAGAGATATTAGGTGAGTCAATTACTACTCCCATTCTGCTTGACTTGTGTAATTGAGTGGAGATTATATGAACCAAACTTTTGTGCCAAAACCATCTTTCTTCTGATTTTCTCATGTAACAATGCTATTGGTCACCTTCCAAGCCAAATACATTACCTAGAGTTTTTGTTCCCTTTATAATGATCTTACTTGTATCAATATTCCGTACCACACAATTATTTGATCTAAAAACAACCTCATGCCCTTGGTAACACATTTGACTAACACTCAACAATTTATGCTTTAATCCATCAACAAACAAAACATTTCTAGCTTTAACCTTATTCTTTAGCAAAATAGTTCCTTTCCCTTTTGTAGTGTTGTTTTATCAACCTTAATTGACTCATACTGGAACATTAATTGTCGACCCATGGTAGGTCTTGCTATTTTAATGGAGTTCGCACTATTTATGCCGATACACTCTAGCCAAGCATAAGAAAGTGCAGAAAAACTATAAAATATGTTGTTGATCTAAATTTTTGAATCAATCATGCATGCATATATAAAAAACACTCCACAAAATTAAATCACAACTCGCAACTATTGTAGTAAAGGCCCGCCAGACCAAAACTAACGTCTATTCCAATTGGTTACTATTCCTCTACTGTTTAACTCTGTGTAATAGCATAAGATAAATAGAAACAACAACAAATGCAATCCATGATTTGTACAGCAACAATGAGAAACCATAAATCAATAAAATAAACTGAAATGTACACTACCTAATCACTGCAATCCCTGCCAAAGAGAAGGGCCCTTCCTCCTCAGCAGGGCACAGGAAGAACACAAAAAGTGATTAACAAATCAGTTGGAAAGCAATAACATCATCACTGTGCCAATTGATATTAAAATAATTTCAGAAATTATAGAAACAGAGTAATGGTACTACTCTCTATGCTACCTCTAATACATAAAAATCCAAGTCTTTTATATCTATTACATCCCGAAAATTAGAAAACAGATCAGTCATGAGAATCTCCGATTCTCATGCTGATCCAAAAATAAAGAAGTTACAACCTACTGCTAAATAAATATACATTAGTTACAACTACTTGAGTCTTGTTGCCTCAAAAATAAACAATCCTACTGCCGATAGCTTCTATGTGGAATAATACCCACATTTCCAGCTTCGTTGCAACAATATTGAGAAAATGATGGTTCGGGATGACGCGGCATAACGAATGACAACACTATTGGTTTAACGGTGGATCCACGCAAGGTGTAACAACACCCAATGTGTAAGAACAACCTATAACAACACCAATGTGTAGTAGTAATCTGTAACAGCAGCCACCTGTAACAACAATGATTTGTAACAACACCTAGTATGTAGCAATTATATGTAACAACATTCAGGGTGTAACAACGAACTGTTCTACCCTTTCCCGCAGTTAACTCCTACTGCCTGTCTACTTCCGAGAGCCAACACTTGAAAAAGATAAACTTCCCAACATGCTCCTTCAATGCTCGTCCAGTTAGCCACAAAAAGAAATAAAGCCTTGTATTTATTCGGTAAAATACAGAAAAGTAAAATGACAGTAAAATGGATTAAAAAGGTAATAAAACAGGGAGTCTAGTCATATAAGGGCATAGGTCTGGAGGACAGAAAGGTCAAAACAAGGGGAAGAAGGTGCGGAAAATGGGTGAAAAACCACACCCAACATCTCCCCCCGACTGAAGCCACTGCGTGTCCCCATGCAGAATCTCAGACCCTTCTACTATGCCCCCAATGGAAATCTATAAAATTGTATGCAACAATAGTATCATCGCCTAGAGCTCTGAATCCTTGATCATCCATTAACTCACGTGGCCAGGATTCCTCTTCATAATCACATAATTGCTAATCATTTTGATACTCCTCCAATGGCAACCAGATCAAAGGGAATATGAACCTGAGGCCAATCCAGAACGCCCCCAATGTCAGCACAATTTGGGCATATTCTGGCACCCGTGAAATAATAGCCAAGAATTTCTTATACTCAAATGGGTCCCCTTCCTGCAATTCTACATTGTAAGCCTCAGTGCACTTGAGACATTTGACTAGCGCTTGGCTCCTCATGGTTGCGAACAAGTTGAGGTAGACCCTCACGATATTTCTTCTGTAGATGGTCGATTGATCTCTCCTTTTCGGAGTGCTCAGGAACTGCTTGAAATCTCGCTGGAGTTCATAGGCCATTCCTGGTTTAGGCCAGACCCATAGTGATGTCCTTTCCTCGTTGGTATCTATTGTCTTCTTAGCCAGTTGCCACTCAATATGATTCCTCCTAAATGAGAGGAATGCCCGCAACTACAAATCTCCCATGAAAGAAAGGACAGTCACCACCATCTTTGTGCTCACGTATTTGCACATCATGTTGTCCAAGAACAGCTCGCACAGCAAATTCTGATCATCAAAATCACATGATTGAAAAATTTCCAAAAAGGTGTGGGCAAAAGAACCCAAATAGGACCTGTTGTCATAAACTGCCCTCAATTGGAATAAATAGTAACGTTTCCACAGGAACACCAGGTATGATGGGGACGGCCTCCTACATGCTAGTAGGTTTAGAGTGAGGTCATGGAGTTTGGTCTTATCAAATGTTAGGTCAAAGACCTCCCGATGCAGCTAATATAGTTGTTCATCCTTTTTCTATCATTTATTTATGCCTTAGTGCCTCCTCTTTTCTTTCCCATTCTTTCTTAAACCATTTCTCTTCCAGGGAATCCATCATATTCTTATGCACATTGAGTGGAATCACTCCCTCTTGTAAAGAGAGTGCCAACTTCTTCCACTTTTGTAGCTCTGCCAATAACAACAATTTCTCATAATGCCATCCTCCAATAGGACCCGGTGTTCTCCCACATGCATCATCAACTAAGGGTGTAGCATCCTCCTGAGGGCAAAACTATCCCACCTCAGTTGTTGGCTCTTGTGTAACAACAGCTTCGTCAGTGGGTTTGACCACAGTTTCTTTATTTTCTTGGTCAGCCTCCACTCTTACTGTTGGTTCTTGTATGGCAACAATCATGTCCATAGGTTTTTGCTCATTGTTTACCTTTGGACCAGCTTCGATCTCTGCTGCAGTGACCATCGGCTCATGGATATTATCTTTCTCTTCCTCCACTTAGCTAATTTCCTCCTCCACTGCTGTTCTTGGTGAAACAATAGTGTCAGCAAAGGGTTCTTGTGTATCCATTGCTTGATCACTCTCTGTGGATTGTGTTGTCTCGGTTGCTGGTTCTTGTGTATCAGCAACGTCCTCAACAAGTTCTAGTGTAACAGCTTCCTAGTTTTTGGTTTGAGTCTCCCTCGAGGTAGTATCTGCTGCACATAATTTGAATCCAGCTTCCACCAACTTCTTAGCATAGGCTACATACAGAGTTCCCAAGATTTCTCCCCTTCTAGCCCTGCTCATAGCCTCTGCAAAGTATCCATCCTTGGGGCTCTTGGCTCTGTCTTTCCTACTGCTAGTTGTTCCCTTAATTCCTTAATCTCTTTTTCTAAAATTCCAATTTTCGACATCAAGGACTAGGTTTTGCTCTTACCAAGTGAAGGAGATTTTTATGGCTAAGCTTGCTCCTCATCCTTCTGTTCGACTGCTTCCTTGTTCTTTTTCGACATAGATGGGGATTCTAGGTGTCTGTTGACCCTTATCCCCTACTTCGCCTTCTGTCGCCAATTGGTTTATCAAACGACTTCTTGTTTATCCTCACTATCGAGGGCTGCAATTTCTCCTTTGTTACCTTTGGAGTTTCCCCATCCGTCTCTATTTGCCTTCTACGAGTAGTTCTAGGCCTTTTCCGCATGAAATCTTCCCAATTCTTGCCCTGTTGGCTCAAGGCATCCAACACGATGAGTTTAATAAGGTCGTGGTTTGTAACACATGTTTCTGGATGTGCAGCTATTTTCACAGTTGCGGCCATGTGTCTAATATTTCCCGGCAATAAATATGGTAGGTTAATCTGCTGCTGATGGCGGAAATGGTTTAGTAATGGGAAATGGTAATTAAACACAATTGTTGCTCTTCCCTCACAAGTAATGTACTTAATGAGGAAGAGAGAAACATCCACCCATGGCTGGGGGAGTGATAGCCTATCAATTCCCCTGCCCTTCTTAACCAACAACTCAATTTCCTGAAGAAAATCCCCTTTTCGCGAGGGGTCATTAACCTTCCTGGTAAACCATCTCTTCCCTTCTGCTGGCAATCCTGTTACTCTGGTGATAACTTCTTCCGTGACCTCCAATTTCAGTCGTCTGACTTTCGTTTGGTTTCTTTCCAGATTCTTTGTGAATTCCATAGGCACACCATTGTTCGATCCTTCCAATTTCTGGAAGAATTCAAGCCAACCTGCGTCTTTGAAGACATGGCATGCCTCAGGACAACCTTCTAAGGCTTTGTAGTTCCTCGTTCATGTTGTATCGCTACTCCACCCATTGCTTCTACAATTCAATGTTGTTCCACCTGCTTATCTTCCCTCTGGCACACAATCCAGTTGTTTCAGCCTACACTACTACCTTCCTCCTCTCTGAGAACTCTAAATATGGATTCAGTGCTTCCAGCAAGGGTAAATTATAGGGTGGTAGGGTGGCACATGTGCAGATTTGGATTAAGATTTGGCATGCATGGTTCATACAGCTTAATGAATTTTTCTTTAATTTTGAGTTGTGGGGAGGTCTTGTCAATAGTGCCCTTACCCTTTTTGGTATGATTTAGTATTAAGTAACAATAACTCCCAGGTCGTGTGCCTTAATTGCTGGATTTTCCCAATAATTACAAATCACGCGACGATCATGTCGCAACATGATTCGCTCTCCCCCCCAACTTAATTATGAAAACCGTCCTCAGCTATCAATTAGTCATGTTAAATTTCCATAATTATAAAATAAATCGAAGGCAATATTACCTTTTTTATGACGTACCTGGTGTTAGGTTCCTATAACAATAGGAGTCATAATTTTGAATGACTAAGGTGAAGCCTTGTAATATAGTACATACCTTCGCTTTCTGCAAATGTTTTCCATATTACAAAAATTGAAAAATGTAAAGAGGGTATGTCCTAAAAAAATAATCAAAGGACAAAAAAGAATAAGAAAAGGTCAAAAAAATGAAAATGCATGAACCCCAAAAGACAAAAAGAGACCATGAAAGTGGGCAAGTAAAAAATGCCACTACTATTTACTTTTTATGCATAATAAATGATTGTGTGCAGCCTGTTACTCATGCCACAGTCCATGATAGTCAAAATGTTTAAACTTGGCTATTTCATGCTTTGAATTTTATGATTATAGCTAGAGAATAAAGTCTGACCAAACATTGTAATCTTGGAAGATCATTAGATAGGTAGAGTAAATAAAAGGAGCTCATTAGTTTAATCTGAGCCCTTGGATGATATAAGGTTAGAATTAGATATTTTACTTTGTAAAAGAAAAGAAAAAGATTGATAAGGGTTTGCTAGCCTAAATGCACCCAAATAAAATGAAGAAAATATGGTAGGATGAGTAAATGGGTAAGTAGTGGAAAGGTTGCAGAAATATCATATGATTACATAAAGCACTTATGTCATTGTTTTAAATGTATCTTTCAAACATGCATAAGTAGTAAAAAAAGCAAAGACAATGGTTCACAATATGGTTTATTTAACAACCCCTCATTCATTTTCACCCCTTTACTTCACTAATTTCCCATAAATAAGTTCTAGTAATTAAACCCTACAAGTCAAAAAGGCTCAGAGCATTTCTCTGACTTTTGGAGGGACCGGACTCTCGGCTTGATGGCTTATGGACAAAAAATACTAGAACCCCCTTCATAAAAAATTCATCTCCCTTCATTTCCCCTCATTTCCCTAATAAAATTACACTTTCCAGTAGTTGACATCATCTACCTAGAAAAAGTGGGAACCCCCCATATAAAACCCTTTCACACAAAAAACCCACAAAAAAGTCTTTTTCCTAAGTATAAAGCTAAGTGCACAAATGTTTAATTTACCCTTGTACTAAGGAAAAACCCACTCCGCCATTGCAATTTCATATTAATTTCTAATATTATTATATAATTTCCCCAAAAACCCCATTATACCGTATTAAATTAATACCCTTATGTAAATACCGCAGCCTTAGTTTTCATAAAAACTATATAAATCACCCATATCCCGAATAATCTTACTTAGTTTACCTAATCCCAGTAAACTTAAGTTAATCCCTGTATTAAACTTATCCAACTCCCTAATCCCTCATTAAGCCCAGCCCGATCATTTTAAACCTCTAATTTATCCCTAAACTAATCCCGAACCGCCATGATTAAATCCCTGGGCCCCCCATCAACTCCCGTCATTTCCCCCCGCGCAGCTCTTCTGCCCGACTACTGTTGATCATCACCCCCCCTCATCCAACAATGCATAGCCATATCGGCCGCGCCCAATGGCTGAACGTTAACCACCCGATAAAGTGGTTTTCCCTGACCTTGCGGATGCTACGTGTCAAGCATTGTATCGCATCAGGTGACCCCTCTTGAATACTGCCTGCACCACAAAAGCAGTGCGATGGCCCTCCAAAACCGCTTCCCCCACATAATCGAAAAATCGTCAACTGTTCATCGAAAGTGAACTCACCAAAATTAATCATTTTTTATATATGTTAGGTTCCTATACCAATATGAATCATAATTTTTGAATGTCTAAGATTAAACCTATAATATGTACATACCTTTGCTTTCTGCAAATGTTTTCCATATTCAAAGAATTAAAAAATTTAAATAGGGTATGTCCTAAAAGAATAATCAAAGGACAAAAAGTATAATAAAGGGTCCAAAAAGGTGAAAAATATGAACCCCCAAAAAAGGAAAAGACCATGAAAGTGAGCAAGCCAAAATGCCACTGCTATTTAATTTTATGCATAATAATGATTGTGTGCAACTTTTTATTCATGCCACAATCCATGGGAATCAAACTATTTAATCTTGATTATGTCATGCTTTAAATTTCATGTTGATAGTTAGAGAATAAAATCTGACCAAACTGTTTAATCTTGGCAGATCATTAAATAGGTAGAGTAAATAAAAGGAGCTCAACTATTTAATCAGAGCCCTTAGATGTAACAAGGTTAGATTTAGTTAGTTTATTATTGTAAAGAGGAAGAAAAATGTTTGACAAGGGTTTGCTAGCTCAAATGCACCCTAATAAAGAGAAGTGAAAATGGTAGGATGAGTAGATGGGTAAGTGGAAGAAACGTTGCTGAAGTATAATGATTGATTAGACAAAAGCATATTTATCATTCACATCATAAAATTTCCATATATCAATGAACAATCAAGCACGCAAATGATTTACAAAGTCAGTTAATTAACTTCCCCCATTCATTTTACCCCTTTCTTTTACTTATTTTCCATTATAAAGTTCTAAGTACTTGAAAACCCTAAATCAAAGAGGCTCGGAGCATTTCTCTGACTTTTGGAGGGATCGGACCCTTGGCCCAATGATTTAGGGATAACAAGTACCATATTCCCCTTACAAAAAGTCATTCCCCCTTCAATTCATTCATTTTCCCTAATAATACCCCTTTTCCTAAAGTTAAAACACTATTTGCCTAGGGAAAGTAATCACCCCCATGGAAAATCCCTTTTTTCTAAAAAACCCACAAAAACACATTGCCCTAAGTATTTATGTTAATGTTGGAAAAGAATTAAATCATGAAAAAGCATTTGCTTAGTGTTTTGTGTCCCTTTTCTGCCCATTCATATTAATTACTAATTTTATTACATTAAATCCCTATGAAAAACCATTTTCCTGTATATACATAGCTCCTATATATAAAATAATCCCACTCCTTAGTTTAAATATAAACTATATCGCTACCCCTTATCCCTCAAAAAAATATTAAAATCCTACCCTTAAGCGTTAACCTTGATTAAACCCTTCGTTAATCATCCCGACGGCATAATCCCACCTTAATCCATCATTAACCCAATACTGCTGCACTTAATTGCCTGCCGGCCCCCCCACTACCCTCCATGCAGTTTCCCCACACGATCACCGTGCGATCGCTTCCCTCCACATCCGACAACCCTTATCCATATTGGGCCAACTCATTCGCTAAACTATACCCACCCAAAAAAGTGGTTTTTCCACTAGCCCCCAGTGCTACGTGTCTGCCAATGAATGGAATCAGACGACCTCCACCCAATACCAACGAGCGCGCAAAAGCGATGCGATGGAAACCATTTACCACCCGCCCCAAAATAGTTAGTATTACTGTTCACCCCGCTACATGACAAATGACCATTGTTCACCCGTACCTGCCAAAATTGACTTTCGCGCATAAAGCCAAAAAGCCCCAAATCATTTGTTTTTATTGTTTTTTCAACTGTAAACCTCCATGCATGCACCTGCGAACGTCAAAGCTATCAACCTACGTCCAATTGCACCCTAAAGACGCCACAGAGCACCCAGTTTTCTTTCCAGCCTACTTAGAGCCTTTTTGACCATTCGCAGTTGCCAGTCACCCTGTTCAGAGCTAGTTCTCCTCAATTCCAGGTATTTAAGCCATAATTCACTGGAAGACCCCGTCAATTTGAGAACTAGTTACTAAGTTTTCTTAGTTAAAGTAAAAAATTAATTTAAAAAACTCTTGCAACTCAAACCTACTCTGTACTAAACCACCATTGCCCTAAAAAACTGAAAATCACCTCCTCCATACTAAAATCCACAAGAACTGAGAATGTTTGCCCCAATTTCCATGTATGTTAGACCTATTTCCACTCCTCATCTGGACCTAGACCACCTCCCCCCAGCTGATAGGGATTTCCAAATAAAGGACACCACTGTCCACGAATCCCCACTCGAAGTATACCCCCAAAGACCCCCCTCCATATGTAGCAGCTTTATTTTCTCCATGGGGTAGAAGTATTGTGGATATGATATCTAGAGTCCTGGG
Source organism: Pinus tabuliformis (assembly GCA_031772625.1). Classification (NCBI taxonomy): domain Eukaryota; kingdom Viridiplantae; phylum Streptophyta; class Pinopsida; order Pinales; family Pinaceae; genus Pinus; species Pinus tabuliformis. The sequence continues at coordinate 1,521,532,754 of CM062819.1, read as the reverse complement.
TTATACCACTAGTGAATATATTGATGAGATTATTTTAGCCTTCATGTCCATATACATTCCAGGATGACCTCCTGCTTTCATATATGACTATGCTCAGCTCATAGCTGACAGGATGCATGAACAGTTCCTTAGAATGAGTAATGAGAGAGTTTTTAAGTACTCCTATGTTTTGTATCACCTTTTTCTATACTACCAAGTAGATAAGTTCCCCTTTACTCTCCAGAAGCTTGACACCAAGGGCCAACCAAGATCAGTTATCTTCTAGACCCCATTGATTCATCAACATCCCTCCCCTTATTCATACAATGAATTCATTGATTCCTTTGTCCACCCTGTGATGACCATGCTCACTGGAACCCCTCCACCAAGAATCAATCCTGAAATCAGGAGAGTCCTTCATCTAAACATCAATCATTAGGTGGGAGATTGGTACCTGTACCAAAACCACACTGAAATCAGGATTTATGGATGTGAGCTGGCCCCATACAAACTACCAAAATACCTCCCAATGAGGTTATTTGCCCTGGAGTACTACAGGCAAATAATAAATTCAGATGAGGTAAACTTTGTCAAAGCCAAAAAGAAAGCCCAGCTCAAAATCAAAGACCAATTGGGTCCCTTTATTTGTAATAGTAGAGAAGCTAGAAAGGAGGCAGACCTAATCCTTCAAAGTTTAAAATTGAAACAAAGCTTCAAATGGAGATATGATCCCTTGGAATTCATCTAGAAAAGAAGGCAGAAGAATAAGATGGCCCCCTATATCCATCACCACATCCCCGAGATAGAAAAGTATGCCAACCAATTGCAATGGGTGGAAAACACTTTAGAGGACAAGGATAATGTAGAAGTTGTTGTGGAAAACACATTAATTGACCTAGAGAAGCAGCTTGATGAGGATTCTTTCCTACAGGTGCCAAAAGAATCACAAGTGCTAGAAGAATCATAGGTTCCAAAACAATCAAAAGTACCAGACCTGTCAGAGGTGCCAGATCAAACAAACATACAAGAGAAAACAGATAGACCAGAGGCCACCATGAGTACCCCTCCAGTTCTACAGACTCCTCTAAATGAGAAAAGCCTCAAGAGAAATAGGGAAGGGGCCACTACTTCAAAAAGAGAAACATCACAAGCCTATGCAGAGACAAGCCAGGCTAAGAGACAAAGAGTGAATCCTGTCTCTGAACAGGAATATACAAAGGAGACAGCTGAGGTTACAAGCACAGAAAGAGATATGAGCAAGCTTGCCACTCCATTTGGAGGCATCCTAGCACCTTCCACATCACACACTCAGATGTTGGAAAGGCAACAAAGTATTGAAGTGTCTTCCTTCAGAATGCCAACAGATAAAGATCAAGACATAAAGGAAAGATACAAAGAAATAAAGGCTAGAAATGAGAGGCTGAAAGCCCAAACCTATGCACAGTATCTGAAATTGACCCCTACCAATCAAACAAGGCTTATGTCAGCCTTTGATGTCAAAGAGGGGAAAATTCAGATGACCTTCATCAAGCCGACCACTCAGCAGCCAAGGACAGCATCAAATTTTAAGAAAGTGGACTTTGAAGTACTGGCAAGGGATATTCATCCCATTGACCAAATTGAGCTACACAAGAAAACAGGGGAGATGATATACTCCACCTTAACAAGGAAAGCCATTGCTGCCCACCAACTACAAAACTCTCTTAACAATATATCAGCCCAATTTCAGTTGGAGAAAGCCTCCTCACAGGCTAAAGATAATAGAATCAAGTCCTTAGAGGACTTAGTCATAGAGTTGGGACACGATCCCAAAGATGTAAAAGCTGTAGAGTAGCTGATCAAGAAGAAAAATGATGACATAGTTGCACTCAAGAAATAGCTAAAGATACCCCAGTTGCATCACCCACAGACACAGGAAGTCCTGGAGGCACAACAAGGACATGAAGAGCTCATGGACTTGGTCCTGAAGCTAAATGATCAACTTAAGGAGACAAAGAAGGAGTTGGACACTTTAATTCAGTCGAAGCAAAGTGACTTGGCCACAACTTCTAGAACTGTCATCCCCACAGTATCAACAGCAGTTCCTTCCACATTGGTAGCATCATTGGCACCTACATCTCCACCTGCCACAGCACTGCCAATTACAACTGAGTCTACTACAACAGTAGGTACATCAACCGAGAAAGCAGCAAAACTGGTAAAAGCCATGGAGGATATGTCTATCCAGGCTACAGAGCTAAAGATATTAAAGGAAAAAGTGGCAAGTTTAGAAACTGACTATAAACTTGCCCAAATTCAGCAAAGAGAAGAGACATAGAAGGACCTAAGGATGGGTGAGAAAATCAAAGTCCTGGAGATAGATTTTACACTGCAGAGGCCACTAGGATAGACTAAAGAGATGCTCTGGGCCAATGTCATTGACTCTGTCAATGATATTTGGCCGTCAATCTAAGTTATATTTGAGTAGAAAGAATTAGTGAAGATAGTCACTGAAGCTATCTAGAAAGTAAGAGAAGAATTAGGAGATAAACTTGAGGATGAAAATTGACTCATTCACTTCCTAAATAGAAAGAATAGATATGAACTCCAAGAGCTTAACATAGAAGACATGACTGAAGCTATTCTGGAGATTAGAAAGGTTCTCTCCAAAAGAAACCTCATGTGCAACTTACAAGAGAAGTGCCACAACGTTCAAGTAGCCATTGACAGGTTCATGGCTAAGTTTTAGATTTTAAGGGACAAAGGTCTTCCCAGTCCCATGTTCATCAATGAAAAACTTATGACCCAGTTGGACTATAGTGATAGACTCAGAAAATTGGCCAAGGAACAAGACAACTCTTCAGCTATTAAAGCTTTTCCTATAGGCAATGTATTATATGATACATTGGAGAACCTGTTTTCTATAGAGCATGAAGTGAAACATTTGTTTCTCACCAAACCAAATTTTTCAAAATACAAAGAGGTAGATGAAATATATAGAAGGATGGTGAAAATAAAGTTTCCTGATGCAAAATGGTGGGAGAAAATCACAGATTTACTATGATAAATTTACATCATAAAGTTACTGCACAGTGAATCTGAAGACAACCAGGTGAAATAGGTAAAATGCAGATCAGCAGGGTCAAAGAGTAACAGAGTCAAAGAGTATCAGTGAAAGATCAAAGTAAAGAAGATGCCAACGTAGAAATACCACAACTATCGGCCAGCTTAAAGAGCTCAAAACTCAATAGAAACAGCCATTAACCCCACAATAAAGGGGGCAGCAAGAAGTAGTTCTACATCTATCTCTATCTTCATGCATGAAGATATTTTATTCCCTAGATTAAATCTCAAATTGTTATGATATATTTTGTAATTATTTTTTGTATAAATACTTCACATTTCGAAGTATGTACGGTGAATTCCAAGACATCTATAGACTTTTTCTCTCAAACCAGAGTTCTATTGTATCAATGACTGGATTGGCTTGCTGGATCAAGGAATAAAGATCCGATATTTTATGGGATTCTTGTGTAAAGAGAAATACAAATAAGTATTCTTCCATGTTCAATGTTGTTTTTCCTTGTGTTTTTTCCATAATCTTTTATGTAAATTTCTAAAATCTAAATGTATAACAAGGAATGATATTTCAAAAATTGCTTGAATGCACTCTGTTTTGACTATTTTACATTCTGAATGTTTTCTCTTAAACTATCTTAGCTAGGGAGTTCTTAAATGCTCCTTAGCTTCCGTAGTTTCTGCTCAGGTCTATAACAGAGGATTCTTAATTGCCCATTGTTCATGGTCACCCTCTGTTCTTCATTCTAATCCCAGTCTAAGGATTCTTAAGTGCCCTTTCACCCTGGTTAGAATCAATTCACCCATTTGGCCTAAATATTTGTATGTTGCTTTGCTAGCCTCCCCTATGAACATTCCCTTTAATGATCTGGTCTAGTTATGCTATCCATTTGTTGACTCCATAGCCCAATGGCTTGAAGACCTAGCTCTATCCATTTTCTCTAATAATTCCACCACCCAACCTTCAATTCAAAACAAAACCCCATGAACACTAAGAACTAGCCTAAAATCCCATAAAAATAAAGCTAAATTATAAAGAGAGACCCCTCTCTGGACTTAGGTTGGCTAGAGCCTAAGCCTAAAAGATTGGTTTGTGGTTACCTCGGATGCTTCCTTATTTTGATAACTTCTAGGGAAAACTTCTGAGTGATAACACTATAAAATGCCGCCAAGCCCTTTTTCACCCTTTATCTGGGTGTTCTCTGTGTAAACTCTCTGAACCATTGCAATCCCTGCGAATGCCAAATTTACCACCAGACTTTCAAGACAGCTCCAAAAGACATTGCAGACAACCCAACTGACTGTTTAGTTCGTACCAAGACCATGCTAACCACTACAACTACCGAGAACCATCATTTTTAGAACCAATTCGCCCAAAATTCAGGTATTTCACCACGAATTACCTCTTACCCCTGCAAATTTTCAAAACCTTTAGCCTGTGCAGTGTTTTAAAGTTGAAAATTGAGTAAGAATACTGCTAATTTAAGAAGTTTCTTGCCTAAAAAACCCTCTTAAAAACCCTAGAACCTTTGATAAAACCCCACAGAGCATAATTCATATCCATAAGAACTGAATTATGGATGCCCCTGTCACCATGGACATTAGACCCATTACCACAACACAATTAGACCTGGACCACCTTCCCCTGGCTAACAGGAATTTCCAAATCAAAGACACAACTGCAATAGAGCTCCTGCTAAAAATTAATTGCTTAAGCAAAGACAGATACCTCAACCATACAGATGATATTGGCCTCTGGGAGTCCAATTTTCCCAGTTACCAGTTCCCCCAAGTTCATATCTTTCCAGAAGTTGTTCATATGTGCTATGCATGCTATGTCCACAGCCATAGATCCATAATGTCTCATGACCAGAAGGTCATATTCACTATCATAGCCGAGTCCATTAATGAAATGTTGCAGTTCTAACTAGGGCCAAACCTAACCCCACTCTCAATTGGAGACCTGTTGGACCAGTATCCCAAGCTAAGCCCATCAAGATTGGCCCAGTTGTTCCAAACCTTCATTAGAGAGGAAAAACACATCCCTAAGGACCCCCCTCCATATGTAGCAACTATTTTCTCTAAATGGGGCCAAAACATTGTAACCATGATATCCTGTGTTTTGGGTTACTCTACTAGTGAATACATTGATGAACTTATTCTTGCCTTCATGTCCATTTATACCCCAGGGCAGCCTCCTGCAACCATATATGACTTTGCCAGTTTCATAGCTAATAGAATGCATGAGCAGTTCACAAGAATGGGCAATGAGAGAGTATTCAAATACTCTTCTATATTGTACCATCTATTTTTGTATTATCAGTTGGATAAGTTTCCTTTCACTATCTAGAAGCTTGACACCAGGGGCCAGCCTAGATCTGTCATTTTTTGAACCCCACTTTTTCATGAGTTTGGATCACCATATACATACTCAAACTTCATAGATTCTTTGTGTATCCAATCATGACTATGCTCACTGGAAATCCTCCACCTAGGATAAGTCTAGATATAAAAACAGTCCTCCAGCTTTCCAAGCAAACTGAAGTGGGTGATTGGTACCTTTACCAAAACCACACAGAAATCAGAATATATGGTTGCCTGCTTGCACCATATAAATTTCCAAGATACCTCCCTATGAGGTTGTTTGCCTAAGAATATTACAGACATATCGTGAATGCAGATGAAGTCAACTTTGTCAATGCCAAGAAGAAGGCCTACTTCAAAATCAAAGACCAATTAGGTCCCTTCATATGGAATTTCAGAGAGGCAGGAAAAGAGGCAGCAGGAAAAGAGGCAGACTCGATCCTGCAAAGAATGAGATTCCAAAGGAGTTTTGTATGGAGATATGACCCATTAGAATTCATTACAAAGAAAAGGCAAAAGTTCAAGCTAGGACCTTTCATCCACCACCCCATACCAGAAATAGAGGCATATGCCAATCAAATGGAATGGGTGGAAAACGCTTTAGTAGATAGAGACAACACAAGAGTAGATGTAGAAAATGCTCTAATTGATTTGGAAAAGTAGCTTGATGAGAGCACTTTTCTATAGGTACTAGAAGAACAAGAAAGAGCCATGAGCACCCCTCTAGTCACGCAGACTCCTCAGAATGAGGAGAAAAATCTAAAATGAAATAGAGAGGGAGCTTCCACTTCAGGAATGGACACCTCTAATTTGCAACTGGAAACAAGTCACAGCAAGAGGCAAAGGCTCAGTCTGACCTCTAAACAGGAATACACAAAAGGATTGACACAGGTTACCAACACAGATGTAGATAGAAGCAAGCCCACAACTCCATTTGAAGACATACAAGAGCCTTCCACATCATAGACTCAGATGTTGGAAAGGAAGCTTAGTGTGGAAGTGTCTTCCTTCTGTAGGCCTGCTAACAAAGACCACGACATAAAGGACAGGTATAAGGAAATCAAAATGAGAAATGAGAGGCTTAAATCCCAAACATATGCTCAATACCTAAAGCTTACTCCACAAATCAAACAAGGCTAATGTCAGCCTTTGACATCAAGGAGGGAAAGTTGCAGATGTCCTTTATCAAACCTACAGCACAACAGCCCAAAACAACATCAGATTTCAAGAGGGTTGACTTTGAAGTGTTGGCAAGGGATATTCATCCCATAGACCAGATAGAACTGCATAAACAGTCTGGAGAAATGATATACTCCACCCTCACTGCTAAAGCCATAGCTTCCCATTAGCTACAAAATTCATTGAACAACATCTCAACACAGTTTCAGTTAGAGAAGCCCTCCTCACAGGCCAAAGATACGAGGATTAAGTCTTTGTAAGAATTGGTTATTGAGTTGGGACATGATCCTAAGGATATAAAAGCTACTAAGAAGTTGATAAAGAAAAAGAATAATGATATTGCTGGACTAAAGAAGCAATTGAAGATACCTCAGCTGCAACATCCTCAAACACTTGAATTCATAGAAAACTAAACCAAACATGAAGAGTTGATGGACATGGTCCTAAAACTCAATGATCAACTCAAGGAGATAGAGAAAGAATTGGATAGCTTGATCCAATTGAAACAGACTGACATTGCATCAACTTCTGCAAACGTCATCCCTACTGTGTCTACAACAGTCCCTTCTACACTAGCAGCTTCACTTGCACCAACAGCTCCACCTGCCACAACATTGCCAGTAACAACAAAGTCTACAACAACAGTAGGTACATCAGGAGAAAAAGCAACAGAATTAGTTAGAGCCATGGAAGAGATGTCAATTCAGGCTATAGAAATGAATAGACTAAAGGAAAAGGTGGCAAGTTTAGAGACTGATTATAAACTTGCATAGATTATGCAAAAAGAAGAGGCACAGAAAGCCAACAGGATGAGTGAAAAGGTCAAAGCCTTGGAAAAGGACCTAACATTGGAGAAACCCCTTGGACAAGCCAAGGAACTGTTATGGGCCAATATCATTGACTCCGTCAAGGATATTTGGCAATCTATTCAGGTTATGTTTGAGCAAACATAATTAATAAAGGTGGCTATAGTAGCTATTCAGAAAGTCAAGGAGGAATTGGGTGATATGCCTGAGGATGCGAATAGACTCATCCGCTTCCTCAACAACAAAAATAGATATGAGGTTCAAGAGCTAAATATAGAAGACAAAACTGAAACCACCTTGGAAATAAGGAAGGTCCTTTCTAAGAGAAACCTAATGCTAAACTTGGAAGAAAAGTGCCACAACATGCAGGTGGCCATTGATAGATTCATGGCCAAATTCCAAATTTTGAGGAACAAAGGATTTCCTAGTCCATTGGTCATTAATGAAAAACTCATGACACAGCTGGACTATGATAATAGACTCAGGCAGTTGGCTAAAGAACAAGCTAGCACTTCATCTATAAAAGCACTACCAACAGGCAAAGTTTTGTATAATACCTTCGAGAACTTGTTTTTTCTCCAGCATGAGATTAAACACTTATTCATCACTAATCCTAATTTTTCCAAGTATACCGAAGCTGATGAGATATATAGGAGGATGATGAATGTCAAATTACCTGATGCAGAATGGTGGGAGACAATGACTGATTTACTGTGATAAATTTATAGCAAAAAGTTATTGCATAGTAAAAATAGAACAGCCAGGTAAAACAAATGAAAAGAGTATCAGGGTCAAATAGGATCAGGTGAAATATCAAATTTGAAGAAGATTCCAGCGTGAAAGACCACAACTGCAAGCCAGCATAAAGGGCTACAAATCCAACTATAAAAGCCAACAGTACCACATAAAAAGGGACAGCATGAAATAGTTCAATAGCTGTCTCTATCTTCTTGCAAGAAGATATTTGTATTTCCTAGATTAAATCTCAAGTTAGTTTGAGATATTTTGTAATATTTTTTTGTATAAATACTTCACAGTTCGAAGTATATACGGTGGATTCTTAGACATTTCTATAGACTTTCTTGATTGAAAGACTGTAAGCTATTGTATAATTGTATAGACCAGCAAGCTGGATTAATGAATAAAGACAAGACATTTCACAGGATTCATGTGTAAAGTGAAGTACAAACAAGAATTTTTCTCTTGTGTTGTTATCTTTCTTTAAAAAAATTTCCACAATCTTTAATGTATCTGAAATCTGAATGCTATAATATGGAATGATATCTCAGAATTTGCTTCATTGCACTCTGTTTTAACTATTATGCATTTTAATGTTTTCTGCTAATTATCTAAGTTAAGGAATTCTTGATTGTTCCTTAGTTTAGGTAGTCTCCCTTTGATATCTAGAAAAGGATTCTTAATTTCCCTTTGCTCATGATTATCCTCTATTCCTCATTTTAATCCCGGTCTGAGAATTCTTAAATGCTCTCTCACCCAGGTTAAGATCATTTCACCCATCTGGCCTAAAGACCTACACTTTACTCTGCTAGCTTGCCCTTTGAACACTCCCTTTAGTCAGTTAATTCCAGATCTGCTGCCCTTCTTTGACTCCATAGCCCAATTATCTAGAGACACCATTCTATCCATCTATTTTAAGGATTCCACCATCCAGCCTTCAATACAAATAAAAACCCCCTGAACTATAAGAACTAGCCTAAAATCCCAGCAAACAAAGCTAAATCATATAGAGAGAGCCCTCTTTGAGCCATAGGTTGGATAGAGCCTATGCTTAAAATATTGGTTTGTGGTTACCTCGGTCTTTTCCTTCTTCTAATAACTTCTAGGAAGAATTTCTGAGTGATAACATAGTGGCGACCATAATGGGGAACTCAAACCCTCAGTCCTAATAAAGCTTTGAGAAATTTAAATTTATATTTTGAGCCTCTTAAAGTAATTTATTAGAAGTTATTTAAAAAAAAAAAGTCTCACAAAAAGAAAACAATTAGAAAAAAATTGAAATTCTGGCTTCAAGGAGAACTCATTTTACTAGGGCTAACCTATATCCAAACCCTGCCCCAGTAATTGATAATCCCAACCTGATTTCAAGAAAATCTAAAAAAGAAGAAAGTTCAACTAGCCAAATACCATTGGCTAAAGCTAATTCATCTCCTGATGAGTGGTTGTTTTTAGAAGATCTTCCCTTTGATGAGTAATTTTGTCTTTCATTATTTAAAGCAAAGTTTGAAAGTGAAATATACAATACTGTTCTAGACCCTGATTTCATTGTAGACCTCGAAGTCCAAAAGGCCAACAAGTCAATTGATGAATACATTTTGAGTTATCCACAATCATCCGTTAGTACTGCCAAGATCCCTGAGATTTTTGAACAATTGTCCACTACTCTTAGTTCACCGTTGTTTCTTTCAACTTCTAAAGTCCATTCTCCACCACCATTTATACCTTCACTACCTCACCAACCTAGCATTGCTCATTCACCACCTACTAGTCTTGGTTCATCATCCACTAGTGCATCATCTCCAAGTACCTCAACCCCACATCTTAGCCACTCCCAACTTACAGCCATGGCAAATAGATATGCTCCTCTTGTTTTACCCGCCCCACTTGGTGCTATTCCAGCAGACTACCAAAGTAAAATTGTTCAATTTGATGGCATAGGACACTGCACTGCAAATAACCATGTCAATAAGATGACAGATTACTTTGAATTACATGAAATTGATATTGGGGATGTTCAAATGAGACTATTTGCTCAGACTTTAGCTAGTGATGTTAGGAAATGGTTTAGAGCATTACCTGCTAATAGTATTGATAATTTAGATATGTTTTACCAACAATTTTTGAATAGATGGGAAAAGAAAAAGAACCCCTTACAAATCCTTTCAGAGTATGAAAATATTAGAAGGGGACCCAATGAAACTGTACAAGATTACTGCATTAGATTCAATAATATATATAATGCAATTCCGGTTAACCTTAGACCCCCACCTGACTTAGCGTTAATAAAGTTTCCTGATGGTTTTGAAATGGACATGGCATACCAACTCAGGGAAAGAAACCCCCAACCTTAGAGGAAATGCAAAGTGTAGCAGTTAGTGTAGAAGCCAATTTATTAGCTAAAAGAGCCAGAGTTAGAAATGAAAGGAGATGAACTGCAAAATATGAAGCTTCACCATCTTATCTCAAAATAGATGGTTTAGACAAAAGTATGGAGAAACTAATGGATAGAATAGACAATATGGAGAGGAAACCTCAATGGGATAACCAACAAGCACCTCCAGTTAGAAACCCAAATTTTAGAAAAAACCAAAACCAAAACATTGGGAAAAATGGACTGATCAAAACATTAGGCCTCCCTTTCAAGAAAATTATGTAGAAACATCCCAGCCAGAAGATCCAGAACAAGATACATAGATTAACCTAATGGGATTAGATGATGAGGATATTGTTTTTCTAACCCAAGATGAGTAGGAACTGCATATGCTGCAGCAATTGCAAATCCAGTCTAGAGAGTCATTTGATTATAAACAAAGATATGATTTTGCCATCTTTGAAGTGCATAAACAGTATAACCTAAGGAGTAAAAAGAACGCTAATATCCCTAACCAAACCAAGAGAACAGTGCCAAATCAACCCAAGAAAATCAAAGAAACCCCAGTTTCAAAAATCCTCCAGATTCTACCTAGACAGAACCAGAACCCTTCTAGCCCCACCATTGTAGATATAACCCCTAATAAACCTTCTGATGATCAACCATCCACTTCAATTCCCCCTAAAGAACCAGTGGATAAACCTCAAAACACCATATTTGAAAATCTACATAAAGAGGTCCCAATAAAGGAAAAGAAGACCATCCCACTCAAATCCCTGCTATGAAAATTCAAAACCCTCAAACAGAAAAAACCCCCTTTCCATTCAATTTGGGAGCAACGGTAGCTAAGCTAAAAATTTTAGTTCCTTTAATAGAACTAATCAAGAATGAAACCTGCAAGTCATAGATAAACCAGACTTTAAACATTGTTGAAAATGAGGATTCGGTAAACCTATTTGATGACCAACCATAACTTATATTTGGTCCAGATGTTAATGGAAAACCAATAGAAGGAAGAGTACCACCTTTCTACATTAGCCTTAGCATCCATGAAAAAATTATACACAATGCAATGTTGGATTCTGGGGCCTCCCACAACTTAATGCCCAAATCAATAATGGAGAAATTAAACCTAGACATTACAAGGCGTTACAAGGACTTATTCTCATTTGACTCAAGTCATGTAAAGTGTCTAGGATTGATTAAAGACCTATGTGTTACTTTAGTTCAATATCCTACCAAAAGCATCCTTATGGATATTGTGGTTGCTGACATCCCACCAAAATATGGCATGCTGTTATCCAGATCATGGGGAGCCAAACTTCAGGGATGTTTACAACTAGATATGTCATATGCAACAATCTCTATTTTTGGACAACGTAAGAAGTTGTACCAAGAAACCTTAATGAAATACATGGTAAGTAGCCAGGATCAGCCTCAAAACTTTCAAATCTACTCCATACACTCAGACATCGATCCCTTTATCCTGTATAATGCTGATCAAACACAAGAAACTATTTTAGACAATATTGATATAGAAACAAAAGAAATTGCAGTTTCTATACAAAATGAAACTAACCAAACTTTAGAACTTTCCAATAAACAAGGTGGCCAAATTGCTGTAAATGAGGAAAAGTTTGTTGCACCAGATAGTGAAAATTATGAGCATGAGATATTATGGCATCTTTAGTTTGATGGGTCAGTCAATAAATTTGGAGCAGGAGCAGGAGTGTGGATATATAACCTGGAGAATAATCACTCAGAAGGCCATGCATACAGACTGAATTCTAAATGTACTGACAATATGGATGAGTATGAAGCATTAATTTTAGGACTTAAATTAGTTAGGAATCTAGGAGCTAAAAGAGTTTATGTCATGGATGACTCTGAACTAGTTATAAAACAGATTGATGTTGTTGGGTCCCTATAATACTAGTGATTACCCCATTACTATTGTAGTTATACACCTTATTTATATTGTTGTGCCCCTATTACCCCCATATTGTTATTTATGTGCCCCATAGAATCCCTCTACTGTTATTTTTGTGGCTTTATATTATTATTGTTAGGTCGGCTGGATTATATTGTGACTCCTTAGACTCCTATATATAGAAAGGAGGTTTTGTCATTTGTATCATCCAAGAATTGTTCATTTATGTAATGTAAAGGAGGTTGCCCCCTCGAAGAGGCTGAATTCTAAGGCATTGATCTATCTTTTCTATCTTTTCTTGAGCTGGTTTCATAACATTTGGTATCAGAGCTTTGGATTCTAGGGTTTCGCTGCTCCAAACAGGTCATTGTGGAATTTTCGCTATAAATTTTTTTCTGTGACGTTTCAGAAGTCGCAAAAAAAACCCATTTGAGAAGAAATCGTGCTGAATCCCGATATTTGCGGAGATATGATCTGAGGAAGTTGGTCTTTTTGCAGACTCCTGAATTACATTCAAAACAGGTGACCTGGGGAAAATCGTCATAACTTTCTCTCTGGGGATCGGATTGAAATTTCCTAAGAAGGTACAGAAGGAGGACGGATTGTAGTTTCTTGTATGTGTGTTTTAGATTCAAAGGTTGAAACAGTGACTCGTGGCACGTCGTACAAGTTCGCTCTACTGAACCAGTCTAAAAGCAAGTCACTGTGGGAGATTTCACATAACTCTTCCGTGGAGAATCCAATTTGGCTCAGACTTGTGGCATTAGAAAGAGGACGTAGAATGCTACTACAGGTACCAATTTCAGAACTGGATGATCTGAAATTATAGAGATACATCAGATTCAATATCAGGCTTCTATAAAGTGAAAAAAGGTGTGTAGTTTTTCTTTAAATTTTTGTGTAAGCTTGGTTTAACAGAATTCAAAGGGCATTGTTACACTAAAATTTGTCACCATGACTATTTGCAGTCAATATGGCTCCATCAATAACCATACTGTCCTCCTTGGCAAGTCTTATGCCTCTACTCCTCATGTCAAACTCCAAAAAGAGAGAAAGCCTTTAAAAGTCAATGTAACTCTGGTTCCGCACTTTCTCTTACTCTTACCTGCGGGCACGCACCTCAAGTACATAATACCTGCGTACTTGTACGCTCTGTCTGTAAAGGGGTGGGTGTGTACTCCTGTAAAGGTCAAAAGGTGCATATTTTACTTCAAAAAACTTACTTGCTGTCGATTCTAGAGCATTCTAGAAGATGGTTTGACGTGGATTGAGCACCTCCAGATGGTTCATGCATCCCAAAGAAAGAGGAACTTATCCCATGAAGAGGGGAGCTATCCCTTTGAAAGAGGGGCTTATCCCATTCATGGTGGACCTGTTTAACTTCCTCCAAAGAATTATAAATACAGGCATTGGGCCAGAGGGAGAGGAGGTTGAAAGCTGAACATTCCTAAGGGTAGATGTTGCTGAAATTAGGACTCCCTTATAGAGCTTGCGAGGAGAGATTCCAATCCTTTCTTAGCTTCATTTGGAAGTGGGTGAGCTGATCAAAGTAGAGGAGAACTCTTTCTGGACCCTGGGAGGGACCTGCACAACACCAAGGCACTGGTTGTAAGGTTTCTTTTGTTTCCAATTAATACAATTAAGTTCATTTTTCTCAACAAGTTGTTATATATAATTTGTTTCATAAACTCCTTGGTCTTTATGATGAATATGTTTTATTATATGAGTTATTCAGGTGCTATGTAATCGTTTGCTTGTTAGTGAATGTAGGCTTCAAGGAGAAGGAGCTCATCTGGATCGAAGAGGCTTGGCTGCTACAAACAGCGTTGGACTAAAGATATGCCTTAAACACCTGGTTGCTTTTATTTTAAATGCATATTTAGGGAAAGATAGTGCTTGATTGTTTTGTTTGTCACTAAAAAGCCTTAGCTTCTAGGGAGGTCGGTTTTGTCCGCAAAATTGACTCTTTCCGCATGACAAAATGGCGACTCCGCTGGGGAATCCATGGATTTGATTGATTTCTCTTTTGATTGATACTTTGACTAGAGAAACTATATTTTCTGTTTCTGTTTTTGACTTGATGATTGTGGGATTGGGTGAATTTAGTTAATTTTGAGTTAGTTTTTATTTTTCATAGTTTTTGGAGAGGTACGCACCCTCTGAGTTAAGCACAGTGCGTACTTGTACACACTTTTGCTTTGTGCACAGAGCGTGGACGCACCTGTGTAAACAGGTTGCCTGCGTACCCTGTCAAAAATTTGAAAATTTTAAATTTTTCTCTTTTTTATCAGTTTAGAATTTGTTTATAGGTTTTAGCCATTGCCCAGACCTGCTTGTTCCCTGTCAAAAAACTTTCCTTGGTTATTTTCATTGGCATTCCTACTTTAAGCTTTTATCAATTGGGTGTTTTGAGTCTCTTTTTTGAGAAATTCTTAATTTGATTTCCTTTGGTCATTACTTGGAGGTTTGTCTCAGTCTTTTCACAATTTTCCATCTTTTTGCTTTTGTTTTTGCAAAAAAAATTCCCCCTCATTCGCCGGGGGGGGGGGCTAAATTGTGTATGAGTGTTAATCGCCTTTGAGTGTTTTTATTTTTGATCTTTGGAACTCTCGCCCAATTTTCTCGACTTGCACTTGATTGGTTCTTATATCACATTAGAATCATCTTGTGTTTGAGAATTCTCTTGCATAGATCACATTTGCATAATTAGAATTCTCATTTTCAGAATATGAATGAAAAATGTGCATAGATTACATTTGCATACTTTTCTAGTGAATTGTGCATAGATTACAATTGCATAGTTTAGATTCTGAAAAATCAATTGTAGATTTAGATCAGCTTTCTTTGATTTGAATTTACATATTTTTATTCTTGTTTTAAACATACAAAAATAAAAATAAAAACGGTTTCGGAATTCATTTGCATTAGTTTGTCTTGATGAAATTAGTGCATTAGAGAATTTGTTATATTTTCTCTTAGTGATCAATTTTTTGCATTGTTGGAAGTGAATGGAAACTCTCTCCTTACTTTAGTTAGGATTCATCGAATTGAAAAGATTACATTATCATATTCGATTGCATTCAGTTTTGAGTCGGGTCATAACACCATTGGTTTCGTATCCATTTACCCCTTTGAGTAATAATAGCCTAAATAACACAACGCTTAATTAAAATTCATCTAGTAATTTTTACATTTCTAGGGCTCTGTTACACCAACTAGCTTAGGCTAGTGTCTTGGATTAGGATCTAGTTAACAATCCAAGACAGTAAAACAAACAAGTAGTCGATCTTGCGATAGGAAAGAAAATCCAATTGTTACATTTATGCTCTGGGAAAGCTCCTCTTAAAGGAGAAGCATGAGATCATATCTGAACCAGTGTGGGAATCAATCCTTCCTCATTGGGAACGGTAGAAGATATTCACGTATTAAAAACGGTAAACCTCGGATTAACCATTGTCGAGGAGCCTGGGGTCACTTGTTGGTAAACCTTGGATTATGTCAAGGAGCCTTCAAGGGGATTGAGCTTGCTACTCTGCCCTTGCGTGCGTATCGGATCGTAGACTATTCCCCCAGGTGTATTTGTCTCAGTTGGTAGCCTTAGTGACCATAATCTATAGGATTCTTCCTAAGGTGACAGTGGAGGGAAGATCCCACTATACCTGGAGCAGACATCGGCTAGACTCACTTGGATTTTCTGGGGGGTTCACTTCACTCGAGACGGTTAAGTGGAGGAACTTGTGCCAGTCTATTCATTAAGCAGGTTGCCGGGGTAACTGTTCCAACCGCCATTTCTGTATTGAACTCTACGACGTTGGATTTCATCACCAACTAGTGTTTTCAGTACGGGAAGTTACTGTTTGTGTGTGGTTTGACTCCTAGATTTGATAGCGCGTGTTAATTTGTTTGTTTTTACTTTTAGAGACCATAGGTGTGAATTGTGAATTTTAATTGTTAGGTGTGAATTTTGAATTGTTGATTTTAGTTTTAAATTGTTAATAAAATTCACTGAAGTTGAATATAATGGCAACTGTTCCGGAATTTACCAACCAAGGAACCCCTCTTAACGAGGATCCTAGTACTTTTCCTTTCTTTAGAAATGTTGGTCCTCCTTATATGGCTACTTTGTCATTACCTGGATTTACGATAGGTTTACCGATATGGTGATTTTCAACTTCGTTGGCCCCCAATACTCCAATTGTTCCACCTCAACCGAATGCTTCACCTCAACAGAGTTCACCATCTCAACATCACCAACCTTCTGTCGACCCTTTACCTTCTTCGCCTAATTTTTCTTCCTCCATTTCTTCCTCTTCGCTTGGTAAAATCCTTGATGCTAGTAACCAGGTGGCTAAGAAGAAGAAGAAGCAAGATAAGAAAGAAGTCAACCAACCAACCATGGCTGTAAGTGTTAGTTGTGTTGAGGAAACCTCCAACATGCATCGTAAACCCAAATACCCTTGCAGGCTTTGTAAGGGTGACCACTTCCTTGTCAATTGTCCTGGTATTCCAAAGGTCTTGGAAGTATGGTCAAAAAAATCTCATCAACTTTCCATTGATCCATCAACCAGTGATAGTCAGGTTCCTGGGAAAAGGGTAAAGTTAGGTTTCCTTGTAAGTTATGCAAAGGGAGTCATCAAACTCACATTTGCCCTCACATGGATGAAGCCTCAAAATTGTTGGAAAACCTTACTGTTCCACAACAAGAATTTCCAACTGGTTACTGTAAACTTTCTCCCAACCTACCGTCAACTGACGGAGTGATTGATCTAATTTCAAGTACAGTCGATCACACTCTTCCATTGGAGAGTGAAACTCATGTCACTCAGGTTGATGATCCATTAGTTGATCAAGTGGTCGATTCAATTTCACATTCGGTCGATCACACTCTCACTTTCGAGAGTGAATTTCATACCGCTCATGTTCTTCTTGTTACATCAGATTCTTCTATGCCGGGGGGCATTTCACCTATTTCTAAAGAACCCCCTCCAAGTACTGAGGTCTTTTCCTTTGATTGGAATGGACTGACAAAACCTCGTCTTCCTTCCTCCATCCCTTTCCAAATCATTGTCAAGGCTGGTGGTAGGGACATGCATCGCACACAGGTAGATGAAGGTGCTTCTGTTAGTATTTTATCCTCAACTTCTTGGAAAGATTTGGGTTCCCCTCATCTTGTGCCTATTACGCAGAATCTGAAAGCTTTTAACATAACCATTAGTGAACCTTTAGGGATCCTTCCTAATTTTTCCATTACCTTGGAAGGTAAAATTGTCTGTATTGATCTTATGGTAGTTCGAGGTCCCTTGGATTTCAATTTACTCCTTGGGCGAGACTATGTTTATGCAATGAAAGTTGTCGTATCGACACTCTTTTGCGTGATGTCTTTCCCTCACAATGGCAGTATTGTGACTGTAGACCAGCTTTCATTCCCTAGTCTTGTTTCAACTACCAATAATATGACACCCCTAAATGTTCCTAATTCTAAAGTGGTATCTACCCTGCCACGGGTTAATTATGTGGCAACTGGTCCCATGTTTTCAGTTACCGTTGTAAGTGAGCCTCTCACTGTTTGCTCATCTTCCTTTGATTTAGATCTGGTAATTGACATGGAAAACTCTATGGGATTACTTGAACGTGATGTTCTTATCCCTTTTAAGTCCCTTGACATGTGTTCCTTCCAAAGAACTATTCTTCCTTCTGATGAAGACCTCTTGGAAGCCATGATCAAGGTGTGTCCATTGACATGTCTTTCTTCCAGTTGGAAGCCATGATCAGTGTTGCGAGGATAGTTCCTTTTCCTATCTCAACCTCATTAAAAAATGAAATTGGATGTTGCGAGGATAGTTTGTTCCCGTCTCAACCTCGTTAAAAAATGAAACTGGATGTTGTGAAGATAGTTCCTTTTCCTGTGTCAACCTCGTTCAAAAATGAAACAGGGTGTCTGAGGACAGTTCCTTTTACTGAGTCAACCTCATTAAAAAATGAATCAGGTAGTTTTTAGATTATATAGCTAGATATGAGGAAAGTTCCTTTTACTGTGTCGACCTCATTAAAAAATGAATCAGTGAGTTTGAGGATAGTTCTTTTCTTGTGTCAACCTCCTTAAAAAATGAAACAACTCCCTTTTCGAGTTGAATCTTTTCAAGAACTTGAAAGTAAACCTTCATTCCATCCACTTTGTTGAATGCAATGAAGCTTGGGGGGCATGTACCTCGCTTTGCATGATTATGCTGGGGGCATGCGAACTTATAACAAGCATAGTTTTTCGTTTCAAGCTTGCGTAAACATGAAACTGGATCCGAGCATAGTTCTTTTCCTGTGTCAAGCTCATTAAAAAATGAAACAAATCCTCCTTCAGTTTTGAGTCGAGTGTTTGGCTAGATCTCATAAATGTTAAGTTGTATATTTAGGTTAGTTATTTTAGTTTTTGCATCTTTTCTTACAGTTTTAGGTCGAGTCTTTCAATGATCTCGTAACTCAACCTTCATTTCATCCAACTGGTTGAATGAAATGAGGCTGGGGGCGCATGCACTCTAGCAGTTACGCTTAGGGGGCATCAAGCACAGTTTTCTCTCTGTTTCAAGCTTGTGTAAAAATGAAACTACTTTGAAGCACAGTTTTTCTTTGTTTCAAGCTTTTGTAAAAATGAAACCTATCTCGAGTCAATTTCAGTTATTTTCAAGACTCCTTAAACTCATGAAAATCTCGAGATTATTTTGCTATTTTTCATTCTCGTAAAACAAATGAAAATGCCGAGTTCTTTCCGTCTTTTCCTGCTCATAAATTAAATTGAAAGTCCGACATATGAGTACATTTTTATCATTTTTTCGAACTCATTAAAACTGACGAAAAAAATGAAAACCATGAGTACATTTTTATCATTTTTTCGAACTCGTTAAAACTTACGAAAAAGTGAAACCTTAGAGTCATATTTAAGCCCTTTTTTGACTCCTAAAACATGAAAAGATTGCCGAGCGTTTCTTTTACACTCGTTAAAATGGAATTAAAAGACGGTCCACTTACAGATCCTTTCCGACCGTAAAAACATGAAAAGATTGCCGGATTTTTGTTGTTTCGAATTCGATATTGGAAATAAAACGACGTGTCCTTGATCGCTTTCTACTTTTCAGATCAGAGACACTAATCATGAAAGTACTCCTTGGTCGTAAAGATCAAGCGGTTCTCTCAAGTATTATTTTATACTTTTTCGGGCTTGGGAGACACAAATCTACGAAAAAGGTCAACCCTGGAGTCTTCTTAAGTTTTTTTAGACTCTCTAAAATTGAAAAACGCCGAGTTTCTCCTATACTGGACTCGTTAAAATTTCACAGTAAAGGACCTGTTCGATTACAAATAGGAACGGACCACTCCTTCTTAGGGTTCCAATCTAAACTAAGTTGGACTCATCCGAAGGATGAGCTTATAATCAAGCAAATGTTATCCTCCTCAAGCTTGTAAAAAACAAAGAGGTACTTGCCAGAAATGGTGGGGGAAAAGAGAGGAAAATGAGCCTATTTGTCATACTTTGTAACCACTCTTGAACATGACACTTTTATTCACCTGGGTTGGGAAATCCTTTGCCTAACAGTTGATCAAACCACATTGAAAGTCTTCAGCCGGTTTCTGGGTATTAACTTTGGGTCAATTGTCACTAAGCCATCTGTTGTGTCGTTATGTGTTCAAGAGGTCACTGCCAATAAGCCATTCATCTGCAAAATATCTGTCATCCATCTTGACCATCCCTGAGTCAGTCCTTACAGCTACATTTCTTCAACTTGATCTATGATTTCATGTTGTGGGCTTGCCTACGACGGGTCGCTTTCTATCGACATCAGCACATTATCTAGAAAGATGATCTAGAAATCATCAGTACCTTGGGATCTGCATGCCTCAATGGCAGGTTTCTTGCCTTTGACGACAGTTTACATCATTGACTTTTGATCGAAGGATTCTGTGACATGTTCAACATCAACACATTCATTCACATCTCATGGATTGTACTGAGTACTTTGAGAGCCATTGACATCACTGCTGGTTTCTCTCACACTTGTTAACAGTTTACATCATTGACTGGTAATCAAGTGGTTTCTACAATGTTCGACATCAACTCATTTATTCGCATGGATAGAATCGTACTATTTCGGGAAGCGGAAATGAAGACCCTGGATCTAGTTTTCCATCCAGGCTACGAGGAGTTTTTTATTCATTATATAATAGACTAATTATAAACAGATGGCTGCGTCCATACTGTGTCTACATGTGTCTATGATTATGATGTATTGCGAAATCATTCCTATGTCAGAGCAGTAGTTAGTTTGTTAGTTAAGTTTTGATCTGAGTATGGGAATGCGTACCTCAGTGATGATATGATCTCATATATGTATTTTGTGTTGAATATTTGCAGGTTCCGACTGGGCTCTCCACAAGATAATCCTCGAAATGATAAAGTGCTTCACCCTTCCTAGATGATATAAAACCCTAATCTACTACAGACCTCGTACTTTAGGGGGCAATCTGTTACACTAAAATTTGTCACCATGACTATTTGCAGTCAGTATGGCTCCATCAATAACCATACTGTCCTCCTTGGCAAGTCTTATACCTCTGCTCCTCATGTCAAACTCCAAAAAGAGAGAGCCTTTAAAAGTCAATATAACTCTGGTTACGCAGTTTCTCTTACTCTTACCTGCGTGTACGCACCTCAAGTACATAATACCTGCGTACTTGTACGCTCTGTCTGTAAAGGGGTGGGTGCATACTCCTGTAAAGGTCAAAAGGCGCAAGTTTTATTTCAAAAAACTTACTTGTGGTCGATTCTAGAGCATTCTAGAAGATGGTTTGACGTGGATTGAGCGCCTCCAGATGGTTCATGCATCCCAAAGAAAGAGGAACTTATCCCATGAAGAGGGGAGCTATCCCTTTGAAAGAGGGGCTTATCCCATTCATGGTGGACCTGTTTAACTTCCTCCAAAGCATTATAAATACAGGCATTGGGCCAGAGGGAGAGGAGGTTGAAAGCTGAACATTCCTAAGGGTAGATGTTGCTGAAATTAGGACTCCCTTATAGAGCTTGAGAGGAGAGATTCCAATCCTTTCTTAGCTTCATTTGGAAGTGGGTGAGCTGATCAAAGTAGAGGAGAACTCTTGCTGGACCCTGGGAGGGACCTACACAACACCAAGGCACTGGTTGTAAGGTTTCTTTTGTTTCCAAACAAAACAATCAAGTACTATCTTTCCCTAAATATGCATTTAAAATAAAAGCAACCAGGTGTTTAAGGCATACCTTTAGTCCAACGCTGTTTGTAGCAGCCAAGCCTCTTCGATCAGATGAGCTCCTTCTCCTTGAAGCCTGCATTCACTAACAAGCAAACGATTACATAGCACCTGAATAACTCATATAATAAAACATATTCATCATGTTTAAGGCATACCTTTAGTCCAACGCTGTTTGTAGCAGCCAAGCCTCTTCGATCAGATGAGCTCCTTCTCCTTGAAGCCTGCATTCACTAACAAGCAAACGATTACATAGCACCTCAATAACTCATATAATAAAACATATTCATCATAAAGACCAAGGAGTTTATGAAACAAATTGTATATAACAACTTGTTGAGAAAAATGAACTTAATTGCATTAATTGGAAACAAAAGAAACCTTACAACCAATGCCTTGGTGTTGTGCAGGTCCCTCCCAGGGTCCAGCAAGAGTTCTCCTCTACTTTGATCAGTTCACCCACTTCCAAATGAAGCTAAGAAAGGATTGGAATCTCTCCTCTCAAGCTCTATAAGGGAGTCCTAATTTCAGCAGCATCTACCCTTAGGAATGTTCAGCTTTCAACCTCCTCTCCCTCTGGCCCAATGCCTGTATTTATAATGCTTTGGAGGAAGTTAAACAGGTCCACCATGAATGGGATAAGCCCCTCTTTCAAAGGGATAGATCCCCTCTTCATGGGATAAGTTCCTCTTTCTTTGGGATGCATGAACCATCTGGAGGCACTCAATCCACGTCAAACCATCTTCTAGAATGCTCTAGAATCGACCGCAAGTAAGTTTTTTGAAGTAAAACTTGCGCCTTTTGACCTTTACAGGAGTACGCACCCACCCCTTTACAGACAGAGCGTACAAGTACGCAGGTATTATGTACTTGAGGTGCGTACACGCAGGTAAGAGTAAGAGAAACTGCGTAACCAGAGTTATATTGACTTTTAAAGGCTTTCTCTCTTTTTGGAGTTTGACATGAGGAGCAGAGGTATAAGACTTGCCAAGGAGGACAGTATGATTATTGATGGAGCCATACTGACTGAAAATAGTCATGGTGACAAATTTTAGTGTAACAGATTGCCCCCTAAAGTGCGAGGTCTGTAGTAGATTAGGGTTTTATATCATCTAGGAAGGGTGAAGCACTTTATCATTTCGAGGATTATCTTGTGGAGAGCCCATTCGGAACCTGCAAATATTCAACACAAAATACATATATGAGATCATATCATCACTGGGGTAGGCATTCCCATACTCAGATCAAAACTTAACTAACAAACTAACTATTGCTCTGACATAGGAATGATTTCGCAATACATCATAATCATAGACACATGTAGACACAGTATGGACGCAGCCATTTGTTTATAATTAGTCTATTATATAATGAATACAAAACTCCTCGCAGCCTGGATGGCGGAAACTAGATCCAGGGTCTTCATTTCCGCTTCCCGAAATAGTACGATTCTATCCATGCGAATAAATGAGTTGATGTCGAACATGGTAGAAACCACTTGATTACCAGTCAATGATGTAAACTGTTAACAAGTGTGAGAGAAACCACCAGTGATGTCAATGGCTCTCAAAGTACTCAGTACAATCCATGAGATGTGAATGAATGTGTTGATGTCAAACATGTCACAGAATCCTTCGATCAAAAGTCAATGATGTAAACTGTCGTCAAAGGCGAGAAACCTACCATTGAGGCATGCAGATCCCAAGGTACTGATGATTTCTAGATCATCTTTCTAGATAATGTGCTGATGTCGATAGAAAGCGACCCATCGTAGGCAAGCCCACAACACAAAATCATAGGTCAAGTTGAAGAAATGTAGTTGTAGGGACTGACTCAGGGATGGTCAAGATGGATGACATATATTTTGCAGATGAATGGCTTATTGGCAGTGACCTCTTGAACACATAACGACACAACAGATGGCTTAGTGACAATTGACCCAAAGTTAATACCCAGAAACCGGCTGAAGACATTCAATGTGGTTTGATCAACTGTTAGGCAAAGGATTTCCCAACCCCGGTGAATAAAAGTGTCGTGTTCAAGAGTGGTTACAAAGTATGACAAATAGGCTCATTTTGCTCTCTTTTCCCCCACCATTTCTGGCAAGTACCTCTTTATTTTTTACAAGCTTGAGGAGGATAACATTTGCTTGATTATAATCTCATCCTTCGGATGAGTCCAACTTAGTTTAGATTTGAACCCTAAGAAGGAGTGGTCCGTTCCTGTTTGTAATCGAACAGGTCCTTTTATTGTGAAATTTTAACGAGTCCAGTATAGGAGAAACTCGGCGTTTTTCAATTTTAGAGAGTCTGAAAAAACTTAAGAAGACTCCAGGGTTGACCTTTTTCGTAGATTTGTGTCTCCCAAGCCCGAAAAAGTATAAAATAATACTTGAGAGAACCGCTTGATCTTTACAACCAAGGAGTACTTTCATGATTAGTGTCTCTGATCTGAAAAGTAGAAAGCGATCAAGGACACGTCGTTTTATTTCCAATATCGAATTCGAAACGACAAAAATCCGGCAATCTTTTCATGTTTTTATGGTCGGAAAAGAGCTGTAAGTGGACCGTCTTTTAATTCCGTTTTAACGAGTGTAAAAGAAACGCTCGACAATCTTTTCATGTTTTAGGAGTCAGAAAAGGGCTTAAAGATGACTCTAAGGTTTCACTTTTTCATAAGTTTTAACGAGTTCGAAAAAATGATAAAAATTTACTCATGGTTTTCATTTTTTTCGTAAGTTTTAATGAGTTCGAAAAAATGATAAAAATGTACTCATATGTCCGACTTTAATTTAATTTACGAGCAGGAAAAGACGGAAAGAACTCGGCATTTTCATTTGTTTTACGAGAAAGAAAAATAGCAAAATAATCTCGAGATTTTCATGAGTTTAACGAGTCTTGAAAATAACTGAAATTGACTCGAGATAGGTTTCATTTTTACAAAAGCTTGAAACAAAGAAAAACTGTGCTTCAAAGTAGTTTCATTTTTACACAAGCTTGAAACAGAGAGAAAACTGTGCTTGATGCCCCCTAAGCGTAACTGCTAGAGTGCATGCCCCCCCAGCCTCATTTCATTCAACTAGTTGGATGAAATGAAGGTTGATTTACGAGATCATTGAAAGACTCGACCTAAAACTGTAAGAAAAGATGCAAAAACTAAAATAACTAACCTAAATATACAACTTAACATTTATGAGATCTAGCCAAACACTTGACTCAAAACTGAAGGAGGATTTGTTTCATTTTTTAATGAGCTTGACACAGGAAAAGAACTATGCTCAGATCCAGTTTCATGTTTACGAAAGCTTGAAATGCAAAACTATGCTTGTTATAAATTCGCATGCCCCCAGCATAATGATGCAAAGCGAGGTACATATTAAAAGCAACCAGGTGTTTAAGGCATACCTTTAGTCCAACGCTTTTTGTAGCAGCCAAGCCTCTTCGATCCAGATGAGCTCCTTCTCCTTGAAGCCTGCATTCACTAACAAGCAAACGATTACATAGCACCTGAATAACTCATATAATAAAATATATTCATCATACAGACCAAGGAGTTTATGAAACAAATTATATATAACAACTTGTTGAGAAAAATGAACTTAATTGTATTAATTGGAAACAAAAGAAACCTTACAACCAGTGCCTTGGTGTTGTGCAGGTCCCTCCCAGGGTCCAGCAAGAGTTCTCCTCTACTTTGATCAGCTCACCCACTTCCAAATGAAGCTAAGAAAGGATTGGAATCTCTCCTCGCAAGCTCTATAAGGGAGTCCTAATTTCAGCAGCATCTACCCTTAGGAATGTTCAGCTTTCAACCTCCTCTCCCTCT
Organism: Pinus tabuliformis; assembly: GCA_031772625.1. Lineage (NCBI taxonomy): Eukaryota > Viridiplantae > Streptophyta > Pinopsida > Pinales > Pinaceae > Pinus > Pinus tabuliformis. Next base: position 1,521,507,235 of record CM062819.1, on the reverse strand, counting down.
GGCCCAATGCCTGTATTTATAATGCTTTGGAGGAAGTTAAACAGGTCCACCATGAATGGGATAAGCCCCTCTTTCAAAGGGATAGCTCCCCTCTTCATGGGATAAGTTCCTCTTTCTTTGGGATGCATGAACCATCTAGAGGCGCTCAATCCACGTCAAACCATCTTCTAGAATGCTCTAGAATCGACCGGAAGTAAGTTTTTTGAAGTAAAACTTGCGCCTTTTGACCTTTACAGGAGTACGCACCCACCCCTTTACAGACAGAGCATACAAGTACGCAGGTATTATGTACTTGAGGTGCGTACAAGCAGGTAAGAGTAAGAGAAACTGCATAACCAGAGTTATATTGACTTTTAAAGGCTTTCTCTCTTTTTGGAGTTTGACATGAGGAGCAGAGGTATAAGACTTGCCAAGGAGGACAGTATGGTTATTGATGGAGCCATACTGACTGCAAATAGTCATGGTGACAAATTTGAGTGTAACAGGCATAGTAAAGAATTATTATCGGTAATTGATGCCCCGAGGAAAGAAAATGCAAACACCTAGTAAGGAACCTGAAAGCTCTAGCATGACTCATGAAGAAGAGGAAGAAATGCTACATGATATATCAAAATTACAAGAACAAGTGCAACAAATGTCACGCTCACAAAATCTAACAGAAGCTAAGATAAGTGGCGTGGAATCTAAGATAAATGGCGTGGAATTTAAGATAAAGGGCATGGAAGCTAAGATGGATGATTCAAAGACAGATTTGAAGAGAGACATGGCAGATTTGAAGATAGCTTTGAAGACAGACATGGAAGAATTGAAGAAGTTGCTACAAGAAAGGGTCACTAATGGTGAAAAGGTAGTAAAGGAAACTCATGATGAGAACAAAAGAAATGTTAATCATGATTCCATAGATGCTAATGTTGGATCGAAGAATCACCATATTCCAAAAATCGATATGAGGAAGTTTGATGGCAAGGATCCTGCTACATGGATATTACAGATGGAGCAATTCTTCGATCTCAATAATGTGCAAAATTCACAAAAGGTACGTATGGCAACTGTATATTTGGAACCAAATCAGTTTGTATGGTATCAATGGCTTTGCTCTCGTAAACAATTTATCACTTGGGCAATTTTTACTGAAGAATTGATAGCACATTATGAAGATACAAAAAGCAACACTTTTTTTAGCCAATTGATAAGTCTCAAACAAAAGGGTTCAGTAATGGAGCACATTGAGGAGTTCCAAAAATTGAACATAAGGGTAAAAGATATTCCAGAGGAGCATAGGATTGATGTGTTCATAGGGTCTTTAAAGGATAATATCCAACATGATGTTCACCTTTGGGAACCTGATTCATTAGAAAAGGCATTCAGGTTAGCAAGGAAAATGGAAAGCAAAATTATGGCAACCAGGAAGCATACCACTCACAACTATAAAGACGGAAGTGTTGTTGCCCCTAGTCTTCCACAACCTATAAGGTTGACACCACAACAATTGGAAGAAAAAAGAGCAAAAGGGCTTTGTTACAGTTGTGATAGCAAATACACTAAAGGTCATAAGTGTGCTGAGAAGAAATTATTCTACATAGATTGTGAAGAGGAAGAAGAAAAGGAGAAAGAAAGGTCAAAAGAAGAAGATATACTCCAGGAACAAAGCCTAGATGAAGAACAAATAAATTCGACCATATCTTGTAATGCATTGGCGGGAATTACCACTCCTCAAACCATCAAGATAGAAGGACAAATCAAGAAGAAAAAGGTAATAGTGTTGATTGATTCAGGAAGCACCCACAATTTTATTCATTGTAGGGTAGCAAAAGAATTGAATTGCTTCCTATATCCAGCACCAGAGTTTCAAGTTATGATTGAAAATGGAGGAACAATAAATTGCTCTGGAAAGTGCCATAATATCAAGCTATCCATGGGAGAATATGTATTGACTAGCCCAATGCTTTCCATTCCAATGGGAGGTGTGGATGTTGTACTAGGAGTCCAATGGCTACAATCCTTGGGTACAATAGCTTTTAATTTTCAAGAACTTTTCATCAAATTTTCTATGGAAGGAAAGGAAGTTGAATTAAGGGGTATTGCAGGGAAACCAGGAAAGATAATCAGCTCTCATGGCATGACAAAGCTTCTAAAAATGGAGCAAAGAGGTGTAATTGCACAATTATGCTCGCTAAATGTTTCCACATTGGAATCATCTATTTCTCCAGATCTCCAAAAAGTCATGGACAATCATTCCAAGGTATTTGAGACTCCCAAGGGTCTCCCACCTATGCGTGATCATGATCATGCTATTCATATGATTCCAGGAAGTGTTCCTCCAAACATCAGGCCGTACAGATATCCCTATGTCCAAAAAAGTGAAATTGAACGTATGGTTGCAGAAATGCTAGAGGCTGGTATAATTCAACCGAGTCAAAGTTCTTTCTCAGCTCCAGTAGTATTGGTGCACAAGAAGGATGGATCATGGCGCATGTGTCCAGATTATAGGGAGCTCAACAAGCTCACTATTAAAGATAAGTTCCCCATTCCTGTTATTGATGAATTACTGGATGAATTGCATGGATCAATTTACTTCACCAAGTTGGATCTTCATTCGGGATATCATCAAATCAGAATGAAGATTGAAGACATTCCGAAAACGTCATTTAGAACTCATGAGGGTCATTATGAATTTTTGGTCATGCCTTTTGGCCTTACCAATGCACCTTCAACATTTCAAGGTTTGATGAATTCAATTTTCAAACCATTCCTTAGAAAATTTGTGTTAGTAATTTTTGATGATATACTAATCTACAGCAAGTCTTGGAAGGATCATGTTGACAGGGTGCTACAACTATTGGAGGAGAAACAATTATATGCAAAAAGATCCAAATGTTTCTTTGGAGTCCAGGAGGTGGAATATTTGGTTCATATTGTATCTCATGAAGGAGTTAAGGTAGACCCTAGCAAAATTAAAGCCATTAAGGAATGGAAAATCCCCACATCCATAAAGCATCTGCGAGGATTTCTTGGGTTGATAGGGTATTATTGCAAGTTTGTTAAGAATTATGGGAGAATAGCAGCACCTCTAACAACATTATTGAAGAAAGATTCATTTTCATGGACTCCGAAAGCAACAAAGGCCTTTGAACATCTTAAAGAGGCAATGTGCCAAGCACCGGTCTTAGCTACACCGGACTTCACAAAAACCTTTATTGTGGAATGTGATGCTTCAAGAAATGGAATTGGTGTTGTTCTAATGCAAGATGAAAGACCCATTGCTTTTGAAAGTCATCCAATCAAGGGAAATTTTTTAAGCAAAGCTATTTATGAGAAGGAAATGTTGGCAATACTCCATGCACTTAAGAAATGGCGACCCTAGCTAATGGGAAGACACTTCAAGGTAAAAACGGATCATGATAGCCTTAAATACTTTTTAGAACAAAGATTATCCTCTGAAGAGCAACAAAAGTGGGTCACAAAGATGTTGGGTTATGAATTTGAAATCATCTACAAAAAAGGGAAGCAAAATGTGGTGGCAGATGCACTCTCAAGAAAGGATGAGGATGTGGAAGCATTATTGTGTGCCATTTATATTATCCAACTAGATTGGATAAACGAAGCAAGGGAGGAATGGAAGAATGACGAAGAAGTGTGGGCACTTATTCGAAAGCTACAACAAGATTCCAGTACTTCTGATACATTTAGCTGGCAAAATGATTCGTTATGGTACAAAGATCGCTTATACCTCTGTAAGAATTCCCAGCTAAAACAAAAGATTCTTATGGAATTGCACACTTCTACCTTAGGAGGGCACTCAGGATTTTTAAAAACTTACCATAGGGTTAAGAAGGAATTTTTTTGGGATGGCCTTAAATCAGATATTCAAAAGTTTGTGGCGGAATGTTTGGTTTGCCAGCAAAATAAATTTTAAACAATTAAGACACCGGGTCTATTACAACCTTTATCCATTCCAAGCCAACGTTGGGAGGAGGTTTCAATGGATTTTATCACAGGTTTACCCAAGTCTGAGGGAAAGAGTGTCATCATGGTGGTAGTTGACAGACTTACCAAGTATGCATACTTTTGTGCATTATCACATCCATTTAAAGCCAGTACAGTTTCTACTACATTTATGGAAATAATTCAAAAGCTACATGGAAACCCAAAGATTATTGTAAGTGACAGAGATCCCATTTTCACTGGAAATTTTTGGACAGAATTATTTTCTTGTCTTGGTACTCAGTTAGCTCATAGCTCATCTTATCATCCTCAATCTGATGGGCAAACTGAGATAGTAAACAAATGTTTGGAAGGATATCTTCATTGCTTTGTATCTGATAAACAGACACAATGGGTCAAATGGTTGCCTCTGGCTGAATGGTGGTATAACACTTCCTTCCATACAGCAACAAAAATGACCCCATTTATGGCACTTTATGGGTATCAACCACCATCCATCACATCATATTTAAGAGAAAATTCTAAGGTTCAGGCAGTGGAACATCACATCGAACATCAACAACAAGTCCTCCAACTCTTAAAGGATAACCTCGTGTTGGCACAAAATAGAATGAAACAACAGGCAGATCAACATCGCAGTGAAAGAAGTTTTGATGTAGGTGATTGGGTATTCCTACAGCTACAACCATATAAGCAAATGTCCCTAAAGCAAGCTAAGAAGGATAATAAATTATCACCAAAGTATTATGGTCCGTACAAGGTGTTGCAAAAGATTGGTACTATGGCATACAAATTGGAGCTTCCTACAGCTTCTCGATTGCACCCAGTTTTCCATGTTTCATGTTTAAAGAAGGTTATAGGTGACAACCTCCCATTTCAAACAATATTGCCAGAACTTGACGAGGAAGGAAAAATTATATTGGAACCGGAAGCAGTCACAGAAACAAGAACTCGACAGCTACGAAATCGATCAATTTCAGAGTATCTTATCAAGTGGAAGAACTTATCCGCTGAAGATTCCACATGGGAGGATGAGAATTTTATGTAGAAGTATCCAGAACTACTCAAGCGTTGAGGACAACACTTTTTTGAAGGAGAGGGGCATGTTGGGTCCCTATAATACTAGTGATTACCCCATTACTATTGTAGTTATACCCCTTATTTATATTGTTGTGCCCCTATTACCCCCATATTGTTATTTCTGTGCCCCATAGAATCCCTCTATTGTTATTTTTGTGGCTTTATATTATTATTGTTAGGTCAGCTGGATTATATTGTGACTCCTTAGACTCCTATATATAGAAAGGAGGTTTTGTCATTTGTATCATCCAAGAATTGTTCATTTATGTAATGTAAAGGAGGTTGCCCCCTCGAAGAGGCTAAATTCTAAGGTGTTGATCTATCTTTTCTATCTTTTCTTGAGCTGGTTTCATAACAGATGTTGTATATATGACAAAGGATCCTAGGTTAAGTTGTTATAGAGGAACTATTGTAGAAATACTTAACACTTTCTTAGAAACCAAGCTTGCAGTAATTCCTAGAAAACAAAATACGCAGGCTCATAGTTTAGCAATGTTTTCCAGCACCTGCAAGTTACCCTTCCAACCTAACCATCAGTACACTGCTGAAGTTAGGCACAAACCCACAATTCCAAATAATTTGAAGAACTGGAAAATATTTTCTGATGACAAACAGAGAAATAATTTTTAATCTCAGATGAAGAATTTGTAAATAACAATATAGATACTGACACATCAATAGATCTTAACACTAAAAATGGGATAGAAATAAATCAAATAGAAGGCAATGAAATAAATAGATTTCATCCTACTAGATTTACTAAGTCAGATGTAGAAAACCTAGAGCAAGTTGAGATTGATGAAATAATCAGTGAAGACACTGAAGTAATTAATCTCGAAGATAATTTCTTACCTAAGGGATTAACCCCTTTGGAAGATTTGTTTGATTCAAATGATGTTCCTAGGAAACCTAAAATGGAACCTTTGAAATCTGATATAGAGGAGTGTAATATAGGCACTGATGAAAATAAAAAATTGTTCAAACTTTCAAAATCATTACCTTCAACTGAAAAACTGAAATACATTGAGTTATTAAGAGAGTTTCAAGATGTCTTTGCTTGGACTTATGAGGACCTCAAATCCTATGACACCAACATCATACAACACACAATTCCTATTAAAGAAAATTAAAATCCTTTCAGACAAAAACTTAGGAGGATCAATCCGGTCTTATTACCTACAATTGAAAAGGAAATTTAGAGGATGTATGAGGCTAAAATAATTACACCAATCAGATTTTCTGATTGGGTTTCAAACTTGGTACCAACTCGGAAGAAAATTGGTGAGATCAGACTCTATGTGGATCTCAGAAACCTCAACAAAGTGTCACTAAAAGACAATTACCCACTCCCCAAAATGGATCACATTTTACAAAGGGTAGTTGGATCAACTAGAATCTCATTATTGGATGGGTTTTCTGGTTACAATCAGATCTTAGTTCATCCTCATGACCAGGCCAAGACTGCCTTTACCACTCCTTGTGAAAATGTCTTTTGGATTGATGAGTGCAAGAGCCACTTTCCAGAGGGCTATGGATATAGCCTTTGCAAAAGAGATTCATGACTTCCTTGTGATATACCTAGATGACATTACTGTATTTTCAAAATCTGACAATCAACATTTGGATCATCTAAGGCAAGTTTTTATTAAATGCAGGAAATATGGAATTTCCTTGAACCCCAAGAAATTTTTGTTTGGGTTAGAAGAAGGAAAGTTATTACGTCATATGATTTCAAAAGATGGTATACGAATAGACCCTGCTAGAATAGAAGCCATCTTACAGATACAACATCTGAGGAACATTAGAGAATTGCAAGCTTTCTTAGGGAAAATTAATTTTCTTAGAAGATTTATTTCTAAGTTAGCAGAGTTAATTTGATCACTCAAAAATATGCTGAAAAAATATTCAACCATAAAATGGATGGTTGAGGCTAAGAAATCCTTTAAAGACATTAAACTAGCCTTAGCTAAAACACCGGTGTTAATCAGTCCTAAATTTGACAGAGATTTCATCTTATTTTCCTTTGCTTCTGAGCACACAATTGTTGCAGTTCTACTGCAGAAAAATGACCAGGGCTATGAACAACCTATTGCTTTCTTTAGCAAAGCCCTGAGAGATGCCCCCTTGAAATATAACATAATGGAAAAACAAGCCTTTGCTTTGGTCAAAGCCATCAAGGATTTTAGGGTATACATCTTATATTCTCATATAGTGTCCTACGTTCCTAATTCACTAGTTAAAGACATCCTAACTCAGGATGGTCCTGATGGAAAGAGGGGAAAGTGGATTGCTACTATTCTAGAATATGATATAGAAATCAAACTAACTAAGTTAATCAACGACCAAGGTTTACCCAAGCTCATGGCTGAATCAAACTGTCATGCATTGGATATAAACTTTATTGCAACAATAGATGATGGAGAGGAGATGGCGACTCCACTAATCAACCAGGCCTTTATTGAATCACCTTGGTATGCTGATATCATTTACGTTTTACTGAACTTACAAGCTCCTCCTAAATTATCTAGGACTAAAAGCAGATTTTTGAAGATGAAATCCTTAAAATTTTGTATATTAGACAATGCTTTGTTTTGGAGAGATCATGAAGGCATTCTTCTCAATTTCTTATTAAAAGATGAATCTGACAAGGTGTTGCAAGAGTTTCATGTAGGTGACTGTGGAGGAAACCTTTACTGGAAGAACACTGCAGTTAAAATCCTTAGAGCTGGTTTCTACTGGCCTACCTTGTTTTCTGATGTCAAGAAATATGTGACCTCCTGTAACAAATCCCAAATTTTTGAGGGAAAGAAAAATCTTTTACCTTTACCACTCAAGCCAATCTCTGCTGAAATACCTTTTCAACAATGGGGTTTAGACTTCATAGACGAAATTCACCCACCCTCCTCTGCCCAACACAAATGGATCCTCATAGCCATAGAATACTTCACAAAATGGATAGAGGCCATACCTTCAAGGCAAGCCATAGACACTGTTATCATAGCCTTCCTTGAAACCAATATTCTATCAATATTTGGATGTCCAACTAAGCTCATCACTGATAATGCAGCAGCCTTTAAATACAAAAGAATGATATATTTTTGCAACAAGTATCATACAACCCTGGGCCATTCCACAACCTATTACCCTCAAGGAAATGGACTGGCAGAATCCTCAAACAAAAGCCGGGTAAGCATCATCAAGAAGCTACTAAAGGACAATAAGAAAACATGGAATAAGAAGCTAGTCAATGCCTTATGGGCAGACAGACTAACCACTAAGAAATCATTTGGTACTTCTCCCTATCAACTACTTTATGGGATGGAAGCTATTTTTCCATCTTCCTTGGTGTTGGCTTGTATGGGCCTGACCCAGGTTCAGAGGTGATTTAGCCAAGAAAATCCCAGTACTACTGGCCCTTTCGGCAATAGTCCGCGGAACGCAGACTGAGGTCTCACCCGAAGTAGTATGGGAAGGTGCTAGAACCAAGTTTCCATACCTTGGGGATGTCTGATGGGCTTCTAGAGGTCCGCAGTTTGACCCTGCGCATACGTCGCTACGCGCACTTGTTATTCCTTCACAACCTGTGCTGTTGTTTCTGCGCAGCCCTATTTGCGGCGCGACCCGTATAATACCCAAGTCTCGTATAATACCCAAGTTTCATGCGAATTAACTGATTACTTCACTTGTGTGTGTAATATTAATGGTTATTACAACATATTCAACAAGCATATCAGTGCGTGCGATACATAAACCAATATAAACATAAAGAAGGCAATGTACAACAAATACACAAAAATAAGAATCAACTTCTCTTTATTAATATTCAATCCCGATCATAGACTCAACACCGCCTTGCACACTCTGTTGCAGGGGTCTGCGCACTTAGCTGCAGACTCTACTAGGCCTCTGTGCACTCAGCTACAGAGCCTCTTCCTACTACTACGACCCAATACACTTAGAATCATACTCTAAGCTCGAACCATTCCTTCGTTATTTTTCTGTCTTTACAAGTTAGAGCCTCGCTCTATTTATACAATCCCATGGTCCGCGGACCATGGGTAGGCCAACATGACTTTACATTACATTACATTACTTTAGGGTAGACAACCCTATGACTTGACCTCTACTTCGCGCTCCGCGCTTGCAATTCACGGAGTCTTACAAAACCTTTGACCAAAACTTGGGCTTTGAGCCACAAAACACGTTGTGGGGGGATTCCATGCCCGACAGTCCCCCAACACAATCATCGTGACTCATCTTGCGTCACTCTTCTGGTTCGACGATCTTGGCACAGAGCCCCTCCAACTGTTCCCATACTACCCGGAGGTCTGTGGTGCACTATTCTGCAGTTTGCTGGACCTGCTGCATGTGTTCCTCCAATGCTTCTTTGTGAGGATCCACTACCTGCCTTAGTGAATATATCTCCTACATCTGTGCAAGCTTTCCCTCAATATTGGCTGTAATGGTTAAGGTCTCATCAATCCAAGGCTGGACATGTGCTTTAAGAAGTGCCTCTTTTTGTCTTGTAGCATCCACCTATTCATTCAGTTCCCTTGCTTGTTGCATCTTGCCCAGCCGTTGGGTGAAGACGACTATGTGCGTAGTTCCCCTTACACTGTCATACTTCTCCTATAGTTATTGCCTCTATTTCCAGGCACTGTATGTTGGGGTCCTCCTACAAGGATGTGAGGACGTCGAGAGCTTGATCCAACATACCAGTACAGTCCTGCACTGCCTGTCCAATTTCTTGTAGTCCTATTTGAATCACGCTAACTCACTGTTCTTTGACTTCCAGAGGAGTGGAAGGTTACGCCTTCATCTACAGCTCAGCAATCTGGAGGTTCAGCTCCAGTTGCACTCATGTTGTTTCCTCGTACGCGTTTCAGACTCCACTTGCCAAATAGTGGATCTGCATCTCTGTTGGTAGGTCTGCAGCGATGGATAATTTTGGAACGCGCTAGCACGCTTCATCCACTATTTACACGATCTACTGATTCTATGACACTAGCTTGTCACGTTGCAAGCTGAGCTATTTGATGTTGATCTTCTACTCACTTAATACTTGGATCGCATGGCATTCCCGGGTGTGTAACTCTGTTGTTATGCCATCCTGCAACTGGTCTAGTGTGTCTCGCGGAAGGGCAGCCAAATTTAGGCCAAGGCCCTTAATCCTACCCACCGCGGCTCTATCATCCTTGTTCTCCACTATTAGTGCTCCTTCCTGTACCACTATGGTGTTAGCCATCTTTGTGCGTAGTAGCTGCTCTGCTGCTGATGTACCTACAGCGCCATAGGTGGCTATTGTTCCTTCTTCTGGGGGCCGCACCTGAAGTTTCTATAGCTGCGCCCTTAGGACCCCCAACACAATCTGTTGCTCCATCATGGCTTCCTGGAGCTCTTCCCTGGTGACCTCACAAACTGTGACACCAATGTCATAGAGGTCGCCTTCTGTTAGTGTAATTGGTTTGATGTCTAGTTTGGATGCATTGACCTTTTTTTGTGGACCTAATCTCTCCATGACGTGAGGCCATTTCAGCTGGGTGGATGTTGTGCTTGGGTGCGTGCCTTCTATTGTGTCTACTCCCTATCCTATAGACAAGTTCTGGCCCCCTTCCTCCTGCATCATGGTGGCCCCTGTTGGCTGCATAGTTGCTGTTTTTTCGGCAGCCTTTGCCTGCTCTGTGGCTGCTTTTGTTGCTTCGCAGGCAGCCCTTACCTCCGCGGCCGCTTGTTCATTGCACCTCCACTAGGCCAACTTCATGACCCACAACTTGGTTGCATCCTTCTGCTTTTGTGCTGTTGTTCTCTCCTTCTCCACCAGATTTAGGGCGTGCCACTCGAGAGGCCATGATTCTAGCACTCAGAAGATCGCATCATCAGTGGCGATGAAGGGGAGCTTGGTCCAGTTCTACACTAGATATTTACGCTCCTTGATATACAAATTATGCATATCCACCTTGAAGTCTGCAAAGCTCCATAGACTATTGTACACTATGGGGGATAGGCATGACCTCCTGTTGATCCACATCCAAACGCTCGCCTCCATGAGCACCCAAAAGATATTTGTTTCGTGGATCTCCGTGGCATCCTTAGTAGCCCAAAGCGACGTGTACTTTGCGGCATTTGGTAAGTCCTGTTCAATATTAGGGAACCGACTGTCCTTAGGAAGTTCCCCTGTTACCAGTAAAATCGACAAGAGCAACCACGTGTAGTGGAAGGTCTTACCCTACTCCTGGGCTTCTTTGCAGTTAGTTAGGAACTCCTTGTAGAGGAACTCGGACCAGTTGAATTGGACCCCCTCGGCATGTTGTTTTGCCAGCACAACTACCGGCACTTGTACCTCATCTCCGCGGCACTTTGGCATTACCTTCTCGGACAGGAGTTGGGTGGCTAAGCACACCCCTTTATCTTGAATGATGCTAATTGTGTAACCCCTCTTTTTCTTTTCCAGTTTGTATTTCTTCTTCATGGCCTATACGAGCGCCAAATCTCTGCTTTTTCTGGCTATCTCCGTGGCGTCCTTTTCCTTACAGGGGAGTCGGGAAACCCTATGGATAAGATCCATGATGGGAATATGCTCCTCTAGCCATAAGTACCGATCGTGCACCAAGAACAGCAGCTACCTGAGGACGAAAATTGTGATAGGCGCGTGGTGAAAGTGTGGAATCCATAGTAGCTGAAGTAGTTTGGCCTTCTCCACACCGCGCAGCCATTTATGTGGCTCTAGTGTCGTAACTGACCCCTCCATGCTCTGTTTCATGAGGTTATCAGTCTCTAATTGTGGGAACTTCTCGCTGTCCGTGAGGTCCCAATCTTCAAACTTCATTGTGGGCACATGGCTAGGGCTGAGCCCTCAAACACAATTCCATCGGGGAGGAGCGGGGTCTCGAGTGCGCTCTTAGCGGCTTCCAAATCTTTGGGTATCTTAGATTTCCCTTTCCATGGAGGAACGTAATCAGGCAATTTTGCTATAGCGCACACTAGCTGGATGTCCTCTTCCATGTCTTTTGGTACTTCTATCTCATCTACGAGAGCCTGCAGGTCCTCCTCCTCGTCATCTATCTCAATGGTGATAGCCTTTCCCTTTTCTTCCATGGATAGTTTACCGAACCACAGATTCTGTAGGGACATGTGAACTGGTCCCGCTGCCTGCTTATCTTTCTTGGGCCTCAACATCCTAGGTGATTTTTGGATTTTTGGTGCAACTCCAATGTCTCCGGAAACATCATACACCATGGGGTTTTGTGTGGCCTTGTCATTGGTTCCTTCTACATAGCCTAAATCTCGCCTGGTAGCCATCATCCTATTTGAGCTGTCTGTGGTCGTTCACAAACTTCAGGGCTTAAATATCGCTTGGTGCTCAACACTCTGTGCTCTACGTAATTGCTCAAATCTCAAATGAATAAGTGTTGTCTCATGGTTAGCCCTTGGAGTTTTATAGCACCTTTTGAATTCAAATCCGACCGTTCCCCCCAATTCTGAGCCATCAATGGTTTCTTGGCGGCAGATTGCCCTAAATCTAGCTCTTAATTTGTGTCTTAAATGCCCACCGCATACTCCCTTTTTCTTTAAATTGGATATCTCGTCATGAATAGTGACACCAATGGTTACTTCCCAGCCTACTTGCGCGGCAGCGCAGCCCCGCGTGCGCGGGCGCGAACCTTGTGTTATGCTGATTCTGCATGCACCTCCCTTATCACGCAGCCCCCAAACAAACTCTTTTAGAGTCTCGTGCTCTCTTTCAACTGTCTGGAGAACTGAGACTGTGCTCCCTACAGCTAATTAGGTGGTCACACCACTTGTGTGAGACCTCAACATGACTTCTAGCATAGTCCGTGGAAACTCCTCAATCGTCTACACTACCACCGGCGCTGTGCATTCTAATGTATGTAGTGTGCTCCCCTCGTTACTGCGTTTGGTGAGGTGTGTTCATAGCCATGGCAGCAGAGTCATAAATCCTCAGCGACATTCTTCTAATGCAGTGGTACGATCACCTATATCTTGCCTTTTCATCATTAGTTTATCGACAAGACATGCCTGCGTGATCTCATTTTCCAGCCTCTTGATCTTAGCATCCATATAAATTCTTTTCTTCCTCAATCATACCTGGTCCTTTTCAAGTTCGCGAAGTCTAAGGTTCCCTCACTAGATGGCTTCTTGAATCCTTATATGTTTGACCTCATGTAGATGTGTGATTTCTTCCTCTTGGTCATCACACAACGTCACCACTACAGGGTCTAGTATGTGCAGATTCCTTTTTGTATTTTCTTCAGCAATTATGGTCTCCACTCTATTCTACACCTTTGGAATCATCTCCACATTCAGGGTTTTGCACAGGGTCCGGTAAGCCCATTGAACCACTGGCATGTGCATGTCCCAATCATTTCGTCTCGCCTGGTGAACCTTGTTAAGTACTCTGCACACCCTATCAAAGGCTTCGTCGTGGAGAATTGGTAGCACGCATCACCTTTCCTGCTGCTGTGGTTTGTTATGATTCTCTATTCTGGGAGTGGTGTGCACTTATGCAGGCTGTATACCATATGTATGCGCCCATCAAGAAAGGTGGGTGCGCAAGTTGTTCTGCCCCTGCTAACTGACTTTCATTTAAAGCTGGGATTTCCCAAAATGTAGGTGCATCATCCTTTTGCATCCATGCTAGTCCTCAAAATTTCGTTGATGCATACCCCAGCATCATGCGGGTGTGGCGCATAGTGCCCACTTTAGTGCATTGAATCGTTATTCTTATGGCACTGTGCTTTCAAACTTGCTTAGGAATTCATCCATCGCTGACAATCCATCATATGTCGACAGCTCCCTTGCCTCTATTATCACGCAATGCAATGATCTAATCATCATGTTGCATTTTAGCATTGTTACTTCGTGCAGCCAGTTCTACCATCACTCTATCTCTTCGTCTGAATCCAAAGTGCAGGAGCTTTCGCGCTCCCATGAAATCCTTTCATCTGCAGTCAGATTCACCCAATCTTCTTCTCGCACAGTTATCTTATAAATACAATCGAGATTGTCATCACTATCATTGTCGCACACTGATTCAGTGTATTGCACTCCTTCGGCTAGGTCTAGTGGTACTATTACACATAGTTACTTTTTCTCAAAGATAATTTTGTGCTTCTTCATATTTATGGCTCCGTTCATATCAATAGCCCGATCTATTCCCAGTAGTGTGGGATAGGGATTGCTATCATTGATAATCTCTATCACTTCAAAATCTGCTTGCACACTCACACCTTCAATATCGACTGTTACCCCTTGTAATCTTCCCATGGGGAAAATCTTCTGTTGGTTCGCCATTCGTAACTGAATAGGGGACCATTGTAGCGCGGGTCTACCCATGCATTCCCATGTTTTCTTTGGTAGTACATTCATGTTCGAACCCAGATCTAGGATTACCTGATCCATTTCATACTCACCAATCTATGTAGTCAACCTCATTTCCCTTCTTGTGCGCAATGCATGCTTTTCGAGCTTCCGGACCACGCCCGGTTCTCCTAACCCCGCGCACCTAGTGATGAGTTCCTGTAGTCCTTTAATTGCCTTGCTGTCGCGCAACAGTTTCATGCATGTCTCCAGAAAGGTAGTGAGCATTGAAGGATCCATCACTGGTTCTATTTGATCCTTACTACCTGAAGTGGAGGCCTCCATGAAGCTCTTCATAGCTTCCATGAATGTCTCCTACGCGTGTTCTAAATCAAACTTGGGTTCCTTTGTAGGAGCCTTGCAAACCCACGCACTTCCTTCTGGTTGCTTCCCTTTATCATCTCCCGTGGTCATACCACTCCTGAGCATCATGTTTACATTCAGGTCTTCTTCGCACTGCTTAGACCTCATCATCTGTAAATTCTGGGTCAGAGGGGGCCGGAGTACCCCCTTTTCACACATCCTCGCTATCAGTGAAGGGAAGTCTTCTTCCTCATGATCAAACTGAGTACAGTACCAACATGATATTCTTGTTGGGTTTGTATAATCGTGGGCATAGTGCCTTGGCCCTCGGCAATTGTAACAAATTATTTGTCTACGACCCTTTCCTGGTCCCATTCCACCTCAACCCCTATCGTGCCCCTGAAACTGAGATCACGCCATCCCTTGTGTTTGGGTTGAGGGCTCGTGTTTCGGTCTGCACCCTGTAGGCAGGAGTCCGGTCCATCATTAGTTCATAGTATTGGGTAGCAGAGGCCCCGCGTAACGGTTTTTGGGGCTCAAAGCTCACAATTTTGGTAATAGTATGGTAAAGGCTCTGCAACGTGCGCAAAGCGCGAATTGTAAAGAGTCAAGTCAAAGGGTTTTCCGCCCGAAAATAATGTAAGAAAATAGAAAGTGAGTCAACCTACCCATGGTCCGTGGACCATGGGAATGTATAAATAGAGCAAGGCTCTAAGGTTAGAGGTAAGTTTTTGGTTTTGGATCTAAAATGTTATGGGTTTATGAAGGCAATATTCTCTCTACATCTGTAAGTCCGGGTCGAGGGTGTAGTAGATAGATAGAGGCTCCACAACTGTGTGTGTGGAGGCCTAGTAGAATCTGCAGCTATGTGAGCAGACCCCTGCAGCTAAGTACGCAGGGTAAGAAGTGGATTGTACTAAAGCAAAGACAATAATAAAGATAAGTTGGTTCTGAAAGATTACGGATCTGGCTATATTCTAGTTTACGCATCTGTTGTGATTTATATGTTTCCATTTGAAATTTATGATTATGTATGATTGTGTGCACTGGTTATTACTGTTAAATGTTTTCTTAAAGACCTTAAGAATCAGATCTGATCTATAATAAATTCATTAATAATAAAGTTCATCGGCACGGATCTATGCGGAAGCCTGACAGTAGTACAGAATAGCGCGAGGGCGCAGATCGGTTCATGACCCCTCTAGACCACATCTAGACATCCCAAGGGCGTGGAAGCCTAGTTCCAACACCCTCCCCTACTACCTCGGGTGAGACTTCAGTCTGTGCTCTGCGGGCTATTGCCGAAAGGGTCGGTAGTGTGAGATTTGTTTGGCTAAAACACTTCCGAACCTACGTTAGGCTCCAATAAGCCAAAAAATGGTTTTGTTGCCGGGACCGGGATCTGCCTAAGGGATGTCTAATGTCAAAACACTGGAACCCTACGAAGAAAGAGATTGAATATTGGTTAGATCAGAAACTGCACGAGTTCGTGGTATAGGAAAACAAAAACCCACAAATATCTAAAGAGAGGTGGCTGGATTGCTACATATATATAGAGATCCACAAGATCTTCTTTGCAACCTTCACATTAGAGCTATACGAGTGGATCACGAGGCTAGCTGACAGTGTGGGAAGGTGTAGACTTGATACCCCAAGAGTTGGTGCACAGGCTAGAGGCATCTGAAGATAAAATCGCACAAGCAGTAGATCATTGGATGGATCAGATAATAGGAGGGTTTATCACTGAGTTTGCGATAGACACAATCGTGAGCTATAACGAAGCTGAAAGGTGTTTTCTCCAGGGACCAAGGGGGTAAGTACATAAAATCTTTGAATACCTAGATTAAAATTTTATTATGTGAAAAACGGGTTATGCAAATCCACTGATGTCTGGGGTGACGTGGATCGGAAGAGGCTACTGAGGGTCTGAAGGATTGGAGAACAGTCCCCTGATTTCACTGTCATGAGAAAGAGAAGTGGAACTCGCTGGCTTCTCTCCGAGAAGTGCAGTTTGGTTGATCAAGAAGAACATTCCACTATTACCACCTCCATCCACGCCCCCACCAATTTCACCTACATCAACCCCATCTTCATCCACCCCACCTCCACCACCACCGAAGGTTGGAATGGCGAGTGCAATCAAGTTGCCTGTATTTAGAGGAGTGGGAAATGAGGAACCAGATCAGTTTTGGTTCGTGGTAAAGGTTGTATGGGAAGCCCAGGGCGTAATGGATGATAACATCAAAAAGGCTACTCTAGTAAGCATGCTCCAGGACCATGCGTTGACGTGGTATATAAAGCACTCTAGCAATCACCTAAATGCGGGAATAGTGGAGATCCAAGATGCATTGAACAAAGAATTTAGCTGACCAAAATCAGAGATGCAGTCGATTATCAGGTTTAAGGAGATTGTGATGTTGCCAAGTGAAACTCCTTGGGATCTGGATCAAAGACTGAAGAATATGATCTGGGAGGCTAACATGACACTGAAGGAAGTGCAACACCACGCATGGTTTGTGGCATCTTTGACACCACATCTGAGAATGGTGCTATCACAACAAAAGATCTTGACCCAGGCTGAAGCATTAGAGATAGCGATGAGGTTGCATGAAACCCCCATACAGGATCCTGGGTTGGGAGTTCAGCAAATCCATGCACAACTACAAAACTTATGCTTGGAGATGCAAAGTTTGAAACAAGATAAGGCGCCCCGGTTAGAGGCGCGCGAAGAGGTGTGGTGCATAAAATGTAAAGGCCGGGGCCACAATAAGGATCATTGCTCGATATTCATGAACTATTTGGCAGGTGGGGGACCAATGCCATTGCGACTAGAGGTGCAGGTGGGGCAAAGTGTGGTGCCTATGCTCTGGTGCGCGATCTGTCAGGTGGGAGGAAAGCACACCACTGACAACTATCATCTGTTACAGAAATTTATACAACCCCCCCAGCAGCTATTTTGCAATTTTTGTAGATCAATGGACATGACAAATGAAATTACTGAAGTTATGAGTTATTGATGGATCGGACACCTGCTTACAGGATGCAGACAGAGGCGTGAGGTTAGGATCTAGCTACAACAATAGCACGCGGTGGATTCCAGGGATGCAGACGAGGACGAGGAGGAATGGGACCCAGACGAGGATGCGGACAATTAATCTGCTACAATTGTGGGGGACTTGGGCACTACGCACATGAGTACACAAACCTGACCAAAACATGTTGCCTGTACTGTTACCAGTTTGATCATGAAGCAGTAGATTGTCCCACACTAATTGCACAGATTCGTGAAAAAGGGGTGCTTTAGTCTACTCCCACACAGAATGTCCAAATGATGAAGGCTGAACCGCACAAAGAGGACCCTAACGTGAACATGGTGCTCAGAAGTGGTGTGAATACAAGAGAGGATAAGGGGAA
Organism: Pinus tabuliformis; assembly: GCA_031772625.1. NCBI lineage: Eukaryota > Viridiplantae > Streptophyta > Pinopsida > Pinales > Pinaceae > Pinus > Pinus tabuliformis. The sequence goes on along the minus strand of CM062819.1, from coordinate 1,521,489,115 downwards.
ACAACCAGAGGAAGATACCTGGGTTCGCAAGGCCCCTACAAAGCAACCTGAGTTTGATTTGGAACGTGCGAAGGAGACATTTATGGAAGCTAAGAAGAGCTTCGCGGAGGCCTCTACTTCAGGTAGCAAGGATCAAACTGAACCAAAAATGGATCCCTCTATGCTAACTACATTTTTAGAGACATGCATGAAGCTACTATGAGACAATAAAGCAGTTAAGGGATTTTAATAGTTGATAACTAGGTGTGCAGGTTCGGGTGATCCGTGCATGGTTCGAAACCTAGGCAAACATGCTCTGCGCACCGGGTGGGAAATGTGGTTAACTGCATAGATTAGCAACTATGAGATGGACCAGGTCATTCTGGACTTGGGATCAGATGTGAATGTGCTACTTAAACAGACCTGGGAACACATGGGCAAGCCTAAACTACAATGGTCTCCTATTCAATTACGGATGGTGAACCAATAGAATATCTTGTCCATGGGGAGATTGCAAGGAGTTACAGTAGATATCAAAGGTGCAAGCACACAAATAGATTTTGAGGTAATAGAAATTGTGGATGACAGTAACCCGTATCCTACATTGTTAGGGACAGACTGGGCCACAGATATGAATGGAGTCATCAACCTAAAGAGACGAACAATGATATTCTAGAAAAGGTCTCTCTGCGTAGTGGTTCCACTGGACCCAACTGAAGGGGTGCGCTACACTGAGCCTGTGCGTGATGAGGATAGTGACGATGAATTGGACTACATCTACCAGATCACAGCGTAGGATCAAGATTAGGTGAATTCGATAGCGGATAGGAGAATCTCATGGGAACGTGACAGTTCCTACACGTCGGACTCAGATGAAATGATTGAGCGATGGAAGAACCAATTGCATGAGGTCACAATGCTAAACTATAATATGATGGTTAGATCAAGATGTCGCGTAACGATAGAAGTAAGAGAGTTGCCAACAGATGCAGGTGCAACAAACATGGAGGAACTGATAGACCACTGCGAAAAGGCAATTCTAGAGCAAAAGCAGCAGGGTGCACAAACGGGGACGCTGTGCAAAACAACTGCACAAGGGTGGAGGACATGCCAACAGACTAGGAGAAAGTGGCATGCATGTAGGAGGCAGACATGCGTACACATTGGAGGACAAAGCGGGGGGTGCATCCGTCGACGACATAGGATGCTGGTGTGTGTGGTGCACGTGTCTAACTGACTAAGAATAAAAAATCAGACTTCACCACAGTGATGCATTCTGCCAATTGTTCGCAATAAATCCAACAGGAAAATAGGGGGGAGCATGAACAAAGTCCACCTAATAAGAGGTCCCAATAGGAATCTGCGGATACTAGGGGTTTGATGCGCCTATAAGACCATCAGCAAAAGGAGGGAGGCAAAGGTGATGGAAGAATCTCCCCAGACCTCAAAATCCACAGTTCGGTCTACACGCGAGGTCCTGGGCAAGGGAATTTGACAGTTGCAGGAAGCCATTCGGCACGACAGTAGCAGGCTTCGCGAAATCGAGGAAGAATGGGCACAACTGAGGAGGAAAAGCACAACGTTGGATGAAGATATCAGCAAAATAAAAATCTGCATCGCACAAGTGGGCAACGCGAATCTGCAAATAAGGGAACCAGGCCTAGCCGGGTCTAGCTTGGTACTAGAACAAGCTGTGACCCTGCTATCATGGCTGCAATCACACCAACAGAGAAGTGTACCATATACAACAGCGCCCGATGGGATAATAGATATGAAGGCACTTGAAAGGTGCCTGCGGTGCGGGCTAGCAGGGAAGCTTAAATCTCGCACTTAGGGTGCGACCACCTGACTAGCTGTGGAAAGCACAGTCTCAGTGCCCCAAGCAGTTGAAAGGAGGTGCGGGACTATAAACAAGTCTGCAGGAGGCCTGCGTGGAAAGAGGGTTCTGTGCAGGGCCAGTCGGTCAGCAAGATCGCGATCACACCAAAGCGACTGCGCTACCACGTGGAAAGGTTGGGAGGTGACCATTGACATCACTATTCATCACAAGAAGTTCGAGTTACGATAGAGAGGAGTGGGTGGCGGGTCATTAAGACAGGAGTCCCAAGCTAGATACAAAAAGATTTTCCACCAAGAAGATATTAATGAATTGAAAAAGGAGGGAAGGGTTCCATTCAAATTTGCGCGTTCATCTAAAAACCCTTGGACAACATTGGGATATTTGAGAGTTTAGCCAGTACAGAATAGCAAACATCTAGCTACCAGCCCTCCCATGAGTACCATGGCTAGAACCCGGGCATGGTTCGCAGAAGAACTGTATCCAACCCAGGAGGAGCCAAAAGAAGCGGCCGCTGCCCCCAAAGTTCAAAAGTCCCCACACACACCGTGACCCTGAAAAGACAAGCAGACTATGGGGATAGTCTAGGTATCACTGAGATCCAACAAATTATCAATAGCTGAAAAGGGCAAAGCAATCACCACCAAAATAGAGGACGACGAGGAAGATTTGCAAGCCCTGATCGCTCAGATTGAAGTATAGGATGAGGAAGAGGAGGATGCTTTCCAGATACCTTCACTACCACCGTATATCTCTCCATGGAACAGGACAGCTAAGGCACCTAAGAACCTGGAGGCCACGAAGAGTATGCTACATACTTTTCTTCTTCTGGATAAAATAAGATTTGATGGTCTACCACTGGGTCGAATACCGAGTATCAAATTCGAAGCTTGGGATCTTGCCGACAACGAGAAGTTCCCCTAATTGGGTGAGGAGAAATTACTGCAAGCTGACTCACTTTCTATTTTCTTACATTATTTTCGGGTAGACAACCCTTTGACTTGACTCTTTATAATTCGCACTTTGCACACGTCGCAAATCCTTTACCATACTATTACCAAAATTGTGGGCTTTGAGCCCAAAAAACCGTTACGCGAGGCCTCTGCTACCTAATAAGCCAACACATAGCTTTGGCAGGTGCATTCGTCATGGCCTACCAACCTGCAGAAATTACAAAACAATTGTTGGGATGTCTGTGTATACTTCTGCAATAGATGACGATTATCTGTGGTGTGTTTTCCTCCTATTTGTAAAATCGTGCACCATAATGCAGACACCACACTTGGCCCTAACTGTGCCTCAGGTCTTACCAGCATCGGCCCTCCTCCTGCCAAGTAGTTGACAAACACTGGACAATGGTCCTTGTCGTGCCTTGCCCTTTGCATTTTATGCACCATACTTCCTCGTGCACCTCCAGTCGAGGTGTCCTGTCCTGTTTCAAACTTTTCATTTCCATACACAAATTCTGCAACTGCACGTGGATTTTTTGGACTCCCAACCCAGGGTCTTGTATAGGGATCTCATGCAATATCATTTCCATCTCCAACGCTTTGGCCTGGGTGGAAAGTTTTTGTTGTGACAACACTGTCCGTAAGTGTGGCGTAAGTGAGGCCACAAACCATGCACGATGTTATGCATCTGTTAACGTCATATTGGCTTCGTGGATCATACTATTCAGCCTTTAGTCCAGATCCCAGGGGGTCTCACCCGGGAGCATCGCGATCTCCTTAAACCCAATGATTGATTGTGTTTCTGATTTTGGCCTGCTAAATTCCCTGTTTAGCGTGGGCTGGATCTCTACAATTCCCACGTTCGAGTGGTCATTAGAATTCTTGATATACCACGTTAATGCATGATCCTGCAGTGCACTCACCAGTGTAGCCTTTTTAATATTATCATCATGACACCTTGTGCTCCCATACTGCTCTTACCACAAACCAGAATTGGTCCGGATTTTCATTTCCTACTCCTCTGAACACCGGTAGTTTGATCGCACTCGCCATACTGAACTGTGGTGGTGGCGGACGTGGAGTGGGTGGAGATGGAGGTGAGGGGGGTGAAATGGGTAGCGATGTGGGTGGAGGTGGTAAATGCAGAATTCTTTGTCTTATCAAACTGACCGCTTTTCTCGGAGAAAATTTCGTGAGCTCCTCCTCGCTTCCCCGCAAGGGTGAAATTAAGGGACTGTTTTCCAACTCTTCACTACTTCCGCTTCTGTAGATCTTCCCACTTCGCATCGTCCCAAACATTAATTTATTCGCATAACCCGCTTTTCACACAATAACATCTTAATCCAAGTGTTCAAAGATTTAATATACTTACCTCGTGGTCCCTTGAGAAAACTTCGCTCTGCCTCACTGTAGCTAACGGTCATGTCTACCGCGAACTCAGTGATAAATCCTCCTATTATTCGTTCGAGCCAATGGTCAACAGCTTGCGCTATCTTATCTTCTGATGCTTCTAGTTTGCGCAGTAATTCTGGAGTCCACACTATTGGTTTGTCAGGCCTACACCTTCGCTGGCTGTCTGCTAACTTCATGATCCACTCATATAGCTCATAAGGAAAGGATGCAAAGAAAATTTCATGGATTTCCATATACACGTAGCGCTCCAACCACTATTCCTTAGACACTTGCGGATTTATGTTTTCCTGTGCCACGAACTCATGAATATTCTTGTCCAACCACTCTTCAATTTCTTTCTTTGTTGGATTCCAGTGGCACGACATCAGACATCGTTTATGTATATCCCGATCCTGGCAATGGAACCATTTGTTGGCTTGTATGGGTGCGACCCAGGTTCAGAGGTGATTTAGCCAAGCAAATCCCGGTACTACTGGCCCTTTCAGCAATAGTCGACGGAGTGTGGACTGATGTCTCAACTGAAGTAGTATGGGAGGGTGCTAGAACTAGGTTTCTGCACCCTGGGGATGTCTGATGGGCTTCTGGAGTTCCGCAGTTTGACCCTGCACGTACATCGCTACGCGCACTTGTTATTCATTTGCAACCTGTGCTGCTATTTCCACATAGCCCTATTCGGGGTGCGACCCATATAATACCCAAGTTCTGTGCTAATTACCTCATTACTTAACTTGTGTGTGTAAGATTAATGGTTATTACAGCATATTCAACAATCATATCAGTGCACACGATACATAAACCAATATAAACATAAAGAAGGAAATGTACAACAAATACACAAAAATAAGAATCAACTTATCTTTATTAAACTTCAATCTTGATTACAGACTCGAAACCGTACTATGCACTCAGCTACGGGGGTCCGCACACTCAGCTGCAGACTCTACTAGGCCTCTGCGCACTCAGCTGCAGAGCCTCTTCCTACTACTATGATGCAATACACTTAGAATCCTACTCTAATCTCAAACCATTCCTTTGCTATTTTTCTATCTTTACAACTTAGAGCCTCACTCTATTTATGCAATCCCATGGTCCGCAGACCATGGGTAGGCCAACATGACTTTACATTACATTACATTACATTACTTTAGGGTGGACAACCCTATGACTTGACCTCTACTTCACACTCTGCGCCCGCAATTCATGGAGTCTTACAAAACCTTTGACCAAAACTTGGGCTTTGAGCCCCAAAACATGGTGTGGGGGGATTCCATGCCCAACACTTGGGAACACCAGTGATGAAGTTGCTTCAAGAATTGTAGGTTCAACCAAATAGTATCCAAAGAAGAATCAACCAAACAATTCATCTTCAACAAACCAGGGAAGAGGTATATATCAGGTCTCAATTGTGCAGGAAAGGATTAAAAGGATTTTTGATAAGAAAACCAAGGCTAAAGATTTCTACCTTGGTGACAAAGTACTCAAGTGGGATTCAAAAAGGGAAGACAAAGGTAAACATGGGAAATTTGATTTCCTATGGAAAGGCCCATATGTCATTTATGATTTTAGAGGTAATAATTCTTTCTTCCTAAAATAAATGGATGGTACAGAAGCAGAAGGTGGGCCAGTGAATGGTCAAATACTAAAACACTATTTTGAACCTAGTTACTAATTTTCATTTTACATTTAGAGCATATTTTATTTTCAAAAAGTCTAGATTGGATTGGATGGTGATTTTTGAAGTTGAAGCTCAAAGAGAAGGCCCTCAGCTTTGAAAGACTCACTATCATAAGTATTAATAATGCAGAAGCACAGAGAAAAATTTTGCAAGGTAACATCAACAATAATTCAGGGGCTACTGATCTAGAAAGTTCTTGACATTTCATTAGAAAATGCCATCCCCAAGTGGAGCCACTGTTAGGTTCCTATACCAATAGAAATCATACTTTTGAATGACTAAGGTGAAGCCTTGTAATATTGTACATACCTTTGCTTTCTGCGAATGTTTTCCATATTAAAAAAATAAAAAAAATGTAAAGAGGGTATGTCCTAAAAGAATAATCAAAGGACAAAAAAGAATAAGAAAAGGTCAAAAAAATGAAAATGCATGAACCCCAAAAGACAAAAAGAGACCATGAAAGTGAGCAAGTAAAAAACGCCACTACTATTTACTTTTTATGCATAATAAATGATTGTGTGCAGCTTGTTACTCATGCCACAGTCCGTGATAGTCAAAATGTTTAAACTTGGCTATTTCATGCTTTGAATTTTATGATTATAGCTAGAGAATAAAGTCTGACCAAACAGTGTAATCTTGGCAGATCATTCGATAGGTAGAGTAAATAAAAGGAGCTCATCAATTTAATCTAAGCCCTTGGATGATATAAGGTTAGAATTAGATAGTTTACTTTGTAAAAGAAAAGAAAAAGATTAATAAGGGTTTTCTAGCCTAAATGCACCCAAATAAAATGAAGAAAAAGTGGTAGGATGAGTAAATGGGTAAGTAGTGGAAAGGTTGTAGAAATATCATATGATTACATAAAATAACTTATGTCATTGTTTTAAATGCATCTTTCAAACATGCATAAGCAGTAAACAAAGAAAAGACAATGGTTTACAATATGGTTTATTTAATAGCCCCTCATTCATTTTCACCCCTTTACTTCACTAATTTCCCATAAATAAGTTCTACTACTTAAACCCTACAAGTCAAAAAGGCTCATAGCATTTCTCTGACTTTTGGAGGGATCGGACCCTCAGCTTGATGGCTTATGGACAACAAGTACTAGAACCCCCTTCATAAAAAATTCATCTCCCTTCATTTCCCCTCATTTCCCTATTAAAATCACACTTTCCTATAGTTGGCATCATTTACCTAGAAAAAGTGGAAACCCCCCATATAAAACCCTTTCCCACAAAAAACCCACAAAAAATCATTTTTCCTAAGTATAAAACTAAGTGCGCAAATGTTTAATTTACCCTTGTACTAAGGAAAAACCCACTTCGCCATTGCAATTTCATATTAATTTCTAATATTACTATATAATCTCCCCGAAAACCCCATTATCCTGTATTAAATTAATACCCTTACGTAAATACCCCCACCCTTAGTTTTCATAAGAACTATATAAATCACCCATATCCTGAATAATCTTACTTAGTTTACCTAATCCAGATAAACTTAAGTTAATCCTAGTATTAAACTTACCTGACTCCCTAATCCCTCATTAAGCCTGGCCCGATCATTTTTAACCTCTGATTTATCCCTAAACTAATCCCGAACTACCATGATTAAATCCTTGCCCCCCCATCAACTCCTATCATTTCCCCCCGCGCAGCTCTTCCGCCCAACTACCGTTGATCATCACCCCCCCCTCATCCAACGACACACAGCCATATCAACCGCACCCGATGACTGAACGTTAACCAGCCGATAAAGTGGTTTTCCTTGACCCCATGAATGCTACGTGTCAAGCATTGTATCACATTGGGTGACCCCTCCCAAATACTGCTCGCACCACAAAAGCGGTGCGATGGCCCTCCAAAACCGCTTCCCCCACATAACCAAAAAACCGTCAACTGTTCATCTGAAAGTGAACCCGCCAAAATTATTCAGTTTTTCTATAAAAGGCCATGAAGCCCTTTTTTTCCCTTTTTCCGCGCTTTCTCTATGTAAACACTCTGAACCATTACAATCCCTGCAAATGACAAATTTACCACTAGACTTTCAAGACCACTCCAGAAGACACTGCAGACAACCCAATTGGTTGTTTAGTTCATACCAAGACCACGCTAACCACTGCAGTTGCCAAGAACCATCACTTTTAGAACTAATTCACCCAATTCCAGGTATTTCACCACGAATTACCTCTTACCCTTGCAAATTTCAAAAACTTTAGCCTATGCAGTGTTTTAAAGTTGAAAATTAAGTGAGAATACTGCCAATTTAAAAAGTTGTTTGCCTAAAAAACCTTCTAAAAAACCCTATAACCTTCGATAAAACCCCACAGATCATAATTCAAATCCACAAGAACTGAATTATGGCTGCCCTTGTCGCCATGGACGTTAGACCCATTACCACTCCACACTTAGACCTAGACCACCTTCCCTTGGCTGATAGGGATTTCCAAATCAAAGACACAACTGCAATAGAGCTCCTGCTAAAAATTCATTGCTTAAGCAAAGAAAAATACCTACACCATATAGATGATATTGGCCTCTAGGATTCCAATTTTCCCAGATACCAATTCCTCCAAATTCATATCTTTCCAGAAGTTATTCATATGTGTTATGCATGCTACGTCCCCAGCCATAGAGCCATAATGTCTCATGACCAGAAGGTACTATTGACTATCATAGCCGAGTCCATTAATGAAATGCTGCAGTTCCAACCAGGGCCAAACCTAACACCACTCTCAATTGGAGACTTGTTGGACTAGTATCCCAAGCTAAGCCCATCAAGATTGGCCCAATTGTTCCAAACCTTCATCAGAGAGGAAAAACACATCCCTAAGGACCCCCCTCCATATTTAGCAACTATTTTCTCTAAATGGGGCTAGAACATTGTAACCATGATATGCTGTGTTTTTGGTTACTATACCAGTGAATACATTCATGAACTTATTCTTGCCTTCATGTCCATTTATACACCAAGGAATCCTCCTACAACCATATATGACTTTTCCAGTTTCATCATTGATAGAATGCATGAGAAATTCACAAGAATGGGCAATGAGAGTGTATTCAAATACTCTTATGTATTGTACCATCTATTTTTGTATTATCAGTCAGATAAGTTTCCTTTCACTCTCCAGAAGCTTGACACCAGGGGCTAGCCCAGATCTGTCAGTTTTTGGACCCCACTTTTCCATGAGTTTGGATCACCATATACATAATTAGACTTCATAGATTCTTTGTGTATCCAATCATGACTATGCTCACTGGAAATCCTCCACCTATGATAAGTCCAGAGATAAAAAGAGTCCTCCAGCTTTCCAAGCAAACCAAAGTGGGTGATTGGTAACTTTACCAAAACCACACAGAAATCAGAATGTATGATTGCCTGCTTGCACCATATAAGTTGCCAAGATACCTCCCTATGAGGTTGTTTGCCTTAGAATATTATAGACATATCATCAATGCAGATGAAGTCAACTTTGTGAATGACAAGAAGAAGGCCTATTTCAAAATCAAAGACCAATTAGGTCCCTTCATTCTAGAGAGGAAGGAAAAGAGGTAGACCTGATCCTGCAAAGAATGAAATTCCAAAGGAGTTTTCTATGGAGATATGACCCTTTAGAATTCATTACAAATAAAAAGCAAAAGGTCAAGCTAGGACCTTTCATCCAGCACCCCATACTAAAAATAGAGGCATATGCCAATCAAACAAAATGGGTGGAAAACACTTTAGTAGATAGAGACAACAAAAGAGTAGATGTAGAAAATGCTCTGGTTGAATTGGAAAAGTAGCTTGATGAGAGAAATTTTATGCAGGTACTAGAAGAACAAGAAAGAGCCATGAGCACCCCTCCAGTCATGCAGACTCCTCAAAATGAGGAGAAAAATCCCAAAAGAAACAGAGAGGGAGCTTCCACTTTAGGAATGGACACCTCTATTTGCAACTGAAAACAAGTCACAGTAAGAGGCAAAGGCTCAATCTATCCTCTGAACATGAATACACAGAAGTATTAGCATAGGTTACCAACACAAAGGTAGATAGAAGCAAGCCCACAACTCCATATGAATACATACAAGAGCCTTCCACATCACAGACTCAGATGTTGGAAAGGCAGGTTAGTGTGGAAGTGTCTTCCTTCAGTAGGCTTGCTAACAAAGACTAGGACATAAAGGATAGGTATAAGGAAATCAAAGTGAGAAATGAGAGGCTTAAAGCCCAAACATATGCTCAATACCTAAAGCTCACTCCCACAAATCAAACAAGGCTAATTCCAGCCTTTGACATCAAGGAGGGAAAGCTGCAGATGTCATTTATCAAACCTACAACACAGCAGCCCAAAACAACATCAGATTTCAAAATGGTTGACTTTGAAGTGTTGGAAAGGGATATTCATCCCATAGACCAGATATAACTGCATAAACAAGCTAGAGAAATGATATACTCCACCCTCACAAGTAAATCCATAGCTGCCCATCAGGTACAAAATTCATTGAACAACATCTCAACATAGTTTCAATTATAGGAGGCCTCCTCACAGGCCAAAGATATGAGGATTAAGTCTTTGGAAGACTTGGTTATTGAGTTGGGACATGATCCCATGGATATAAAAGCTACTGAGAAACTGATAAAGAAAAAAAAAGATGATATTGCTGCACTGGAGAAGCAATTGAAGATACCTCAGCTGCAACATCCTCAAACACTTGAAGTCATAGAAAGACAAACCAAACATGAAGAGTTGATGGACTTGGTCCTAAAACTCAATGATGAACTCAGGGAGACAGAGAAAGAATTGGATAGCTTGATCCAATTGAAACAGACTGACATTGCATCACCTTTTGCAAACGTCATCCCTACTGTGTCTACAACAGTCCCTTCTACACTGGCAGCTTCACTTGTACCAACAACTCCAACTGCCACAGCATTGCCAGTAACAGTAGAGTCTACAATAGCAACAGGTGTATCAGGAGAAAAAGTAGCAGAATTAGTTAGAGCCACAGAAGAGATGTCAATTCAGGGTATAGAAATTAATAGACTAAAGGAAAAGGTGGAAAGTTTAGAGACTGATTATTAACTTGTACAGAGTATGCAAAAAGAAGAGGCACAGAAAGCCAACAGGATGAGTGAAAAGGAAAAAACCTTGGAAAAGGACCTAAAATTGGAGAAACCCCTTCGACAAGCCAAGGAACTGTTATGGGCAAACATAATTAATAAAGGCAGCTACAATGGCTATTCATAAAGTCAAGGAGGAATCGGGTGATATGCCGAAGATGCGAATAGACTCATCCACTTCCTCAACAGAAAAAACAGATATGAGCTTCAGGAGCTAAATATAGAAGATAGAACTAAAACCATCTTGGAAATAAGGAAGGTCCTTTCTAAGAGAAACCTAATGCTAAACTTGGAAGAAAAGTGCCACAACATGCAGGTGGCCATTGATAGATTCATGGCCAAATTCCAAATTTTGAGGGAGAAAGGATTGCCTAGTCCATTGGTCATTAATGACAAACTCATGACATAGTTGGACTATGATAATAGACTCAGGTAGTTCGCTAAAGAACAAGCTAACACTTCATCTATAAAAGCACTGCCAACAGGCAAAGTTTTCTATAATACCTTCCAGAACTTTTTTTTTCTCCAACATGAGATTAAACACTTATTCATCACTAAGCCTAATTTTGCCAAGTATACCAAAGCTAATGAGATATATAGAAGGATGATGAATGTCAAATTAGCTGATGCAAAATGGTGTGAGACAATGATTGATTTACTATGAGAAATTTACAGCAAAAAGTTACTTGACAGTAAAAATAGAACAGCCAGGTAAAATAGATGAAAAGAGTATTAGGGTCAAAGAGTATCAGGTGAAAGATCAAAGTTGAATAAGATTCCAGCGTGGAAGACCACAACTGCAAGCCAGCATAAAGGGCTACAAATCCAACTATAAAAGCCAGTAGTACCACATCAAAAGGGACAACATGAAACAACTCAATAGTTGTCTCTATCTTCTTGCAAGAAGATATTTGTATTTCCTAGATTAAATCTCAAGTTAGTTTGAGATATTTTGTAATAAATTTTGTGTATAAATACTTCACAATTTGAAGTATATAGGGTGGATTCTTAGACATTTCTATAGACTTTCTTGATCGAATGACTGTAAGCTATTATATCATTGTTTGCACCAGCAAGCTGGATTAATGAATAAAGACAAGACATTTCACAGGATTCAAGTGTAAAGCGATGTACAAACAAGTACTTTTCTCTTGTGTTGTTATCTTTCTTTAAAAGTTTTTCCAAAATCTTTAATGTATCTGAAATCTGAATGTTATAATATGGAATGATATCTCAGAATTTGCTTCATTGCACTTTGTTTTAATTATTATGCATTTTAATGTTTTCTACTAATTATCTAAGTTAAGGAATTCTTGATTGTTCCTTAGTTTAGGTATTCTCCCTCTGATCTATAGCAAAGGATTCTTAATTGCCCTCTGCTCATGATTATCTTCTATTCCTCATTTTAATCCCGGTATGAGAAATCTTAAATGCTCTCTCACCTTGGTTAAGATCATTTCACCCATCCGGCCTAAAGACCTACACTTTACTCTACTACCTTGCCCTTTGAACACTCCCTTTAGTGAGTTAATTCCAGTTCTGCTGCCCTTCTTTGACTCCATAGCCCAAGAGTCTAGAAACACCATTCTATCCATCTGTTTTAAGTATTCCACCATCCAACCTTCAATACAAATCAAAACCCACTAAACTATAAGAACTAGCCTAAAATCCCAGTAAACAAAGCTAAATCATGTAGAGAGAGCCCTCTCTGAGCCATAGGTTGGCTAGAGCCTATGCTTAAAATATTTGTTTGTGGTTACCTCGGTCTTTTCCTTCTTCTGATAACTTCTAGGGAAAATTTCTGAGTGATAACACCTAAGTGACGTGGGGCATGGTGATGGGCGGCGCGACGTCGAATCATACTCGGGCAGCGGGACACATGAAATTAGATCTGTTGATGAGGCTCATGGTGATGTTTTTGCTGTTTATTACAATAAAATATCTCATTTTATCCCTAAAAGGTTGTCAGTTGTTACAAGTGTACCAGCTAAGATGACTGGTATATACTAATTTAATTTTTACACAAAGATAAAGAACAAAAGATTGTGTAACAACACTTATCATATAATATGCTTTAAAGGAACAAATGTTGTTACAGAGGGTATAACAACAGTTATCATATGATACACTTTGAAATAACAAATGCTGTTGCAGAGGGTGTAACAACCACCACCAAGTGGTTTGCAACTACTACAAAAAGTGTCTCTCTGTGCCTGCAAAAGGATTTCATAGGCAGATTATTACTATTATATATATATATATATATATATATATATATATATATATATATATATATATATATATATATATATATATATAGAAATGGTGTAATAGCTACCACCAGGTGGTTTTTAGCTGTTACACTTATTGGAAAAGTTAAAATTTTTGCAGCACAAGGGGGCTTTCCCCTGTTCCCATAACCTGTAGATCTGAATTTGTGACAATGTTGACAAATGAACCCTTCAAGGTAGGTTTGTGATACAACCAGAGATGGTGCCCATTTGCAAGTAATGGTGTCCTTACACTGTCAATGGTTACCAAATTTACAGTCCCATTGTCAAAGACTGCATCTACCTCATAAGGACCTATCCATCTAGTGCAGAGCTTACCCTTGAAGTCAAAACAAGGGGAAGAAGGTGTGGAAAATGGGTGAAAAAACACTCCCAACACCTTTGATAGTAGCAGGTGAGTTATTTCCAAAGGTTATGTTCTTTTCTTTCTTTATTTCATTAAAAGAAATAAACTTTTCTTTATCACCTGTCATATGTTTTGAGCATCCACTATCAATGTACCACAAATTTTCTTGATCTCCTGCATACAAAACTAAACCACAATTTTCAGATTCTATGGTTTTATTTTTCCATACCTTAGATGTTGTTTCCTTTTGTTCATTCTGAAGAGTTGGTCTCATTCTTCTTCTGCATTCAGTCTCTCTATGCCTAAATTTTATTGCAAAAGGAACATTTTGCTTCATCTTGGAGAGGTAAGGTAGTATTGTAAGTGTATTTATTTAACCCATTCCTATTATTTTGTTTTCTTTCTTATCTAGTCATGGTAGTTGTATAAGTGACTCACTTAGTAGCCTTATGACCAAAATTATGACAAGTGAAGGATTTACCATTGAAGTAGAAGTTCCTGGGAGTATAGTACCTTTTTTTTGTAGTTTCCCTTTTAATTGTGGTAAGGATGTTTTACTTGAGAGACATTTGATCCCTCATTCCTTTGTTGAGAGCTAGAATTTTGTTGATTGGTTCCCTTTACTACATTGAAGTAGCTTCCTATACCTATTTCAAAAGATTTTATAGTCTTTGATGATTCTCCATTGTATCCAAGACTTGTTTTTATTAGAGGAGAGCATTGTACTTTGATGATTTCTTATGGGGCCTCAGATCCTTCAACAAATCTAAGGTTTAAACTTTTTTTTTCTCAAGCTCCTTTCTTAGACTTACTATTTCTAGTCCTAATTTTTCACTATGCCTCTCCTTTTCTAGGATTTATTTCTTTAGAGCTTATTATGCTAATTTAGCTTCTTCTAGACGAATTTTAAGTTGAGTTAATTCTTTAATGATATTATCCTTTTATTCTGGGGTATCCATAAAAAAATCATCAGACTCATCAATACATTAATCTTCAAATGACATAAGCAATTGATATTCTTGATCAGACTCACCTTCTTCACCATTTGAAATACCATCACTATCTTTGTGTGTGTAGAAGCTTTTCTTGTTTTGAAACATTCCTCTAATATTTATTTTTGCAGAATTCTTTCCTTTCTCATGGTTTTCTTTATAAAGGAATTTAGCAGCATAATGACCAACTCTTCCACAAGAAAAACATTTGAAAGGCAACTTACCTCTAAATATATTAGTTTCTACTTGAAGTTCTTTTACGAAGTCGGCTTCTTCTTCATCTGATATGTAGCATGATTCCTTAAGATCCTCCTTTTCTTTTCCTTTATAAGTAGCTTTGAATATTACTTGTCTAATATTTAAGGGATCCCCTTTTCTCATTTTATAAGCTGTTAAGATCCCATGAAACTGCTCAATAGTAAGGTTTTTCAAATCCTGCATTTATTCAATGGAAAAGACTTTCGAATTGAATTTTGGGGTTAGAGATATTGGGATTCTCTCAACGAGAATCAAATCTCTTACTTCATCACCAAGATTTCTCATTGAATTAACGATCTCATCTACCCTAAGAAAGAAACTTGCAATACTTTCATCACCATGCATTCTCAAATTTTCATATTGAATTCTAAAAGTTTGAAGTTTTTCACTCTTTACCTTAGTGTCACCTTCATAACATTGGATGATATTATCCCATATAGCCTTTGCAGTATTCAGTTGCATGACTTTCAAAAATTCTGATTATGCCAAGCTTCCTAAAAGAGCATTGGCAACCTTTGCATTGGTCTCATATTTTTCCTTTTCTGCTTCATTTGTAAGAATGGAGGATGGATACTGATAGCCTCCTTTAATGATTTCCCAAACATCAACTCCAAGTGACTATAGATAAGATATCATTCTGACTTTCTAGAAAACCAAGTTGGTTCCATTAAACAATAGTGGCTGCATAGATACTACTCCCTCTTGATTGCTCATCTTGATGAATCTCCCTTCAAGCGATCAAGCTTCCTTTGAAGGACTTGATCTGATACCAATTGTTAGGAAAAATACTTTGGGGGGGGGGGGGGGGTTGTGGGGTGAATCAATATTTTTTACACTTAAAATTTTCAATTTCTTATTTTGATTTATATACGCTATTGTTATAAAGGTAACCTGCGTATGTATGCAAATATTATTAAAGAAACCCACGTATATCCAGATAGCTTATCTAATCATTAAATTCATCATCAATTCAAAATTAATCAGTGTATCATTACTTCATTTTCATCAATTAATCAGTAATTATGAACAGTTAAGAAGCAGATAGAACATCAACACACAAAAACCATATGAATAGCGGGATTTTAAGTGGAAACCCAATGTGGGAAAAACCATTGTTTTTGTCATCTTTGTCTTCTTATTTTATTAAAAGAAACTTCTTACAATATTGTACCGACTCTAACCATCACGTAGGACCAGGCCTGCCGAAGGCTACAACCTTCTCTAGTTTTCTAGCCCCTTCTCAAAGGGAGATACAACCCCCTTTTTGAAGATTGTTATCCTTAGCTCTTTGTGGATCACTTTTCAGAATGTTTTGAACTGGATCCACTCCCAACAATTATGAAATCAACTACTCAAATATTGAATCATCAAATATTCTAATGCAACCAATGAAATTCATCAAAATAAATCAGAACAAATCATACCAATACATAGTCACTCATCAATATACCAAGCCAAACATTGTTACCCATCACAAAAACCAACTATTGCCACTGCAAACCCTGATCATAAGATTGTATACATTGATGTTATTAATCATACCTGCGTATGTACATGCTTCTCTTGAAGAATACCCATGTATAGATATCAAAACGTTGATACCTGAATCTGAATCACTGTCACACTAAATCAATCACTAAATCACATGATGAACCCATCACATATCATAGAACCAAATACATATCACAATACAACAATATCATCAAAAATTCATTAGTTCAACCCAACCAGTACTATCAAACACAAATTATCATGAGGGATACATCATTTACAGATAGTAACAAACATAACAGAAATGATCAAACATCATTAACAATTCATACTACAAAACCCTAGTAGTTGTTGTGGCTCTTATAAATAACACGTGTGTATGTATGCACTTTTAATAATTGATACATGTGTACAAATTTTGTACTTTTGCATAATATATATGTGAATCCCCTAAAGTATATCCACATGTGTGTTATAGCCATTTTTGTGCCTTACAGCATAGAGCATGAAATGTCAATAATCTGAGGGATCCAAAGTCCCTAAACATGTTGTTCCTACCCCTAGAGGAACAAGGTCAGCAAACCACAGCACTTCAGATCAGTTCTCCACTGAAAAACACTCAAAAACAGGTCAATTTTGGATCAAAGCAGCTGCTCCACTGAGCATCTGCGCTGAATGTCAACTGCTCCATGGTGTACCTGCGCTGAATGTCAACTTCATCCAAGGCTACCTGCGCTGAGCGAGTTTGGACATGTGGAGGAATCTTTCCTCAATGTGCCAGTGCCCAGGAAGCTTCCAAATTGACACTTGGATCAAAAGATTCGCCTAAGTGAAGAGTAAGAGGTTCTAAAACTCCGAGTGGAAGGTAGAATCTCCGAGTGGACTCAAGAACTAAAGAACAACTGGGGTTGAAGAGGACAACAGTCACACATCAAGTTGACTTATTTTCACTCCAAAACTCTATATAAGGATCTCATCCCATGGGATCTGGAGGCCGGAATTTTGTGCAAAGAATTTCTGTTGGTTTACAGTTGAGAGTATTGGGTGATTGCTTGAGGGAGGTGAAGAGGAGATTTCTTTCCGTCGGGAAGGTGATGCTGGATTGGACCTCTTATGGTTGTATCACCGCCTGAACCTTACTTTCTTCCATTAATAAAGCATTTGAGGTTCTTCTATTCGCATGTGTTTCAATGATGTATTGTCTTACTTGCGTATTTGATTTATGCTAATCCTTGGATCAATTATGAATGCATGCTTCTTGTAGTTTCCTTTTCTCGTCTTGTTTGCAGGATCTTGTGTAGCTGGGCCCGTGAGAAGACAAGGAGCTGGGAGCAAGCAGCAAAGAGAGAAGATTGGATCGACCATTTGCGCAAGACATCGGTAAGTGGATCTCTTCCTTTCCTCTTTTGCATGTCATAAAGAAGTAATCTTAGATAGCTTTGCTTTGATTGTTGCTAAGGAACTATCACCCTTAGAGTGGGATAGGGTCATTCCGTGTTGGATACTTTTCCCCACAACAGACTGGTGACTCCACTGGGGACCGTGTCTTGTTGGTAGCTTGTGTTTCTTGCTATTCATTTCCTAAACAAAGGGAGTACCGAATCGAACTGCATTCGAATCCTTCGAAGGAAAAGTAGAGGGCAGCTACTCTAGCTCAGTTCTGGGCATGTTGATGATTTGAAGAGCTGATCCACAAGGACTCTTATTAGCTCTTTGTGATAGTGTTCATCTTCATTTAATCATCCTCTAGTGTATACCCGATTGATAGCCTCTGATTTGGTCTAAAACAGTTGATTTTTGAGCAATCTGTGACCCGGAACCAAAGAGAGACGAGAGTTTTCTCTTCAGTGCAGCTGCAGTGAAGGCTACCTGCGCTACAACGCAGGTCCCGAAGGGTCTACCTACGCTGAATGTCAAACTGACAGTGTTCTACCTGCGCTGAACCAGTTTTGCATTGTGCAACTGGGGTTCCCTGCCTTCTATTGCCCAGTTTTCAGTATTGTTTTTGCAGCCTGTTGTCAACCTGTATACCCATCTGAAACTATCTTTCTTTGCCATCATTCCGCCTCAGTTGTATGAAGAAACCGTGATTGTTCTTATTGTATTTCTTACCTTCATTCACAGTTTCCCGTAGCGAAAGTGAACTAGTCTTGCTGTGGCCTCTTGGATCTAGACCTGTGATAAAGTGTCGTTGTGATTCCAAGAGCTAGTTGATTGTTGTTCATAGCTGCTTGAGCATTTGCTTTCGTTATATGGTTCGAATTTCAGTATTTCTTGTGTTGAAACGAGTAAATCTTAAGGTGTTCTTTTGATTATTGGACAAAACTTGTTTGCTTTCGCTTGAAATTGAATTCGAAATTATACAACAGCTTTCTTTTTGTAATACATCAACATTAAGGAAGAAGAAAAGAAATACTTGCATTGTGCATGTGCATTTTTGACAGTTTGCATGTCGATTTAGGAAAGTGCATCAGTGTGTGCTCTATGATCTGTTTGAAAAGATGATGTCTTTCTTTTCTCTCAGTAGTTAAGATTTTCATAAGTTGAAAGAATTGAAAAAAGCTTGCATATCATTCTTAGACTGCATTTAGGAGTTGTATCATACATCACGTGGTGATCCCTAAAGGCAAACTGCTAAGCAAGATCAACCTAAAACGAACTGAATTTACATAACAACGCTTTGAAACATAACGAAACACAGTAGAGGTCTAGGTAGAGACGTGTTCCGGCGTCGTTAAACATAGTGACTGTCGATCTCTACGAAGGTGGGTGATTCCTCCTGAGGGACGATAGCACTAATACGGACTTGTGCTCCCGCGTACCGTCGCGTATATTGGGAGACCCCTATAGGAATAAAGCCTTTATCCATAGGAAACCGTGTCGGCCGCCCTACTGATCGCGATGCAGTGAACACAGCATTCACGAAGATTGACCACTCGTACCGTAAAACGTATTCTGTGGTTTCGCGAAAGGTTTGGCACACCCTCTGCCTAGAACTCTAGAGTAGTTTCTTTTGGCCTTTTTCAAACTCTATAACTGAAAAAGTCCATCCGAGCATTTGTCACTTCGGGCTCGTTAATACATCGAAGGAGACTAGAGTCATCTTTAGCTTTTTCTCGACTCTTAAAAAGTGAAAAAGCAAGTTGTGTCTAAAGCGTCGTCATATAAAATTCATTTTAAACGGAACATAATCACCTCTTATTCCTGCGTTGATCTTCGAAGTTAGTCTTTTGGCATCGTAAGTTCTTGTAGAATCACTAAGAAATATTTTGGATAGACTAGATATGTCTGAACAACTGTCGACATCTAGGACTGTGTCGTCTGACACAGCAGCAGCAGAACCTCCTGCTGCTACTCCAACGATGTTCACTGGTATACCATCTGTCCCGGCAAATTGTCAACAACAAGCCGGAGTCCAATCAGGGACGACAATATGGTTAGTTCCTATTTCTTCATCCGAATTATCATCTGGTACTTCTTATGTTGAAACTCAACAAATTGATCCAATGTGTCTTCAAAGGCCAATTTACCCTTTAAGTACTGGATTTCCACCATGTGGAGGGCAGTATGCTCTTTCATTGTTCCCTCCTAGAGAACAACCATATGAGAGTTTACAACAAGGTTCAGGTCAAACTGGAATTACATCCAGCGGTTGGGTACCGATACTGCCTCAACAACCAGGGGTTGTATATTCAATGCAACCAGTACACCCTGTGTTGAAAATTCCCACCACACCTGCTATGGTGAATGAGTCGCAAGTGCAAGCACTACCTGTCGTATGTCAACACCAGATTTCTCAGGTTGCAATACAACAGCCTCTTGTCTCAGCGACTCAATCACAATCTCAGGGTAGTGCCTCCTTATCTGGAGCGACTTAGGCTCAAACAAGTACTGTGACCCTTCATCCTGGTCAATCATCCAGTATTGGTCAACAGCAAATGGTCCAACAACCAGCGTTGTTTCAATCTCAACAACCGCCATTCCAGCAATCATATCAAGGACCTGAGCAACAAGTCTTTGTAAGTAATGGGCAACCATGCTATAATGGTTATACCCATCAACCTTGTCGGAGTTGTCAGCATTATGCTGGTCTGCAAAGACCCATTGCCCAGGCGATACCATCTTATCCTGGATATGCTTCGCCCAACCTGAACCAACAGTTGCCTTTTGTAGCAACTCTAGAATTACCAGATCTAAACCGGCTGACGAATGATCCAATTGCTTATTCCCCTTGGTGGCCAGCGATTCCGCATAAACTTCCGTCGGACATTCCTAAATTCAATGGAAATCCAGGTGAAGACCCGTCGAATCACGTCATGACTTTTCATCTGTGGTGTTCATCGAACACTCTAAACGATGATTCGATAAGACTTCGCCTCTTCCAGAGGACATTGATAGGTCCAGCGGCTAAATGGTATATTGAATTGCCAAGAGCCTCTTTCGACAATTTCAGCTCCTTGGCCACGACTTTCTTAACCCATTTTCAATTACCGATAAGGTATGAAACGGGAACAGAACTCCTTACCAACTTCAAACAGACAACGGCCACTCACATATCTGATC
This sequence comes from Pinus tabuliformis, assembly GCA_031772625.1. Classification (NCBI taxonomy): domain Eukaryota; kingdom Viridiplantae; phylum Streptophyta; class Pinopsida; order Pinales; family Pinaceae; genus Pinus; species Pinus tabuliformis. The sequence goes on along the minus strand of CM062819.1, from coordinate 1,521,468,211 downwards.
ATATACATGAGTGGCGACGTCGTCGTAGGATGGTGAAAACTTACGTTCCCGATCAGCTGTTAGCTGAATGGTTTATAAAGTCGTTACTTCCGGCTATAACGAAGATGTGGCCAAGGGGGGAGTCATAACAGAGGAGCAGGTCATTTCTCATGCTCAATATCTAGACTTAGTATATACTCAGTCTGGCATGCTCTACGACAAAATACCTGACGCCCCCAGACCTGAATTTTCAATTCCTCCCCCTCCTAAATCGAATACTGACTCTCACGCCAGCAATGGCGTGACTGGCAAACACAAAATTTCTAGTTGAAATGCAAATGAAGAATTTCTTGCCTCAGAAGTAAATGCCATGTCGACCGACAAAGGCAAACAACTGAAGCAACCAAGGGGCAAGAAGAAAAGGAAAGGGAAACCCCCGACAGGGTGTCATATATGCGATGAGGATCATTGGACGAAAGATTGTCCACATATAGCTGAAGTTAAGAAACTCTTCAAGAGTTCAAAAACCCCAGCAGTATTGACTGATCCGTTTCCTAATCCAAGACAAAATCTGGTTGCTAATCAAAATGCTTCCCGATCCCAAGTGCTTATGTTGTCTACCTCCAAGCAGCAGAATAATGCTTTGACAAGGAATAAAGATTACAGGAATCCAAAGCAGTTGAACAACAAGGAAAATAAACAACCTAGTAGTTCAACAACAACTTTGACCAAAGTTGTGCCACCCATCGTTCCTAAACCGATGATAAAGTCGCCAAAGGGAGTAGTACACAAATCGACATTTAATCCTCGTGAAAAAATAACACAGGGTTATAATATAATAGAGGACCTGGCCCAATCGTCGTCCGCTATGTCGACACTTGAGGTAGCGCAAAATTGCACCTCCCAAGAGCAAGATTTATTATCAGCCATAGGTGGGATTGGCCCAATGGATTCCAATCTTGTGGCCTTTGATCATAAAGGATATGACCCTCAGTTACCAGCTCAACTAGCTTTCCTTATTCAAGTGAAAGCCCTCAACAAAACTGTTCATCGAACAATTATTGATGAGGGGGCATCTACATGTCTTATGTCGATGAGTTGCTGGAAAAATTTAGGCTCACCACCCTTGTCAAAATCGTCAACGACATTAAAAGCATTTGATGGATGATCATACACTCCATACGGGATTTTAAGTAACTTGCAAGTTGAACTGGGGGGCAAAACAGTAGAAGTTGATGTTGAAGTAATCGATGGAAATCTCGATTACAACATCCTACTGGGAAGGCCCTGGATATACGCCATGGCCGCAGTTGTGTCGACCTACTTCAGGAAGATTGCATTTCCCTTTCAAGGAGGAATTACAGTCGTCGACCAACAAACATTTCTCCCCAACAGTTCACAAGTTACGGGAAGCATTACAATGATCCATGAAAGTAATCAATCGCTCCAAAATATTGGAGTAGGTCTCCTAAAAGACCCTGCCTTAATGGGTACTTTTGCCCTACCACCTGCAAATAATCTGGCGGAAGTGGCCACAGTGGAAACCTACAATATGAAATCTTCTATATCTAATGGATTCGGAAGATTCCTAAACATTTTGTCAGCATGGATCATCGCCCTAATGGAAATACTGTAAATACAGTGGGCTCCGAGGACGGTTCTCATCTCGTGTCAACCTCGTTAAAAAATGAAACAAGGAGTCATGAGGATAGTTCTTTTATTGAGTCAACCTCATTAAAAAATGAAACGAATCCCCTTTTCAAAATTCAAAGGTAAGCCTTCATTCCAATCACCAAGTTGAATGCAATGAAGCTTGGGGGGCACCCTCCTTTGACATGCGTTATTATGATGCTAGGGGCATGCAAAAACGAGCAGTTTTGGCAAAGTTCATGCTCGTTAAAAAATAAACGCAAAAACGAGCAGTTTTGGCAAAGTTCATGCTCGTTAAAAAATAAACACAAAACCGAGCAGTTTTAGCAAGAGTTCATGCTCGTTAAAAAATAAATGCACATGTGAGCAAGCTTTCCCCAGAGTTCAAGCTCATCAAGAAAAAATGAACCGGTAAATAACCATTTGAGACCATAGATTCATCAGCCATAAAAGCCTTGGTCGTGTTTATGCACCGTCACCTCCACTTTTCATTTGGCCGATCATTCACATCCACTTGATTGTTTACCTATTTTGAGGAACAGCTGCGAAGAGTGATTTCACCTAGCCATCCTTATAACACTGCCGTGATTGGAAAATTCCAACCTGTACCTGGAATCTGCTGCTATCCCTGTTTATCACTCGTTCCTCAAAATACGAGTCTTCTTTGAGCTCTTTTCACTGACTCGTAAAAAATGAAAAGTTTGCCGAGTTTTGGCCTTCCAGCTCGTTAAAAGGACCGGAAGAGCTATCCCTCCTCTAGATTTTAATCTTTTTGGACCTGAGGGATTATTGCACAAAAAGATCGGGCGCTTGTCTAGTTCGGCTCGATAAAACTATTGAACATTCATCCCTTTTGTATTGTTTTATACTTTTTCGGACTTAAGGGATTAGATGACGAAAAAGGACCTTTGGAGTTAACTTTATGTACCCTTTTTAGACTCTCTAAAAATGAAAAGGACCGAGTTGTCTTTGTCGCTAGGCTCGTTAAAAATATTGAATAGCGACAAACTTGTCTTTAGACGAGAACGAGTTTCCCTATCGCTAGGCTCATTAAAACATAGCGATGGGCTTGCCCGAAGGGCAGGTTATAGAACAAGCATATGTTATCCTCCTCAAGCTTGACAAAAATAAAGAGGTACTGGTCAGAAATGACTGGGGAAAAATTGGGAGAACCTCAAAGCTTAATGGTAGCAAGTCGCTCTTGAACATGACACTTTTGCCTCCGTAAAAACATCGGGTTGGGTTGTTTTCATTCACCGGTCCCTTCACCATGGTCTCGCCATACCATCCACATTTGGGGTAATGCTACCGATCCATCACATCAGTGTCGTTAAATGTTCAAGAGATGTCATTCAGAGAGTGTCAACCGGGTCCCATCCACTGCCATACATCATCTTCCATCCTTTCATGACCGCCACCCTGAATCATATCTCACAGATCGTTTTCACCATCATCACAATTACTAGCTCCGTTCCATGTCACTGATGTGGGATTCATTAAGGCCCTCCTTTGACAGGTCGCTTCTTGTCGACATCAGCTCATTATCCAAGAAGTTGATCTAGGAACACCCCCTCAGTACTTTGAAGCTTGCATGCCTCAATGGCAAGTTTCTCACTTCCGGCGACAGGTATACATTGATGACCTTCGACCGGGAGACTTTGCGTGGTGTTCGACGCCAAATCCTATATTCATGCCACGTGAATTGTGTTGTAGTACCTTGAGGGTCATCATCATTATCGGTGATTCCTCTCGCGCTTGTTAACGGTTTACATTATTGATTGGTAATCAAGCGATGTCTTTCCATGTTCAACTCCAAGAAATTCTCACATGGATCGACCTGTACTTAGAGTGAAGATCGGACAAGTTTGAAGACCCCGGATCTAGTTTCATCCATCCGGGCTGCGATATATATTCAGGAGATAAAAGACATTGACATGTGCAGCAGATGATCATCCTACTAAAAGGATGATAATTTAAGTAGAGAATTATCAGTCTACTATCAGACGATCGTCTGTTTATGTACAGAAAATGTATTTATAAAGCTGAGCATGGGAAATGCCCGCATCAGCTAGATCATGAAAGCAGTATGAAAAATAATGTATTGTATTGTATTTTGTTACAGGTCACCTCCCGACGATTGAATGAACTTCGGATCCTCCTAATAAAGCATTTCACCCGATAAACGACCTCATACTTTAGGGGGCAACTGTTATAGACATTTTTGTGCCTTACAGCATAGAGCATGAAATGTCAATAATTTGAGGGATCCAAAGTCCCTAAACATGTTGTTCCTACCCCTAGAGGAACAAGGTCAGCAAACCACAGCACTTCAGATCAGTTCTCCACTGAAAAACACTCAAAAACAGGTCAATTTTGGATCAAAGCAGCTGCTCCACTGAGCATCTGCGCTGAATGTCAACTGCTCCATGGTGTACCTGTGCTGAATGTCAACTTCATCCAAGGCTACCTGCGTTGAGCGAGTTTGGACATGTGGAGGAATCTTTCCTCAATGTGCCAGTGCCCAGGAAGCTTCCAAATTGACACTTGGATCAAAAGATTCGCCTAAGTGAAGAGTAAGAGGTTCTAAAACTCCGAGTGGAAGGTAGAATCTCCGAGTGGACTCAAGAACTAAAGAACAACTGGGGTTGAAGAGGACAACAGTTACACATCAAGCTGACTTATCTTCACTCCAAAACTCTATATAAGGATCTCATCCCTTGGGATCTGGAGGCCGGAATTTTGTGCAAAGAATTGCTGTTGGTTTACAGTTGAGAGTATTGGGTGATTGCTTGAGGGAGGTGAAGAGGAGATTTCTTTCCGTCGGGAAGGTGATGCTGGATTGGACCTCTTATGGTTGTATCACCGCCTGAACCTTACTTTCTTCCATTAATAAAGCATTTGAGGTTCTTCTATTCGCATGTGTTTCAATGATGTATTGTCTTACTTGCGTATTTTATTTATGCTAATCCTTGGATCAATTATGAATGCATGCTTCTTGTAGTTTCCTTTTCTCGTCTTGTTTGCAGGATCTCGTGTAGCTGGGCCCGTGAGAAGACAAGGAGCTGGGAGCAAGCAGCAAAGAGAGAAGATTGGATCGACCATTTGCGCAAGACATCGGTAAGTGGATCTCTTCCTTTCCTCTTTTGCATGTCATAAAGAAGTAATCTTAGATAGCTTTGCTTTGACTGTTGCTAAGGAACTATCACCCTTAGAGTGGGATAGGGTCATTCCGTGTTGGATACTTTTCCCCACAACAATGTGTATGCGACTGCTCTAAAGGAGACCTACGTATAGATCTGTAATCACTAAATCATGCCTTCATTTCGACCCCAAAACATACTTCACAACCCTTACTATGACATGTTCATATGAAAGTATCATTACCATAACAGATCTATCATTATTAGTCATAATCATAAAAGATAAATCAAGCATGATCAGTAGTCACTACAATGCTTTCAAATCTTATCAAATATGAATTGCATTCATGCTCCTTGGTGCACACCTCTTTTAGTTAAAATCATTTATCAATAACCCATAACTTACACATCTAACACTTTGATCTCCATCGCCTTATATATCGTAGGCCTTAGCCAACAGCTTAATCCAATCCCTTAGTAGCGTTGATGGAATTATTTGACGGGATTAAATATCCATTGTTGTGCTCATTATTATGGGACAATAAAATGATAAATACCCATGGTGTTGACAACACCATGGTGCAAAAACTATACACGACTTTTCTTCACCATACCTGCTTATGTTTCCCTAAACTTCACCTTTGTCATTCCTCTATCTCTGAACTGATATTCCTTTGTCCATTATCTCTGTGATATCTATACCATCATGTATAATCATCTTGTTACCATAATCTTGACATGTTTATCAGGCAGGTTTTCATCAAGGACAACACATTAGTGATAATGCAACACCATATTCATAGGTGAACACGTCAACTCTCCCATTACATCAACAATCATATCTATCAACTAGCCATTAATAAAATACACCATTAAGGAAACCCTCATCTTCTCTCATTTTAAGCTAGTCTAATAGTTAGATGCATTAATCACCAAAATCCCAATTTGCCATCACTTGGAATTCCTGTCAACTGAGTAACAACCCGTCAGCATGTCTTCACCTCTTTCTTCTTCTAAAATTTGGTCTAGTTAACATAAAATTCGTTGGCATACTCCACTTATCCATCAACTAAAAACCCTATCAATTGAGCCATCAACTATCAAAATACATAAGATATTCACCTTTTCACTTGATTTGGGCTACTTAATAGATGATTGACTAATACAACTCCACCTATTTATGTCAATTGTAGGTTTTTTTAACCAAGCACTGAGAGCCTTATATAACAAACTCACCAAGCGAACTCTCCATCAAGACATCCAAATCTAGAAAAATATAAAACCCTAAATTTTCAAAATTTTTGGATACCATGACTCTCAGTCTCCACACCACCTTCACTGCACAACACCACATCAACCACCATGGCCTCTTCCTAGCTCTTTTGAGCCATATTGGCATTGCAAATCATCATTGTTTGTCCTTAATACTACATCAACAACAATGTATAGCTTGCCACTTTTGTGAAGCTATGTCAACATCCTTTCCACATGGATTCCATTAATCCTCCACATGGTCACCCTATAGGCAATTGAATCTAGGCTTTTTATTAATGACCTTTATAAAAATTCCCATATTCTAGGGCTTCAACCCTTGACAAAATATGGTTACCAAAACCTCAACGCTTGATGGGTTCCAGATTCCCTTTTTTTATGCTTTCAAGATCCCTCTAATTTTTAACAAAACATAAAGATATATGAGATTTAATTTCTTATAAACTCATATGAAATTCTAACCTATAGATCTATCCAAATCTATAAAATCTCCCAAAGGGCCATTTGCAAGAATTTAGATTTCCAAACTTTTGGATTCCACGTCCTTTCTACCATTTAGACACCATGTCATTTTTTTTATACAATCATGCCATGTTCACATGCCACATAATAATTTCATGTCAACCTACCACATTCACCAACCCCATCCTATTTCCTTGTCATGTTGTCTTACCTACCAACATTTGGATATTCATTTTTCTATGAAAATGCATTTTCAAAAGTTCTATATCCTGAGACTTTCAAAGCCATATTTTGTTAAGCAATGTAAAAACCTAATGGATATGGCATCTACATGATTCCATATCTGTCAGATATCTAATTTCCAGTAGTCAACAATAATTAGGGGAACTTTGAGGTCTAAAATGTGCCTCCTAAAGAAAATAATAAAATATTGGTTAAAATAATAAAATAAGAGCTACAAATTTGTAGAAGAGAAGAAAGAAAACTACTTTTTTACTTCTCTTTTTAGCTTATATCTTTATAGGTATAGTCAAATCTAATGTGTAGGGAACCATTAGATGCTGAATTAAATTCAACATCTAATGAGTATCCACCCTACAAAATTTTGAGTAGACATGCATCAAAAAAGGTTCAAATACAAGAAAACATATGTTTCTTTCAATATTTCCATGTCGATGACGTGACAATCTCCTCCCACATGTCTCTATCATGCAATGACACATTCATAGCTAAACACATCATTCTTCTCATTCCATTGGTGGTCATACATGCTAATTGACCACTAGGAAAATTAACTCATAGAGAGAACTCTCCACCAAGAAATTTGGTTCTCAAACAAATTTAAAACACATGATTTTCCAATGTTTTGAATCCTCGAACTCCAAGTCTGCATATCAATGTCACTACAGGGCCCCATATTAGTCATGATGACATATTCCTATACTTTTCGAGCCATGTTTAAATGCCACATCATCATCTATTATCCATAGCACCACATCGACAATGATGCATGGGATGCCACTTTAGCACAACGATGTTAGTAGTCATTCCACATGGAATCCATTGATCCTCCACACATAATTCAACTAGCATATAGACTAGATTTTTTCAATTAATCCCCTATATAAAAATTCTCATATTTCATTCTTCCACCCTTGATAAAATTCATTTACCTATACCTCAACACTTGACATGTTCCAAATTATTGTCTTCAACCCTGTCACAATTACAGGACATCCTGTAGAAACTACATCACATCCTATAGAACGCTAGAAACCAACTCACAAATTGGTTTTTTATGCCTCAAAGTGGAAATGGATGATGGGGACATGGTAGGCATGCACAAGATGAATTGGATGGAGCAAGAATTGAGGTGATGCTTGGGTTGTTGTCCCTAGGACTCTGAGTCCTGTGTTTTCTTTATAAACCTACAAAATCATAGAATTTTCGCACTGGGTAGGTTTGAGGTCCCTCCCATGGAATTTTTGTTTTTGAAAGACACACAGGTCACCCCAAAGGACTTTTTCAACCTGTATGTTTTCCCTAGGTGCCTCAAGGGAGGTTTTCAGCCAAGGGTCTTTTTATTTTCATTTTTTCACTCCTAGGCTACCTTGAGGAGGTTTTCAACCCAAGATTTGGCCTCAGGCACCTCATAGATGCTTTCACCTAAGTTCCTTACTGTTTTTTCTTTTTTATTTTTTCAAAAATAAAAACAGTCTTCAAGAATTGGGTGAGCTGGAAGCAAAGAAACTTCCAATCACATTCACTTCCTTATTGATGGTAGGGATTAACTCCTCCCTTGACATAGGTCTTTTATAGACTTTCAATCTGTACCCATTCACAAGAAAGGGGATACCTTCTTCATTAATGGTCTTGATTTACACAACCCCATTCTCATGGAACTTTTCTATCAGATGTGTACCCAACCACCTGGTCATCAATTTTCCTTTGAATTCCTTGAACCTAGAGTCATATAGAAGATCCCAATATCCTTCTTGAAAAACTTTGTCCTTGATATTTTTTCATGCCAAACCTTTCTCCATACTTGAATAACATCAATGTGTAGGAGGGCATGCATCTTGAATTCATCCAAACCATTGAGCTGGAGTAGCCTCTCCTACTATGCCTTTGTAGCATCCAAATCCAACTATGTTTCCATTCTCAAAGTGTTGTACTCAAACTCAATGGAGAGTAGAGCCTTATTTCCATAGACCAAGTCATAAGGGGTGAAGCCAGTCATTGTCTTCCAGGTTGTATTATAGGCCCAAGTGGCCTCCACTAGTCTATCAACCCAATATTTTCTGTTGTTTATCACAACCTTAGTGAGGATGCTTTCTAATGCTATTTTAGTAACCTCTACTTGTCCATTGGTTTGAGGATGATAAGAAGTTGACTTCTTTTGTTTGATCTTATGTTGCCTCAACAAAATCTCAATCAAGCGTGATGTGAATTGAGCTCCCTGATTAGTGACTAGTTCTCTAGGGTACCTAAACATGTAAAATACATTCTCCCTTAACAACTCAGCCACTTTCTCTTCTATTGCTACCTTGATAGCCTTGGTCTCAGCGACCTTTGTCAAATAATCAGTGCATACAATTATGTACTTTTTCTTCCCCGATGGTGGATCAATGGGCCCAATGAAATCCTGTTATAGACATTTTTGGGCACTGCAACCCCAATCAAGCATGTCCATAAACTGAGGGCTCCTAAGTCCCTAAAAGTGTTATTCCATTCCCTAAAAGAACAAGGTCAACTGATTACATCATCTCCCAGAAGTTCTCCATGAAAAGCTACTCAGAACTGGTCAAAACTGGACCATCTCACTTGCTCCATGGTCAAAGTGCGATGCATTCCACCTAAATGCACACGGGAGGTGTGATGCATACTAAAAAGCCCTTCTATGGGGTGCAATGTGCGAGAGTGGACAAATGGCAGAGACAGTTTGCGAGGTGGATGATCATGGAATCTTCCAGAAACTTCTCCTGTGACACTTGCCTCTCTGAATTTGCCCACGGATGGGTAAGAGATCATCAATCTCCAAGTGGAATCAAGAACTATCAGAGAGAGGACACTAATCAAATCCTAGAAGCTGACTCACCCCCTACAATCATCTATATATGGATCCCTCATCCCAGAGATCCAGAGGCTGGAATTTTGTATCTTGTAAGGAAGTTTTGTTGGTTTCTTGTTGGAATATCATAGTGTTGGGTGATCTAAGCTTTTCATGAGGTGAAAGAAGGGCTTTCATGCTGGAGGATTACGCTGGGTCAGAGCAATTGGTTGTAATCCTCTTTGCTATTCTTGATTATTAATAAAGCTATTCAAGTTTTCCTCCACATTCTTGTATGTTTGATGATATATGCATTTGTGTGGTCAATATATATATGGTCCTATATTGTTTATGATTGTAAATCTCTGTTCTTCCATAGTATTATGCTGCTTTGATTCCATAGGTGCTCTTTGAAGCTGGGTAAACGAAGGAGAAGCAGCAAAGATCTATCAAAAAGGAGAGGAAGCAAGCAAGGAACCAAGTGCAAGACTGAGGTTGGTGTCTGTTATCACTGAAAATTCTGTTGCCAAAATTTTTTAGCCTAGCTTAAGGACAAGGTGTTTTCGCAGCGCATGAATCCTTTTTAGCAGTTTCGCAGCGCTACCTGTTTAGGTGATTTCGTAGCGTGCTACAAAATTGGGGATTTGTTCGAGTTTTCAGTGGAGACCCAAAATCCTAGCATGCCTATTGAACAAAGTTCTGAAAGAGGGAGTTAGAAACACTAAAAAGGCGCTTGGAAGAAGTGGCGGTGCTTATGTTCCTCCTTTCAAGCTGGCGCAAATGATGAAAGGATTTATAAGATAAAAGCAGCTTGGAATATCAGCGTAGGTCTTGGGATGCTCTTTGTAAAAATATCATGGGCTTGTAAAAAGTGAACGCATCAAACATTAAAAGCATTATTTCAGCTTAGATGCCTTTCCGCTAGCTGGCAGAAGCATTACAGCACGGTTGTCTGAGTTTGACATTATAGCAAAACAAGTGGAAGCAGGGGAAGGCTGGTTCTCTAAGTTGCATTGTATGTGGCAGAGTTCAAAGGGCTATGGATCTTCTCAAAATGGTACACGCAGCAAGGAACCTGTTAGTATTGAGTTACGGGAGACTGACAAGCTTATCAAGGAGGTGGAAAGGGTTTTTAGAGGCGATCATCTTGATCCTACCAATGTAGAGGAAGCTAAGGCGGCACTAAAATAGCATGAGAAATCTATTTTTGAGGCAATTGCACGCCTTGGTGATGCATCTGATGAAGAAGATGGTCGGATGCTTCATCCTCATTCTTCCCATATATACATTAGCCAAGAATGCACAGCTGTGATTGTTGGTGGAGGATACTTTGGCCTTGAACTGGCTGTGCTTTTAAACATTCACAAGTATAAGGTTAAATGGTTTACCCTGAGCCGTGGTGCATGCCTCGTCTTTTCACTACTAATATAGATGCTTTCTATGAGGGCATAAATGTTAGTAGAATTTCCCCTGTAACTTTTGAAAAGAAGGCAGATGGTGTAGGATTGCCTCTGTCGCTTCGAATGTTGAAGCGGAAGCAAAATAAGGAAAGGGGTGTTAGTCCCAAACAACAAGGGTTCAGAAATAGCTTGGCAGAAGCGGTGGGGCATACTGTATGTAGCTGCTGAAGATGCTGTAGATTTACTGATGGCTGGGTTTGCATTCCGATCTGATCCTACGCACCCTCCGGATCACCGAACGGGGCCACTCATTCTCTGTTCATTCGATGAAGGTATCTTACTGCTGCAAGGAACTTATCTCCGCCATTTTCAATAATTTGTAAGATGGGCGTGGAAAATTATGATGTTGTAGAGTTAGTTGGTGAAGGTTCTTTTGGAAAGGTGTTCAAAGGCAGGCGCAAGTACATAGGGCAGACAGTTGCTATGAAGTTTATCTTAAAGCATGGAAAGAGTGAAAAAGACATTGACAATCTGAGGCAGGAAATTGAGATATTACGACAGCTGAAGCATGAAAATATCATAGAGATGCTAGATGCATTTGAAAGTCCACAGGAGTTTTGTGTTGTCACAGAATTTGCACAGGGTGAACTATTGGAGATTCTTGAAGATGACAAATGACTTCCTGAAGCACAAGTTCAGGCTATTGCTAAGCAACTGGCGCGGGCACTTCATTATCTCCATTCTCATCGTATTATACATCGTGATATGAAGCCTCAAAATATTCTTATTGGTGCTGGAGGTGTTGTCAAGCTTTGCGACTTTGGATTTGCAAGAGCTACATCTTGCAATACAATGGTGCTTCGTTCAATCAAAGGGACCCTGCTTTATATGGCTCTTGAACTAGTACGCGAACAACCATACAATCATACAGCAGATCTATGGTCACTTGGTGTAATCTTATACGAGCTTTTTGTTGGTCAACCTCCTTTTTATACGAATTCTGTCTATACGCTTATTCGGCACATTGTTAAGGACCCAGTTAAATATCCAGACAATATCAGCCCTAATTTCAAAAGTTTTTTGAAGGGTCTTTTGAACAAGGTTTCACATAATAGATTGACCTGGCCTGCACTTTTGGAGCACCCATTTGTACAAGAGAGCCAAGCAGAGATAGAAGCTAGAGAAGCACGTGCTGCAACTGCTGCTGCAAGAGGATGTGATGCAGCTTGGAGGGGTGAAATCAATATTGTGATTCCCTCACCTGCTCGAAACATAGCCAGTGCACGTAGCAGTAGTTCCATAGGAAAGACACAGACAGATGATGCTTCTGAAAAGTCACAGAAACTTCTGCAAATGACTTTGTGATACAGATCATTCCAACAGTATTATCCTTAAAAAGAACATTTCTGGATCAAGAAACTTTTGTGGAAGCATTATTATTACTTAAAGTTTGGGCTAGACAGAGAAATTCTATCAATGGACCTGATTGTTTGAATGGATTCATTATATCTATAATTTTAGCATACTTAAAAACAGAAGGAGGTGGAAAGCGCATCACAGGCCAAATGACAGGGTTTCAGGCCTTTCGTGTTGTCATAGACTTCATTGCAATTTCCAGTACTTTAGAGAAGGGTATTTTCATGCAATCTCAGTCTGTTGGCAATGTGTCATTGGAGCTAAAGAGAAGGATTCTACAATTCTTTGATGTTGTAATATGCGTTTCAATTGGATATCTTAACCTGGCATTTCGAATGACTGAGAGTGGACTGTTGAGCTTGTGGATGAGGCAGCACGTACCCTGAGATACATGAACAAATGCAAGGACAAAGGACGAGACAGAGATAAAAAATATATAAAAAGGGCATTGATTTTGTGTGCTTCAGTTCTCAATAATCATGTTAGGCCTAAGCTTGAGGTGATCATTGATGAGGAAAAGAGGGTAACCCACTCTAGCCTTATGGAGGATACAGAGAATGTGATTCTGAATCCCAGCATAGCAAAGGTGAAACTGAAGAATGGCAACAACAGCTATTCAATTTTGTGAGGAGTTTAGAGGAAGACTGCGTTTTTTAAATCACACAGCAGTTTCGTAGCGCGCTACGAAACTGCTGTAGGTGGTGATTTTAAACGTAGAGCAGCTATTTTGATAATATGAACGAGAATTTTGAAAGAGAGACACTTGTTCAATCAACAAAGCTGCCAGCACATTTGGGAATATGGTGATGCTCGTCATTGTTGGGGTATTAAAGAGTTGGGAACATGCTGCTTAATTTGTGAAGAATGGTGGGAGAAAAGGACCGGAAAAACAGGGGTTTTATCCTTATGATTAATGAACCATCAACGCATTCAGTATCCAAAGCTAGCTTGTTCATTGCATCCTTCTATCAGCTATCTCGGCCAAACAGAAAGGAGACAGATGTCAAGGATCAAGAAAGAATCATGCTACGAGGAGGATAGTATTTGAGTTTTAGTTTAAGAAGGACTCTTTGTAATTACAGTTCAGCACTTAATGTATTTAATAAGTTAGTTAAACAGTAGATAGGGGTAATTAGTAAGCAGTCTTCGAGCTCCCCTCATGCTGGAGGAGGAAGCTCAAAGTGGTTAAGGATGTATCTCTATATATAGATCAAACTTTGATGTAATGGGGGTTGGATGTTTTGGAGAAGACTGTTTGGTTTATGTATAAACAGAGTTCAGTAATGCAAATGACTGTTTTTTCTTCTCAGGATTCACAATGGATCTTCTTGTTCAAATGTATGATGGTATATTTTCTTTAATGTTCTTTTACAGTTTTGTTAATGCATAATCACTCAGAACTCATGGATCATGCTCTGACTTCCTGTATGCCTTTGCAAACTGTGGTTTCATGTAAGTTATGTTTGAACATTAGATGTAAAGTGCCCTGATTTCTATGAAAGGATAGTGTTATTGTTTACTGAGATATTAGTGACTCCATAAGCCCAATGGGAATAAATTCAATGTTGTCCAGCCAGCATATTTTTCATGTGTCTTATAAGAGATAGCCATCTTTTCTTGTCATTAGTCAATATTCATAATCTGTGAGAGAGCCCTCTCAGACTAAGGAGGCTAAGCCTTAGTCCAAAGCCTGGTTAGAAATAGTTACACAGAATCTTGCTGATTGGCAGCCTTCAGTGCTTGATTTTGTGATAACATTTTGGTGCGTCTGTCGGGAGTCGAAGATTAATCATTCCCCAAATCATGATGCTGAACTTCTGAAGGTAGCAGGAGCTCAGAAGGTTTTTGAGGCTGCAAAACTACCTTGGCGACTCCATTGTTCAAGAATTCGAAATTCATAGGTTCATGGTGATTCCACTGGAGTTATGAAGGACTCAGAGGCTACCATTCTTATTTCAAGGTATGCATGCATAGATTTTTCAGGAATTCATGGTTTCCCAAATCATTTTCCCAAGGATGCATATTTTCTAAGGAATGCTCCAAAATTCAACGGAGAAGATTTGAGTTTAACTTTGAAGCATATAACAGATTTTTGTGAATTTTTACAGCTTCTTAGAGTTAAACATGAGGATGTTTGAATTATGTTATTCTATGATTCACTTCAAGGGAAATGTAAACAATGGATTGAAAGCTTTCCTGCCAAATCCATTAAGTCATTTAAAGACCTGTGGCTTATGTTTTTGGAGGAATGGATAGATAGATCAGATGTGCTGGCAGACTCTCCCTCAGTTGAAGGTTTTAAACAATGGAATAATGATCATAGTAAAGAAGAAACAAATGAATATTTTTCTTTGTCCTTGTCCTCATATCTAAAATCCTTTGACTGCAAGGCAGATGGTAAGATGAGATTTTTGGATGAATTTGCTGAGGACATTGAGAAAGAAATTGAAGGTTTAGAAGGTCAAATTCAGGCATATAGTTTTCATAATCATGATCATTATTTTCAGCAGCTTTATATGGCAGAACATAAGGAGAGAGTATTGTTTCCTTTCTCTTTTACGCTTGAGGAAATGCACACTGCTGTTGAAGATCAGTTTGCACAGCCGGAAAGTTACAAGAAAAATCTAGCTGATCATGTATTCTGGGATCCTGTAGCTGACTACATGGAAGAGTTTTACTCTCAAGTTTTTCAGTTTTTCTATAAAGATCAGAGGCAATTTCAGTGGCAGTGGTCATCACAATATTATTGTGGCTCTGAACTCCGATGCAGTCAAAAAACTCAAATATCAGATAAAACAGAGGATTGGCTACATTGGAAATTTCATATTGATTGAGCAGAAAGAAGTTGTTCTTGTTAGGGTAGGTAGGTAGGAAAAGGCAAATAAGCTCAAGGTTGACTGAGCATTTGTTTTTTTTTAGTAGATGTAGATTCTTTTCTCCTACAGTGATCATCAAGCTTAAGCCCGAGGTGAAGGCCCAGAAGCTTGAAAGGGATGCTTGTCAAGCAAATTTCTGTTGTCATAAATAGATAAGGCACTGGACCTGCGAGTTCTTAGTGTACCACAAGGGCGCACTATCCCAAGTGGAGCCACTGTTATCACTGAAAATTCTGTTGCCAAAATTTTTTAGCCTAGCTTAAGGACAAGGTGTTTTCGCAGCGCATGAATCCTTTTTAGCAGTTTCGCAGCGCTACCTGTTTAGGTGATTTCGTAGCGTGCTACGAAATTGGGGATTTGTTCGAGTTTTCAGTGGAGACCCAAAATCCTAGCATGCCTATTGAACAAAGTTCTGAAAGAGGGAGTTAGAAACACTGAAAAGGCGCTTGGAAGAAGTGGCGGTGTTTATGTTCCTCCTTTCAAGCTGGCGCAAATGATGAAAGGATTTATAAGATAAAAGCAGCTTGGAATATCAGCGTAGATCTTGGGATGCTCTTTGTAAAAATATCATGGGCTTGTAAAAAGTGAACGCATCAAACATTAAAAGCATTATTTCAGCTTAGATGCCTTTCCGCTAGCTGGCAGAAGCATTACAGCACGGTTGTCTGAGTTTGACATTATATCAAAACAAGTGGAAGCAGGGGAAGGCTAGTTCTCTAAGTTGCATTGTATGTGGTAGAGTTCAAAGGGCTATGGATCTTCTCAAAATGGTACACGCAGCAAGGAACCTGTTAGTATTGAGTTACGGGAGACTGAAAAGCTTATCAAGGAGGTGGAAAGGGTTTTTAGAGGTGATCATCTTGATCCTACCAATGTAGAGAAAGCTAAGGCGGCACTAAAATAGCATGAGCAATCTCTTTTTGAGGCAATTGCACGCCTTGGTGATGCATCCGATGAAGAAGATGGTCGGATGCTTCATCCTCATTCTTCCCATATATACATTAGCCAAGAATGCACAGCTGTGATTGTTGGTGGAGGATACTTTGGCCTTGAACTGGCTGCGGTTTTAAACATTAACAAGTATAAGGTTAAATGGTTTACCCTGAGCCGTGGTGCATGCCTCGTCTTTTCACTACTGATATAGCTGCTTTCTATGAGGGCATAAATGTTAGTAGAATTTCCCCTGTAACTTTTGAAAAGAAGGCAGATGGTGTAGGATTGCCTCTGTCGCTTCGAATGTTGAAGCGGAAGAAAAATAAGGAAAGGGGTGTTAGTCCCAAACAAGAAGGGTTCAGAAATAGCTTGGCAGAAGCAGTGGGGCATACTGTATGTAGCTGCTGAAGATGCTGTAGATTTACTGATGGCTGGGTTTGCATTCCGATCTGATCCTACGCACCCTCCGGATCACCGAACGGGGCCACTCATTCTCTGTTCATTCGACGAAGGTCTCTTACTGCTGCAAGGAACTTATCTCCGCCATTTTCAATAATTTGTAAGATGGGCGTGGAAAATTATCATGTTGTAGAGTTAGTTGGTGAAGGTTCTTTTGGAAAGGTGTTCAAAGGCAGGCGCAAGTACACAGGGCAGACAGTTGCTATGAAGTTTATCTTAAAGCATGGAAAGAGTGAAAAAGACATTGACAATCTGAGGCAGGAAATTGAGATATTACGACAGCTGAAGCATGAAAATATCATAGAGATGCTAGATGCATTTGAAAGTCCACAGGAGTTTTGTGTTGTCACAGAATTTGCACAGGGTGAACTATTGGAGATTCTTGAAGATGACAAATGACTTCCTGAAGCACAAGTTCAGGCTATTGCTAAGCAACTGGCGTGGGCACTTCATTATCTCCATTCTCATCGTATTATACATCGTGATATGAAGCCTCAAAATATTCTTATTGGTGTTGGAGGTGTTGTCAAGCTTTGCGACTTTGGATTTGCAAGAGCTACGTCTTGCAATACAATGGTGCTTCGTTCAATCAAAGGGACGCCGCTTTATATGGCTCCTGAACTAGTACGTGAACAACCATACAATCATACAGCAGATCTATGGTCACTTGGTGTAATCTTATACGAGCTTTTTGTTGGTCAACCTCCTTTTTATACGAATTCTATCTATATGCTTATTCGGCACATTGTTAAGGACCCAGTTAAATATCCAGACAATATCAGCCCTAATTTCAAAAGTTTTTTGAAGGGTCTTTTGAACAAGGTTTCACAGAATAGATTGACTTGGCCTGCACTTTTGGAGCACCCATTTGTACAAGAGAGCCAAGCAGAGATAGAAGCTAGAGAAGCACGTGCTGCAACTGCTGCTGCAAGAGGATGTGATGCAGCTTGGAGGGGTGAAGTCAATATTGTGATTCCCTCACCTGCTCGAAACATAGCCAGTGCACGTAGCAGTAGTTCCATAGGAAAGACACAGACAGATGATGCTTCTGAAAAGTCACAGAAACTTCTGAAAATGACTTTGTGATACGGATCATTCCAACAGTATTATCCTTAAAAAGAACATTTCTGGATCAAGAAACTTTTGTGGAAGCATTATTATTACTTAAAGTTTGGGCTAGACAGAGAAATTCTATCAATGGACCTGATTGTTTGAATGGATTCATTATATCTATAATTTTAGCATACTTAAAAACAGAAGGAGGTGGAAAGCGCATCACAGGCCAAATGACAGGGTTTCAGGCCTTTCGTGTTGTCATAGACTTCATTGCAATTTCCAGTACTTTAGAGAAGGGTATTTTCATGCAATCTCAGTCTGTTGGCAATGTGTCATTGGAGCTAAAGAGAAGGCTTCTACAATTCTTTGATGTTGTAATATGCGTTTCAATTGGATATCTTAACCTGGCATTTCGAATGACCGAGAGTGGACTGTTGAGCTTGTGGATGAGGCAGCACGTACCCTGAGATACATGAACAAATGCAAGGACAAAGGACGAGACAGAGATAAAAAAATATATAAAAAGGGCATCGATTTTGTGTGCTTCAGTTCTCAATAATCATGTTAGGCCTAAGCTTGAGGTGATCATTGATGAGGAAAAGAGGGTAACCCACTCTAGCCTTATGGAGGATACAGAGAATGTGATTCTGAATCCCAGCATAGCAAAGGTGAAACTGAAGAATGGCAACAGCAGCTATTCAATTTTGTGAGGAGTTTAGAGGAAGACTGTGTTTTTTAAATCACACAGCAGTTTCGTAGCACGCTACGAAACTGCTGTAGGTGGTGATTTTAAACGCAGAGCAGCTATTTTGATAATATGAACGGGAATTTTGAAAGAGAGACACTTGTTCAATCAACAAAGCTGCCAGCACATTTGGGAATATGGTGATGCTCGTCATTGTTGGGGTATTAAAGAGTTGGGAACATGCTGCTTAATTTGTGAAGAATGGTGGGAGACAAGGACCGGAAAAACAGGGGTTTTATCCTCATGATTAATGAACCATCAGCGCATTCAGTATCCAAAGCTAGCTTGTTCATTGCATCCTTCTATCAGCTATCTCGGCCAAACAGAAAGGAGACAGATGTCAAGGATCAAGAAAGAATCATGCTACGAGGAGGATAGTATTTGAGTTTTAGTTTAAGAAGGACTCTTTGTAATTACAGTTCAGCACTTAATGTATTTAATAAGTTAGTTAAATAGTAGATAGGGGTAATTAGTAAGCAGTCTTCGAGCTCCCCTCATGCTGGAGGAGGAAGATCAAAGTGGTTAAGGATGTATCTCTATATATAGATCAAACTTTGATGTAATGGGGGTTGGATGTTTTGGAGAAGACTGTTTGGTTTATGTATAAACAGAGTTCAGTAATGCAAATGACTGTTTTTTCTTCTCAGGATTCACAATGGATCTTCTTGTTCAAATGTATGATGGTATATTTTCTTTAATGTTCTTTTACAGTTTTGTTAATGCATAATCACTCAGAACTCATGGATCATGCTCTGACTTCCTGTATGCCTTTGCAAACTGTGGTTTCATGTAAGTTATGTTTGAACATTAGATGTAAAGTGCCCTGATTTCTATGAAAGGATAGTGTTATTGTTTACTGAGATATTAGTGACTCCATAAGCCCAATGGGAATAAATTCAATGTTGTCCAGCCAACATATTTTTCATGTGTCTTATAAGAGTTAGCCATCTTTTCTTGTCATTAGTCAATATTCATAATCTGTGAGAGAGCCCTCTCAGACTAAGGAGGCTAAGCCTTAGTCCAAAGCCTGGTTAGAAATAGTTACACAGAATCTTGCTGATTGGCAGCCTTCAGTGCTTGATTTTGTGATAACAGTGTCTTTCATTCCACTCTTATCTACTTCTCATAAAGGAAAACGAAAGTGGTTTTAGTTTGTTTGTTTCTAAGATAGCTACCAGTCTTAGTGGGACTAGCAGATCCGAGTGGACACTACATTTCCCGATAAAAAAATGGCGACTCCACTGGGGAGCGAATAGATTGTTTGTTTGTCTATATTTGTTTGTTTTATAAAATTACAAACGGAGCCTGAAGTCAAGCCAGCTAGCCTTCGAACTTCATTTTCTGTGCAAGTGCAAAGAAGATCAATGCTACTTCAGTCTATCTCCGGGTTTTGTTTATAAACTAAACAATTGATTTGCAAAATTTCTAATTGCCCTAGTGGTGGCTCTACTAACCTTGTTAGATCAGCTCCTGTGATTTCTATTTACTGTACATCATTCTCTCGGCCTAAATCCCTGAACTGAGTTGCAAATTGTGACCAAGAACCAAGTAAAGTCTCGCCCTGGTACCATCGAACCCTCTCTTCAAGGAAACCTGGATGAATCGCACTTCCCGTGTGCAGTAGGTGGGATGCATCCCTGTTTCCCTGTGTTACAGGTGCGATGATCAGAAAAGGATAATTTTGCCTCCAGGTCTTGGTTTTTCTTCACTCCTTTCAGCTCTATTCTAGAGTTTTGCTGTCTGTGATCAGTATACCACTGTGGAAACCCCCTTCTTTTCCGTCATTCCGCCTCCATTGTGCAAAGAACTGTGAATGTTTTATGTATTTTCCACCATTTTCAATTCTCTTTTACAAAGTAGTAGCATAGTCGAACTGTCGTCTTTTGATTTGAAAGTGTCGCAAGTGTCGTTTTCAGTCAAAGAAAATAATCCTACTGTTCTTGATGGTCGATTATATAGTTACTCTTGTATTTGATTTGAATTAGTAGTTTTTCAAGTGTCAAAAGCAGTTTTCAATTCAAAATAGTAAAGTGTCGTCATTATCTTCCTTTCGTTTTTAAAGGGAAATCTGTTAGTACTGTCGCTTAGAAAAGATAATTCAGATTTGTACTTAGCATTCTTCTTGTCATTCACACATTAAGAAAGCTGAAAACAAATACATGCATGTGCATTTGCATTTAGACTGCTTGTTGGTTTGATTTAGGATAGTGCATCTAGTGTGTGCTCTTTGCTCTATGTTGAAAGAATACCGTCTCTCTTTCTTTAGTAGCTAGGATTTTCATTGCAAAAAGAAGATTAAACGATTGTTTATCATCTTAGATTGCATTTTAGGAATTGTACATCTACATCACGCAGTGAACCTGAAAGGAAAATTTCTTAAGAAAGATCAACTGTAAAATAAATTTAATGAACCTAAAAACACTTTGGAACCTAACGCACAACATCTAGAAGTCTAGGCTAGAGACATATTCTGGCATCGTAAAGCCTGGTAACTATCGCTTTCACTTTTGGTTGGGTGATGCCTCCTCTTTGAGATGACAAGTGCCAGTATGGACTTGTGCTCCCACGTATCGTCGAGTATATATTGGGAGACCACAATAGGCTATATCCTTTATCCATAGGAAGTCGTGTCTGCCGCCCTATCAATCGCAATGCATTGAACACAGCATTCGGGAAGATTGACTGCCGTACCGTAAAAAGTATTCTGCAATTTTGCGATTGGTTTGGTAATCCCTCTGTCTAGATTTCCAGAGTAGTCTATTTCGTTCCTTTTCAGACTCCTTAAAGGAAAAGGTCCATCTGAGCACTTGTCACTTCAGGCTCATTAAAAATCGAAGGCGACTAGAGTCATCTTTTGTTTTTTCTCAACTCTTAAAAATTGAGAAAACAAGTTGTTTCAAAGCATCTAAAATTCATTTAATTTGGAAACATTTTCCCCTTTATTTTTAGTTGATCGAGTAATCCGCAATCATGGAAGAAAGTCAATTGAAACCCTGTCGTTCACGAAGACGTACGAGTCAATCGTCTTTGTCCCCAGAATCAAAACTATTCTGGACAAAGCGAACTCGTTTAACCGGCTCAAAGTCCCCTGGTCGGATTGGAACAAGTGTTCCAACACCCTCGGAGACTCCGGTTACTCCAAACATTTTTGGTACCCTTGCCTTTACAGAAGAAGTTCTGCAGCCACAAGAGGACAGTAGAATTGATCCTAGTGTGAAGGTAAACACTTCTATACCTGAACCGGCTACATCCATAGCTGATTCGGAAGGTGTTGTTCCCCAAACATCAGTCGCTACAGAATCTATACCTTCTTCGACACCGGAAATATTTTACGGACCTGACGGTCTACCTCTTCCACCCGGTTTGATTGCTATAGAAGAGATTGTAGAGGATCCACCATCTAGTACTCCATCGCAATTTGGAGTCAGGATCACTCTATATCCTTCTTCGTCAGAAATTAGTCCACCGTTATCAGAAGTTCCTGTAGAATCGCTAGGAAATCTTTTGGATAGACTAGATATGTCTGAACAACCATCGACATCTAGGACTGTGTCATCTGACACAGCAGCGACAGAACTTCCTGCTGCTACTCCAACAATGTTCGCCGGCATATCTTTTTACGTTGAGTCTCAGCAAATTGATCCTTCGCAATGTCAATTTGTGCAGTCCAGTCGTTAAAGGCAAATAATTCCCTTAAGCACCGGATTACCGCTGTATGGGGGGCAATATGCCCTTTCATTGTCTCCTCCAGGAGGTCAAACATACGTGAGTTCCCAACAGAATTCAGGTTATGCTAGAATTACATCCAGTGGTTGGATGCCAATACTGCCTCAACAACCAGGAGTTGTATACTCAATGCAACAAAGTTTGCCTATGTCAAATATCCCCACTACACCAGCTATTGTGATGATGTTGCAAGTACAAGCATTACCTGTTGTATGCCAACCTCAAGTCTCTCAGGTCGTAATCCAACAGCCCCTTGTCCCTGCGACGCCACCACAATCATCGGTTAGTGGTTCCTTAACTAGAATGACCCAGGCTCAAACGGGTATCATTACCCCTCATCTTAGTCAAACAGCCAGTATTGGACAACAGCACATGGTCCCAAAACCATGGCTGGTGTTGTTGGGTCCCTATAATACTAGTGATTACCCCATTACTATTTTAGCTATACCCCTTATTTATATTGTTGTGCCCCTATTACCCCCATGTGGTTATTTATGTGCCCCATAGAATCACTCTATTGTTATTTTTGTGGCTTTATATTATTATTGTTAGGTCGGCTGGATTATATTGTGACTCCTTAGACTCCTATATATAGAAAGGAGGTTTTGTCATTTGAATCATCCAAGAATTGTTCATTTATGTAATGTAAAGGAGGTTTCCCCATCGAAGAGGCTGAATTCTAAGGCGTGGATCTATCTTTTCTATCTTTTCTTGAGCTGGTTTCATAACATTTGGTATCAGAGCTTTGGATTCTAGGGTTTCGCTGCTCCAAACAGGTCATCGTGGCATTTTCTCTATAACTTTTTTTCTGTGACGTTTCAAAAGTCACAAAAAAAACCCATTTGAGAAGAAATCGCGCTAAACCTTGGATCCAAATTTTAGAGTTTTTTACGAGATATTTACGGAGATATGATCTGAGGAAGTTTGTCTTTTTGCAGACTCCTAAATTACATTCAAAACATGTGACCTGGGGAAAATCGTCATAACTTTCTCTCTGGGGATCGGATTGAAATTCCGTAAGAAGGTACAAAAAGAGGACGGACTGTAGTTGCTTGTATGCATGTTTCAGATCCAAAGGTTGAAACAGTGGCTCGTGGCACATCGTACAAGTTCACTCTACTGAACTAGTCTAGAAGCATGTCACTGTGGGAGATTTCACATAACTCTTCCTTGGAGAATCCAATTTGGGTCATACTTGTGGCATTGGAAAGAGGACGTAGAATGCTACTACAGGTAGCAATTTCAGAACTGGATGATCCGAAGTTACAGAGATACATCAGATTCAATATCAGGCTTGTACAAAGTGAAAAAAGGTGTGTAGTTTTATTTTTATTTTTTGTGTAAGCTTGGTTTAACGGAATTCAAAGGGCATAGTAAAGCATTATTATCGGTAACTGATGCCCTGAGGAAAGAAATTGAAAACACCTAGTAAGGAACCTGAAAGCTCTAGCATGACTCATGAAGAAGAGGAAGAAATGCTACATGATATATCAAAATTACAAGAACAAGTGCAACAAATGTCACGCTCACAAAAGCTAACAGACGCTAAGATAAATGGCATGGAATCTAAGATAAATGGTGTGGAATCTAAGATAAAGCGCATGGAAGCTAAGATGGATGATTCGAAGACAGATTTGAAGAGAGACATGGCAGATTTGAAGACAGATTTGAAGACGGACATGGCAAATTTGAAGACAGATTTGACAAATTTTCTACAAGAAATACCTACTAATGGTGAAAAGGTTGTAAAGGAAACTCATGATGTGAACAAAAGTAATTTTAATCATGATTCCATAGACTCTAATGTTGGATCGAAGACCCACCATATTCTAGAAATCGATATGAGGAAGTTTGATGGCAAGGATCCCGCCACATGGATATTACAGATGGAGCAGTTCTTTGATCTCAATAATGTGCAAAACACACAAAAGGTATGTATGGCAATTGTATATTTGGAACCAAATCAGTTTGTATGGTATCAATGGCTTTGCTCTCGTAAAAAATTTATCACTTGGGCAATTTTTATGGAAGAATTGATAGCACATTATGAAGATACAAAAAGCAACACTTTTTTTAGCTAATTGATAAGTCTCAAACAAAAGGGTTCAGTAATGGAGCACATTGAGGAGTTCCAAAAATTGAAAATAAGGGTAAAAGATATTCCAGAGGAGCATAGGATTGATGTGTTCATAGGGTCTTTAAAGGATAATATCCAACATGATGTTCGCCTTTGGGAACCTGATTCATTAGAGAAGGCATTCAGGTTAGCAAGAAAAATGGAAAGCAAAATTATGGCAACCAGGAAGCATACCACTCACAACTATAAAGACGGAAGTGTTGTTGCCCCTAGTCTTCCACAAACTATAAGGTTGACACCACAACAATTGGAAGAAAAAAGAGCAAAAGGGCTTTGTTACAGTTGTGATAGCAAATACACTAAAGGTCATAAGTGTGCTGAGAAGAAATTATTCTACATAGATTGTGAAGAGGAAGAAGAAAAGGAGCAAGAAAGGTCAAAAGAAGAAGATATAATCCAGGAACAAAGCCTAGATGAAGAACAAATAAATCCGACCATATCTTGTAATGCATTGGCGGGAATTACCACTCCTCAAACCATCAAGATAGAAGGACAAATCAAGAAGAAAAAGGTAATAGTGTTGATTGATTCAGGAAGCACCCACAATTTTATTCATTATAGGGTAGCAAAAGAATTGAATTACTTATCCAGCACCAGAGTGTCAAGTGATGATTGAAAATGGAGGAACAATAAATTGCTCTGGAAGGTGCCATAATATCAAGCTATCCATGGGAGAATATGTATTGACTAGCCCAATGCTTTCCATTCCAATGGGAGGTGTTGATGTTGTACTAGGAGTCCAATGGCTACAATCCTTGGGTACAATAGCTTTTAATTTTCAAGAACTTTTCATCAAATTTTCTGTGGAAGGAAAGGAAGTTGAATTAAGGGGTATTGTAGGGAAACCAGGAAAGATAATCAGCTCTAATGGTATGACAAAGCTTCTAAAAAAGGAGCAAAGATGTGTAATTGCACAATTATGTTCGCTAGATGTTTCCACAGCGGAATCATCTATTTCTCCAAATCTCCAAAAAGTCCTGGACAATCATTCCAAGGTATTTGAGACTCCCAAAGGTCTCCCACTTATGCGTGATCATGATCATGCTATTCATCTGATTCCAGGAAGTGTTCCTCCAAACATCAGGCCGTACAGATATCCCTATGTCCAAAAAAGTGAAATTGAACGTATGGTTGCAGAAATGCTAGAGGCTGGTATAATTCAACAAAGTCAAAGTTCTTTCTCTGCTCCAGTAGTATTGGTGCACAAGAAGGATGGATCATGGCGCATGTGTCCGGATTATAGGGAGCTCAACAAGCTCACTATTAAAGATAAGTTCCCCATTCCTGTCATTGATGAATTACTGGATGAATTGCATGGATCAATTTACTTCACCAAGTTGGATCTTCATTCGGGATATCATCAAATCAGAATGAAGATTGAAGACATTTCGAAAATGGCATTTAGAACTCATGAGGGTCATTATGAATTTTTGGTCATGCCTTTTGGCCTTACCAATGCACCTTCAACATTTCAAGGTTTGATGAATTCAATTTTCAAACCATTCCTTAGAAAATTTGTGTGAGTATTTTTTGATGATATACTAATCTACATCAAGTCTTGGAAGGATCATGTTGAACATGTTGACAAGGTGCTACAACTATTGGAGGAGAAACAATTATATGCAAAAAGATCCAAATGTTTCTTTGGAGTCCAGGAGGTGGAATATTTGGGTCATATTGTATCTCATGAAGGAGTTAAGGTAGATCCTAGCAAAATTAAAGCCATTAAGGAATGGAAAATCCCCACATCCATAAAGCATCTGCGAGGATTTCTTGGGTTGACAGGGTATTATCGCAAATTTGTTAAGAATTATGGGAGAATAGCAGCACCTCTAACAACATTATTGAAGAAAGATGCATTTTCATGGACTTCGGAAGCAACAAAGGCCTTTGAACATCTTAAAGAGGCAATGTGCCAAGCACTGGTCTTAGCTACACCGGACTTCACAAAAACCTTTATTGTGGAATGTGATGCTTCAGGAAATGGAATTGGTGCTGTTCTAATGCAAGATGAAAGACCTATTGCTTTTGAAAGTCGTCCAATCAAGGGAAAGTTTTTAAGCAAAGCTATTTATGAGAAGGAAACGTTGGCAATACTCCATGCACTTAAGAAATGGCGACCCTACCTAATGGGAAGACACTTCAAGGTAAAAACGGATCATGATAGCCTTAAATACTTTTTAGAACAAAGATTATCCTCTGAAGAGCAACAAAAGTGGGTCACAAAGATGTTGGGTTATGACTTTGAAATCATCTACAAAAAAGGGAAGCAAAATGTGGTGGCAGATGCACTCTCAAGAAAGGATGAGGATGTGGAAGCATTGTTGTGCGCCATTTCTATTATTCAACCAGATTGGATAAACGAAGCAAGGGAGGAATGGAAGAATGATGAAGAAGTGTGGGCACTTATTCGAAAGCTACAACAAGATTCCAGTACGTTTGATACATTTAGTTTGCAAAATGATTCGTTATGGTACAAAGATCGCTTATACCTCTGTAATAATTCCCAGCTAAAACAAAAGATTCTTATGGAATTGCACACTTCTCCCTTAGGAGGGCACTCAGGATTTTTAAAAACTTACCACAGGGTTAAGAAGGATTTTTTTTGGGATGGCCTTAAATCATATATTCAAAACTTTGTGGCGGAATGTTTGGTTTTCCAACAAAATAAAGTTGAAACAATTAAGACATCGGGTCTATTACAACCTTTATCCATTCCAAGCCAACATTGGGAGGAGGTTTCAATGGATTTTATCATAGGTTTACCCAAGTCTGAGGGAAAGAGTGTAATCATGGTGGTAGTTGACAAACTTACCAAGTATGCACACTTTTGTGCATTATCACATCCATTTAAAGCCAGTACAGTTTCTACTGCATTTATGGAAACAATTCAAAAGCTACATGGAAACCCAAAGATTATTGTAAGTGACAGAGATCCCATTTTCACTGGAAGTTTCTGGACAGAATTATTTTCTTGTCTTGGTACTCAGTTAGCTCATAGCTCATCTTATCATCCTCAATCTGATGGGTAAACTGAGATACTAAACAAATGTTTGGAAGGATATCTTCATTGCTTTGTATCTAATAAACAGACACAATGGGTCAAATGGTTGCCTCTGGCTGAATGGTGGTATAACACTTCCTTCCATACAACAACAAAAATGACCCCATTTATGGCACTTTATGGGTATCAACCACCATCCATCACATCATATTTAAGAGAAAATTCTAAGGTTCAGGCAGTGGAACATCACATCGAACATCAACAAAAAGTCCTCCAACTCTTAAAGGATAACCTCGTGTTGGCACAAAATAGAATGAAACAACAGGTAGATCAACATCGCAGTGAAAGAAGTTTTGATGTAGGTGATTGGGTATTCCTACGGCTACAACCATATAAGCAAATGTCCCTAAAGCAAGCTAAGAAGGATAATAAATTATCACCAAAGTAGTATGGTCCATACAAGGTGTTGCAAAAGATTGGTACTATGGCATACAAATTGGAGCTTCCTGCAGCTTCTCGATTGCACCCTGTTTTCCATGTTTCATGTTTAAAGAAGGTTATAGGCGACAAGCTCCCAGTTCAAACAATATTGCTAGAACTTGACGAGGAAGGAAAAATTATATTGGAACCGGAAGCAATCATAGAAACAAGAACTCGACAGCTACGAAATCGATCAATTTCAGAGTATCTTATCAAGTGGAAGAACTTATCCATTGAAGATTCCACATGGGAGGATGAGAATTTTATGCAGAAGTATCCAAAACTACTCAAGTGTTGAGGACAACACTTTTTTGAAGGAGAGGGGCATGTTGGGTCCCTATAATACTAGTGATTACCCCATTACTATTGTAGTTATACCCCTTATTTATATTGTTGTGCCCCAATTACCCCCATGTGGTTATTTTTGTGCCCCATAGAATCACTCTATTGTTATTTTCGTGGATTTATATTATTATTGTTAGGTCGGCTGGATTATATTGTGACTCCTTAGACTCCTATATATAGAAAGGAGGTTTTGTCATTTGAATCATCCAAGAATTGTTCATTTATGTAATGTAAAGGAGGTTGCCCCATCGAAGAGGCTGAATTCTAAGGCGTGGATCTATCTTTTCTATCTTTTCTTGAGCTGGTTTCATAACAGGTGCAATATCAACAACCACAATTCCAACAAGTTTACCAAGGATCTGAACACCAAGTCTTTGCAAGTAATGGGCAGCCGTATATTCAAAACGGTCAACATCAACCATTTCATAATGGTTATGCCCATCAACCTTATCAAAGTTATCAGCATCAAATGCACTATGCTGGTATGCAAAGACCCATTGCTCAGGCAATCCCATCTTATCCTGGGTATGCTTCGTCGAACCTGAAACAATAGTTGCCCTTCATGGCGACTTTAGTGTTACCAGATCTAAATTGGCTAACAAACGATCCAATTGCTTACGCCCCTTGGTGTTTAGCGATTCCGCATAAACTTCCGTCAGATATTCCTAAATTTAATGGAAATCCGGGTGAAGACCCATCGAATCATGTGATGACCTTTCACTTGTGGTGTTCGTCTAACACTCTAAATGATGATTCGATCAGGCTTCACCTCTTTCAGCGAACGTTAACTGGTCCAGCGGCAAAATGGTATATCAAATTGCCTAGAGCTTCGTTTGATAACTTCAGCGCCCTAGCCACAACCTTTTTAACCCATTTTCAGTTACCCATAAGGTACGAAACGGGAATAGAACTTCTTACCAATTTCAAGCAAACGACAGCCACTCACATATTCGATCTTATTCATGAGTGGCGACGTCGTCATAGAATGGTAAAAACATATGTTCCCAATCAGCTATTGGCTGAATGGTTTACTAAGTCATTGCTACCTTCTATTACGGAAGATGTGGCAAAGGGAGGAGTCGTCACTGAAGAGCAAGTAATTGCTCGTGCGCAATATTTAGACTTGATCTATACTCAGTCTAGCATGCTCTACGATAAAATCCCTGATGCTCTTAGATCGGAATTTTCTGTTCCTCCATCTCCTAAATCAAACAAATACTCTCATGCCGGAGACGGCGTGATAGGAACGACCAGCATGAAAACCACAAAGGCTAAGTCGAAAAAGGCTCGTACGGTTTCAGGTCAAAATGCAAATGAAGAACTTCTCGCCTCGGAAGTAAATGCCGTATCAACTGACAAAGGCAAAGAAACCAAGCAACCAGGAGGCAAGAAGAAAAGGAAAGGGAAGAAGAATAAACAGGGAGAGTCAGCCCCTGAAAAATCTTCTGCAAACCCTTCTGGAGACAGGAAACCAAAAAGTCCATGCCTAATATGTGATGAGGATCATTGGACAAGAGAGTGTTCGTACAAAGCTGAGCTTAGAAAATTCTTCAAGAATTCAAAAACCTCAGCAGTATTGACTGATCCATTTCCAAATCTAGGAACAAATCTGGTTGCTAGTGACAATGCTTCCCCATCCCAAGTGCTAATGTTGTCGGTTTCAAAGCAGACAAACGATGCTTTGATATTGACAAGGAATAAAGATTATGGGAATCCACAGCTGTCGGACAACAAGGCCAGTGATCAACCTAGTAGTTCAACAACAACTGCGACCAAAGTTGTGCCACCCATCATTCCTGAACTAACGATAAAGCCACCAAAGGGAGTAGTACACAAATCGACATTTAATCCTCATGCCAGAGCAGCACAACATTATAATATAGTGGAGGATCTGGCCCAATCACCATCCGCTATGTCGACACTTGAGGTACTACAAAATTGCCCCTCGCAAAAGCAGGATTTATTATCAGCAATAGGTGGGATTGACCCAATAGATTCCAATCTTGTGTCCTTTAATCACAAAGGATATGACCCTCAGTTACCAGCTCAACTAGCTATCCTCATTCAAGTGAAAGCCCACAACAAAACTGTTCATCGAACAATTATTGATGGGGGGCATCTACATGTATTATGTCGATGAGTTGCTGGAAAACTTTAGGATCTCCACCCTTGTCGCGATCTTCGACAACATTAAAAGCATTTGATGGACAAACATACACCCCATATGGGATTTTAAGTAACTTGCAAGTTGAACTAGGGGGAAAAACAATAGAAATAGATGTTGAAGTAATTGATGGAAATCTCGATTACAACATCCTACTAGGAAGGCCCTGGATATATGCTATGGCAGCCGTTGTGTCGACCTACTTTAGGAAGATTGCATTTCCCTTTAAAGGAGGAATTACAATTGTTGACCAACAAAATTTTCTCCCCAATAGTTCACAAGTTACGGGAAGCATTCCAATGATCCGTGGAAGCCCTCATTCGCTTCAAAATATCAGAGTAGGCCTACTTAAAGATCCTATATATATGGGGACTTTTTCCCTACCACCTCCAATCAATCTGGCGGAAGTGGCAAAGGTGGGAACCTGTAATATGATATCTTCCATTCAAAATATCTCTGAAGACGATATTAACATGGATCATCTACAAGTATTGCCTCCAAGCCCAATAGAAATCTTGTAGAAATCAATGTTTCTAGCATGGGAGGCAAACCCAAATCAACACTCATTAAGTGTTTGGATGGATAGGTCTAAGGTATATGGTACCCCTTCAGATCCTTGGTTGCAAGTACATAATACAAACGAAGGAATTTCTCAGTCAATGATGATTGACAGGACACCATGGAAAGATTACCACCATCATTCCCATCTTCTGGATTACAAAGAAGATACTCCTAGTGACCTTCATCATCCCTCAATTTTTTATTTTCTATCAAATACTATAAACATGGTGGATTTCGAGCGAAACTTGTCCAATATTGAAGAGACTATCACCATAAATATCTCGACGAAAATGAATGTTGTAGAGAATATTCATGTTGGCAAATCTTGTTCTCCTTCAGAACTGGAAATATATAATGCTCTCTTTCATGAATTCAGAGATGTCTTTGCTTGGTCGTATAATGAAATGCTAGGCATTGACTCGAGCATAGTTGAACACAAAATTAAGATGTATCCAGATTTCAAACCAGTAAGACAATGGCTACGGTAGGTGCACCCAAAGAAAGCCACTGCCATCAAGGCAGAAGTTGAAAAACTTCTCCATGCTGGATTTATTTACCTAGTTCCTCTAATTGATTGGGTATCGAATATTGTTCCTGTAATGAAAAAACAAGGAACGATTAGAGTGTGCGTCGACTATAGGGATGTAAATCAAGCTTGTCCGAAAGACAACTATACTACACCCTTCATTGACCAGATAATTGATGAATGCGCCGGATGTGAAATCTTCTCATTTATGGATGGATTTTCCTGGTATAATCAATCGGCCCACAGGACCAGTCAAAGACTGCATTTATTTGTTCGTGGGGCACATTTGCATACCGCAAGCTACCCTTTGGTTTAAAGAACGTAGGGGCAACATTTTAGAGGGAAATGAATTATGCCTTCCATGACATCAAAAACATCGTTCAACCATATCTCGACAATCTTCCGGCTCATTCGCGAAAGCGAACCGATCATCCGCAGCATTTGAGAGCGATATTTCTACGTTGCCGACACTACAAGATACGACTCAATCCACACAAATGTGTATTCTATGCCAGTTCTGGTCGTTTACTTGGCTTTGTGGTCTCAAAGTATGGGATTCGTCTTGACTCATGTAAGGTTGATGCAATCATCAATTTGTCTCCACCTTCAAATTTGCTTCAGATTCAGAAACTCTAAGGGAAAGAAAACTTTCTGAGGAGGTTCATTCCAAATTATGTTGAACTTGCTAAAGGTTATACTTGTCTATTGAAAAAAGAAGTACCCTTCGTCTGGGATCAGGTCGCACAAGCTTCCTTTGATGCTTTAAAGGAATCCCTAATAAATGCATCATTAATGTATGCTCCTGATTATCAAAAGGACATTAACCTATATCTAGCTGTAGTAGATACGACCATTGCAATGGTTTTAGTTTAAGAAGACAATGGAATTGAACATCCTACATATTATTTAAGTGGAAACTTAAATGATACGGAAAGAAAGTACTCCTACATTGAAAAGCTGGCTCTCGCAGTTGTTCAAGCGATACAAAGATTTTGACACTATATCCTCTTTTGAAAAACTACCATTCTATCAGATTGCAACCCCGTGACTTATATATTGTCGCGATAGTTGCTGGGGGAAAATATTCAAAATGGATAGCAATTCTACAAGAGTTTGATCTAGAATTTATAAAATCCAAATCGAAGAAATCCCTGGTTTTCGCGGAGCTACTATGTGATCTCCCATCGTCGTCCAACGATGTAACATCAGAAGAAGCAATCGTGGATGAATCTTTGTTTTTGATATCTTCAAGCAATCCGTGGTATGGAACATAATAATCTATCTCCGAACCCAAAGATATAGGTCTAATACCTCCCGCGCGGAACAACGATGCATTCGATAAAAAGCAAAAGACTACATGATCGTCGGTGATACACTTTACCGTCGTGGTGTCGATACAGTTCTGAGGAGGTGCATCTCCCAGGAGGAGGCCAAAAAAGTCCTAAATGATTGTCATTCAGGCGCGTGTGGGGGGCATCAATCTGGTTACACAATGACGCAAAATATTTTACGAGCAGGATACTTCTGGCCAACAATGTTTAAAGATTGCATAACCGTAGTCAGAAGTTGCCATGCATGTCAAATCTTTGATTGGAAAAGCAGAATACCACCCGCACCGCTGCAACCAGTAGTTGCTATTGGGCCATTTGCAAAATGGGGCATAGATTTCATGACATGTAACCCCACCTTGGCCAGGCGGCATGGGTATATCATAGTCGCAGTAGACTATTTTACCAAATGGGCCGAGGCGATGCATACATTAAACAACAGCGGCGAAACGGCTGCCCTTTTCTTTTTCAATCATGTAGTCTCCAGATTCGGTGTTCCACAGGCCATAGTCATAGATCATGGATCGCATTTTCGCAATCACATGATGATTGAGTTGGCTGCCAAGTTAGGACTCTCCCACAACAGCTCTACTCCGTATTATCCGTAGGCTAATGGACAAGTTGAGGCAATCAACAAGGTCCTAAAACGGATGCTGCAAAGGATGATTGGAGTCCACAAAAGGAGTTGGCACATGATCCTGTACTCAGCCTTGTGGGCATACCAGACATCAGTGAGAAATGCAACCGGGTTTACACCTTTTCAATTGGTGTATGGCCTGGAAGCAATCTTACCAATTCAGTGTGAAATCTCGTCCCTCAAACTCGCAGTCGACCTTCTCCCCGGAACTTCTAAAGAAGAGGCTCATTTCTTGGAACTAATCCAATTGGATGAAACCCGTCGTGATGTCGTTTTGGCTAACAAAGCCCATAAGAAACAAGTCAAGGCGTAGTTCGACAAGAATGTCAAACCCCGTGTCTTCTTAGAAGGTGACCTGGTCTTACTTTACGACCAGGAATCCGACAAATTGGGAGCAGGTAAGTTCAAATCCTTATGGATGGGCCCCTATATTGTTAAATGTGTATTAGCAAAAGGAGCCTACGAGTTAGTAGATTATGATGGGATTCCACTGGCGCAACCTCGTAACGGGTTGTACCTTAAGCGTTACTATGCTTGACTCAAGATAGTAACCCCTATGCTTTTGTTACATTTTTGTTTTCACTAAGGGTAATTGTTTTGGTTAAGTGATCCACTTTTACATTTGTTGCAGATGTCGAACCTATTGGAATCATTTGTTGGATATGCCGACGGAGCGAGTCGTAGTTCGTGGAACCTATCTTCTACGGCCTGGGCCATCTTCAATCCAAGCGGCGAGTTAATGAGTTTTAGAGGGGTATGTATTGGTCGGTCAATGAACAATATTGCTGAATACAGTGTGTTGATAAAACTCCTCTCTGATGCCATTACGCGTGGCATACGCTGACTAGTCATCAGGCTAGACTCACAACTCGTCATCCTACAGCTTACTGGTATCTACTCCGTACGGAATCCAACTATCTATTGCATGTTCCTAAGGGTCAGGATTTTGGAAAGGCAGTTTGATTCTATTCAATATCAGCATATTTCCAGAAACTTAAACACATTAACAGGCTCATTGGCAAATTATGTGTTAGATAGATATTTGCAACATTTATAAAAGAAGCATTTCATCAAATATTTGCATCAAGATCACGTAACTCAACCAAAATAAAGCTCGGAAAATCAAAAATATATATATAACTTTTTATGGTTCATACATAATGTTCTGTAACCAGGACAAAATCGGTCAAATGACCCAAAACTCAAAATTCTAGGGGGCACCCTAGTCTAATGATGCTGGTGATAACAAGTCACCGCCTGTGCAATCATGCGTAACAGCCTAGTCCATCGACTCGGCATGCCAGTAGTATGTCACTGCAACCTCAAGGGCAGCTCGTCGGTCCTCACATCCAGAATACCAAGAGTGAGGCCCTCGACCTGATCCTACAATGCTGAAAGAATCTCGGCCACATGAAGGTTGCGAAGGATAGCCCTCCCCATAGCCTCTCCTGCTGGAGCGGTAGCTGGTACTCTCAGACGTACTACCGGCCGAACTGGTCCAACATCTGCATGAGCACATGAGTTTTGATTAGTCCTGATAGAAGAAAGCACAAGAACATTATAAAAAGAACCGATGAACAGAGATATGGCCAGAGAATTTACCGATAACACCCCACTGCTCACCAGCAGGCAACACCAAATCCGGGTCACCCCGGAAATCCATACCAGCATATGGATACTCAAAAAAAACCATCTCCTAACGGTTGAACCACTCGAAGAAGGTATCAGAGAAAGAAACCTGGGACTGACCAGCATGTCGGGCCATAAGGTCGACCCATCTCTGTATCCGTGGCTCAGTTGGTGGAGGTAAGCCAAGTGAGATGTACTGTGGCTGCATCAGTGGGATCTTTTCCAAGGCAAAAGCGGTCAAAATAGAACCATAACCGAAGTTCTTCAATCTTCTGTTCTTTACCTTGGTCAGTTGTTCTTTCATCACAAGAAGTACTGCATCACACCAGTTGAACACCTTTGGTTCAAGGCATTCCAAGGCGTACTGCATAAAGGAGCTGTTAGCTACGTGAGGAGCCGCACTACCAGCCAGTCTAGTAAAAGTGAATAGAATGGTCCTCAAGGACCGGTCATTGACATCTCGGATGTTGATCTTGCCGTCCCTACTCGGCTGAGATCCCTCTCTGCAATATTGGTGAATATAATCTCTCACGGATTCGCCCCCACGGGCGAAACCTGATAATGAAAGAGGCGCACCACGCCTCGATAAACAGGTCAAAAAATAGATGTCCACGACAGTCAAGGGGATAGATTTTCCTCTAATCTGAAACACCTGCTTGGTAGGATCCCATGCATCGAGAAGATATTGCAACAAGTTGATTTGTTGCCTCATGCTAGAGATGCGGAAAAACTTGAACAGGTCGCAGTTCCGCAGTGCAGTTACTATAACCGGATCATGTAGAGCAAGCATGTCCTCTTCTTCATGCTCGCCTTCTTGCCATGTAACAACCATTTTTCCCGGATAAATCTCTGCAAAACAAGCAAGAGAAGAGTCAGGATCCTGATTTGGCAAAAAGCAGGCAAAAAATTCCATGAGAAAACAGTGCAAAAACTTCCCTTCTTGCGCCCATCGCACCCCCAGTAGTGTACTGGGTGGGATGCATCCCTACTGGCCAATGGCCAAGCTAGGATGCATCACACCTTTCGATATAGAAAGGGTGCGATGGAGCCAGAGCGAATTTTTCAAACCCCAGAGGCTCAGAAAAATAGGGGAACATGCACATAATTCAAAAAGGAAGGAATGCAACTGAAGAGCTCAGGTTTAGCTCCTACCTGGTCCAGACGGTGTCGAGAATCGTCCACAGAATCTCCCAAAATCAGCTGGTGAAAATCAAGGGGGAAAAGCACCTCCAGAGCTCCAACAAACCAAGTTCAAATGAAATGGTAAAATGAGGGGTAAAAAACCACTTTTAAATTACTTTTTACGTAATTCGAGTAAAATATTAGTGTTTTAACACATTTTGAAACATATATTGTTCATTTCTAATCCGTTTGATGAAGCAATTGAACAGGCGGTACAACCTTTGAAGGAACAAAATGATTAATGGTGAAATTGAATCAATGACCATTATCATGAGCAGTTTTAACGCGGAATTCAAGCTCGTTAAAAAATAAACATAAGCAATGAGAAAATGTTCCCCCAGAGTTTAAGCTCATTAAAAAATGAACCAATTTCCAGTAAATAACCATTGTGAATGCATTATCATCAGCTTTTGAGCCTTGGTCGTGTTCTCATCATCACCTCCACTCTGTTTTAGCCGATCATTCACCTCCATTTGATTGTTTACCCCTTTTCAGGAACAACTACGAAGAGTGATCCTGTTAGCCATCCTCGTGACACTGTCGTGATTGGGAAATTCTAAACCCTACTTGGAATCAGCTACTACCCGAAATTATCACTCGTTCCTCAAAAACAAGTCTCCTTTAAGCTCTTTTCAATTGACTCGTAAAATATGAAAAGATTGCCGAGCGATTGGCCTCTCCAGCTTGTTAAAGCGATCAGAAGTGCTATCCCTCCTCTAAATTTTAATCTTTTTGGACCTGAGGGATTATTACACAAAAAGATCAAGCGCTTGTCTTGTTCGGCTCGTTAAAATTACCGAAAATTCATCTCTTTTGTATTATTTAAAATTTTTCGGACTTAAGGGATTATATGATGAAAAAGGATCATTGGAGTTTCCTTCACGTCCCTTTTCAGACTCTCTAAAATTGAAAAAGACCGAGTTATATTTGTCGTTAAACTTGTTAAAACCGAATAGCGACAAACTTGTCCATACAGACAAGAATGAGTTTCACTGTCGCTAGGCTAGTTAAAATATAGCGACGGGTTTTCCCGCAGGGAAGATTATAGAACAAGCATATGTTGTCCTCCTCAAGCTTGACAAAAATAAAGAGGTACTGGTCAGCAATGACTGGGTAAAAATTTGGAAGAAAACTTGAAGAAACTTTATTGGTAGCAAGTCGCTCTTGAACATGACACTTTCACTCTGCATCCAAGTCAGGTTGGGTTGTTCAGTTCAGTGGTCATATCACCATTGGTCCATCACACCATCCACATTTGGGGTTGACGCTACCAATCCATCATGTCAGTGTCGCCGGTATGTTCAAGAGAAGTCGCTCAGAGAATTCACCTGTGTCTCATCCGCTGCAATACATTCATGCTCCATTATTTCATGACCGCCACCCTGAACCCTGTATCATCAGACCGTTTTCACCTCCAAAATCATTTACTCCATTCCGTGTCGTAGATGTGGGATTCATTAAGGCCCTCCTACGGCGAGTCGCTTCTTGTCGACATCAGCTCATTATCCAAGAAGTTGACTTCGGAACAACCCCTTTAGTACTTTGAAGCTTGCATGCCTCAATGGCAAGTTTCTCCCTTTCGGCGACAGCTTTACATCAATGGCCTTCGACCGAAAGATTTGGCGTGGTGTTTGACACCAAGTCCCTTATTCACACCACACGAATTGTACTGTAGTACCTTGAGGGTCATCATCATTATCGATGATTCCTCTCGCGCCTGTTAACAGCTTACATCATTGGCTGGTAATCAGGCGATGTCTTTCCATGTTCGACTCCAGAACATCTTTCACATGGATTGACTTGTACTTCAAATGAAGATTGAACGAGTTTCAAGACCCCAGATCTAGTTTCATCCATATGGGCTGCGATATATTCAGGAAAATAAAAACATCAAATGTACATTGTTGCTGCACAGATGATCATTCGAATCAAAGGATGGTGATTCTATCAGAATCATCAGTCTCCCGCACAGATGGTTGTCTGTCTTATGTACATGGAAATGAATTTATAAAGCTGAGCATGGGAATGCCCGCCTCAGCTAGATCATGAAAAATATTATGAAGATAATTTATTGTATTATATCTTATTACAGGTCGCCTTCCAGCGCGAAAAAACTTCGGATCCTCATGATAAAGAATTTCACCCGACATCAAAAGATTAACGACCTCATGCTTTAGGGGGCAACTGTTATAGACATTTTTGGGCACTGCAACCCCAATCAAACATGTCCATAAACCAAGGGCTCCTAAGTCCCTAAAAGTGTTGTTCCATCCCCTAAAAGAACAAGGTCAGCCGATTACATCATCTCCCAGAAGTTTTCCATGAAAAACTACTCAGAACTGGTCAAAACTGGACCATCTCACCTGCTCCATGGTCAAAGTGCGATGCATCCCACCTGAATGCACATGGGAGGTGCGATGCATACTAAAAAGCCCTTCTATGGGGTGTGATGGGCGAGAGTGGAGAAATGGAAGAGACAGTTTGTGAGGTGGATGATCATGGAATCTTCCAAAAACTTCTCCTATGACACTTGCCTCTTTGAATTCGCCCAGGGATGAGTAAGAGATCACCAATCTCCAAGTGGAATCAAGAACTATCAGAGAGAGGACACTAATCAAATCCCAGAAGCTGACTCACCCCCCTGCAATCATCTATATATGGATCCCTCATCCCAGAGATCCAGAGGCTGGAATTTTGTATCTTGTAAGGAAGTGTTATTGGTTTCTTGTTGGAATATCATAGTGTTGGGTGATCTAAGCTTTTCATGAGGTGAAAGAAGGGCTTTCATGCTGGAGGATGACGTCGGGTCAGAACGATTGGTTGTAATCCTCTTTGCTATTCTTGATTATTAATAAAGCTATTCAAGTTTTCCTCCACATTCTTGTATGTTTGATGATATATGCATTTGTGTGGTCAATATATATTTGGTCCTATATTGTTTATGATTGTAGATCTCTGTTCTTCAATAGTATTATGTTGCTTTGATTCCACAGGTGCTCTTTGAAGTTGGGTAGACGAAGGAGAAGCGGCAAAGATCTATCAGAAAGGAGAGGAAGCAAGAAAGGAACCAAGCGCAAGACTGAGGTTGGTGTCCTTCATTCCACTCTTATCTACTTCTCATAAAGGAAAATGAAAGTGGTTTTAGTTTTTTTGTTTCTAAGATAGCTACTAGTCTTAGTGGGACTAGCAGATCCGAGTGGACACTAGATTTACTGATAACAAATCCATGCACCACTTATCAAATGGCTCTAGAGTCACCTGATTTTGCAAATGAATTTCATCCTTGGGATTAGGTTTCGCCATTCTCTGACACTGATCAAATCGACTGGTGTATATTCTTACATCTTGGTGGAGAGTGGGCCAGTAGAAGCCAGCTTGCAGTACCTTGAAGGTTGTCCTCTTGGATGAAAAATGACCTCCATAAAGCCCATCATGAAAGGATAGAAGGATTTCAAAGACTTGTTCATCCCTGACACATCTCCTCAAGATTTGATCTGGGCATAGCTTGAAGAGACTACCCCCAATCCAAGTGAATGGGGTGCTCTTTCTTACAATTCTAATTTTTTCCTTGGAGGATAGATTTGGAGGGAACTGTGCAACCACTAGGTAGTTGCCTATGTTATTAAACCATGGAGAGAGAACTGAAATAGAAAATATATGCTCATCTAGTAGCCGATCATCGACCATTCCTTCCTCATGTGTAGGCAAAGCAATTCTAGAAAAAAAAATCCGCAACTATATTTTCTCTACCAGACGTATCAATGATAGTTAGATCAAACTGTTGTAATAAAAGAAACCATATAATAATTATGGCATTCACATTAGGCTTGTTGATCAAATATTTGATAGTAGCATGGTTAGTATGTACAAAGGTCCGGTAACCAGTTATATATTGTCTAAATTTGTTGAAGGAATGGACAACAAATAGGAGCTCCTTTTTAGTCATAGTATAGTTCAATTCAGCCTTGGATAGATTTTTGCTAATGAGGTAAATGGCATAAGGCAACTTGTCATCTATCTGGCCTAGAGCTACTTTTATAGCTTTGTTAGAGGCATCAGAATGGATGTGGAAAGGAAGAGCCCAATTTGGGCCTCAGAGTATGGGTGCAGTAGTCAAATTGTCCTTAAAGGTTTCTAGGGCCTCTTTTCATCTTTTTGACCAACAAAATTTAGAGTCCTTGGCCAGTAGTCCAAACAATGGTAAGGCTAATTTGGTGAAGTCCTTTATGAATCTCTTATAGTATCCATCTAAGACCAAGAAAATTCTAACATCCCTCTGCTTCTAAGTAGGGACCCTCTTTATGATAGAAATTTTATTTGGGTCCACTTGCAGTCCTTCCTAGGATATTGAGTGACCGAGTATAGTCCCTACATTCATCAAGAACTCACACATCTCAGGGCTAAGGGATAGATTCATGTTAATGCATTTCTTGAGTACTTTCCCCAAGTTGGAGAGAGCCTCTGGGAGGTCACCCCCATAGGGAGCGAAGTCATCCATATAGATTTCTACAAAGTCATGGATAACTCAACAGAGATGATCAGGACGTCCCTTTGAAAAGTGGAAGGGGCATTACATAATCCAAAAGGTAGGACCCTATAAGGAAATGTATCCCAAGGACAAGTGAAGATGGTTTTATCTTGGTCTTCTGGGCTGATCTAGATCTGATTATAACCACTTAATCCATCTAGGAAAGAGAATAGCTTCTTTACTGCAAGACCATCCAAGACTTGATCAATGAAAGGTAGAGGGAAATGGTCCTTTTTAGTGGATTTGTTTAACTCTCTTTAGTCCACACAGATCCTGCTTTTTCCATTCTTCTTTGGGACCAAAACTACTGGAGACACCCAATCACTATTTGAGATGGGGCAAATGAACTGTGCATCCAACAACTTCTGCAATTCTTCTTTAACTATGTCTTTGAGGGCTAGGCTCATTGTCCACTAAGGTTACCGCACTGGCTTGCAACCTTCCTTGATGTAAATGTGGTGAGTACGCAATGAAGGGTGCACTAACTTCATTTCCTTATAACTCCAGGAAAAGGCATCCAAGTGCTCTCTTAGCATGTCACGTAACTTCTTTTCCTTGTGTGTAGAGAGAGAGGGGTTGATTTTCAATATTTTAGCTTGACCAAATTCTATCATTTTGACATGACTAGGACTTGAGTCAGCCATGCACAAATCATTCCAAGGGTTATGTTCATATTTCTTTACTAACTCATCAAGAGACATGGTGTTGGGGGGTTGATTCTGGAGGATTTGATCAATCAGGTCATCTTCATCAGGTTTTCCCCCTCATATAATAGAATCTAGGGTACATATTGGCTAGGATGTTGCATGGTATACTTCATCTTCCTCCTCCTCTTCTAACCATAAGGGTAAGTCATTCTCTAGAGATGGTTAAG
Source organism: Pinus tabuliformis (assembly GCA_031772625.1). Lineage (NCBI taxonomy): Eukaryota > Viridiplantae > Streptophyta > Pinopsida > Pinales > Pinaceae > Pinus > Pinus tabuliformis. The sequence continues at coordinate 1,521,426,653 of CM062819.1, read as the reverse complement.
AAGGAGAGTACAAAACCAATCATTTGGACAAATCCCATTTTTAATGGTCATATTCCTAGCCCTGCAACTTATGTAATCATTAGCAGTGGCTAGCCATGGCCTTCCAAGGATGAGAGGATAACCATTGAATTTGGTCTTAGGTTGGAGAACTAAGAAGTCAATAGGGCATTCCAAGGAATCAATGGAGACCATCACATCCTCAATAACTCCCATAGGAGCTACTATGGATCTGTCTGCAAGCTGTAAGATTGTTGTGGTCTTCCTTAATGATCCTTGAAGATTCAATTTAAACATGGTCTCCTGGGTCATCACATTGATGGCATCCCCAAGATCAATCAAGGTATGGGGGGGAATTATTCCATCAATGTGCACATCTACCATGATACTTTCAGGGTCTAGATACTTCAGCTAAATCACTCTCCCCAACGTTAAGTCAGACAATTGTCCATTGACATTAATTGCAGGGGTGACTTTCTTTATCCTCCCAGGATGTTTGAAGAATTTCTCCTTGATTAACTTGTTGTCTATGGGGAAATCATCGATAGTTTAGAGGAGTGGGATTTTAACACACAAGTTTTTCAATTCACCTAGAACTTCAGTCTCTTTTGGGGTGTGCTGGCCAGGATGGATTAATCTCTCAGGAAAAGGAGATGGATTGGTTTAAGGAACACTCTCTTCATTTTACTTTTCAATATCCTCAGGTGGAGATGGAGGTTGGTTATTTGGAAGTACTCTTCCAGACCTGAGGTTGATTTCTTGAATTTCCACAGCATATGCATGGTAGGATGTCTCTCCACTATAGACTTATTGTTTGTTCTTGTTGTTTGGGTTTGGATTTGGCTGAGCAGGCATCTGAGGTTGCTTAGGTGGAGCAATGTGAAGTAGTTGTGGTTGAGATGGAGGTGGAGGAAGTAAAGCTGGAGATTGGTTGAATGGGGGCCTCCACCTGTGTGATGGGATATTCCACTAAGGTTGTGGGGGAGCGTATGGCTTAAATGATTGAATGGTATGTTGGGAATGGTATTGAGGTGCATAAGACCAAGGAGAAAGTGTGGACCATGAAGGATGAGCATGAGGACACCAAGGGGGAATGGATGCATTCTGATTGGGGTTGTAATATCAATAGGATGCCCCTTTCATGCCCTGCTGGTATGGTCGAGGTCCTTGAGGCCTCCTTTGGTTGATATAGCAGATATGTTCAGTCACACCTTCAGTTCATTGATACACAAATTTCAATCCAGGCAAAGAAGGGCACTTGTTTGTGGAGTGGTTTTCCTCACAGACTGAGAAGATCCCTATAACATTCAATGGACATTCATTTCTAGGGTGCTTCCTGGTACATCTAGGATAAAATACAACTAAGGCTCTTTTTGCTTCCTCCCGCTCTTCTTGATTTGCATGGTGTCCATTTGTAGAACAAGGGTATGCAACATTTCACTCTTAAATTCCTCCAACATGTTCCCAATTTCACTTTTGATGGATGTGTTAGAAGAGGATGAATTGGCCAAATCGTGACTAGCCCTACCCTTCTTTTTGGCTGCCCTATAATGATTTTTGAAAACTATCTTGATATCATCATAAGATAGTTGGTAGATGTTCCCTCCAAACAACATGTTTAGGGTTTGTAGGGTATCTTCCTAATCCCCTAAGAAGGACTAACTTGAGTGATTCAGGATCCAGGCTGCATCTGGCCCTTTTCTAGTTGAGTTGAAACATTTCCTCATAATCTTCGAATGATTCATCATGTCCCAAGGTAATTATGAAGATTTCTTCTTTGGTATCCTTGGACCTATAGTAGTCCCTATACTTTTCATTGAACGATTGCTGCATTTGAGCCCAAGTAGTGATGTTGACCCTAGGTAAACCCATGAACCAGTGTAGGGCTACATCCTTAAGGGTGGACGAGAACAATATCGACTTCTGGTCATCAAAGGTATAGTCATAGTTTCTATAGATGATAGCAAACTCAAACAAAAAGGTATCAAGGTCTTCTGAGGTTAAGCCATGGAAGTGACGAAGGGTAGAGGGGCTTATTCTTTTCATCCTAACATCTCCATTGGTTTCCCTGATGGGAAAATCACCTTCATTACTATTTGCATCCATTTTGTAAGTGTGTGGAATGGTTTCTTCTTCTTCTAACCCAATCGGTTCTTGAAAGATCTCTTGTGGCTCACCTAATGGGTCCTCCAACTCGCCTGTAGTCAGAGAGGGAAGATGATATCCATCGAAGAAGAGGGAAGGTTGGTTTTCTGATCTTGTGGGGGTATTTGGAATTTTTTTTCCTAAATTGTCTCTACTCCTACGAGGCATGATTTTTTTTTTTTTTAGGCTTTTTCACAATTACTTGCAAAATAGAAAGAAAGTAGAAATTTCAACTATCTATTGAATGCAAAACAGAAAGAAAGAAGAAATTACAACTATTTACTGAATGTCAAATATAAAGGAAAGAAGAAATTACATCTACCTAGACACCTCCCTGACAACGACGTCAAAAAGTGGTAAGCCTCATTATTACGGCAAGGATGTTGCAAATCCTAGAGCTACCAACTTTACGTTATCAACCCAGGGTTTTGTACAAACTTGGTGGTGACAATGCTATATGCACAGTATATGCAACAGTCTACTCTTGTCACTTTTCAACAGGGGCAACACACCACTAGGGTTTTCAAACTAGTCTTCTATTGACTAGAAGGAGTCTGACTACTGACAGTGAATGTAGAACTAATATTTAATGCAAGAAAGTAAATGCTCACCTATTTAGGAAATGAAAGTGTTGAATGGAAAGTGCTATAAAATTCCATTATATAATCTAGCTAAGAAATGACACACATTACTTGCAGAAAAGAACTAATATAACCTTGAATTCTATCATCTGGCTATTTGGACTAAGTGGACATGGGGAGTTATCCTTTCACTCTATGATTGATGTATGCATGCACTTGCTATCTCATGTTGAAATGGAACAAAAAAGGTCTTTTGATTTTTGATTTGGAAATGCAAATGCTAAGTTAAACAATATGATCTTTGCATGGGAGAGAGGTATCGAAAAGCTGGTCTAAAATGACACTGAGGGGCATGGAAGTCAAGTGGAGGGCCTACCCTATCCTCAAACTATCATTTATGCTCAAAAAAGGTTTAAACAGGCTCCTACAGGAGATCTTGTAGCTACTACAGGATGTCCTAGTTTACTACATGATGTCCTGGTTTTCTACATGAAGTTAGTTGAATGCCATAGGACGGTAGGGAAGGTGAAATGAAGTGTTGGAAAGATGTCTGATGGTGAAATAGGGTGTAGGTAAGGTGCACATTACCCAAGGCCGATCCTTGCAGTTTAGGATGGTTGGATTTGCCCAAGGTGGCTACAAAACATAAATTTGGACTAGGCATTGGTAGGCCTTAGCAGAAGGTGGAGAAGACTTAGATGAGGCTGGTGGGGTGATTACTTCCCTGCATATCAATAATCCCTGCAACAAAAGATGTCCGTCTCCTCATTTATTCATAACTTCATATAAATAGGGAAAAGATGAGTTGAATTTGAGAAAACTGATTTATTGATGGCTAATGACTAGATCTATGAAATGAAATGACTTCTTAAACTACAACAAAATCAAGAAACAAAATGACAACTGCAGGTGCCTCCAAGAAATCATAAACAATGATCTATTCAACAATGAACCCTAAGCTATGTAATGATCAAAAGATAAATCTGTTTTTGGGGTGGTGAAAGTGGGGCCCTCAAACCATGATCCCATGAGGTGGATGAGGAAGAGGCCACTGTCACAAGATTTCCTAAAGCATTATTTCTCACTACCATACCACTGATCTACTTCTTCAACTAATGGAAACAAGACTAAACAATCATTCAAATACTTCTTAAACTAAACAAAGCATAAATAACTTCAGTAGATAACTATGATTTTAATATAAGAATACATGTAGAAAAAGAGGAACCTCTGCTACTAGTGTTGGGCCCTAACCTAAGAGCTTTAGCCCTCTGAGTCAACTCAGTGCTAGATCAAGGTAAATCTTCTCTTTATCATCAAAATGTCAAATACAACATAATATTAACACTCACAATGTTTCAGCTCTAAATTTCTTCTTGGCTACAACAAAAAATCGAATCCTAATGAGGCCCTTGGCCTTCTTATTTATACAAACTGAAGCTACGAACAACTTCCTAAAAATTAGGGAGACTTGGTTCCCAAACTCGAGAATGACTTGTCTTCACTATCGTTGGCTTGGCTACCAATGAACTCGGTTGGCTTGGTCGATTTTAACTCTGAGCTGATGAGATATGGTGGAGGAATCTTCGAATGATTTGAGGAGTTAAGGAGGGAGACAAATATCATAAAATCCCTCTTGCTTGTCCACTTTGAGTTCGTGCACTTAAATTAGCACAAAACTACTCCAATTCCTACAATTAATGTATATTAGGCCACATGACATAACATCTCAACTTTACCCTTCTCACTAAGAAAAATATAATAAAATATGTAAGTAAATGTGAGAAAAGTTGATTTTAATAAGTTGGAGAGTGGCATTAAGACCCATATAGCTTACATATTAATGAGCCTCATCAATATAAACTCTCCTACTCTATCATATCTATGAAATTTAATTATCAAATCTAAGTTATTTTTCTACTAGAGTCTTGAAGACTTTAAATTTATCAAATGCTTCATATTTATATATCAATAAGCCAATCCAACACATTCTAGTAAAATCATCAATGAATAATATGAAGTATTGTTCACCCCGAGGATACTTATTTCTCATAGGGCCACACAAATTAGTATGAATAACTTGAAGTGGAATACTTGAAGTGCCTTTTTTAGCATTAAACTGAACTTTAGTTTTCTTACCAAATTGACATGATTTGCATATGTCGTTTTCTGGTAGAGAGATGTTAGGCGAGTCATTTACTACTCCCATTATGCTTGACTTGTGTAATTGAGTGGAGATTATATGTCCCAAACTTTTGTGACAAAACCATCTTTCTTCTTATTTTCTCATCTAACAATGTTCTTGGTCACCTTCCAAGCCATATACATTACAAAGAGTTCTTGTTCCCTTTATAATAATTTTACTTATATCGATATTCTATGTCACACAATTCTTTGATCTAAAAACAACCCCATGCCCTTGGTAACACATTTGACTAACACTCAACAATTTATGTCTTAATCCATCAACAAACAAAACATTTCTAGTTTTAACCTTATTCTTTAGCAAAATAGTTCCTTTCACTTTGATAGCAGCAATTGAGTTATTTCCAAAGGTTATGTTATTTTCTTTCTTTATTTCATTAAAAGACATAAAATTATCTTTATCACCTGTCATATGTTTTGAGCATCCACTATCAATGTACCACAAATTTTCTTGATCTCTTGCATACAAAGCTAAACCACAATTTTCAGATTCTATGGTTTTATTTTTCCATACCTTGGATGTTGTTTCCTTTTTTTCATTCTGAAGAGTTGGTCTCATTCTTCTTCTACATTCAGTCCCTCTATGCCCAAATATATTGCAAAAGGAACATTCGGCTTCATCTTGGAGAGGTGAGAAAGTATTGTAAGAGTATTTATTTAACCCAATCTCATTCTTTTGTTTTCTTTCTTCTCTAGTCATGGTAGTTGTATAAGCAAGTCACTGAGTAGCCTTATGACCAAAATTATGAAAATTGAAGGATTGACCATTGAAGTAGAAGTTCCTGGGTGTATAGTACCTTTTTTTTTAGTTTCCCTTTTAATTGTGGTAAGGATGTTTTACCTTAGAGACATTTGATCCCTCATTCCTTTGCCGAGAACTAGAATTTTGTTGATTGATTCCCTTTAATGCATTGAGATAGCTTCCTATACTTGTTTCAGAAGATTTTATAGTCTTTGACGATTCTCCATTGCATCCAAGACTTGTTTTTATTATAGGAGAGGATTGTACTTTGATGATTTCTTCTAGGGTATCCATAAAAAATCACATGACTCGTCAATACATTAATCTTCAAATGACATAAGCAATTGATATTCTTTATTAGACTCACATTCTTCACCATTTGAAATACCATCACTATCTTTGTGTGTGTAGAAGACTTTCTTGTTTTGAAACCTTCCTCTAATATTTACTTTTGTTGAGAATAGTCCATGCATTCATCAAGAACCCACACTTCTCAGGGCTAAGGGATAGGTTCATTTCAATGCATTTCTTGAGTACTTTCTCCAAGTTGGAGAGAGCCTCAGGGAAGTCACCCCCATAAGGAGTGAAGGCATTCATATAGATTTCTACAGAGTCATGGATAACTCAGTAAAGATGCTCAGGACTTCCCTTTGAAAAGTGGAAGTGGAATTACATAATCCAAAAGGTAGGACCCTATAAGCAAAGGTACCCCAAGGACAAGTGAAGGTGGTTTTATCTTGGTCCTCTCAGCTGATTTGGAGTTGATTATAACCACTTAATCCATCTAGGAAAGAGAAGAGCTTCTTTCTTGCAAGACCATCCAAGACTTGGTCAATGAAAGGTAGAGGGAAATGTTCATTTTTAGTGGCTTTGTTTAACTCTCTATAGTCGACACAGATCCTCCATTTTCCATTCTTATTTGGGACTAGAACTAGAGGAGACACCCACTCACTATATGAGATGGGGTAAATGAACCCTAAATCCAACAACTTCTACAATTCTTCTTTAACTATGTCTTTGAGGGTTGGGTTCATTCTCCTCTGAGGTTTGTGCACTAGCTTGTAGCCTTCCTTGATATAAATGTGGTGAGTACACAACGAAGGGTGCACTCACTTCATTTCCTTATAACTCAAGGCAAAGGAATCCAGGTTCTCTCTCAGCATGTCACATAACTTCTTTTCCTGATGTGCAGAGAGAGAGAGGGGTTGATTTTCAATGTTTTAGCTGGATTAAATTCTATCATTTTGACATGAGTAGGACTTGAGTCAGCTAGGCAAAAATAATTCCAACGGTTACCTTCATATTTCTTTACTAACTCATCAAAATACATGGTGTTTTGGGGTTGATTCTCAGGATTTGATCAATCAGGTTGTCTTCATCATGTTCCCCCCTCCTATAATAGGATCTAGGGTACATATTGTCTAGGATGTGGCATGGTATACTTCATCTTCCTCCTCCACTTCTAACCATAAGGGTAGGTTCTGCTCTGGAGATGGTAGAGCAGGAGGGTACAAGACAAATGCCCATTTTTAATGGTCATATTCCTGACCCTGCAACTTATGTAAGCATCATTAGTGACTAGCCATGGCCTTCCAAGGATGAGAGGATAACCATTGAATTTGGTCTTAGGTTGGAGAACTAAGAAGTCAATAGGGTGTTCCCAGGAATCAATGGAGACCATCACATCCTCGACAACTCCCTCAGGAGCTATTGTGGATCTGTTTGCAAGCTTCAAGACTATTGTGGTCTTCCTTAATGATCCTTGGAGATTTAGTTTAAGCATGGTCTCCTGAGTCATGAGTCTCCTGAGTCATGATTCTCCTGAGTCAGATCTTCCTGTTTTCACACTTCATGTTTTGTTATGCACTAGTAGGATCTATTAAGGGAAGAATAAAATAATTTTGGACCCATCAATTGTTGAGGTTGAAGTAAACAGAGTTTTTCAAGGGTGGAAGATTGAAATCCAAGAAATTCTATACATGGGATTAGTTGAAAAACATGGGTTTGTATTCTAGTTGAATGAAGTGTGGAGGATCAATGGATTCCATATGGAGGAACTAATAAGATCTCCTTTTCCTTTGCACCAGTAGCTAGGCATCCTATAGCATTAAAAATGTGGAGGCAACACCTACTAGGAAGGAGGTTTGAAGAAACATTTGCACTAGTAGCCAGACTTGAAGCCATAAGAATGTTTCTTGCATTGTCAAGTTTTCGACATTTCAAAGTTTATTAAATGGATGCAAAATTTTCTTTCCTTAATGGAGATCTAGAAGAAGAAGTATATATTGAACAACCAGAAGGATTCATTTTAGAGAATGATGAAAACCTTGTACACAAACTCAAAAAAGCTTTATATGGGCTAAAACAAGTTCCGCAAGCATGGTATTATCGTCTTAACAAATATCTTCAACAACAAGGTTTCACAAAAGGATCCATAGAGAACAACTTGTACACAAAAATTCAGGATGATAAACTGCTAATTATTGTTGTTTATGTTGATGATATCATCTTTGGTAGTAATGAATAATCTATGTGTCAAAACTTTGATTTTGTTTTGAAACAACAATTTGAAATGTCTTTACTTGGGGAATTAACCTATTTTCTTGGTCTAAAAGTGCAACAAGAAAAATATGGCACCTTTCTCCCACAAACAAAATATCTCAAGCAGATTCTGAAGTATTTGATGTAATATTGTAAATCTGTATGTACTGCCATGATGACAGGATGTAGCCTCAGTTCTAACGATGATTCTCTCGCAGCAAACCAACCAGAGTATAGTTCTAGGATTGGAAGTCTTCTTTATCTAACAGGTATGAGATCATATATCATGCCATGCAGTTGGGATTGTTGGACGTTTCCAGGCCAATCCAAAGGAATCATATCTCCAGGCAGTAAAGAGAATATTCAAATATCTCCAAGGAACCCAAGACTTTGGTCAATGGTATCCTAAATATGCAGATCTTACCCTTCATGCATACACATATGAGGATTGGTCTAGAAATGTTGATGGCCGGAAAAGCACTAGTAGAGGTGCATTTTACATGGGGCCCCGATTGGTATCTTGGTTCAACAAGAAACAAAGTTCCATTGCCTTATCTACACCGGAAGTAAAAGATGTGGCTAATGTAACTTGTTGCACACAACTTCTTTGGATGATGCAAACATTACAAGATACAAATCAAATGTTCTCCAACCATCTTCATCCTACGTGATATTACAAGTTCTATTAGTATATCGAAAACTCCTATTATGCACTGAAAGACCAAGCATATTCCAATTAAGTATAACTTTCTACGAGAACAAGTGCTTGAGAAAAAAGTTAAATTTCCCTCCAAAGAATAGATTACTGATATATTTACTGAACCTTTTGCCAAATAAGCATTTGAATATCTCAGACATAAACTAGGAGTTGTCTCTGCCTCATTTTTTTGTTAATCTACTCTACTCAGTCTACAGGTGAAAATTCAAAAGGTTGCTTTTTGTACGCGGGTTTTCTAAGAGCCCTTCCACTAGGTCTTCTAAAAGATCTATTTCTGATGAATTTAAATTCAATAAGAGAAATAGTTTACTTTCTTACAAAACTTTTAAACAAATAAAATTTTACCATTTACATTCTAATCCTTATAACTTATTGAGAGCATTTCATTTTCATAAATTTACCTGAGTAACCTATAGAGGAATACCTGTACCAGTGGTTGGTGGAGATACCTTTGAGCTGCTGCTCCTACTGAACTCTCCTCTTGACTGACCCAACTAGATTTAGCTCCCAGCCAACTAGGAAATCATTCCTAGCCCAGGAAACCTCCACAGGTTCCCCAGCCCTGCGAGCCCAAGTCCAACCAGATGCAGTGTGTGTGTCCAAGATGACTGATCCAGACCAAGTTGAACAATAATTCCCTCCTCTCAACAACCCAAGAAACCTCCACAGGTTCCTAAGGTCTCCAAAATCACAACCAACCCCAAAATCATAAGCAAGACCCAACCTCCCCCCTTTTTCTCCCTTCCCGCTTCTCGTTTTATACCCTCCCTCTCTTCTCCATCTCAACCACCTCTCATTAATGTCATTAAATTCTCATCCATCCTTACAGTTGACTTATCTTCTCCCAAGTAAAGCTGGGAGTACATTTGGAAATGTGACATGAATATAAAATTGGGAAATTAATGGGAGAGGACCATGTCTTCTCCCAAGTAAATTTGAAAGTACATTTGGGAATGTGAGATGAATATATATATTGATAATTAAATGGAGAGGACTATGTCTTCTCCCAAGTAAATCTGAGAGTACATTGGGGAATGTGAGATGAATATATATATTGATAATTAATGGGAGAGGACCATATCTTCTCCCAAGTAAATCTGAAAGTACATTTGGGAATGTGAGATGAATATATATATTGATAATTAGTTGGAGAGGACCATGTCTTCTCCCATGTAAATGGGAGGGTACATTGGGAAATGTGAGATGAATATATATATTATTTGAAATAATAGAAGGAGACCATGTCCTACCTAAGATTCAATTTGAGAAGGTAAGTTGGGAATTTGAATAATAGAAATCATGAATTTTATATTAGACCAATATTTCTCAATATTTTCAGATAATGTAAACATTAATAAAATTTGCAAGATAAGATTTAAGTGGGGCATTACATACACCCCTCTTCATCCTGAAGTTGGAATGAAAAGATACAAGGAGTTCGAAAGCACAACAAATCAGAGAGACTTATAGCAATAAAATTTGATAAGTCAGAAAATCACATTACTTCCCATCAAGAGTCTCCAACTGATCTATATCCTCCTATCCATCCTGACCTACTTTCATTCCCACCCTATCTGTCCTTTGCTGCTTTATCAGTGGCAATGGCCATACTAACCACTGATAAAACCGACATGGTGGAAGCATCGAATACATCGACCTAACTTCCCCAGCAGGCAACTGGCAATCGTCATCACATGTCTAGGGGAGCGTGTCCACCACTGCCCTCCCACGATTCCAGGTTTTGGAGGATACACGGTGGGAAATGCCTCCACCCCTCCTTCACAACTAGGGTCAACGCCCTAACACGGACCACACTACAGAGCTGGTTGGACTTGTCATCGAATAATCCAGTCAGGTAGTCTTTGCCACCTGTCATTTGCATTTTACTCATGTCATAAGAGTGCATATCAAGTAGATACCAAATGTAATAGAACAATGTGCATTATACCTTCCCCATGAGATGTCTCGACCTTCCCTCAATGGAAGAGTAGCTCTTGGCTATCATATAGTTCTTTCCCCCTGCGAGTTAGCTCTCATTCATGCATTTATATAACAACAAGACATATAATCATCACACTATTAAGTCTAGTATCCACGTGTCAATTTTGTAGTTCATACTGGAAACAATCATAATTTCACTATGTCATTCGTTAGATAGATCATATCCACTTAAGCCATACATGAAACAACAATAGCTCTGATAAGTCATGTACTAGATAAATCATCACCAAGTAAGTCATACATCAAATATTTCCATCATCAAAATCCAACCTAAGTAGTTTCAGATTTTCAACCAAATGCATCAATATTACACAATGTTCATAAATAAATAACATGGAACTGCAAAATAAAACCTTAACATAGGTAGCTATCTACATCACAATGGGCATCATAAATGCTCATGTGACATCCTTTTGGAACTCCTTGAATCATTTAGAGTTGAAACAGACTCAACTATCTGTCATGGAAAATAGCATTTGAACCTAGATATGCTATAAGGTGGTACCAAAACCAAAATAATGGCACGCAACAGATTAGTGCACTATCAATTCCACTAGAAGGTGCTATTACAAGTTTCATGCATATAGTTTCTTTAAAATCTTAGTGAATATAAAAGTCCCACTCTTCCAATTTGATGGTTTTTTTTCATCTTCCAAACCAATTAGTTAATCTTGAAAATGAAAGACTCAAAACTTCAGAACTGTTTCCAGTATGATTTTCATATTTTATTTTATTTTATTTTAATTGAGAGAAATGCCTTCTAAATTTCAAGGTTCAAATTTATTATATATTTAATCATTGTTTACTAGTACTAAAACAATTTCATGATATATAATGTAGCTCACAATATGACCAGACAAATGAGAAATACTTAAACAAATGGAATAATTTCCCTTGCCTTGTTGCTATTAGTATTTCCCTTCTAAATGGCACCACATTTTTAAAGATGCTTACTTCTTTCACAAGTGTCCAGTGACCACAAAAGTTGCGAAGAAAGCTAAGGGTCCATTTATCCAAAACTAGAGACACATTACTTTTCACGGCATTTTATTCAACGTTAGAATAAGGGTAAAAGTGTATTCTAATATTTTCATTGGTCTTTCATTAACTAAATAAGCTTTCATTCTAAAATATCAATTTCTCTATGAATTGATCTTCTCACTTAATTTAAGATAATTAAAAACAATTATCACAATAAGCCTTACACAAGTCCATGGTATTCAATCTATGTTTCCACTAGAAGATTCCACCACTCATAGAATAATCATTAACGTGACATATAGGGTATTTCAACACATCCTAATCTGAATTCTCACGCTTCATAGTCATTTACTTCTCAAATTCGAGATTTGCTATTATGACTTCCTCTATGAAGAATGACAAATATACTATCTGAAAGATAATCCTACTATCCGAATGGAAAATCTACTATATCTTAAGTAAGAATAATGATAATCTACTATCATCAAAATAAAAAGCCACCCCCGTATGTCAATAGAACTGACTACATTCTTTAGATTGGGACACATTTTGGGTATAAATTACTAGCTTAAAAACTGCAAATTTTCAGTGCAAATATTGTTCACACCATCCATATATTTAATAGACACTGAGGTTGGCATCAAAACAAAGACCTTAGGTACAGATTAGTGGGAACAAAACTGCAAATTTCAAATGTAAAATATAGTTCACCTCATTCTTCAATCAGAATTCTGAGACCATTACAAAGTTTGTTCAAAACGTTCAAGTGACACATCCTTCGGCCAAATTTAATCATTGTGATGTGGCAGACTTAACTATACAATTAATGAACTTGGGCTACATGTCCAAGTAATGGAAGATTGTTGATCTCATTACCACATTATAAAGATGGGATATTCATACATTGTCATTTGTAATAGCATGGTTATTGTCTTATCCACTTGGATTGGCAAATGTTGGTCTCTCAACCTCTTCTTTGTACATCTTGAAGAGATCTGCATATTCATAAAAATGGGGAAGGTTATCTTGTTGGAAGTACTAGAGTATATAATGGCGGTGCCTTTCTTTACTTTGGATTAAGTAATTGAAGTTGTTTCCTTCATTTTAACCATATTTGGGATCATTGAGACAACCCTACCAGTCATTCATTTCGAAACAACACAATGTATTAGTATTGTTATTCAATGAAATAATTAAGAGGTTTTAATTGTTATTCATTGTGTGAGACATAGAATTCAAAGTTGTGTAGCCCCATTGAACAAGAGGTAGAATTAAGCGGCCTAGAGTACATTAAAAAAGGTGCCATAGTAGCTCTTTATGTGCTATCCAATTGAAGGATACTCTCGAACAGATAAGACCAAAAAAAAGTAAAAATTCAAAAGCAAGCACAAGCTTGGCCTGATTATCTCTAACTCCACCAAGTTTGATGGCTTAATCAAAATGCCTAGAAACCTGGGATCAAAAGTACATGTCCTAAGACTATCAAAGTTCGAGGTTGAGTTCAAAATGCTTATAAATCAAGAAATGCTTATAAATCAAGATGGAGGGGAAGTGCAATATTTGTCAAAGTTTTTTTGGACCAAATAATTACAGTCTTCTCAAACAAAACAGTATAACCAGTTTCAGGGCCTCACCTCAAACTACTAATTTCAACATAATTTGACTTCCATAATTGATAAAAGGAGAAGGTTGCTTTGATAGTTGGTTAAGATATACATTGTGAGTTTTCTATTCTACGTTGTTGTAAGTTTGTAACTTTGGGATTAATGTCTGATAACCTTGAGTATCCCTGGTTTCGGAGAAACATATTGGCTCCCCCTAGTCAGAAGGGTATATTTTGATGGCAGAGCTTTAGTTTGTGAGAGCATAGCACATCATCTTTTCTCAGCTGCAGTCATTCAATGGGCTTGGAGTTCAATTTAGAGATAAAATTCAGAGGAAAGTTTCAAATTTGTGTTTATTTCAACAAGTAATTTTCATAGTTGTAATTTTTGATTTTTATATGGAAATAAAATTTCAGATTTTGTTATGCCCTCGTTTTCAAAATATTGTTTATATTCTAGTATCTCTATTTGGGGATATCACACTTGCCTCCTAGTTCTAAACCACTCAATAGGCAAATCCATTACTAGACTTTACAATGCCACAGTACATATATCCACCTCAAGAGTAAAATTATTTCATCTACCTCCACTACCTCTTTAACACAATCATAAATATCACACCATGATACAACCTAAGATTAAGCAAGAGTGTCTCATGTCATCAAATGACACACTTTGATAGATTTCATTATCTTACAATGACTAGAGACAATGACCAAACCACTCATCTCCCCATTGATATTTAATTTAATTTAACTCTTGTGTTTTAACATTTTTCTTATACATGTATTATGGCAATTGCTACTACTTTCTTTAAAGCTTTATGATTAATAGTGGGCAAGAGATGTCATAAACAATCTCTTGTGTTAAATATACTTCTTATAATATCCAGTCCCATTGACCATTTTTACTCATCGAAGACCATCAATATATTTTCTTCTTCTCCCCAGGATTGTGCAGCCAGACACCTCATTGGATCCAGAGGACTCTGATAGCAAGCTAGCGCCACTGTCGCCACCCTCACCATCAACTATCAAACTCGAGCATACTCGACATCATCAATCTCCATCCATGGACTTATTCACTTAGTCTTCTACATCACCAAGGCCTTTGATCTGGTTATATACATGTTTACGAGGTTGTTCTATTGTTGTATCCTTCCTTCATTTTATCCTAGATTTAGCTTTGGCATTTTCTAGGAGTTGCATTTGCACTCACACATTGTACTCGTAGTGGATGTACCCTTTAGTCCCAATGACCTACTTTTGTGGTCATTTGTTGGACATTAATAAAATTATCTTATCTTATCTGTTGGTTCTTTCTTTCTTGTTATATGTGCATGGATAGGCTGTGAAGGCCAATGGCCCATGTCCAGGAAAATGGCAACTCAAATTCTCAAAAAAAATTCTCATGTAACAAATGTCTACTCTAGATACATAAAGGTGTTGTCATAACTAGTAAGTTTTCCCCCGCAGCCAGCACAATCACAAAGAATCAATGGAGCACCTATCAAGTTATCATCAAAAACAAGATCTCCATATACAATCTTCAAAACACCATCCAAAATTTAACGTTTCCTTAAGACAAGATTTTACCTTGTTTGACACAATAGATTGTGAATATCCCCACATAACATGAAGGGACGCATTCACACAACAGTGAAATTTGATTCAGCCAAAATTCACATGACAGCCCTGTGGGCTATTTCTTTGCTTAACAATGATATGATATTAAGTAATCAAGAACTTGCAAGCCACAAAGTTTAGACACTCATCATCCAAACATTATCTGAAGAATGAGGCTCTCAAATATTAATTTGACCAAACAAACCTAAAGTTTAAAACTTCAGTATCATGAAGTAAGAATTTTATCCATATGCAAGAAAAATGTAAGTGGACTATCTAATGTGCTCAGCAAATTCTGTAGTCAGAAGTTAATGCTGCAAATTGCACTGAACATGGGAAAAAGAACAAAACTCAACTTTAAGAGCAATAGAGATCCAAGCAATAAATGAATAAGGCTAGACCCAGAATCAATCATTAAGAATTATGGTAATTAAAACTATCAAATGTGAAGAGTTTCTAAAGTCGTTTTACATACCCAAGCTTTTCTGACTTTCTTGCTATTGAATAGGGTGAACAGGTTTATGAAAATGCAACAAACTAGACCTAGGCCCTTCTACACCCAATTGGTACTCATTTGGGTGTTAATGAAATATAGGGGTGACTACTGTTAAATCATATCAATAGGCATACTTTTACCAAATATATTAAAAAAATTATCATAGAATATATGGAACATGTTTGAGATGAATATACCCAATGCATCAGAATTTCAACAATGTGGTCTAATAGGGAACTCCATTTCATGTTTTTATACTCAGCATTTGTTGATGATATGCTTAATATATGTAAGACACTCGTTGGACTTGTATCATTGTTGGAACTATGAGACATGAAGACAGATTTTTCAGTTTTCTTCATTAGATGGTAGAAAAAATGGAAGATCGCTTTATAAAAATAAAAATCATTCACCTATCGAAAATAAGCAAGCAAACAAAGGGTCATTACAGTACAAAGAAAGACAAAGTGTACCTCTTGTACACAAATAGTGCCTGTAGGACCTCTATACCTGTTAATGTCCCAACAAGGAGGAAGAACGCATTCATTTTCCACAATAAAACCTGAGATACTCAATGAAGCCATGATTGGATGAAGTAGATCTTATGATTTACCTAGAATATTATTTGAAGTAGATCTTATGATTTACCTAGAAACTTTGTTCATCTACCACAATTAAATTCAACCAAGCGCCTATATAGTCCTGCCACAAGCCAAATTGCCAATTGATTACCAAGGACATATGTAGAAAAACGTAGTTCTCTACTCAATGCTCATTGCCCAAATCTGGTATACTGGGGAAACACCAAATCAAAAAGCATAGACCATACTTCATTCAAATCCTTAGCATTACTAAAATAGTTGAATGCATTAGAGTGATTGCTTGGACAGACTGCTCAAATTCATCATGTGCCAATGGGGGCATTTGAAGAATTGCCAGTTCTTAGCTAGTGGGTG
Organism: Pinus tabuliformis; assembly: GCA_031772625.1. Lineage (NCBI taxonomy): Eukaryota > Viridiplantae > Streptophyta > Pinopsida > Pinales > Pinaceae > Pinus > Pinus tabuliformis. Next base: position 1,521,410,061 of record CM062819.1, on the reverse strand, counting down.
TCGCAGTGGTGCCATAGAGGTTCTTAAAAAAAACCCTGCATTACTGAATTTTTTTAAAAATGGCATCTAAAAATAAAAACCAAGTCACCAGAACCAAAGCCCTTCCACTGAAGGAAAGCAAGGTGGAGTATGATGCGGCAAATGTACTGATTGAGTGACAGGATGAATATCACCTACAGTAGATTTCAAAAAATATCCAAGTACTTGAATATGGTTTTCAATGCCCTCATTTAAACAGATATTTTTTTCAAGTTACGTGGTGGGCTGTGATCAAATTCTTGGCAAAAGATTCTAGATTTTGAATTAAATCAAACTAAAACTTCACTCCTTGCTAAGACTAATGTTATTCACTTGACCATAGCCTACTACTACTGCATCTCAAATCAGAGAAATTACCTATATCTCCTTATCTGATGTGAATATCAAACAACTCAGACATATGCTGCCAGCCATATTCTGAGTATGACATGAAAAATTGAAAATGTATATTTTTCTTCGTTGCTATTGGAGGGAGGCGGTTGAGAGCGGGGGTTGAAATTAATTGAATTCATACTTTTTAGTTTTTTTTATTTCGTGTTTCAGACACTTTATTACTGAGTGAGAATATTTCCATATGTCAATTTGTTGACACTTTTGTGGGGTCATCAATTTTTTTGGGGGAATGTTGCTTTAAGAAATGCCTCGAGATCAAGGGCTGCACTGCATGATGCAGACTTCTCTTGATTTATGGCAGGTCTGAAGGGTATCTGTTCTGCCAAAAGCACCCAGAACTTGCACCTAGCTTCGTCACCTTTTTAACCATTGAAGTTGGGTGGGGCAGACCATAGAGAGAATGGACCCTGGTCGATGGCTTAATACCCTGTTGACCTCACCATCTTAGCAAGGCCGTGTTGGTGAAGGGAGTCATGAATTGAGTTTAACTATTCATTCTTCCATTCTATCATTTCGTTAATTTTCCAATTATGGCAACTATACAGTCACAACTTTAGCGCTACAGGAAACATAGCAAATTACACAATTTAAAAAAATAATAAAATTATGCAAATTGAAACACAGGTTTGCAACAACATTTTGAATGCTTAGTGTTCACAAAACCATATCGCATAAATGTTGAGAAAAAAATAAAATATTTTTAGCCCTAAATGTAGTCTGGTCTAGTCAACACAAACGTTGGCTCATTTGATGATTTATGTGGCTTTTATACAGTAAAAAAAAGAATGCAAGAAATAAGGAGGCTAGCAAGAAAAATGACCGTATTTGCTTACAGTGCTACTATGAATGAAACTTCTTTCCAGTGGCACAGAATTTTGAATTTACGGACTGGCGTCTGTCAGTTACAGTTTTTTTTTTGTTTCAGAAAGGAAAATCCTGCTTCAAGAGGAGGGGCGACCAACTAGCGAAATTCTGCATTTTACTAAAATGCATCCTGAAATGCTACTTAAAGGGTGAAAAGAAAAAAGAAAAAAAAACCCTAATTACCACTGCAGAAAGTTTGAGAATAGATAAATATTCATGAAATGGGAGCAAAATCTTAGTTATAGCAAAAATTAAAAATAAAAGAATATGTATATTCTCAAAGCATGCATTATCGTGATATAAGAACGTATAGATCAGAATAAACTTTTAAAAAAATTAACAGGAAGAGGTGAACAGGGAATTGTTGAAATCAAAAGCTGAATGAAGTCAAAGGTGAGGCGAAATAACAATTTAACCGGGGTTTCATGTGGAAAAATCACCGGCAAACCCGCGTGCAAACTAAATGCACTTGAAAATTGACAGAAAACACATAAAATTACCTCTGGAAGCGGAAAAATACACATAATCCGAGCAAAATGAAAAATATCAAAGGACTTTTAGGGTCCTGTGCAATTCGAAACATTGACCTACTAATAATCCCTGATAATTCAAACTTCTGGCATGAAGGGGCCGTGCACTGGAAAATAGCCAAATATGAATTAGAAAAAAATGCAGGATTTGATTTTAGTCAAGTGCTACTCACAATGAAGCCATGGCACCTTAAGGTTCCTCCAACCACGCGCTGCGTTGTGTTTGATTTGAAACATTTTTCTCGAAATCTGACCCCTCTCTGCAAATTTCAGAGTGCAGAGTGGCCACACCAAAGGTCAGGCGGGCGAGGGAATGCCATGTAGTCTCGTTCCCTGGTCACTGAAGGACAGGTTCCCTACATCGGCACTTGAAATTCTGAAGCAGAGAAGCCTCTGGAAGAACAGCAGCAGAATGATGATGGCTGGGAATTCACTGTTCCCAAGCCCGACCTACAATTTTTTTTTGCAAGGCAGGATAACCCAATTGTTTTTTTTAGTAGAAGCATGCTATTGGGAATATGAACCGTTTCATTGTTTACGAGAAAAATGGGGTTCAGATCGAATGAAATGCATGCATATGCTCCGAGTGTAAACCATACTGATCGATTGCCAAGCATCGTAAGGAGTCTCTTTGCAGCATTGGAGTTGAAAATAACTGAATCGTGAATGGAATTCCATTTGAACATACCTCTGAGGCTGTAAGTATGTCTGTGGGTCTTCTTCTTGACACTGGTATCAATATAAACAGTGCACCAGTGTGCAAACAATGTGGGTTTTAACAAAGGTCAGAGTGAAGTTGAACTAATGAGCAAAATCAGGCATCCAAACCTCATGTCTTTGCTGGGTTTCTGGGTCCATGGGAAGACAACGCTGCTAGTATACGATCTTATGAAAAATGGTTCTTTGGAAGCACACTTACATGGTCCATCTCATGGATCTGCACTTACATGGCATCTATAAGGCGATTTAAGATCTGAAAATAAGTGCAAGGTAGGCTTTGGATGGAAAATTTGAAGAATCTATATTTTAATATTATGAGTCCTTACGAGGGTTACAATCTCCTTATAACAGAAATTGGGGTTTAGTGGGCTTTGGGTCTAGATTTTGAACCAAAGCTCTGATACCATGTGTAAGAGCCCTTCCACTAGGTCTTCTAACAGATCTATTTCTAATGAATTTAAATGTAATAAGAACGATAGTTTACTTTCTTACACAACTTTTAAACAAATAAATTTTTACCATTTACATTCTAATCCTTATAACTTATTGAGAACATTTCATTTTAATAAATTTACCTGAGTAATCTATAGAGGAATACCTGTATCAGTGGTTGGTGGAGATGCCTTTGAGCTGCTGCTCCTGCTGAGCACTCCTCTTGACCAACCCAACTGGATTTACCTCCCAGCCAACTAGGAAATAATTCCTAGCCCAGGAAATCTCCACAGGTTCCCTAACCCTCTGAGCCCATGTCCAACCAGATTTAGTGTGTGTGTCCAAGATGACTGATCCAGATGAAGATGAACAACAATTCACTCCTCTCAACAACCCAAGAAACCTCCACAGGTTCCTAAGGTCTCCAAAATCACAACAAATCCTACAATCACAACCAACCCCAAAATCATAAGCAAGAACCAACCTCCCCCCTTTTTCTCCCTTCCCCCTTCCCTTTTTATACCCTCCCTCTCTTCTCCATCTCAACCACATCTCATTAATGTCATTAACTTCTCATCCATCCTTACAGTTGACTTATCTTCTCCCAAGTAAAGCTGGGAGTACATTTGGAAATGTGACATGAATATAAAATTGGGAAATTAATGGGAGAGGACCATGTCTTCTCCCAAGTAAATCTGAAAGTACATTTGGGAATGTGAGATGAATATATATATATTGATAATTAGTTGCAGAGGACCATGTCTTCTCCCAAGTAAATGTGAGGGTACATTGGGAAATGTGAGATGAATATATATATTATTTGAAATAATGGAAGGAGACCATGTCTTACCTAAGATTCAATTTGAGAAGGTAAGTTGGGAATTTGAATAATAGAAATCATTTTATACTAGACCAATATTTCTCAATATTTTCAGATAATGTAAACATTAATAAAATTTGCAGGATAAGATTTAAGTGGGGCATTACAAATTTCATCAAGTATAGTCACGTATATAAGCAAGTTTCTTTGAAGATAGTCACGTATGTTTTTCTTTGATAGAAAACTAGTGCGAAAAACTTAAGATCAACCTCTTAGATGCTACTGACAGCTATGATATGATTTTTCCTGGTCTAGTGTTGATGGGTACAGTCTGCTGATATGGCATTGAGTTATGTTTTTCTCATTGATATTTATCTGATTGATGAATATGCTTTGATGAATGAGTTGTTGACAGTCAACAGGTATCATAGGTTCAAGGGGAGAATTAGCCTTGTAGAATATAATGCATTGTTGGCGTTATGGTTGTTGAATTATGCTACTATTAAGATTTGGTCTCAGTTATTAATGTCATATTTTTCATTTGATGTAAAGGTCATGTGGAGACCTATGTTTTAATAATTGTCATATTCAGTCATTTATGCACTTTTGAGGTCATGTCAAATATGTAATCCCACTTGGTTGGGTGGTAGTGTCAAAAATGTAATCCCACTTGGTTGGGTGGTTGAGTCAAATATGTATCCCCACTTGGTTGGGTGATTGATGTAAGTATGAGTCCTTGGTGATAGGAAGGTCATACTCAGTTGAGTTATAGAGTCATGTTCTTCATTTGAAAATATTTCTGAAGATTCAACATGTGCTCAGGGGGAGCATGGATAGTATAGTGCAAATCAGATCCAAAGGGGGAGCTTTGGTCCGCCCTTTGCCCTTGATGTCAAAGGGGGAGAGTATCTTGGTGTTTGAATAATGGTTATTTGATGTATCTAACAAGTTTCTACAGGTTGAGGTGATCAACACCAACATGGTTTCCATCAAGTCCAAAGGGGGAGATTGTTGGCATTATGATGCATGTGTTGTCCTTGATGGAAACTCACTTGTAACATAACAAGTATATGGTAACTAGATGAATCCACAATTCCATTCAGAGGTGATAGAGTGATGGAACAAAATAACAGAATGATGGGATAAAGGTTTATAGATCACAATCATAATTTTGATAAAGGTGAATATTTGAAGATCTATACGCGGGTTTGTCAAGGCCAAGTCACATACACGCGCAGGTACAAAGAAGCAAAGTCATGTGCGTGCTGGTGCATTAATTTAAGAATACAAAGGGTCCTTACCATGGTATTAGCCCACAATATTGAGCACAGTAATGGTTACTTGATTCCGTCCAAGATTACCACCAGCACTAGTGTAGTTTTGACCCATGGTATTGGCTAAGGCTCTAACTATATAAGGAGGTGAAGGTCAAAGTGTTAATTGTGCATGTGAAATGGTTTTGATGAATACTTTAATCTAAATTATATTTGCATTGTAAGGGCCATAGTTGACACATCGATCTGAAATAATTATGCACCGATGAATAGATTGATGAATCAGGATCATGAAACCTGAAATGACTTTCCATTGTATGATCTGCTCATGGATTGACTAGATCTAAGTATTGATGCATGGTTTTATTTGTGAAAATTATGATTTGGGTCTTTTTGAAGTTCTGAAGAGCTGCGCAATTTTAGGTCAAATTTTGTCGATCTATACGTAGGTCAGTCTCGGTTAAGTCAAGTATACATGTGGGTTTGTTTCTTCAAAGTCACATACATATAGGAAGGGTTTCTATTCATAAATGACTGATCAACCTAATCAGTGCTGCTATATCTCTATTATCTATCAATGATGTCCTCATGTTGATTTGGGTTTAGTGATAATGGCTGAAGTAGAATTGATTGAATGATGAAGTTGAATTTGGTTACATGTTTATTGGTTGAAAAGATCATTGATGCTACTAACTATATGAGGGTTTTGTAAGATAACAAAATATTTCAGAATAACTCTGGTCAACTCTATGTCTAATTTAGAATTACAAGTTTTTAGTATATTGAGATATGTATGCAGGTTGCTCTATAGAAAAGTGCGTATAAATGCATGTTGCCTTATGTGAAGTAGTGTATACATGTTGGTATATGAATGATCAGGGTTACAATTAATTATGTGTGTTGATACAATATTATGAGTTCAGTTCTGGTTATAGTGATCTCACTATTCTGTTTGAATTAAGTTGGTGTTTGCTTCAGTTGATCTACAAGTTTTAATGTATTAAAGGAGGTGGATCTAGTGTGAAAATTTATGAAACATGGTCCACGGATGTTGCTAAGAGTTGGAGCCTTCAGTGAGGAAGTTGAAGCTTCCTGCCAGTAGTGGTCGGTGATCAAAGGGTTGGAGCCTTCAGTGTGGAAGTTGAAGCTTCCTTCCAATAGTAGCTGGTAATCAAATCAGGGAGTTGGAGGTCCCTTCCAGTAGGGGGTTGGTGCTCGAGAATGAGTGAAGGTTATAGCCTTTAGTAGGTGGGTGCCTGCGTACTAGCATGAGTCTACATCAGTACAAGAATGTAAGAAGTTTTTGATATTAATAAATTTAAAGATTGAGATGATAGAAACGATGGTTTTCTCCCACATTGGGTTTCCACCTTAAATCCTGGTGTTCATGTGTGTTGCTTATGTGTGATACTTTATTCTATTCTTACTACACCTGCTTATTTCTTATCAGATGCCTGATAAGTCTCTTACATTCTGGTTTAAGTTTAACAGATAAAGAATTAGATGTTTTACAAGTTTACTAAGCATACGCTAGTTTCTTTTACAACAGTCGCGTACATACGCGAGCTGTGTTCAGTAAAGTCGCGTACATATTTCAAAAAAGAAAAATTATTATTGTGAGTTTTTAAAAATACTGATTCAACCCCCTCCCGGTATTTTTCCCAACAATTTCTTCTTAATCTCTACCATTTCATTACATATTGTCTTCAAAACCTTTTGTAATCCTTCCAAGTCAAAAGGATCTTTAGGGGATTTATTCTTGGATTCATCTTTAAAAGAGACCTTCTTGGTCTATTTTCTTTCCTCAAGGGAAATTTTATTCTCAAGAGAAAGGATTATTTTTTCCACAGATAAATATTCCTTCATGTTATCAAGCAATTCTTTTTTATTATATCTATCTACGAACATAACAATATTTGAAGGAAGTGCAGAAATATATCATTCAATCTATACATCAGTTCTTGATCTGGAAGTGTCTGGTATTTTCATTTGGGTTGGCCCTAAGATTTGATAAATCATTAATCAAAGTGGTAGTTGTTTAATCATCACCAAATTTTAACAAATATTTCTCTTTGAACATGTCCCATTTTTTTATTGACCCAACAGGAAAAGGAAAATACTAGGATTCTACAAATCCTTCAAATGTGTAACAGAAAAGTCTGACAACACAATCTTCTTTTGTGGCTCCATTAAAATTGATAGCTAACATGAAGTTGTGAAGGTTTTCCTCTACTGGGAGGCCATCATCAAGATTCAAATTAGGAAGCCATATTTCTAGATGTTTGGGATGAGGGTGTAATGGTGGAGTCATCTGTACTGCCCGAGGGTTATTCCATGTTCTTTGGGTCATTCTGAGAGTAATATGAGTAGAGTAAGTAGGAGAATACGTGGAGGACTATGGAGATTGAGCAATTGAAGAAGCCACTCCTATAGTGTTAGTGATTATAATAGCACCAGTTGATTGTGGTTAAGGAATGTGGATGGATGGGACTAGAGGATAATAAGAGGAAGGTAAAGAAGTAGAGGAAGAAGCAAGAACAACCGAAGGAGTATGAGGTGGAGATGATGATGTAATATCCCTATCATAAGAGTGAGTCTCTGGAGTAATTTTCTTTTTCCGATGAGTGGGTAACAAAAATTCAAAAGTTTTAAATCAATTTTTTTCACTCTGGGATCTAGTTAATACATTAGAAGACTATAAATAGGAAGTAACACGTCCTTCTGATATATCAGTTTGAAAATATTTTTCTCCAGAAATGGAAATTTCTTCCAATTTTTCAATCAAAGTTTTAACTTTAGGGGACTCTATAGATGCTTGAGTATAATTTTGGCCAACTGACATTGGAAGTGTGCTAGGAGTTTTGGTATTTATTTTAACAACTTCAGATCTTCAGTTAGGAGATTTGGGATGTGATTTGGAAGTTGGGGGTGATTTTGAGGGAGACTGACTCTAAGAACAACATTTTAATTTGGGGTTTGACCTTATTTCCATTCACAATCTAATGGCCCTCCTTCTAGCACCAAAAATGTTGAAGGCTTGAAATTTCTCCCTCAACATCGGGAAAAACCACCCGGTCGGGACCTTAGGGATTATTATTTTCCGTTTGGGATGGTAGCTCCATCTGGGTTTTATGGGACCTGTTTGCCTTAATATAAAATAATAAAATGGATGAAGTATATAGATGTCAGACTTATGTTGTGATTAAAAATGAGAATAAAAAGTATTTGAATTAACTATTTATCTATATATTTATCTATCTCGAGAAAGATTATCTATATATGTGATTTTAGAGAATATCGCATAAAACATGACAATATAGATTATCAAGTTAACACGAGGTTAAAGAAAATTATGATAACTAATTTAATTAAATAGTTAAATAAATTAGTTGATGAAATCGTTACACATATATGATATCATTGTTCATGCATATAACATATGATTTTAATCACACATATCAATCGTAAAATATGTATGACTGCTTACAACATATATATGATAAGCATAATGAAATAGACATTTAACTCGTAAGCAAAGGAAAAATAGATAGATAATAGTACCTAATATATTGTAACTCTGCTCATGAGAAAAACAGTATTGGTTCAACTTTCTATTAAGATAACTTCGGTTACAGTAATGCAAACAAATTCTCTCTCCAAAATTCAGAACCACTTCTCCCTTTCAAATAAAGGGGATTTATAGCTTCAAAAAAAATACAAATATAGTAAAGAATAATAAAAGTCTAGAGCGATTTTATGAAACATCGCTTAAAATAAGACCATAACGCAATATTAGATTTTTTTACAACAACTCGGCAAAGACTGTGAAGAAGAATACCCTCCCATACGCTATTGCAGTTCATATATATCTATCATAAGATTCAATTCGGGTGGAGATTGTGGTTGAATGTGCATTTGACCAGTAAATATAGTGTCCTTGAGTGTTGGCAGTATATGAGTGGTTGTGTTAGATAAACATCTAAGCATTAACCATTAAATATGAGATTTGACTAAGAAATTCCAATGGCATTCTAACTCTATCTTAGAGAGATTTTAAATATTCTCAACCCTTTTCTTTGACAAATCCTGCCATGTATTTGTTAACAATTTGATATCGGGAAGAGTCCCCTCAGGGTAGACCGAAATAATATTTTCCTTAAATAAATTATCACCGATAGCTTCAATAAGGTCAATGGAGATGTCCCTTGCTTTGAATACCACTGTTTTTGTCTGTTTCAGGGGAATTTCCCATTCTCTGAATACTATATCCTTATGCGATTCTCCAATCGTTGGGAGGTCGACTGATAACACTTTAACACTTTCTTTCCATGTTATATATCCCACAATCTTCTCCACAATATCATCAAATTATGTCCTCAGGTCGAACAGTTGGTCTACCAATGAAATGGTTGTGTGACACAAATTGTGAATCATAGGTAACTTCTGACAAAAAATGACCTATTGTTGAGCAAGGAGAGTATTTAATTCTCCTACTTCTTTGTTAAATTCTTCCAACTCAAGATTGACTCTCAAGTTTTCAAGCTCCTGTTGTAGTTCTTGAATATGGGTATCTCAGGCCTTTAAATCAGAGTCATATTGAACTTTAAGGGCGTTGAAATAATTTTGAAGCTCTATAAGTTATCCTTGCCATTGTTGAGAAATCATTTTCTTCTCATGCTAAGGCCTTGTTCTAATTGCATTATCCTATCATCCTCTTCCTTTAGAAGTTGTTGAATATTGGTAGCTTTATCCATAGTGGCACAAGCATAATCTCCTGTGAATTGTGTGAGTCTGACGAGTTCCTCTACAGGGATAGTTTGTGAACTTTTCCATAGTACTTCAAAAGTAGTGTTTCTAGGGACTAAGGCTTGGGTTTGATCAATCCTTCTTTTCTTTGTTTTCCTTTTGAATACAACCTTATGTTGGGGACTATAGAATATTATGAGACGATGAATCTATTTGACCCTTAAGGCAAACTCAGAGGTCGAGAATACTGATATAATATCTACATCTTCAACCTCTAAAGGCTTGTTAGAAGCCCCAATAGTAAGCGGGGTTTTCTCCATAGTCTTGGAAATGTCTAAGACCTTCTCCTGTGATGGAGTTTTCAAAACCTTAGGTTTATTTTCTTGAAGAGCCTCGCTACATTGTTCCAAAATATCCTCAAGCTTAGAACTTGGTAGTTGTTCCTTAATCTAGGTAGAAGAAGAAGCCCATGTTACTTTTGGATCGAGGATATCAATAATCCATTCAGAAGAAATAACTGTAACTTCTTCCTGAACTGTGATTTCTTATGGAATTTTAAGCAAATCCATGGGTAAATACAATAGCCTTGCTTCCCTGTATTATAGAGACTAAATAATTTCATGTGGAGATAGCTTCTCTGAAATCTATTTGGAAACTATGGCATAGGTGGAAGCTTTCTCAAACATGTCATCAAACTGAAGAGGTTCGTGAGAGAATTTCCTTACACTTGATTGAGTAGTAAACTTTTTAGTAGTTCCATGAGGATCATACTACCTATTAGGGATAGTAGGAAACTTAAAATCTAAAATAGAGTTCACCTCAATAGTTGCATGTTTGAAATTATCTAATGTGAACATACCACAATGGAAAGGAAAGGTAGGCTATACTTTCTTATTGGATTCTTTGAGCACTTTAGAAATTTCATTACCTACCCTTTGGTAGGTTATTTCATGGACTAGCAATTTATCAGGAATATGCAAGGGAAAAACATGTGGATTATCCAGATTGCCATAGACTCGAATGTAGGTAAACCACTATTCACTAAACCAATTCCCAACTCTGAGAAAATCTGTCTCTACTTCCAGGGAAATCATAGGAGCCCTTTTGTTAAAGATAATTTGATGAATTAGTAGCATGAAACCCTGGGAGATATTATAGAAATGGGTTTCATATTTATAATCCCAGAGGATACTATGGTATATGTGAATAGGAGTACGATCCTCTAAAGTCCATTTCCATCCCATGGTAGCAAAATTCATATTATAGCACAAGGCATCTAAAACATATGCACTCATATAAAAAGAGGGAATTATACCTTCTAAAACTATATGCTTTCTTCTAAAATATAGAATGTGAGTGGCCAAGTTATTAGATAAAATATTTCTCGAGTGTAATATATATCCTTCAGAAGCAACATCTATTAAAGGAGCCCATTGATCTAGGAACTTTTGAGTATTAGGATAGCAGAAAAGTCTACATACCATGGTAGTATTTTAGAAATAAGGTCCTGCAAGGGAGTCTACTGAATATATGCCATTTTCTTCACACTTGTTCTTATTGGCATCTCTCCTCAAATCTTTGATGGATTATGATGGATCATCGATGACACTCATGAAATTATCAAGGAATTATTTGTCATATTTACGTCGAGGAGTAGGCAAATGACACATAGCACTAAAATCACTACCACTGAAAGAGTCGATGATTGTATCATTATTTCTCATGAATTTTGTCTACAATGTTTACATGTTCCAAAGCCCACCAAATCATATCTGTGTAGGGCAAGAGCTTAGGCCAAGCAACAATTCTATGCAGAAATGAGTTTGCAACATCAATGTAGGTGGTATTGGAAACTAGAGCGAAATCTTCAGCCGTGATAGTTCTTTGAGTAACCCTTGGTCCCTCTTCTTCGAATGAGTGATAAACATATTCCCATGAGTTGAAACCAATGTTTAAAGAACAATTTGTATCTAAAAACAACCCTGGTGAGCCAATATTTTCATCTGGTGGAGTGCCTAACTGTTGTTGAGCAATTGGTTTCTTTCTTGCTTTAGTTACCCTCGACATATCTTCTGAATTGCATTTATCGGGACTAGACTATGATGTAGAACACATTACAAAGTGATAATTCTCTATCCTGAAAGCTCTTTATGCAAATAACAAATTTCCATAACAATTTCTTTCTTTAAAGGGTGAATCATGACAATCTTAATTTGAAATGAATGTTGTTTTAGAACTTCGAAAACCAGTAATGCACCACTCTTTGGATATTAAATGAAAAATGTGGATTCACGTGGGCGATGGACACATCATATATCAGAGGAGTTTTATCAGATAAATCCATTGGAGTGCGTTGCACTCCAAAATTTACGATATCTTAGGATTCCGATATATATTTTCAAAGATTAAATGGTCATAAGTGTAGGCAGGAAGATATAACGTGAGTTTGATATCGTCATTTTGGAATATCAGGGATTTTAAACTATGCCATCTGATATGTAAAGTTCCGATATAGGCAGAACTGGAATACGAGAGGGTTGAGATATTGGAGGGAAGGAATATCGAAGATATCGGGTATTGGGAGTGTAAGGAATCATAACATTACGATATCGAGATTTTAGTAATCACGGAAGTGTTTGGTACCGAGGATATTGGGTATCAAAGGTTGGTGACATTGGAGATTTTTAGATAGTGTTTGGATGAAAGCTACGATATTTGAGAGTTCCAATATGCTAGGTGGTAGTGTTGTGGGGCCATTGTTACTTTTAAATATTAGATATAAAGGAAGTGCATGTTTTGTGCTTTAGATCTTGAGGAAGTTATATCAAGGATTGTTTTATCGTAACTTTCCTATAAGGAATGTTATGATATTTGAATTTTCCAATACGACTAACACGATAATGAATTATTTTAAACAATGAAATTCCTATCGAGTTTTATAATATGTGCATGGTTTGAATCCTCCGACATATAATTCCGATATATGAAACATTTATAAGAGGGTTATTTACAAAAATTTAAAAATTGTCTTATATTTATTAGGACTAAAGAATTTTATTAAATTTCAAAAGGGTACCCATTATTTATTATATAGCTAAATAAATTCAAATGGGGGGTTGTTGAGTACTACAACATAACATTAAACATATATTGAACAAGATTTTTGTTCAGCTTTCACCTGAATTCTCCTAGATGAGTTGCTAAGAATCAACATGGTAAACCTCATGCTCATTCCATTCACCTTTGGATGATGATATATTTTCACATTAAATGTGTGTGAAAGAAGAAAGTATTCACATTTTAAACATTAAATTTATATATTTTCTCAACTTGAACATGTTAACTAGCAATCAAATGTGTACATGTACCATGCATAATAAACCCCTCATAATCACGTCTACTTGTGAGGGAAGCCCTATTAATAGAACTATATGTGGGGCCTTTACAATTTGTGCATGATATTGTTAATCACAGTTATGAGACATGTGTGATAAATTTATGTGCATTAAACATCTCACTTCCATATGTCTATTCATATTTTACTTGAACCAACTCTATCAGACAGTTGGTTGGTTCTCGAAGGAGGAGTACACAAATCATTACAGATAACCTCAAGCTAAACCCATGCACCTATCAAAAATGACATCTTTTCATAATAAACATGTGTCAACGAATATTATTCACATGCTAAACATTAAATTTATAGCATAGCATTGAACATGTTTACTAGCAATCAAATGTATACTTGTAGTATGCCCAAGAGACCCCTCAAAATGGCATCTAATATGTCTATTGGAACCTACTACTTCTCCTCCCATGGAGAGGCCTTGCAAGCGTTCCTTGGAGGGGCTGATCGATGCCATTGTTACTATATACAAGAGGACTAGTTATTAATATTAATCTTGAAGATTGACATTAAACAAGAATTAAAGTTTAAATATAGATTTAAATATTTTTATTATTTATTATGAAATAATAACAATTATAGAAAAGGGTTTAAGATGAATCTACCATCATTTATAAAATCAAAAATGTGATGTTGTCACAACATGTCAAGAGCATGCTCTATTCCTGACATATTTGACATATTTTACACCTACATTTATTGATTTTTTAATTAAAAATAAACATTACACATAAATGTAAAAAATTAATAACATAACGTGTAATCAATAACATAGTTACATATAAATTGTTTGAAAACTAAGAATTGTCATAGTCTGGTTACATGTTTTATAATATATCCACCTGAACTAAAACATCAAACCTGTAGGCCACTTTTCATCAAATTTTCAGACTGGAACCACTACCATCATTTAAACCTAATTTCAAATAAAAATACTGAAACCAATCATTGTATCAAATAACTTAATCACTAAACAAACTGAATCACCAAATCAATCATTCAAATAACTTATTCTTAAACAACCAAACCAACTTATATCACTATATACCCATTCATCAGAATACTAGACCACATATTGTTCATCACAAAAGCTAGACCTTGTCACTGAAAACATTGATCAATCATATGTCAGAATGTATACACTACTTTTGTGAGTCATACTTGTGTATGTATGCGCTTTCCTTGAAGAATATCTGCGTACATATCTAAATACATTAAAAACTGAATCCACATCTTTGTACCACTAAATTAATCATTCAATCATACTCTAAAAACATCACATATTATTGAGGCAAATGCATAACCATATGCTGAATTAATTTACTTAGTAACTCAATCAGTCACTAAATTTCAATCAACCAATGCAACGAGTGCAAATAGATCAAACTAAACCAAAACTAATTAGAAACTTCAATGCATAGCCACCAAGCCATACACTATTACCCATCACTAAAACCAAATTCTACCACCAAAAACACTGATCAACATCATGTCAGAATATATACGCTATTTTTCTAAATAATATTCGCGTATATACATGTTTTACCTTAAGTAGTCCTGTGTACATATATAAAAAGACTGAACCCAGAATCTAAATGACTTCACTACTAAAACAATAACTGAAACACATACTTAGCTCATCTGAACTTCATGTAGATCATCACATAGAAGCATCATATTTAGTCAACATATAATTCCATAAACTACTCAACTCAACTAGAACTGTCACACACAAATTATGATGAAAGATACATCATTAACAGACAAAAGCAAACATAACAGAACAAATCGACCATAATCATTAGCTCATACTACAAAACCCTAACATATGTATGTGACCCTTATAAGACACTTCCATGTATGTACGCGCCTTTCAAGAAGCATACCCATTTATAGATATGTCCATACTGTAGAATCGATACGCGACTACCCAGAAGTAGATTTGCATATGTACACGATATTTCTGAAGAAAACCTACATACATATATGTAATTAATGCATACCTTCGTTGCATAACATAACTTTAGTCAAACCCAAATCCCAACATATATAGTAATAAACACACGTCATAGCATTATCATAATATATCAAATCATAAGTAGATTATGTCTTCATTTCAGATCTAATAGATATGATCCCTCATCATACTCCTTGTGCACACTTATCTCAAATTAGAATAATTCATTAATAACCCATTACATGCACACCTAGTACTTTGATCTCCATCTCCTTATATAGCTTAGGCCTTACCTAATACCTTAGGCCAATTTTGTGGTTATGTCGATGGTATTCTTTAATCAGATCAAATGTTTGTTATCATGCTCATTACTATGGGTCAATACCATGGTAAAAATCCCTGGTATTTAGAATACCATGGTGCAGAAACTATATGCGAATTTTCTTCACCATACCTATGTATGTATGTAGCTTCTCTTCAGAACCCACGTATACTTCATCAAACTTCATCTTTATCATTCCTCTATCCCTGAACTGATATTATTTTGTCTAATCTTTCTGTCACATATGTACTAGCCTGAATACTCATCCTACTACCATCATGTTGACATCTTTATTAAGTAGGTTTCCATCATGGACAATACATTTGTCATAATGCCAAAAATCTCCACCTTTGCACTTGATGGAAATCAATTTGGTGTTTGGTCATCTATAGATATACCAAGCTTTTCTCGCAAGTCACCAAGAATTCCCAAGTCACCAAGAATTCTCCGAACACCAAGCTTCTCTCCCCCTTCGACATCAAAGGAAAATGGATGGCCAATGTTGAATGAAGGCTTCTCTCCCTTTGTTGACATGAGCGATGTAGATCTTATCTAATGAGTATGAACACTGAATATTGACCATGCTCACTTTGAGCACATGCTAAATTTTCTGAAGATATACAAAGAAGTACATTACTCTTTGACTCAACTAGACATGAAATTTCCTATCACCAATGATTCATTCTTACATTGATCAATCAACACAATGGGGTTACATATTTGACTTAACATTATATCACATGCCTAAAATGATGGGATTACATGAATTGACCACAATAGTCCACACATGAATGAATTTTATCATGATTTATACATAGGTCTTTAAATGACCTTTACATAGAGAGAAAAATATGGATTTTATAACCAAGATCAAAGACCTCAATAATACCATGATAGTCATCAGAAATCTTCAAACACCATATAGGATCTGCACCATAAGCATTTGTCAGCAACAACTTGAATAACAACATGCATGTTTTCATCATCAATTTGCAAGATAAGATAATGTAGCTTTAAGAGCATCAACTTGTGACCAAGTATGGAACATAAACAACATAATATTTTGTCCATATAGATATGCTATCAAGTCATCCTCTTGACCTCATCAAGGTAAACTTTCTCTTTCCCTTAGTAGGAAGAGCCTAAATCTATGTTAATAAAAGGCATGCGGATATTTTGTAGCATAGAAACATATATTTTCATGCATCAATCAACATATGTGAGAACCAAGCATATCATCATAAAGTAGCATCATTACTCAACGCCATCATTATGTCTCCAAGTATCATTTAGTAGATGTAGTAGTAGTATATTAATAACCATGTCTTCATGAAACCTACAGTAACATCATTCGCTTGGCCCATTTTCTTCATGGAAAATGAACTATCACATCAATATGCAACTTAAGTAATCATATATAAGATCCTTATTTATAATTCACCCATCAATGATATCCCATGACATATAGATAGTAGTATGTATCTAGTTTCTCATCAATGATAAAATTCATTAATAACAAACCATGAACTCACCATCATTTATCAAACTTTTTTAGTAACCCATCTCCTTGATACCATCAAGAGAAACAATCCTTAAATAATATTCCATGTGCAACATATCATGTACATGTGAGAACCAAGCACTATAGGCATCATCATCCATAACTGCACCGTATGCAATTTATGGATTTATAATGACAACAACATAAAAGTAATGAATGACACTCATCATCATCAAATAATGAGGTTGTATAATCAATATTTGTTTATCTCCTTGAACTTATGAAGATCATCATGTAAGAAACACAACATACGTATCATATGCAACATCAAAAGAATATTCTATCATCATAAAATTGATTAGTAGCATCATAACAACTATGTGACTCAAGCTATATATAAGTCTCATCCATGATTTCATCATAGGAAAACCATGTCAACAACATAAGATGATGCAACATATAGTCATCATTAAAAAACTTCGGCAATATGAGTATATGCATCATTATGTAACAACAAATTCTTAAGAAATCATAATGCCAACAATGCACTATTAGAAGCATAGCAAATGATCCCCTTGAACCTGTGCCAGTTGTTCATTGTCAGGTTTGATCACATCAACTCTTCCATTAGTAATGTCATCAAAGAAACTTCATCAATCAGTAAATCCATGTCATATTGCAGCAACTCATAGACCATTATAAGCCAATACCATTTATAAGTAGTATCTAACCATCGAAAGGTTGTAACCAACCAATGTCAAAACTAGAAAGCCAAATAATAACTAATTGAGGCATATTAGAACTTCTCCTTGAGTTTTTTCCATAGTTTCTTCATATTAGATAAACATACATGACTATCTAGACCAAAACTCGTGTATATACACGACTATCCTTTATGAGATCCATGTACATAAAGTAAAGTGTTATAGACATTTTTGTGCCTTACAGCTCTAAGCATGAAATGTCCATAATCCAAGGGATCCAAAGTCCCTAAAAGTGTTGTTCCTACCCCTAGAAGAAAAAGGTCAACCAATTACAGCTTCTCCCAGAAGTTCTCCACCAGAAACTACTCAAAATTGGTCAAAACTAGATCAGCGCACCTAAATGCACTACCAGGGTGCTATGCAGTGCACCTTGTACACACGGGAAGTGCGTTTCAGTGCACCTAAATACACTGTGAGGGTGCGATGGATGGAAAAAGACAAGTGGCGGAGACAGTTTGCGAGGTGGATGATCATGGAATCTTCTAGAAACTTCTCATGGGACACTTGCCTCTGAAAATTGCCCAAGGATGAGTAAGAGATCAATGAGATCTCCAAGTGGCATCAAGAACTATCAGAGAGAAGACACTAATCAAAAACCCAGAGATGACTCACACCTCTGCAAATATCTATATATAGATCTCTCATCCCAGAGATCCAGAGGTTGGAGGCTGGAATTTTGTTATTGCAAAGAATTGCTGTTGGTTTGAGATTGGGATCATTGGGTGCTTAATGCTTTGAAGGGAGGTGAAGATAGGAATTTCATTTGTTGGGAAGGAGATGCTGGATTGGAACTCTCTTGGTTGTATCTCCTCCTGAACCTTGTTATTCATCAATAAAGCTATCTTGGTTTCTCCTATATGCTGATGTGTCTTTGATGTATGATTGCATTAGTGTATTTGGTTTATTTCTAATCCTGAACTAGTTATGAATATGAATCTATGTCTTTGTGTAGTATTCCCTTCTTGTGATCTTGCAGGAACCTGTTGAAGCTGGGCGAGTGAGAAGACAAGTAGCTGGGAGCTCCCAAAGAGAAGAGAAACCGGATCGAGGGACAAACAGAAGACACCAGTTAGTCCATCCATCTCTCTTCATTCTTATTTCATAAAGGAAGAATACTAGAATGGCTGTCTCTGTTTGTTGCTAAGGCACTATCACACCTTAGGTGGATAGGATCGTCCTACATAGGCATTTTTACCCACAACAAATTGGCGACTCCACTGGGGAGATCTGTTTAGTCATTTTATTTGTGTTTCTATCATTGTTTGTTTCATAGACTCAAGAGCAGCAATCGAACTGTATGTGCTATTTTCAGATGCAAAGTAGACAGCTGCTGCTTTGATCCAATCACTGGATTTTTCTATGATCTGAACAATGGACTCACAAATGATTTGATGATCCTTTGTGATAGATCTTAGCCCTCCTTCAAAGCATCCCTTTGATAGTACCTTGCTTTTTGCTTTTATTTGGCCTGAAACCGTAGATTAAATAGCAAACCGTGACCCAGAACCCGGAGAAAACTCTCGTTTCTCCTTCAGCGCAGGCTCTGTGAAGAGACTCTGCATTTCAACGCAGTTCCCGTGAAGGCTACCTGCGTTGAAATTCAGTTTCCCTGTTATACAGGTGCGCTGATCCAGCTTATGCCTTGTGCAGCTGGGGTTCTTTGCTCTGTTTTGCCTTATTTTGATCTCTGATTTTTTGCAGCCTGTAACCAGCATAGGTACCTGTCTGATAACCCCTTTTCTCTGCCTTAATTCTGCCTCCTTTGTACGAAAATACTGTGAGTGTTTTTATGTGTTTGTGGCATCATTTACAGTTTTCCATTGCAAGAGTGAAATAGTCATACTGTAGCCCTTGATTCAGATCTGTTGATTGTGGTCTTAGGAGAGAGTTCATTGGCTGTTTTACAGTTGGTTATACATTTGCTTTTGCTTTTGGTTTGAGTTTGTCTTTTTTAAGTGTCGAAACAAGTGTTTATTTCGAAAATCGTAAAGTGTTGTAATCTCTTCTACCCTTTTTGATTTCGAAAAAGTAAACTTGTTTGTAGTTGTCATTTAAAAACAAATTCAAAGTTGTGCAAAAACTTTCTTTTTAGGCATCAATATTAAGAAAGCGAAAAACAAACACTTGCATTTGTGCATTTGCATGTTGATAGTTTGTATGCTTGATTTAGGAAAAGTGCATTTATAGTGTGTTGCTTGCTCTTTGAGAAAAGATGGTGTCTTTCTTTTCCCTTTGTAGCTAGGATTTTCATTATTGAAAAAGAGATAAAGATTTGCTTATCATATTTTAGATTGCATTTAGGAGTTGTATCTACATCTCGTGGTGAACCTCAAAAGGAAAACTTCTAAAAATATCAACTTAAAATAAACTGAATGAACTTAATAACGCTTTGTAACATAACGCACAACATAGAGGTCTAGGCTAGAGACGTGTTCCGACGTCGTAAAACCTGGTATCTGTTGGCCTCACTGATGGTTGGGTGATTCCTCCTGAGGGACCAAAAGTGCCAGTACGGATTGTGCTCCCACGTACCGTCGCGTATATATTGGGAGACCCCTATAGGCTCAAAAGCTTTATCCTTAGGAATCCGTGTCGACCGCCCTACTGATCGCAGTGCACCGAACACAGCATTCGGGAAGATTGACTACCGTACGGTAAAACGTATTCTGCAGTTTTGTGATTGGTTTGGCACACCCTCTACCTAGATCTCCAGAACAGTTCCTTTTGGCCTTTTTCAGACTCTATAATGGAAAAAGTCCATCCGAGTATTTGTCACTTCGGGCTCGTTAAAACATCGAAGGCGACTAGAGTCATCTTTTGTTTTTTCTCGACTCTTTAAAATTGAAAAAACAAGTTGTGTCTAAAGCGTCGTAAAATTTATTTTAAACGGGATAATCATCACCTTTCCCTCATTGATCTTCGAAGTTAGTCTCCCTTCATCACAAATTCTTGTAGAATCGCTAAGAAATCTTTTGGATAGACTAGATATGTCTGAACAACCGTCGACATCTAGGACTGTGTCATCCGACACAGTAGCAGCAGAACCTCCTGCTGCTACTCCAACAATGTACGCCGGTATACCATCTGTCCCAGCAAGTTATCAACAACAAGTCGGAGTCCCATCAAGGACGACGACGTGGTTAGTTCCTATTTCTTCATCTGGATTATCATCTGGCATTTCTTATGTTGAAACTCAACAAATTGATCCAATGTGTCTTCAAAGGCCAATTTACCCTTTAAGTACTGGATTTCCACCATATGGAGGGCAGTACGCTTTTTCATTGTTCCCTCCTAGAGAACAACCATATGGGAGTTTACAACAAAGTTCAGGTCAAACTGGAATAACACCCAGCGGTTGGGTACCAATACTGCCTCAACAACCAGGGGTTGTATATTCAATACAACCAGTACACCCTGTGTCGAATATTCCCACCATACCTGCTATGGTGAATGCGTTGCAAGTACAAGCGCTACCTGTTGTATGTCGACCCCAAGTTTCTCAGGTTGCAATACAACAGCCCCTTGTCTCAACGACTCAATCACAACCTCAGGTTAGTGCCTCCTTATTTGGAGCGACTCAGGCTCAAACAAGTACTATGACTCCTCATCTTGGTCAATCATCCAGTATTGGACAACAGCAAATGGTCCAACAACCAGAGCTGGTTCAATCTCAACAACCGCCATTCCAGCAATCATATCAAGGACCTGAGCAACAAGCCTTTGTAAGTAATGGGCAACCATACTATAATGGTTATGCCCATCAACCTTGTCAAAGTTGCCAGCATTATGCTGGTTTGCAAAGACCCATTGCTCAGGCGATCCCATCTTATCCTGGGTATGCTTCGCCTAACCTGAATCAACAGTTGCCCTTTGTAGCAACTCTAGAATTACCAGATCTAAACCGGCTAACAAATGATCCAATTGCTTATGCCCCTTGGTGGCCAGCGATTCCGCATAAACTTCCGTCAGATATTCCTAAATTTAATGGAAATCCGGGTGAAGATCCGTCGAATCATGTGATGACATTCCATCTATGGTGTTCATCCAACACCTTAAATGATGATTTGATCAGACTTCGCCTCTTTCAGAGGACGTTAATGGGTCCAGCGGAAAAATGGTATATTGAATTACCTAGAGCTTCGTTCGACAATTTCAGTACCTTAGCCACAACCGTTTTAACCCATTTTCAATTACCAATAAGGTATGAAATGGGAACGGAAATCCTTACCAACTTCAAACAGACAACAACCACTCACATATCTGATCATATACATGAGTGGCGACGTCGTCGTAGGATGGTAAAAACATACGTCCCCGATCAGCTATTAGCTGAATGGTTTATCAAGTCATTACTTCCTACCATCACGGAAGATGTGGCGAAGGGGGGAGTCGTAACGGAAGAGAAAGTTATCGCTCGTGCGCAATATCTGGACTTAGTATATACTCAGTCTGGCACGCTCTACGACAAAATACCTGACGCCCCTAGACCAGAATTCTCAATTCCTCCTCCTCCTAAATCAAACAATGACTCTCATGCCGGCGATGGCGTGATTGGCACAACAGAAACGGAATCGACAAAGGTTACATCTAAAAAAGCTCGTAAGATTTCTAGTCAAAATGCAAATGAGGAACTTCTTGCCTCGGAAGTAAATGCCGCGTCGATCGACAAGGGCAAACAACTGAAGCAACCAGGGGGCAAGAAGAAAAAGAAAGGGAGAAAAAGGAAACCCCCTGCGGGGTGTCATATATGCGATGAGGATCATTGGACGAGAGATTGTCCACATATACCTGAAGTTAAGAAACTCTTTAAGAGTTCAAAAACCTCATCAGTATTGACTGATCCGTTTCCAAACCCGGGAACCAAACTGGTTGCTAGTAAAAATGCTTCCCGATCCCAAGTGCTTATGTTGTCTATCTCGAAGCAGCAAAATGATGCTTTGACAAGGAATAAAGATTACGGGAATCCACAGCTGTCGAATAACAAGGCTAATGAACAACCTAGTAGTTCGACGACAACTTTGACCAAAGTTGTGCCACCCATCATTCCTGAACAAATGATAAAGTCGCTAAAGGGAGTAGTACACAAATCGACGTTTAATCCCCGTGCAAAAATAGCACAGAATTACAATATAATAGAGGACCTGGCTCAATCGTCATCCGCTATGTCGACACTTGAGGTACCGCAAAATTGCCCCTCCCAAGAGCAAGCTTTATTATCAGCAATAGGTGGGAATGGCCCAATGGATTCCAATCTTGTCACCTTTGATCATAAAGGATATGACCCTCAGTTACCAGCTCAACTAGCTTTCCTTATTCAAGTGAAATCCCTCAACAAAACTGTTCATAGAACAATTATTGATGAGGGGGCATCTACGTGTATTATGTCGATGAGTTGCTGGAAAAATTTAGGCTCACCACCCTTGTCGAGATCGTCAATGACGTTAAAAGCATTTGATGGACGATCATACACTCCATACGGGATTTTAAGTAACTTGCAAGTTGAACTAGGGGGAAAAACAGTAGGAAGTGATGTTGAAGTAATTGATGGAAACCTCGATTACAACGTCCTACTGGGAAGGCCCTGGATATATGCCATGGCCACAGTTGTGTCGACCTACTTAAGGAAGATTGCATTTCCCTTTCAAGGAGAAATTACAATCGTCGACCAACAAACTTTCCTACCCGACAGTTCACAAGTTACGGGAAGCATTCCAATGATCCATGGAAGCAATCATTCGCTTCAAAATATTGGAGTAGGTCTCCTAAAAGACCCTGCCTTAATGGGTACTTTTGCCCTACCGCCTCCGAGTAATCTGGCGGAAGTGGCCACAGTGGAAACCTACAATATGAAATCTTCTATATCTAATGGATTCCAAAGATTCCTCAACATTTTGTCAGCATGGATCATCGCCATTTTAGAAATATTGTAGCAATCAATTTTCTTGGCCTGGGGGGCAACCCCAAATCAACGCTCATCAAGCGTTCGGATAGATAGATCTAAAGAATATGGTACCCCGTCACATCCTTGGTCGCAAGTGCATGTCACCGACGAAGGAATTGTCCAATCAATGGTAATTGACGGGGCACCATGGAATGATGCCCACCATCGTTCCCTTCTCCCGGATTGTGGGGAAGATACTCAAGATGACCTTTATCATCCTTCAGTTTTCGATTTTCTATCAAATACTGTAAATACAGTGGGCTCCGAGGACGGTTCTTATCTCGTGTCAACCTTGTTAAAAAATGAAACAAAGAGTCATGAGGATAGTTCTTTTACTTTGTCAACCTCATTAAAAAATGAAACAATCCCCTTTCCAAATCTCAAAGGTAAACCTTCATTCCAACCACCAAGTTGAATGCAATGAAGCTTGGGGGGCATGCACCTTGATTTGCGTTATTATGCTGGGGGCATGCAAACTTATCATGAGCAGTGTTACCAAAGGGTTCAAGCTCGTTAAAAAATAAACCCTCCTCGAGCAATTTTAGCACAAAGTTCATGCTCGTTAAAAAATAAACATAAGATCGAGAAAATGTTTCAACCCGCATTTAAGCTCGTTAAAAAATGAACTATCCTCCAATAAATAACCACCATGAATGTAGTATTATCAGCCATTAAAGCCTTGGTAGTGTTTGCCCATCACCTCCACTTTTCCATTGGCCGATCATTCACCTCCATATGATTGTTTACCCATTTTGAGGAACAGCTGCGAAGAGTGATTTCACTAGCCATCCTTGTGACACTGCCGTGATTTGGAAATTCCAATCCTTCCCTGGAATCAGCTGCTACCCATTTTATCACTCGTTCCTCAAAAGACGAGTCTTATTTAAGTTCTTTTCATCTGACTCGTAAAATATGAAAAGATTGCTGAGTCTTGGCCTTCCAGCTCGTTAAATTGACCGGAAGTGCTATCCCTCCTCTAGATTTTAATCTTTTTGGACCTGAGGGATTATTGCACAAAAAGATCGAGCGCTTGTTTTATTCGGCTCGTTAAAACTATCGAAAATCCATCCCTTCTGTATTGTTTTATACTTTTTCGGACTTAAGGGATTAGATGACGAAAAAGGACTTTCGGAGTTAACTTTACGTACCTTTTCAGACTCTCTAAAAATGAAAAGGACCAAGTTATCCTTGTCGTTAGACTCGTTAAATGCATTAAATAGCGACAAACTTGTCTTTAGACGAGAACGAGTTTCACTATCGCTAGGCTCGTTAAAACATAGCGATGGGTTTGCCGAAGGACAAATTATAGAACAAGCATATGTTATCCTCCTCAAGCTTGACAAAAATAAAGAGGTACTGGTCAGCAATGACTGGGGAAAAATTCGGAGAAACTCAAAGAAACTTTATTGGTAGCAAGTCGCTCTTGAACATGACACTTCTCCTCCATACCACATCGGGTTGGGTTGTTTCATTCACCGGTCACATCACCATGGTCTCGCCATACCATCCACATTTGGGGTAAATGCTACCAATCCATCGCATAAGTGTCACCATATGTTCAAGAGAAGTCGTTCAGAGAAGTCACCTGTGTCCCATCCACTACCATACATTATACTCTTTCATGACCGCCACCCTGAATCATATATCATCAGATCATTTTCACCTCCATCAAAATCATTTGCTCCGTTTCGTGTCATTGATGTGGGATTCATTAAGGCCCTCTTTTGACAGATCGCTTCTTGTCGACATCAGCTTATTATCCAAGAAGTTGATCTAGGAACACCCCCTTCAGTACTTTGAAGCTTGCATGCCTCAATGGCAAGTTTCTCACTTCCGGCGACAGGTATACATCAATGACCTTCGACCGAAAGATTTTGCGTGGTGTTCGACGCCAAGTCCTTTATTCACACCACGTGAATTGTACTGCAGTACCTTGAGGGTCATTATCATTATCGGTGATTCCTCTCGCGCTTGTTAACAGTTTACATCATTGACTGGTAATCAAGCGATGTCTTTCCATGTTTGACTTCAAAACATTTCTCACATGGATCGACTTGTACTTAGAGTGAAGATCGGACGAGATTGAAGACCCCGGATCTAGTTTCATCCATCCGGGCTGCAATATATATTCTGGAAAAATAAAGACATTGACATGTAAAGTTCCAGCACAGATGATCATCCTACCAAAAGGATGATGACTTCATCAAAATCATCAGTCTACCATCAGACGATTGTCTGTCCTGTGTACATAAAAATGAATTTATAAAGCTGAGCATGGGAATCCCGCCTCAGCTAGATCATGAAAACAGTATGAAAATAATGTATTGTATTGTATCTTATTACAGGTCTCCTCCCAGCATTGAATGAACTTCGGATCCTCCTAATAAAGCATTTCACCCGATAAACGACCTCATACTTTAGGGGGCAACTGTTATAGACATTTTTGTGCCTTACAACTCTAAGCATGAAATGTCCATAATCCAAGGGATCCAAAGTCCCTAAAAGTGTTGTTCCTACCCCTAGAAGAACAAGGTCAACCAATTACAGCTTCTCCCAGAAGTTCTCCACCAGAAACTACTCAAAATTGGTCAAAACTGGATCAGCGCACCTAAATGCACTACCAGGGTGCTATGCAGCGCACCTTGTACACATGGGAAGTGCGTTTCAGTGCATCTAAATACACTGTGAGGGTGCGACGGACGGAAAAAGACAAGTGGCGGAGACAGTTTGCGAGGTGGATGATCATGGAATCTTCTAGAAACTTCTCATGGGACACTTGCCTCTCAAAATCGCCCAAGGATGAGTAAGAGATCAATGAGATCTCCAAGTGGCATCAAGAACTATCAGAGAGAAGACACTAATCAAAAACCCAGAGATGACTCACACCTCTGCAAATATCTATATATAGA
Source organism: Pinus tabuliformis (assembly GCA_031772625.1). NCBI lineage: Eukaryota > Viridiplantae > Streptophyta > Pinopsida > Pinales > Pinaceae > Pinus > Pinus tabuliformis. Next base: position 1,521,383,443 of record CM062819.1, on the reverse strand, counting down.
TCTCTCATCCCAGAGATCCAGAGGTTGGAGGCTGGAATTTTGTTATTGCAAAGAATTGCTGTTGGTTTGAGATTGGGATCATTGGGTGCTTAATGCTTTGAAGGGAGGTGAAGATAGGAATTTCATTTGCTGGGAAGGAGATGCTGGATTGGAACTCTCTTGGTTGTATCTCCTCCTGAACCTTGTTATTCATCAATAAAGCTATCTTGGTTTCTCCTATATGCTGATGTGTCTTTGATGTATGATTGCATTAGTGTATTTGGTTTATTTCTAATCCTGAACTAGTTATGAATATGAATCTATGTCTTTGTGTAGTATTCCCTTCTTGTGATCTTGCAGGAACCTGTTGAAGCTGGGCGAGCGAGAAGACAAGTAGCTGGGAGCTCCCAAAGAGAAGAGAAACTAGATCGAGGGACAAACGGAAGACACCGGTTAGTCCATCCATCTCTCTTCATTCTTATTTCATAAAGGAAGAATACTAGAATAGCTGTCTCTGTTTGTTGCTAAGGCACTGTCACACCTTAGGTGGATAGGATCGTCCTGCATAGGCATTTTTCCCCACAACATAAAGTGTTGAAATTTTATACCTAGAGCTCCCCCTAAGCATGTACTATATGTTCCTATTTCACTGTTACTACATAAGATGCATTGTCAGTAATATAAGAAACATGAATATCAAATCAATATGGGAATCATAATCACTATATGCATATGTATAGTTCCCCCTCAGATCATACATCATTGATTTTGAGGACCCATTAATATTTTGCTCCTCATGAGGTCATGTACCTCACATCACTTCTTCAATCACTATAATAGGTATTATTTTAATAATAATCAACTACAGTAGAGATCATATTCTTTTACTCTGACGCTGAATCCTCCTCATTTATGCGAAATTTCATTTTTTTTAAACACGTATAATTTTTATGGATTTATGTATCCTCTTACTATGACTTTTCCAGTTTCTTTATCCAAACCTTTGCACTTGGTTTATGTAAACACAAATATATTTCCTTTATCTACCATTTTATCTACACTTAGAATATTCTTCCTTATCCCTTGAACTAATAAAGTATCAGTTGCTCCTCTATGTTTATTAATTTTAGCTCTACCTTTTCCCAGAACTTTTGCTAGAGCATTATTTCAAAGAATAACCTTACCATATTGTCTTTAATTGAGAGATTCCATTTTACTCTTATCTCTAGTCATGTGATGGGAGAATTTGTTGTCTATGTACCATTCATCTTATCCTTCAAATGAACAGGGAGCGAGACCACACCTTATCTATTCTTCATCTTTCTTATTATTATGAGAAATGTTGGTGGATCCATCTTTTTCAGGTCTTCTGACATCAATATTCTTATTTGATTGATTTCCATGTTTCCTAAGGTGATCCATACATTTGTTCCTCAATTCTTTTGCTACATGCCCAAACTTGTTACAAGTATAACATCTTATATGAGCAAAGGAATCATAACAATTCTAATTCGTATTCCTTCTATTGGAATTAATAGATTTGTGACCAAATATATTGCAAGAAAAATAATATCCCTTAAAGAATCCTCAGTACATGGAAGTTGATGATCTTTCTATGAAGAGGCTATTTTCTTTAGATTGAAACAGTCTACTTATGCAATTGGTTGCAACATGTCCATAGTTGTGACATATAAAACATTTAACATTATTGATCAGAGGAGAGAATCAATTAACATTAGGAGTAACTTATTTTCTTTGAAGATTAACTTTCCTTAGTTGTTGATTAGGTTGACTTCTTATCTCTTTGTTGAGCATTTTAGGTTTTGTGTTGTTACCCTTTAAATTCCTTGCATCAGCTTATGAACTAGATTTTACATCGACAGTTTCATGAAAAGCAAGACCAGAACTGATGGCGAGAGACCTTTGACTACTAAGAATATTATCCAAAATATTAGTACTATCTTGAAATATCAAATGTTTATCTTTTTCTTCTAATTTACCTTTTAGAATGTTTAGCTCAACCTCCATTCTTTGATATTGCTTTTCCTTTTCTAGATTCTTCTTCTTCATACCTTCTTCAACCCTTATGCCTTCTTGCACATGCTGCTTTGATTTGAGAATCTCTTCTTTCAGCCAATTTTCTTGTTCTTCAAATGCTTGAATTAGTTCTTCATTCCGCTTATCTGATTTCTCAAGATCTGCTCTTATAGAGAAACAATCTCAGCTTCAAGACCTTCACAATATTGTTTAGATTCCATAATATCATTTATTGATTTAATATGATATTTGTTATCATATGCCTACAACTTATCTTTAAGATTAACCATATTTTTCAAATCAATATCATTTTTTTTTCTAAGATCAAAAATATATTTTAACCTATCTTCTTCCGAATCAGCAACTCCATCTGATATAAAAAAGGTTGTTTTCTTACCATGTTCATTTTTCGACACATTGTTCAGGATGGGATTATTTGGTAGTTCCTCTAAAGAGGAATCTTCCCTTGGGATTTCTTCATGGATTTATTGTATCTTATCTCACACTTGCTTTGTATTTGTATAATGCATAACCCCATTTAATGTTGAATCATGTATGATATTAATGATGTCACTTAATGCCTTACTATTCTTTTGCACTTCCTCATCTAATGGAGGAATTTCAGCGTAGCCATTGCAAACTAGATAAAAAACATCATGGTTTATTATATTAGACTTCATATTCTCTTTCCATTGGTGATAATTATCATTTCTTATCATATAGGTACCCCTTCATTGTCCATTGTTTCTGACTTGCCTTGTTATTCTACTTCTAGGACCATCATTTTTGAATTTGTTTTCTATTTAAAATGATTACTTTAACTTCTACCCATGAGTGCAAGTTCAATTGTTTCACTGTCATCATCACTATCATTATTTCATAGACAAGTAAATCAACCATAATAAGAACAAAATCACATACCTAATAGTTATTTGTTACCATCTTCTTCATTCTTTATCAATAGAAAGTGAGGTGCTCCCAAACCTGAATAATTGTTGACATGTGTAACTTTCATTGCATCTAATATATCATTGTCACAGTTTTCTTAATCCCTCCTTCGAGCTATCTTATTCTTTCCTATCATCTTGACGAATCTCCTTTAAGTGATCAAGCTTATTTTGAAGAACCTAATTTGATACCAATTGTTAGGAAAAATACTGAGAGGAGGGGGGTGAATCAATATTTTAAAACTCACTTAAACCTTTCAATTTCTTATTCATACTTTTGTATGCAACTTTAATGAAGTGAAACGACATATGTATGCTACTGTGATGAAAACAAATAACATATATCTAGTTAACTAAATCTTCAATTAATTCATCATCCGTTTAAGTTGAATCACTACATCAGTACTTCTTTAGATATTAATTAAACAGTAACCATGTGTAATAAGTACATAATAAACCATCACACATAAGCAACACTTCAACACACATGAACACCAAAATTTTTAGGTGGAAACACACTGTGGGAGAAACCCACTACTACTATCATCTATGTCTTTATCTTTTTATTATAAAGAAAACATCGTACAAACTTGTACTGGTGCATACTCATATGAGCGCACAGGCACCCACCTGTAGAAGGCTACCCCCTCCTCTCATTTTCCAACACCAACTAGAATGGAGTTCCAACCCCCTGATCTCTTTTACCAACACCCACCAAAAGAGAGCTCCAACTCCCTGATCAAATTTACCAACTACCACTGGAAGGAAGCTTCGATTTCCTCACTAAAGGATCCAACCCTCAACACCTCTATGGACCACGTTTCATAATATTTCATAATGGATCCACCTGAACCAAAACATCAAACCTGTGGGCCACGTTTCATCAAATTTTCATATTGGACCCACTACCATCATTTAAGCCCATTTCCAAATAGAAATACTAAAACTAATCATTGTATCAAATCACTTAATCACTAAACAAACTGAATGAAAAAATAAATCATTGAACTAACTTATTCTCAAACAAACAAACCAACTTATATCACTATATACCCATTCATCAAAATACCAGACCACATATTGTTCATCATTGAAGTGAGATCCTATCACTGCAAACAATAATCAATCATATGTGAGAATGTATACTCTACCGTTGTGAGTCATACTTGCGTATGTATGTGCTTTCCATGAACAATACATGCGTACATATCGCAATACACTAAAAATTGAATTTGCATCTCTATACCACTAAATTAATCACTCAATCATTCTCTGAAACCATCACATATTACCGAGCCAAATACATAACTAGATGTTGAATCAATTTACTTAATAATTGAATTAGTCACTGAATTTCAATCAACCAATGCAACCAGTGCAACTAGACCAAACTAAACCAGAACAGATCATAAAATTCAATGGAAAACCACCAAGCCATAAACTATTACCCATCACTAAAACCAATTATTTCCACTACAAACACTAATCAACAACATGTCAGAATATATACATTATTGTTATGAAGAATATCTGCATATATAGATGCTTTCCATTAAGCAGTCTTGTGTACAGATCTCAAAAGATTGAACCCTGAATCTAAATCACTGCACTACTGAAAAAGTAAATGAAACACATACTAAACTCATCTGAACCACATGCAAATCATCACACAGTAGCATCATCTTTAGTCAACATATCATTCCATAAACTACTCAACTCAACTAGAACTGTAACACACTGATTATCATGAAAGATACATCATTGACAGATAGCAGCAAACATAACAGAACAAATCATCCACAATAATTAGCTCATATTGTAAAACCCTAGAATATGTACGCAACCTTTATAAGACACTTCCATGTATGTATGCGCCCTTCAAGAATCATACCTGTGTACAAATTTGTCCATACTGCGGAATTGAAAAGTGACTACCCAAAAGAAAATATGTGTATGATGCAATCTTTATAAAGAAAACCTTCATACAAATCTATAATTACTTAGTCATATCTTCATTGCACAACAAAACTTCAGTCAAAACCAAATATCGACATACACAATAACAAACACGCGTCATAACATTATCATCACAAATCAAACCATAAGCATATTATGTAGTCATTTCAGATCTAATAGATCTGATCCCTGATCATACTCCTTGTGCACACTTATTTCATATCAAAATAATTCATTAATAACCAATTACATGCACACCTGGTATTTTGATCTCCATCTCCTTATATAGCTTAGGGCTTAGCCAATACCTTAGGCCAATTCCGTGGCTATGCTGATGGTATTATTTGATGAGATCAAATGTCCATTGTCATGCTAATTACTATGGGACAATACCATGGTAAATACCCATGGTATTTAGAATACCATGGTGTGGAAACTATACGCGGATTTTCTTCATCATACCTACGTATGTACGGAAATTTTCTTCACAAAATTTGCATATACTTCCTCAAACTTCATCTTTATCATTCATCTATCTCTGAATTGATATTCCTCTGTGCAATCTTTGTTGGCATTATGATTCTGGTATGGCTTTATGATACATATGTTGGCTTTATGATACATGGTTTTGGACCATGGTACCTCGTCAGAAGTGTTGATCTCACGCACTTTCATGCAAGGAAAAGCGTGTATATGTTGGAGAACTTACCTTTGGTCCATGGTGGTTAGTCCTTGGTATTTGAGCCTATGTTTTTGGACCATGGTATCTCGACAGACGTGTTGATCCCTAGTATTGAGTTGATGGTATTGTGTTACTATGGTTTTGGACCGTGGTATTGTGGAAGGCCTAAGACTATATAAGAGGAAGGAGATCATTTGGCAAAGCATCATCTGAACAATTGAATATCTTAAGATCTGAAATATTGGGTTATTGTTTTGAAAGTTTGATCTATGAAAGTGAAGTTGAAAGCGAATCTGTGAAGGGTGATCTCTCGAGCGCTGCAGCTGCGGAAGTGCGGAGGCGCCACAGAAGGCGCAGTGCGGAGGCGCCACAGAAGGCGCAGTGCGGAGACGCCACAGAGGCGCCATAGAAGGCGCAGTGCGGAGACGCCACAGAGGTGCCACAGAAGGCACAGTGCGGAGGCGTCACAGAAGGCGCAGTGCAGAGACGCCACAAAAGGCGCAGTGCGGAGGCGCCACAGAAGGCGCAGTGCAGAGGCGCCACAGAAGGCACAGTGCGGAGGCGCCACAGAAGGCGCAGTGCAGAGGCGCCACAGAAGGCGCAGTGCAGAGGCGCCACAGAAGGCGCAGTGCAGAGACACCACAGAGGCGCCACAGAAGGCGTAGTGCGGAGGCGCCACAGAAGGCGCAGTGCGGAGACGCCACAAAAGGCGCAGTGCGGAGGCGCCACAGAAGGCGCAGTGCGAAGGCACCACAGAAGGCGCAATAGGGAGACGCCACAGAGGTGCCACAGAAGGCGCAGTGCGGAGGCGCCACAGAAGGCGTAGGTGCGGTGTTCGCGGCACCACAGAAGGCGCAGGTGCGGAGGTAGTACAGATATCCACAGATCTATACCAGTGAAGTTGCGATCCCTGCCTAAAATTTGTTTTAACTGCCTTTGACTATTCTGCAGGGTTTTGGGTTCATAACTGATGTTTGGTTACTGGTATTGAGTTCAGATAACAGCATGATTAATGACTTATCTTTATGTACTAGATCTGGTTGATAACTCTCATAATATCATTGTATATGTATGGATCTGGTGATTGGGTGATTCAGAAGGTTGTTTGATTATGAGCTTCAATGTTGTTGTTGGGTCCAGTATGAAAATTGGATGAAAAGTGGCCTTTCAGATTATGTGTTGTGCTTCAGTGTATCCAGTCTGAAAATTGATGAAACGTGGTACCTGGAGGAGAGAAGATTGTAGGCCAGCACCTATGTACTAGTATCTAAGCTAGTACAAAAGCTAAGGGAGATCTTTGGAGAATTGTAGCAGGTAGCAGCCTGCGTACTAGTAAATGGATCGGCTAGTACAAGAGCAAAGGGGGTTGTAGCTCCCGTACTGGTATAAGACTGCACGAGTACAAATATTGTAAAAGGATTTTCTTATTAAGAAGAAGATTGAGATGACTTGCAGCAGGTGGTTTTTCTCCCGCATTGGGTTTCCACCTTATATCATGGTGTTCATGTGTGTGCCTTATGTGTGATGATATATTCTCTATTACTGCATATGTTATCTGATAATATGGTTGATAATGTTCTAATGCACTCATTGAAGATCAATTAACTTAATCATAAGAAGTTGTGGAAGTAGCATATATGAATCTGATTATGGAAATGAAAAAGTTTTATTAATGTGATAATATTGATTCACACCCCCCTCTCAGTATTATTTCCAATAATCTTTCTATCACATCTGTACTAGCCTAAATACTCATCCTGTTACCATCATATTGACATCTTTTTTAAGTATGCTTCCATCAAGGACAACACATTTGTCATAATGCCAACATAAAATATAAAGGAGGGATTTATAATTATTAAAAATATTCAAGTTATAAATTTCAAATTAGAAGAAGGATACTTTTTAAAATACATAGTATTAAAAGAGTAATAGCCAAATTAAGAAGGGTATTGAGGGTTTTACCAAAACCAAGATCTTCATTTGAATTCATTTTTTTTTCGAATGCTAAGTTGAACCTTGTATGGGGCTAACCTCAATTTTAGAGGGAATAACAATCTACACAAACACGACATGTTCTCACCAATATTGTAAGAGTGAGCCCTTACTCCACAACTCTTTAAATAATATATTAAAAATTAACTCAGCCAACAAAAAAAATTAATAATTGTGATTAAAGGATCAAGTGTTATTTTTAATTGTTAGTGATGAATCCATGCCATTATCAAGTATTTTTTTAGGTCCATGGTAGTTAAATTGCATCCTAGGTTCATTGCCATAGATCTTGGAAGTTTGCACTATTGTGATCTTGAAGGAAAATATGTGAAAATTTCACAAATCCTGGATGTGTATAACAACTTGTCCTGACGATGAACCACACTTGTTGGTTCAAAACGTGTTGACAAATGAAATTTCATGTGATCTATGCCAAAAAATTTCTCATAAAACTCGATTTTGCATCTATCACAATTATTCAAAAGTGTAGAGAGAGAATGTCTTCTCTAGTGCATGCCTTGGCCAAAAATACCTTGTATTGTCCTCAGGAGATGGAACTTAGTTGTGGTGGGTTAATTTCTAGTTTATGGGAACAATCATCATGAGTTCATGAATAGAGTTGGAGCTCTAGTTAAAGAGAAGTCCTCTCCAATTAAATACAAGAAGATGGAAGTTAGAATTTAGAAAAGGACGAATTTAGAACTTTAGTGTTTGATTGAAGGAAGATGAGTTACAACTATAAGTGATGATTGGAGAAGATAACAAGTTCAACTCACTTAACTAGTTAGTCACAACTCAATTTCCAAATTTTTTACTTGCCTATTATAGCATGGAAAAATTCTATAAAGGAAGGATAAAGTGCACAATTTATTCAATTGTTTTGTGCACAATGATTTGGGAAAAGACAAGAGGTCACGATATTGTGAGAGACAGGCCTATGGTATGTGTACTTGGAGGAGCTAGTGCATAATATTGAGGAGGCTTTCTTGTGGTATAATTGTGCTAAGAATTATCAGGAAATTATGCACTAAGAAATAGGAGCTACATCCTAGGAATTAGGAGGTCCTTCTCTCTAGCAAATAGGTTACCTGTGCACAAGGAATTTTGGCCAGGTAGTGGAGATGTGTGCACAAGGAATTCGAGCCAAGCAGTGGAGAGCTGTGTGCATGGAATCTAAGCCAGGAAAAGAGCAAAGAAGTACGAGTTAGGTTAACATAATTGAAAGGTGGTTCTGGCTAGTATAGCAGAGAAAAAATGTGTTCTCAGTTGAACAATTGGCCTTTCAATTGATTAAATTTCTCAGTTAATAAAAGATCACATCAAAGAAGAGAGTTATCCCAGTTGGGTTACCTAAGGAAATAATTGTGTGAATATGTTTTTATCTTTATGTTCTAATTTCATTACTTATAAGTGCTAAGAAATTTTGTCTTAGTGAAACAAATCTTGGTTTCAGTTTGAAGTTCCTTTAGGTTCAAGTTTTTCATCTAAGTAGCTACATAATTTCATGGAAAATTAACATGGTATCAGATCAAAGATCAATGTAAATACTAGCACCAAGTTGTTCAATTAAGTGAAGAATCGCAAATCAGTGAAGAAATTGAGCACTAGAGTTTGAAGAGCAGTGCACAGAATTTCCTTGGATAATAGTATGTCGTTCCTAGGACTAAGGTAAGCTCACAGTTGAGAAGGAGCCTTGAATTTTTGTTCATGGAAGGAGTGAATCATAGTATCGTAGGAAGATAATGGGGTGGTATATTTTATCAAGAAGGCTATATTGCCACCTCAAGATCCCCACTAGTTGTCCCAGTATACTAAGAATGAAAACAAGGTGAGGCAAATCATTCTTGAAGGGGTCATACACCATATTATCCCTTATCTCCATGAGAAGAAGACAACATATGGGATTTTCAAATCCATCTTATATCTATATCAGGGTTCCAGTGAGGTTATGAAACTAGTTCTCAAAGAGAACCTAAGAAGTATATGGATGAGTAAATATGTGCCCATCATCAAACATATTTCAAATTTCACTTAGATTTGATATGACTTAGGTGGCGTGGGAAAGAAAGTAGTAGAAGAAGACCTTGTAAGTCATGTGCTTATGGGACTCCATAAGTATTGGTATGGCTTCCAGGATGCAGTGAGCGATAGTGAATATTTTCCCTGTTTGGAAAGGTTTTGGAGTGATTGCATTAAAGAAGAAATTCTGGAGAGGGATGAGAGATGGTAGATCGATGAAGATAGAGGATAGGGAGAAATTTTCTCTGGCATGAAAATACATTAGATCCAAGGAAAGAAATTACAAGGAGATGCTAAGTCAAATCAGATGAGAAAGAAGAAGAATAACTATCTAAAGAAGATCAAGTGCTTCCATTGCCATGAGTTTTGACACTATGCCACTAATTTTCCTAATCATAAGAAGGAGTCGAGTAAGGATCATGTAGCTACATCAATGGAGGTATATGTGTTTTCTGCCCAATTCGAGAAATATTTCTCATTGATAGCTTGCATGGAAATATCAATAGACAAAAATATATCACATATTGATTCAGGAGCATACTTCCACATGATTGGGAACAAGAAGTATTTCAACCACTTGAAGGAGAAGGACATGTACTTTTAGATTGACCTCGATGATGATGGTATATATACAGCTAGAGGAGTTAGTACTATTAGTTTTAAGAGGTAATCAAGTAATCCTCTTCATCTCAAAGATCTCCTCTATGTTCCAGGCCTAAATCAAAATCTTGTTTCAATAGCTACCATTGAGGACAAGGGTTATGATGTTATATTTAGCATAGGTAAATCTTACCTCCAGCACTTAGTTTTTGGATGTAAGAATAATATAGATGTAAGAAATAAGAATACGTAGTTACTATAAGTTTAGATAGCTGTTGTTGGGAAAAATATTGAGAGGGGGTGTGAATCAGTATTTTAAACTTCAAACCTTCAAATTTTATATTCTGAAATATTTACACTACTGTTATTGAAGAAACCAATGTATGTATGTTATTTTAGAGAAAGAAACCTATGTATATCCAATTTAATGATTTTTCATGTATTCTATCATATGATTATCTTCAATCATTGTATCAATAGATTAATTATTTTTCAATAAGCAATAAAGAACATAAAGAAATCACAACAACACACATAGAAAACCAGGATTCTTAGGTGGAACCCCAATGTGGGAGAAAACCACCACTCTATTGTCTCTTTCTTCTTTCTTATGATATAAAGAAAAAATTCATTACATTTGCGCCGTTGTAGACTCTTCAAGAGGCTACAACCTCCACTCCTTTTCCATCTCCTACTGGAAGGGAGATACAACCCCCTAATCTTGTTTTACCAACTTCTAATGGAAGGAAGATCCTACTCCCTTTCTGAAAGTTGCAACCCTCAACTCCTTGTGGACCACTTTTAGAATGTTTCAAAATTTATCCACCTATCAAACAATCATCACACAACTTATAGGCCACCTTTTATCAAAATTTCAAACTGGACCCATATAAACAATAAATGAAAACAAACATGTCAAACTGAAGCATTGAATCTAAGACACTATCACACTGCAAATCAACTGAATTTAAGAAGCATCATGTCACTGAATGCAAAACACAACTAGAAACAACAAAATCAAATTTTGTATGTCACTGTACTAAATAAGACTCACATATGTATGTGCTTCATCTGTATAACACCTACATAAAAATCTCAAACCACTGACTACTGTATCATGATTAAATGTAATACTAAATTAACCGTTGAACCATACACAAATATTTGACCTAGTCATAGATTACTAAACCAATCAAAGATTGTTATAGCATCATTACTAACCACTATTCCAATCATGAACAATCAACTCTATCAACACTATGAGACAGAGCTTAGCATGATTAATACTTCATTGACAAACAACAATAAACATAACAAAACTGATCAAATGTCATCATTTATTAGTACTATAAACCCTACCATATATACACGACGACCTCAAGACATATCAACGTATGTATGTGCTTACCATGGAAAACACCTTCGTACAGCTCCGCAAGCTTTATCTATGAATATATACATGACCCTACATATATGGATTCACATATGTATGCAACTATTCCCAAACAAACCTATGTACAAATATGAAAACTTTTGCTACAGACATAATTTTACTTTTCACAACCTTTACTATCAATAATACAAAATTCTAATTAATTTATTTGGATCATAACACAGATTCATCACAGTTTCATCATTGTTAAGTACTTACACATTTTCAATTAAATCAATCAAACATATATGTCAACAAACTTCTATATCTTTCATATCTGAGTCTTTTCCTTGCTCCTTGGTGCACACCTATTCCAAATTAGATCACATATGTATAACTCATTACTTGCACACATAGCACCTTGATCTCCATCTCCTTATATAGCTTTAGCTTTAGCCAATACCTTAGTAATGCCATTGGTATTCTTTGACAAGATCAAATAATCGTTGTCACACCCATTACTATGGGACACTACCATGGTAATGACCCCTCGTATCCAGAATACCATGGTTTGGATTGTGTGCGTGACTTTCCCTTGTAGGACCAACATATGTGCGCAAACCTTCTTCATAGGATCCAGTTATACTTTCTCAAACTTCACTTTTAACATTCATCTATTTTTGATCTGTCATTTCCCTATTCATGCCATCTGTAGCCTCTGAATAACCATGTTGTTGATACCTTTATCAAGTAGGTTGCCATCAATGACAACACATTAGAGATAATGCCAACAATCTTCCCATTTGGACTTTATGGCAGCCACTTTGGTGTTTGGTCATCACTTATAAATACCTGCAAACATAGCTACAAATACCAAGACTTCTCACCAAGCATTCTTCTCCAAACATAAGAGTTTATGACTTAACCAATTATGACATTTCATATCAACAATGACTCATGATTAAATCAATCTCCCAACATAGTTGGGTTACATATTTTACCCATTAGTACATCAATTTCCCAAAATAATTGGATTACAAACAAAGTATGACTTGATCCCAATAGCCCATGCATGAATTAAAATTACAATTACTACAACATGGGTCTTCACATGACCTTTACACAAATATACATATATGAAATTTATAACCAAAACAGGGACCTCAATCAATGAGGTAGAAAGATCATGATAGTCGTTAGTAACCACCATACACCAAATAGGAACTTAGAACATGAATAGTTGATAGAATCAAGATAGAATTCAAAATGATAGCAACATGAATATCCTCATTCATCAAGATGTAAGATAGGGGAATGGAGCATCTTCAACATCATCAACATGGTATTAAGTATGAAATGATCCCAATCATCACCTAGTAACTTCAGCAACCAATAACCAATCATCAATACTGACCATAACAAACACATCCTCCTCATCAAGCATGCCAATAGATAGTCATCATTCATAACTTTATCATTTGGAATCCATGCATCATTATTAACCAGTGACCGAACAATAACATGTAAATGTCTAGCAGTAACAGTAGAAATATCTAAACATCAACAAAGATATGCAACAAGTCATGCTTATGAAACCATAAATCCAACAAGGGACTATAGGGATATAATAGTTGCTCCCCTTGAACCAATAGACTGCAACAAACCAATGTCAAGAACAAAAGACCAAATATGAAATGGTGAATGTATATAGGATGCTCCCCTTGAATTTGTGCCATTTTTTTATCAATCCCTTAGATGTATACACATATTTTTAACTCAGAAATCGTGTATATATGCCTTTGTCTTTCACTCCATCTGCATACATAAGGTAAACTGAAGTCATTTATAGTCATATCTCCCCCTGAACATGATATACATATTAGAATGATCATCAGAGTGATGAGGTGGGAATAATTCCTAAGTTCTATCTGAGATATTCAAAGGAATCACATAGAAGTGGCTTTGTAAATATATCTGCAACTTGTTCATTTGAAGGAACATACTCTAGTTTGACCTTTTTTTCAAGAACATGTTCACTCATAAAATGATATTTGATTCGAATGTGCTTGGTTTTTGAATGCATGATAGGATTCTTAGAGATACTTATGGCACTAGTAATGTCATAGTGAATGGGTACAAGTTGAGGACAAGTGACTTGAATATCTTTTAGTGTTTGGATCATCCATAAAAGTTGAGTAAATTAATATGTAGTAGCAACATATTCTACCTCAGCGGTAGATAAAGCAACAGAACCGTGTTTCTTCCTGAACCATGAAACCAAGCAAGGTCCCAAATAAAATGCTCCTCCACTAGTACTCTTGTGATCATCAACATTACCTACCCAATCTACATTTGTGTAAGCATGAAGTGCAAAGTTTGTATTTTTGGGGTACCATAGACCAAAATATTGAGGTCCTTGCAGATACTTAAATATTCTCTTAACAGCTAGGAGATAAGTTTCCATAGGATTTTCTTGAAACTGGCTAACAATGCCAACTACGTGCATAATATCTGGTATTGTACCGGTAACATAAAGCAAGCTACTAATCATATATTTGTTTGGCCCTACTATTGTTACCAATTTTCACACCCTACCCTACTAATTTCACCATAACCTATCCTACTTTACCCTTTTTTGACACCGTGAAATCATTCTCATTGGTTAAAATGTGTTATTTTATAGTGGGGGTAAGAATCACTAATAAGGGTTGTTTTCATATATCTTTGGTTAGTTTAAGTAGGTGTTAAATGGATTTATATTTGTTGACTTATTAATTGACTGATTTATAGATGGGATTCTTAAATATAGGGGAGACACTTGAGTACATGGATAGGTCATCAGAGGCCCATCACCCAATTCAACAAATAAATCAAGAAAACATTTTGAAGAAGCCATTTTGTACTTAGTTTGGTACTCTATTTTAGGTTCAGTATCAGTCAACCAGTCAAATTTTGGCATCCTGAAGATATCTTCTCTTGTTCGTGAATGTGGTGTTAGTTTTCTTAATCCAAGGATGGCGTCATAAATGGAACAATTCAAAGACAATTTGGATGAAGTGATCCTAGGGGTTTATCTTAGTTTAAATTATTCCAGATCACATACGTATTTACTTTCCTCATTCATTTTGTTGTAACCAATTTTCAATTCTAAATTCTTTGAAAAGGCCTAGTGTTTGTATGAAAGGTTACACATGCAAATTGAACTAATGACGAGGAGATTGTGATTAAACATCATTTGACTCTGTTTTGTTTAAGATTGAAACTCTTTGACTCATGTTCTATTGAAGGTTTTAATATAATCATTTCAACTTCTATATATATTCATGGATTTATGTCTTCTTGATCTGTAAGTTATTGAGTTAAGTTAGAATTGTTCTAGGTTGTGGCAAGGGCCCACCACAAACCTCGACCAAGTTCTATAGTATAACTATACTTGAATATTTATCTCCTTTCGTTGTTAATTTCCATAATTTATGTACTGAGAATCATACTTAAATTTCATTTGAAATCTCTCATAGATTTGAAAGTTATGATAGCTAGTTAGATGTTTATTGAGTTTTGTGAGTCTATGGATCATTTTCAATGGTATTTTCTGCATCTTCTTTGGTTGATCTCAAGATTCTGTAAGTATTGAAGAAGTAGGCTTCAGTTTGGGATGAATTTTTGAGGAACAAGTTCTTACAATTTTAGGTTGAATCCTCTATTTTGAATGAAGTGACTCGATCATATGTGGATCTATATACTTTTGGCAAGAAACCCTTGTAGTTGTTGTTTAGTTTGAATTTTGTGAGGATTGATTAGGAACAGTGTGCCATTCATTTTTCCAGGAACAATGTGTGTTAACATTTGGAGAATAGTGTGCCATTTACAGTGTGTTGATTATTTGACGAAGCAGTATGTCATTCATTTGATTTCATAGTTAATCTTGAGTTAGATTTATTGATTTAGAACTTGTGAGTCTTTTTCTTACTTGCTCAGATAATTAGAAAATTGTGTGTTATTTAATTACTCAGTTAATTTCGAATTAGAAATCCATGTGTTATTTGTTCAAATGCTTAGTTAATTTTGAATGGATTTGTTAAATAGGAAGTAGTGTGAACTATTTTTCGGGACATTGTTGAGTTTACTTTCGATTTCTAGCACCCTGGGGTTAGTTTCGTATAATGATTTTTGAATAGAATGAATTGTTAAATTGATTTAAGAACATGGTTTGTGATGATTGCTAATTTTATTTCTGGAAGAGTTTTTAACTAGCTGCACAATAATTGAGGATAAATTAGTAATTTTGATTGTATGTTGTAATAGGTTTCTTAATTAGTAATTTAGATTGTATAGTGTAATACGTTTCTTCACTTCAGCAAATTCTAGTGTGACTATTTTAAGTTAGGAACAAATTTTGGTTATGCTACACTTAAATTAGTACTATGTCAGCATAAGGTAAATTTAGATCTGAACCGTAATGCCTTGTAGCTCAAAGCTTGTGAACTCTAGTTCAAAATTCTAAATTTAGGGAATCCAACGACACATAAAAACCCTAACATTTTTAGCGCCATTGTCGGGGACTTGCAAACGGTCTAGATAATATTTTTCTAAGATTTATGTGTGTGGTAAGGATTTTGTAGGGCAATTAGAGGGCAAAAGTGCATCAGGTAAGATGTGAGTAAAGAGCCACACTTCCACTATGGTGGGGTTGCTCCAAAGTCTGGTGTCCTTTAGTAATTTTTTGTAGTGCTTTTTCTCTTTCTTATGCTCAAAAGTAGAGGTAGACCTAGAGATAGCAAGGGGAGATTTATTCAAAGTACGAAATCACTTTCATAATTATTTGGTCCTAGAAAAACACCCCCAACTAAACTTACTAATCATTATGCAGGTATTAGAGAGGAGGGAGAAAGATCTACTATAAAGTTGGTCAAAGAAAAGGAAATATTACATCAGAAGGAGGCAACATAGCTTCAAGATATACCACAACAAGAGCAAACTATCTTAATAGCTATTGTAGGCATGGAACTTGTGGTAGTATCACAAGTAGAGTCAGAAGTAGGAGGACATTGAAGGGATTTGGGACCTGGATACATTAGGGCGAATCCAGTTGAATTATCTTCTAGCTAGAATACTATGCCTGAGCTTACTTATGAACCTGTAACAAAGATGGATAACAGAGGAGGAGGTGAGGAAAACATAAATGGTTGCTGAAACAATGACATAAATAATGGTGGGGCCAACGGTGGGGATAATGATAGAATCAATACTTTACTTGGTGAGAATAATGACTGGAGAGATGGACCAAGAGGGGGACTTGAGGAGAATGAAAAGGATTCGGAGACTACCTTTGGATTTCCAATTCAAGATATCACCAGAAACATTACTATGAAGAATATACCTTTAGCATTGCTTCCACTTTTCCATGGTACATCCTATGAAGACCCTAACTCTTTTTTGTTTGAATTTGAGATTCTTTGTAGAAGTTACAATTATTATGATGATGCACATAAACTTAAACTATTTCCTGCTACCTTAAAATATTCAACCCTAAGATGGTTTATGAGCTTGGGAGAACATACTATTTACTCATGGGATGATATGAAGTCTATTTTTCTTAATAAATATCAGGATTATTGTAAAAGAATAGATGTTAATGATATTTTTAGGATGCAGCAGATGGAAGATGAGAGTTTGGAAGAATACCTTGAAAGGTTTCTTTATAACTATCATAAATCCTGAATAGGTAATCTGGATGAGAGAACCTTTAGGACTATTTTTCTAAAATGGTTAAGGGAAGAATGCATTGAAACACTAAATATCTTAAGTTTCAGTGATATCTATAAGAAGCTCTTTGCTAAAATAACTGAACTATGTATAACTCATTCTAGAAGTCAAGCTAAGGTAGGCAAGAGGTTTAAGAACATTCCAAGGGATTATGTCTCTAGGAATTCTAAACCAGTGCAGGGTGGTGTCACTTGAATTGAATAAGTGAACCTATTGGAAAATTTTAAAACAAACATCCTAAATATCATTAGTGATCAATTGGATACTCTGAAATTAAGAGAAAACAAGAGGAAAATAAGATTGTTTTGACTATTTTCTGTCTTAAATGCAGAAGAAAACATGCTAAGAGGGAATGACCCATTAATGTGGTAGAAGTTTGCGGAATCTTCACACATGAGCACCCCACTTACCAGTGCCATTCCCTTCTAGGATTACAAGCTTGTTATAAAGGGGGGATGAAATAAGTGAGCTTCCTCAATCATCTAGGAAACCATCATGGAGGATGCCAAATAATAATACTTATCAAGACCCTAATGTGCAAGGTTTTCCTCAATATCAACCATGGAACTCTCAACCATCTTATTCTTCATGGCCTACATAGCCACCTCAAAGTTCACCTTAGAACCAAAGATGGAGAGGGAAGTACTTTTCATCCCCAAACCTAAGTAACTTTGTACCTTCAGTATCAATATCCACCCTACATGCCTTATGCATTGAATATGCCTCAATTACAGCAAGGGTATAACCCACCTTACCCCTAACAACCTTCATTACCATTACCACCTCCATTACAACAACCCTTTCCCCTACCTCAAAACACCAATCCATCTTCACAGCAGATGCAACAATCATTCAACCCTCCTCGACCAACACAGTTACCTGCACAACCAATATCTAATCCCAATAATAGACCTCCTCAACTTGTACAGAACATTGAACTACAACCTTTTCCCACTTATGTTATCACTTCCTTTCCCTTAAATTAAATTCAACTAAGGTCTAGGAAATCTATTAACAAGTATAAATCAACAGTACTTATCCAAGAGGAGGATCCTCATGTAGAATATGAAGATAAACCCATTGAAAAGATGGAAAATGAAAAAAAAACAAAGTAAAAGGACCACGGGAGATCTTAGAACCCAAGGAGCCTCCTTTTCCTGAAAAATTTCTTGTAAAGAAAACTGAAATACCCATATAATATGACTTGGAGTTTGAGTTAAGGAATGTCTGCATAAAGATCCCTTTGTTGCAAGCCATTAAAGCCATTCCTTTTTACACAAATATTATTATGGATCTTTGCATTAAAAAACTATGACAGAAGAGGAATAATAATTAGACTATCAAAGTAATCATCCAAATGTCAGAAATGATATATAAATTACCACTAAAATATGACGATCCATGGAACCTAATGGTAACCATAGAAATCAATGGAAATTTTATTCCTAATACTCTAGTAGATTTGGGGGCAGCCATAAATGCAATGATTGTTGATACTATGACATTATTGTAATTAAAAGAGATAAGACCCACACCCATTGTGTTGGAACTAGCATATAAGTCCATCATTAAACATATTGTGGTCCTAGAAGATGTGATGTTAACAATAGCTTCTTGGGAGTATCCATTTTATTTTATAATAATTTCTCCAAAAACTACCAAATCTGGACACCCAATAGTTCTAGGACGGCCTTGGTTAGCCATTGTTGATGTTGTTATTGGGTGCATAAATGGGGAAATGGATATCTCTAATGGGTCACAAATTCAAAGACTAGTTATTCTTCCATCTCTCCAATTAGTTGTTGAAGTGCCTCTTTGGTTGGAACATCCTTATGGGGAAGAAGACTACATGCTTCCTGTGTTAACTTTAAAACAATCAAGAGGGCTTCAAGAAAAATCAGGAGAACACATTTTGCAACAATTCTTATCTGATATAAGTTGTATAGATTATCATGTTTCCTTCAGTGGCTACCATCATGTTTTCAGCAGTGAATTTTAGGAAACCTGTTACCCTGTTGTGTTTGCATCATTTACTATTGCATCCTTGGAAGAAAATAAAGATGTAAGAGCCCAACCCCCCTTCTAACCCCCCGGTTAACTACATGGGCTAGTCGTGGAAAGAATATAACACAACCCAACATTATCCCACTTGTTTTTTTCTTTCCACAGGGGACCACAAGAGAGATTAGTCATTTATCCAGCCCTGCAATGCTCATTGTTTCTCTACACCAAGAGAACTTCTCAAAGCTCACAGATTTTGTCAATGCATCTGCAGTATTCTTCAAGTGTCCACCTTTACCAGCAACACCTTTTTGTCTTCTATCATATCCCTCACAAAGTGATACTAAACATCAATGTGCTTTGTCTTTGAATGATATGTAGGGTTCTTTGCCAAGAAAATTGCACTTTGGTTGTCACAGTCTATCCTTATAGCTCCCTGTACTAACCCCATATTTAAGCACAATATCTGCAACCAAACTTCTTCCTTGCTTGCATGAGTGGCTACCATGTATTCTGCCTCTGTAGTTGATAGTGTCACTACAGAATGTTTCTTACTCATCCAACTGACTGCACCTCCAAATAGGTTAAACGCATACCCACTTGTAGATCTTCTCTGATCCAGATCTCCAGCCCAGTCTGCATCAACAAAGCCACGAATATCCAACACTCTGTCCAATCCTGGTCTTCCTTGGTAGCACAAACCATAATCACTAGTGCCATGCAAATACCTGAAAACCCACTTCACTGTTGTCCAGTGCTCCTTCCCTGGTTCTGACATAAACTTGCTCAATACTCCCACTGCATGTGCAATGTTTGGTCTAGTATAGACCATCGCATACATCAGGCTACCCACTGCACTTGCATATGGAACACGGGACATATCTTCTTCCTCTTCTTGTGTCTTGGGACACTGTTCAGCAGATAACTTTACACCTACAGGAATAGCAACCTTCACCGGTTTACTATCCAGCATATTAAACCTCTGCAATATTGTCTCGACATACTTCCTCTGGTTTAATCAGAGCTTCCTCTTTGCTTGATCTCTTTTAATTTCCATGCCGAAAATATAGTTTGCAGCACCAAGATCTTTCATGTTGAATTTGGAGGACAATTTGGTCTTCAAATCTTGGATAATTTCTTTGTCATTTCCAACCAGCAACATATCATCCACATACAAGACCAGATAAATAACACGGTCACTAATTAATTTAAAATACACACAGTGATCTTCTTTGCTTCTCGTGAAGCCAAGTCCCCGTATAAATGTATCAAATTTCTAATATGACATCCTTGGTGACTCTTTTAACCCATACAAAGACTTCTTTAACTTGCATACCAGTTCTTTCTTACCCTTCACTACAAATCCTTCAGGTTGCTTCATGTAGATATCCTCTTCCAGATCCCCATGAAGAAATGTTGTCTTCACATCCATATGTTCTACCTCAAAATCAAAAGCAGCAGCAACAGATAAAAGTAATATAATAGAAGATACCTTGGCAATAAGAGAAAAAATATCACCAAAATCAATTCTTGGCACCTGAGAATAACCTTTTGCTACCAACCGAGCTTTGTATTTCTCCACCTTTCCTTCTGCATTTGTCTTCTTCTTGAACACCCATTTGCTACCAATGGGTTTCCTTCCAGCTGGCAACTCCACTAGATCCCAAGCCTCATTTTTGTGCAAAGATGCCATTTCATCAACCATGGCCTCTTTCCAGAGTTTTCCATCCTCTGAATCTATTGCTTCCTTCACAGTTCTGGGATCATCATCAGTAATAGATAAAGAAAAATTTGAATAGAAAGTAGATGGACTATACCTTTCTGGCTGCCTTCTTTCTCGAAATGATCTTCTCACACCCGGAGTTTGTGGCTCTTCATCTTCTAATTCCTCCTCTGTTGTAGAGTTTGATTCTTCTTGCTTAAGCTCAAACTCTATCTTCTCAGGTTCCTTTGGTTGGACTTCATGTTTAATAATATCTTTTACCTCTCTGAACACCACATCTCGGTTGTACACAACCTTCCTTGTTATTAGGTTCCAAAGCTTATAACCCTTTAAACCATCCTTATACCCAATAAAGATGCACTTTTCAGATTTTCCATCCAACGTGGTTCATTTCTCCTTTGGAACATGTACATATGCATCACATCCAAATACCCTCAGATGTGAAAGAGAGGGTTTCTTACCAGTCCATACCTCTTGTGGAGTCTTATCCTCCAACGTTGATGAAGGTGATTTGTTGACCAAGTAACATGCTGTCTCCACCACCTCTGCCGAGAATTCCTGTCCTAACCCGACACCACTGAGCATGCTTCTTGCCCTTTCCATCAATGTCTTTTTCATTCTTTCTACAACTCCATTTTTCTCAGGTGTGTATGGAGTAGTCTTCTGCTATGCTATACCACACTTCTTACAAAATTCTTCAAATTCCTTACTACAAAACTCTCCACCGTTATCTGTCCTTAACACCTTTATCTTCTTCTCTATCTGGTTTTCCACCAGAGCCTTAAATTCTTTAAACCTGTCAAAGACTTCAGATTTCTTCTTAAGGAAATATGTCCATGTATTCCTTGAGAAGTCATCTATAAATGATACATAGTACATATACTTACCTAGTGATGGAACCTTCATTGGTCCAATCACATCACTGTGCACAAGCTCTAATATCTGTTTTGCCCTCTTACCACCAGAGGGGAAACTCACCCGATTTTTCTTCCCATATACACAATTTTCATAGAAATCAAAATCCAGAGAGCTATTACTCATGCATTCTACCATACCTTTACCATGAAGTATTTGAAGGACCTTCTCTCCAATATGTCCAAGCCTTTGATGCCACAACATGGTCTTCTCTCCAGAGACCACTAGATTTTCTGCTCCACTTTCAGGAACCACGGAACTGTTGCACCCATCAACAACAGTGCTACCTTCCAGCTTGTATAGAGTTCCAATTCGAACTCCCTGCATCAATACCAGTGCCCCCCGAACCATCTTGTAGGTATCCTTCTCAAACATTGTTTTTACACCTGCATCATCCAGCTTGCTTACAAAAATCATATTTCTAGCTAATGCAGGAATATTCAGAACACCTGGAAGTGTTCTAACCCTTCCACCTTGCAACTTCAACTTTACTTTTCTGCGACCAACAATTCTAGCCTTCCTGTTATCCCCCAAGAAGACATCACCACCATCATATTTCTCATATTCGCAGAACCACTCTCTATGGGGAGTGAAATGAAAGGATGCACCTGAGTCAATCAACCATGCCTCATGATCTACATGTGTACTTGAAGAAGCCAAGTACACATCCACACCTTCATCTGAGGTGGTTTTCGCCTCTACAGAAGGAGCATCATTAGATCCCTTTCCTTTGTCAAGAGATTTAGATTTACAGTCCCTTTTGTAGTGCCCTTTCTTTCCGCATTTCTAGCACACCACCTTTACAGGTTTTCTTGGAGATTTAGATCTCCCACTTGATGACTTGTTTTTGTTTCTATTCTGGGACTGTCCTTGTACAGACAAGGCATCACCATTCTGGCTCTCCATATTTTTCTGTCTCATCTCCTCCGTCAGCAAGGATGAGACTATTTCATCAAACTGCAAGGCAGTTGCATTGCTACCTATTGCAATAACCAGACTATCCCACGAATCTAGTAGAGAACACAACAAACTAATTCACTTATCTACATCTGAAATTTTGATATCAATAGACGATAACTGACTTACCACAGTATTAAATGCATTCAGATGCTCTGTCACTGAGTCTCCATCTTTCATCCTCAAGTTATACAGTTTTTTTTGTAGGAACAATTTATTCACCAGAGACTTCGATTGGTACAAAGTCCCTAACTTGTCCCACAAAGCCTTCGCCGTAGCTTCCCCTGATACATTTAGCAATACTGAATCTAAGACACATAATCGTATTATGCTCTTTTCCTTCCAATCCGACTTCTTCCATTCTTCATCAGACACTCCTGTTGGTTTAGTACCTGGATCTACCGCAATCCACTGATATTTATCCACAATAGATCCTCCATCTTGAGTTTCCATAACTCAAAACTTTGACCATTAAATTTCTCAATCTCTATATTTCCACTGCTCACCATCTTCTTTCACCACCAGAATCGATCTCGTAGATCTCCCACTAAACAGGGTCTACCACAGGCCCGAGCGAAACCCCTCAGCAACAAAGGCGTCCCCTTGAAGCCAAAACAGCTCTGATACCGAATGTAGGATTTAACCCCATACATAAATTACTTGCATACAAATTCTAAAACATAGAAAATAAACAATGCGAGAGCATAACACATAAAATGCATATACACAGAGATTTTCCCCTAGATCCCAAAATCGGGACTACCAGCTTGATTTTTCATTATCTTCCTTTCAATGTTACAATACATATTTATACATGATGAAGCATCCAATACCATGGACCGAAAACTAGCACATACAAAACTATGGACCGAAAACCATCGCGTCCAAAACCATGTGCGAAAATCATGCACAAAACCATAGGTAGGTCTGCCCAACCTAACATAGCATCCAAAACCAAAATTTTCAGGGGCGCTACCCTGGACCCCATAGAGTGATGTTACCTGCATGCCTCAAACCCCCTGTGACTCCCCCTGCTACGCAATCAGTGCAACAAAGGGGGGCTCCACACCCCTTCTATCCCCTCGGTTAACTATGTGGGCTAGTCATGGAAAGAATATAACACAACCCAACATTGGTGAAGATTTAAGTACAGAACAAAGACAACAAGTAATAGAAATGATCCAAAAATAGTCTCGAGCATTTGCCTGGGATTATCTAGATATGAAAGGAATGCACCCTGATACTTGCATACACCACATTTATACTAATGATTGAATTAGGCTTACATTGTTCTTCCATTTTTCCTCTGCAACGCTCCAACTACTTTTCAAAGGGTTGATTTAGCTATTTTTGTTGATCTTATACATAATTGTGTGAAAGTCTATATGGATGACATCATAGTGTACGACAATGAATTCCAACAAGGTCTGGAGAACAAAGTGTTGGTTCATTGTCAAGAAACTCATCTAGCTCTCAGTAATGAAAAATGAAAAATGATGTAAACTGAGGGGCTTGTTTTGGGTCACCATGTGTCAGAAATAGGGATAAAAGTTGACCCAGCAAAAATTGAGTTAAATTCACACATTTTAATCCTAATGTCGCAAAAGGAGGTAAGAATATTTTTGGGACATGAAGGGTATTATAGGAGATTTATTGAAAATTTTACTAACATTGTTGCACCTATGTTTAAACTTCTCACTAAAGATGTTGATTTTTTATGGGATACTGATTGTCAAAATGCTTTCAGGTACTGAAAGACAAATTTTCAACTACTCCAGTATTGAGAGGACCTAACTGGTCTCTTCTTTTTCACATTTGTACCAATGCATCAAATAAATCCCTTGGAGTTGTGCTATGGAAAAGGGAGAATAACATTCCTTATGCTATTTATTTCATTAGTAAAAATCTCTCACATGTAGAATTAAATTACAATGTTACTGAAAAAGAATTACTAGTAGTACTCCATGTTATCAAAAAATTTAGGCACTATATTACTAGTTACGAAACTTTTGTCCATCCTCATCACTCCACTATTATATTCCTTATGAATAAACCAATTACCAATGGAAGAATTACTATATGGTTACTCTTACTTCAAGAATTTAGTATTATTGTGATTAATAGGTTTGGACGAGAGAATTCAGTTGCAGATTTCTTGTCCCGAATGAATGTTTCAAAATACACTGTGCTAATTCCAGTTCTAGATGACTTTCACGATGAGAACTTGTTTTCTATTTTAGCACATACTCCTTGGTTTGTTGATCTGGCTAACTATTTGGTATCAAGAAAGTTTCCTGAGAATCTTTCCACCAGGGAAAGACATAACATTGTGTAGCAAAGTGCCAACTATTCTTGGATAGAAGGAGACCTATTCTACACCAGACCTAATATAATCATGAGGAGGTGTGTACGAGAAGATAAAATGTATGATGTATTGAAAGCCTACCATAGTGAACCCTATGGCGGAAATTTTACAGGCAAAAGAACAACTTATAAAGTCATACATGCGGGTTATTATTGGCCCACTCGTTTTAAGGATGCCAAGAAGTTTGTCTATAGTTTTGATGATTTCCAAAGAATGGGAAGTTCATTCCAAGTGACGAGATGCCTCTTCAAACTTAGATATCAATAGAGCCTTTTGAAAAGTGGGCATTATATTTTGTAGGGCCGATCTCTCATATGTCCAGGAAGAAGAGGTACATATTAGTCTGTACTAATTATGTAATGAAGTGGGTGGAAGCTAAGGCTTTATATTCTTCAGCTGAGAAGTCTATTGTAGATTTACTCTTTGAAGACATCTTCACTTGGTTTGGGGTTCCTAGAGAAATTTTCACAGATCATGGGATACAATTCACTTTTGAACTATCACTGAATAGTACCAAATTAAGCATATGAAATCTTCCCCATACCACCCTCAGGAAAATGGGAATGTTGATTCTACTAACAAAGTCTTGGATTCCATTCTCACTAAAATAGTTCAGCTACACCATGGGGACTAGGCTAATAGGTTTTCAGAAGAATTATGGGCTTATCGAATAACATGGATAAATGTGATAGGATATACTCCCTATGAGTTATTATATGGGAAGAAAGTGTTGTTCCCCATCGAATTTCAGGTAAAAACATTATAGACCGCTACTCAATTGGGAATAGATCTAAATGAAGCTCAGATACAAAGAATACTTTAGTTTGGACGAACTTGACGAAATCACAAAAGATGCCTTCCAAAGAACTATGCTAGTAGAGGACCAAAGAGCTCGATGGCATGATAATTATATCAAGAAGAAATTCTTCCAACCAGGACACTGGGAAATATTATATGATAGCAATTTTAAACACTTCAAAAGGAAAATTTCAACCAGATGGTTGGGACCCTATGAAGTGGACGAAGTTTTCGATAATGGCTCAGATAGGATTAAAACCATTAATGATGACTAGAATTCATTTGTGGTAAATGGCCACAGACTAAAAATCTACCAATGCTCGCTCTCCCAACAAGAATGTTTGCAAGATGCGATGCAAGATCCATAAATGGAGTTGGTTCAAAAGGGGGATCCAACTCCTGTTGGTTCTTCAAATTAATTTATTTTATATATATATATATATATATATAATAGTTGGCTAATTTTTGTTTTCCTCCATAACTCACATAGAATAAAGAGGAAATCTATCAAGGTTAGGTTTATTCCTTTATCCAGACTTGACAGATTATTTATGGAAAAGGATATCTTGGAGTTTACTGTGAACATTTCAGACTCCCTAAAATTGAATGTTTTGAGCATTGACTAACCCAGGCTCATTAATATTAATGGGACAATAGTAGTTAGGGATCTTCCAAGTACAAAAGTATTCTTTTTCAGCCTTGGCAGAATAATTATAGAAAATAAATCCCCTGGAGTCTACATTGGGTTTTTCATTCTCTCTAAAATTGAATACCCTGAGCATTATCTAACTCAGGCTCATTAAAATTATGAGAAGGTAGAAGATAGGTCTTTGTTGAGTACATAATTTTTCTTTCCTAGGATTAGCTGAATAATTATGGGAAAGAAGCCCCTTAGAGTATTTTGTTGTGCATTTCAAACTCTCAAAAATTGAAATGCCCCAGGCAGTGACCATTCCAGGCTTGGTCAAAATCCATGGATTGGTGGCACCAGTATTGTTTTACAGAAAACAACAGTCAAACTTCAGTTGCAATTCCTAAATTTTTTGTATATTAAGTCTCAAGCTCATAAGGGAAGCCTTCCATTTACTTTTTTAGTACAGTCACAATTGATTCGCTGGTTTCCATGACTTGATGAGTAAATTTAGAGATTATGTACTTAATTTAGTACTTATCACATACTGGAAATTAGGTACTGAATAATCTCTATAATATGAATATCAAGTCAAGAAAATGATAGATGGTATCAACTTCGGCTCAGTAGCATTGGAATCGATGGAGGTAACAAATTACAAGCTTTTGGTTTATTCATGATTAAAGTAGCAGTCTTTGGTAATGAACTCAATGAATGACAAAGACACCAGTTAAGGATCAAGTTTTCCTAACCATTATTATTTTTGAACTCCTGAATATCATTATATAGTCAAATCAAGGTATGAATGAATTTGCATTTACTTAGACTAATTCAGAGAATGTGAATAATAGAACTTAATTGTGATCTACCTCCTTTCGTTTCAATGATATACATGTCTTTTCTATATGATATCAAAATCCAATTAATGCTAGACCATCCTATCCAATTACTCATTCCACTCATTCTTCTTCATGTGATACATGTGTCTAGTACCTATTCCATCATTACAAGCAACCAATCCATGACATAATTAGGAAACACATAACCACCTTTTCGAATCAACTTGAGCCTATTTGAAACCCTGAAAAACAAGGAGTTTTCTGTCTCATTTTCTAAATCCATTGGTTAATTGATATGTGAATCCCTACATTTTCCTCCTCGCCTTCAACATTGTTTCACCTTCAGAATGGGGGCTGACAGCCATGGACCTATATTTTCCCAATTCTGCACTAGCCTAGAATACACAGTCTATAAGGGTTGATTTGATGAGAAAGGGTGGATAGGATTCCTTCAAACGTTTCAGGGTTATAATGACAAGGTTACCATGGCATTCGCCCGGAGCTTCGACGATAAAAGTCACAGAGTTCGGTAATTTTAAAATTAAGGTTATAAAAAAAGCTAATAAGTAAGGCAACAGGGTTGTCATTGACTGGTTAAAGGTACTTCAAAGGAGGGTCACTCAAATGGGATGATTATACCAAGTTTCTTAATCTTGTGTACAAAACTATCAACTATTAAAAAGGAGTTCTGCAAGGTTGTATAGAACATGAGTGTGGCCACTTATCACTGCATTGCAAAGGTTTTTCACTTGTGATGGGAGATATGTGGATATTTTTGTTTATCACAATAGGCTCCTCCTACACTTCAAAAATGGGAGAGTGGTTAATTTTCCATTTTTCATTCATAGAAGTTTGTATAAATTTTCTCAAGGCATTCATTCCACTACTAAAAATGTTGAAACTAGCCTATGCCATCATAGTCTTATCAAAATGCTAGTCATTTATGAGTTGGGTCAGCGTAAAAAGTCATTCAAAGAGTTTCTAGCTAAAAAATTTCCCGGAGAGGAAAATCAAATCAAGGGCCACAAACAGAGTATTAGCCCCCGTTTAAATAAACCAGATCAAGAGATCGTGGCCCCTCCTAACTCTATTTCCAAACATGACCAGTGCCCTAATGGAACCCCTGTATCAACAAAAGAGGAGGGTAGTTTGGTGAAACCCCTGGAGAAGCCTATATTTGTAAACCCCAATTCTTTTATAAATAAATGAGCCCTAACCTGATAAGGAAAGAAATGTAAGTAGATAGTGAGTAGAAGAATGAACCTGTAAGCAAGGATGTAGTAGCCTAAGTGCCCCAATAGAGTAAATGAAAGAAGCCTTGGGTGGAGGTTACAAATCCAGTTGCCTCACCAATAGAAGAACTTCTTGAAAGAGCTAACATGACTCCTAATAAAGCAAAGAGGAAACTCTTCCGAGAAAATAAGGAAGTGGCACCAGTGCTGACTTGACCACTACAGGAAACAAAACCATCTGATATTCCGACTGCACCACAGGGTCAGTGGCACACCAGGAGCATGACTAGAAAACAATATCCAACTTCTGGTACTCAAACCCTCAAACCTCTCAACATTTTTTCTTCTCCAGAACAACAAGTGAAAAGCGTCTCTCGAGTATTCGAAGAAAAAGAGAAAGAGGAAGATATTTTTCCCAAGGAAGATGGGTCAGTTGATAACTTCCAAGATATTTTAAATAGTTTTCCATAGCATGACCAATATGAAATTGCACTAGCCACAAGAAAATAGGCAAGTAAAACTATGATAAGCCAAACACGCAAAAGGTCAACTTAGAAAGGGAGCAGTTTGCAGAAGAAAACCATGCCTACTAAGGATACCTTGTCTCCCGATGAAGAAGATTTGTAACTGCAAATAGCCAAGCTGCAGAATAAAAATGATAAACTTAGATACCATTCTCATAAGTACAAAGTGTTTTTTCATTATGTTCTGTCAGTTAATGAGATGTAATGAAACCAGAATATGGCTTTGGTATCAAAGAACGATGTGCTACTCTTGAAGAATAAGTGGCTCATTAGTTGGAAGGTGAGGCAACTGAAGCCCATCAAAAGACTTAGTGCCCATGAACGAGCCCTAAGGTTTCAGTGGAAACCAATGCAGAAGAACCATGGGTTAGAAGTTCTAGTTAGTGCGGTGGGAATCTGAAGGTAGGGATAGCCCAATTTTGATGACTGGTCAATTTTGAAGGGGACAGTTGCATGAGGACATGCATTCCCTCTAGCATGGGGGGATGTTGGGCCCTACTATTGTTACCCATTTTCACACCCTATCCTACTATTTTCACCATAACCTATCCTACTTTACCCTTTTTGACATCGTGAAATCACTCTACATTGGCTAAACTATGTTATTTTATAGTGGAGGTAAGAATCACTAATAAGGGTTGTTTTCATATATCTTTGGTTAGTTTAAGTAGGTGTTAAATGAATTTATATTTCTTGACTTATTAATTGACTGATTTATAGATGGGATTCTTAAATATAGGGAAGACACTTGAGTACATGGACAGGTCATCGGAGGCCCAACACCCAGTTCAACGAATACATCAAGAAACCATTTTGTAGCAACCAATTTTTACTTAGTTTGAAACTCTATTCCATGTTTGGTACCAGTCAACTGTCGACATCCCAAAGATAGCTTCTCTTGTTTGTGAGCATGGTGTTAGTTTTCTTAATCCAAAGATAACGTCACAAATGGAACAGTTCAGATATGATGTGGATGAAGTGATATTGGGCGTTTAGCTTAGCTTAAATTAGTTTAGATCACATATGTGTTTACTTTCCTTGGTTATTTTCTTATAACCATTTTTCAGGCTTGAGTTCTTTAAAAAGGCCCGGTGTTTGTATGAAAGGTTACACACACAGAATGAACCAATGACGAGGAGATTGTTACTAAACAACATTTGACTGTGTTTTTTTTAAGATTGAAACTCTTTGGCCCATGTTCTATTGAAGGTTTTAATATAATAATTTTGGCTTCTATATGTATTCACAGATTTATTATTCTTGATCTGTAAGTTATTGAGTTAAGTTAGACTTGTTCCAGGTTGTGGCAAGGGCCCACCACAAACCTCGACCAAGTTCTATAACAATTTTTTTAAGTAGGTGTGTTTTGAATTCATTTAGTAGAACTGTACTTGAATATTAATTTCCTTTCATTGGTAATTTCCAAAATTTTCACACTTAGAATTGTACTTAAATTTCATTTGAAATCTTAGATCTGAAAGGTATGATAGCTGGTTAGATTTTTATTGGGTTTTTGTGAGTCTATGGACCATTTCATAGGTATTTTCTACATCTATTGAATTCTTTGATTGATCTCAAGATTCTGTAAGTATTGAAGAAGTAGGCTTCAGTTTGGGACAAATTTATGAGGAACAAGTTCTTGCAATTTTAGGTTGAATCCTCTGTTTTGAATGAAGTGACTCAATCATATGTGGATCGATACAATTTTGGCTAGAAACACTTGTAGCTGGTGTTTAATTTGAATTCTTGTGAGGATTGATTAGGAACAATGTGCCATTCATTTTTTCAGGAATAATGTGTGTTAACATTTGGAGAACAACATGCCATTTACAGTGTGTTCATTATTTAATGAAGCAATATGTCATTCATTTGATTTCATAATTAATATTGAGTTAGCTTTATCGATTTAGAATTTGTGATACTTTTTCTTACTTGCTTAGATAATTAGAAAATTGTGTGTTATTTAATTACTCAATTAATTTCGAATTAGAATTCCATGTGTTATTTGTTCAAATGCTTAGTGTGAACTATATTTTAGGACATTTCTAAGTTTACTTTCGATTTCTAGCACCCTAGGGTTAGTTTTGTATAATGATTTCTAAACAGAATGAAATGTTAAATTGATTTAAGAACATGGTTTGTGATGATTGCTAATTTTATTTCTAGAAGAGTCTTTAGTTAACTACACAATAATTGAGGATAAATTAGTAATTTGGATTGCATGGTGTAATAGGTTTCTTAATTAGTAATTTGGATTGTATAGTGTAATAGGTTTCTTCACTTTAGCAAATTTTGGTGTGACCATTTTAAATTAGGAACAGAGTTTGGTTATTCTACACTTAAATTTGTACTAAGTTAGCATAGGGTAAATCTATATCTGAACCATAATGCCTTGTAACTCAAAGCTTACAAACTCTGGTTGATAATTCTAAATTTAGGGAATCCAATGACATATAAAAACCTTAAAAATATCTGCATTCTGGTTGGTTGACTAAAGGAGAATCATCATTTTGACTAAGATGACATCTTGTTACCATTGGTGTGTATACAGGCTTTCACTCTTCCATTCCATATTTCTTCCAAATATGATTGAGGTACTTGGTTTGAGAGAGAAAGATACAATTCTTCATTTGTTTAACTTGAAGGCCAAGAAAGTATGTTAGTTCACCAAGTAGAGACATTTCAAATTATTTCTGAATAACTGAAGCAAATCCTTGACCCATAGATTCTACATTTCTTCCAAATATGATATCATTTACATAGACAACATCTATCATAAGTTTGTCTTTATCAAATTTGATATATAGGTTTCTATCTATAGACCCCTTTTGAAGCCTTATTGTTGAATATATGTATCAAGACGAAAATACCATGCTCGAGGAGCTTGTTTTAACCAATACATTAACTTCTTAAGTTTGCACACAATATTTTTATCATTGCCAATAGTGAACCCTTTAGCTTGTTCAATATAGACTTCTTCTTCTAGATCCTCATTTAAGAATTCATATTTAACATCCATTTGACATAACTTAAAATTATGAAAGCTTGTAAATGCAAGAAACATTCTTATCACTTCAAGTATGGCTAGAGGTGCAAATGTCTCTTCAAATTCTATCCCTTCCTATTGAGCATAACCTTTACATAAAAGTCTCACTTTGTTTCGAATTAATTCTCCATTTTCATTTAATTTGTTCTTGAATACCCGTTTTTTCCCACTTAAATTTTAATCATGAGGTCTTGATACTAGTTCCCATGTGTGGTTCTTTTATATTTGATCAAGTTCTTCATGCATTGCCTTAACCCAACATTCATATTTTCTTACTTGATTCACATTTTGAGGTTTAATTGTGGATAGTAAGGCTAAGTGACTAGAAGTTCCAACAATAGTTCTTCTAGTTTGTATTCCTGCTTCCTTTTCACCTATAATTTCAAATTCAGGATGGTTTTTTTTAACATACCTTGATGGATTCTTTTTTGATGTGTCTATATTTTCATTTCCTTCTTCTGATGCTTCACTATTTCCTTATCCTGCAACTTTTGGCTTATGGTAAGGAGAGGTTCTCCCTCTTCTGGTGCTTCTCTTTCGGTACCTATGGATGCTTCATCAATCACAACATTTATGCATTTAAAAATATTTTGAATCCTTTTATTATAACATTTATATCCCTTGCTTCTAGAAGAATATCCAAGGAGGATTCATTCATTAGCTCTAGATTCGAATTTTCCAAGATTATCATCATTTTTCTATATGAAATGTTTGCTTCCAAAAATTATAAAGTGTTTGACACTTGCAGGCTTACCAAACCATAGTTCATGTGGATTTATATCACTATTTAATCAAAAATGAGATTTTTTATGCTACAATTTTATGTGATGCTTCTCCCCAAAAGTTGTGAGGTGTTCCTGACTCATCAAGCATGGAACATGTCATTTTTTGGACTATTTTGTTCATTCTTTCTGCCAGTCCATTTTGTTGAGGAGTCTTAGCTATGGAAAATTGTCTTTTGATGTTGTGTTGTTCACAAAAATTGAAAAACTCACCTTATATATACTCTCCTCCTCTATCAGATATAAGACATTTGATTTGTAGATCTAACTCATTTTCTACCAAAGCCTTAAATACTTTAAATTTATCAAATGCCTCATCTTTATGTTTTAGTAAGCCAATCCAACAAATTCTTGTAAAGTCATCGATGAATAATATGAAGTATTTTTCATCATGAGGAGACTTATTTCTCATAGAGCCATGTAAATCAGTATTAATAAGTTCAAGTGGCTTACTCAAAGTACCTTCTTTAGCTTTAAAATGAAATCTATTTTTCTTACCAAATTGACATGATTTGCAGATGTTATTTTTAGGTGGAGAAATATTGGGCAAGTCACGAACTGCTCCCATTCTTCTTGATTTGTATAGTTGATAAAAACTAAGGTGTCCTAGCCTTTTGTGCCAAACACAAATTTCTTTAGATTTGCTTCAATAACAATGCTCTTGGTTTCCTTCTAAGACATAGACATTGCGTGGAGTTCTTGTTCCCTTTATTATGATCTTACCTGTATCCAAATTTCTTACCACACAATTCTTTGATTTGAAAACAACTTCATGCCCTTGGCCACACATTTCACTAAAACTTAACAAGTTATGTCTTAATCCATCAACAAATAATACATTTCTAACCTTGACCTTTTTCTTTAACAACACGGTTCCTTTCCCTTTGATAGTAGCAAGTGAGTTATTACCAAAAGTTACATTATTTTCTTTCTTTATTAGATTGAAAGAAACAAATTAACTTTGTCACTTGTTATATGCTTTGAACGTCTACTATTAGTGTACCACAAATTTTCTTGATCTCCTGCATACAAGGCTAGACCACAATTTTCAAAGTCTGTAATTTTCTTTTTCCATACCTTGGGTGACATTATCTTCTGTTCATGTTGGTAAGATGATCCCATTCTACTTCTTCATTTAGTTACTTTATGACCAAAGTTATTGAAAAGAAAACATTCAACTTATTTTTGAAGTGGTGATAAAACATTATAAGAATATTTCTTTGCCTTGATCTCATTCTTTTGTTTTCTTGCTTCTCTAGTCATAATAGTTTTATAGGAAACACAATGAACAACTTTGTGACAAAAATTGTGACAATTGAAGCATTGACCATTGAAGTAGGAGTACCTGGGAGTATAATACCTTCTTGATTAGTTTCCCTTTGATTATGGTATGTTTGTTTTTCATGAGAAATATTTGATCTTTCATTACTTTGCTGAGATTTGCAACCTTTCACTGTATTGAAGTAGCTTCCTGTCCCTGTTTCAAAATATTTCATAGTTTTTTATGTTTCACCATTTGAACTGTATCCAATACCTGTCTTGATTAGAGGAGAAAGTTTCACTTTGATGATTTCTTCTTAACTATCAGATCCTTTAGAAAATATAAAATTTAGAGCCTTTGTTTTCTCAAGTTCCTTTCTTAGACCAACTATTTCAAGTTCTAAATTTTCACAGTACCTTTCCTTTTATAGAACTTGTTTCTTCAAAGCTTATTCAACTGATTTAACTTCCTCTAAATAGATTTTTAGCTGACTTATTTCTTCAATAAGAGTATTCGTTATATAAATTTCCTTTTCTTCTAGAGCATCCCTAAACACATCATCAGATTCATCTATACATTTTGTTGGGTCCCTATAATACTAGTGATTACCCCATTACTATTATAGTTATACCCCTTATTTATATTGTTGTGCCCCTATTACCCCCTTATTGTTATTTCTGTGCCCCATAGAATCCCTCTATTGTTATTTTTGTGGCTTTATATTATTATTGTTAGGTCGGCTGGATTATATTGTGACTCCTTAGACTCCTATATATAGAAAGGAGGTTTTGTCATTTGTATCATCCAAGAATTGTTCATTTATGTAATGTAAAGGAGGTTGCCCCCTTGAAGAGGCTGAATTCTAAGGCGTGGATCTATCTTTTCTATCTTTTCTTGAGCTGGTTTCATAACATTTGGTATCAGAGCTTTGGATTCTAGGGTTTCGCTGCTCCAAACAGGTCATCGTGGAATTTTCGCTATAACTTTTTTTCTTTGACGTTTCAGAAGTCGCAAAAAAAACCCATTTCAGAGCTTTTCTCGCGATATTTTCAGATATATTATCTGAGGAAGTTGGAATTTTTGCAGACTCCTGAATTACATTCAAAACAGGTGACCTGGGAAAAATCGTCATAACTCTCTCTCTGAGGATCAGATTGAAATTTCGTAAAAAGGTACAGAAATATTACGGATTGTAGTTTCTTTTGTGTGTGTTTCAGATTCAAAGGTTGAAACAGTGACTCGTGGCACGTCGTACAAGTTCGCTCTACTGAACCAGTCTAAAAGCAAGTCACTGTGGGAGATTTCACATAACTCTTCCTTGGAGAATCCAATTTGGCTCAGACTTGTGGCATTGGAAAGAGGACGCAGAAGGCTACTACAGGTAGCAATTTCAGAACTGGATGATCCGAAATTACAGAGATACATCAGATTCAATATCAGGCTTCTTTAAAGTGAAAAAAGGTGTGTAGATTTTTTTAAATTTTTGCTTAAGCTTGGTTTGAAAATTTATTTTGAAGGAATTCAAAGGGCATAGTAGAGCATTATTATCGGTAACTGATGCCCCGAGGAAAGAAAATGCAAACACCTAGTAAGGAACCTGAAAGCTCTAGCATGACTCATGAAGAAGAGGAAGAAATGCTACATGATATATCAAAATTACAAGAACAAGTGCAACAAATGTCACGCTCACAAAAGCTAACAGATGCTAAGATAAATGGCGTGGAAGCTAAGATAAATGGCATGGAAGCTAAGATGGACAATTTGAAGATAGATTTGAACACAAATTTGAAGACAGGCATGGCATATTTGAAGACAGATTTGACAAATTTTCTACAAGAAATACTTACTAATGGTGAAAAGGTAGTAAAGGAAACCCATGATGAGAACAAAAGAAATGTCAATCATGATTCCATAGATACTAATGTTGGATCGAAGAATCACCATATTCCAAAAATCGATATGAGGAAGTTTGATGGCAAGGATCCCGCCACATGGATATTACAGATGGAGCAATTCTTCGATCTCAATAATGTGCAAAATGCACAAAAGGTACGTATGGCAACTGTATATTTGGAACCAAATCAGTTTGTATGGTATCAATGGCTTTGTTCTCGTAAACAATTTATCACTTGGGCAATTTTTACGGAAGAATTGATAGCACATTATGAGGATACAAAAAGCAACACTTTTTTTAGCCAATTGATAAGTCTCAAACAAAAGGGTTCAGTAATGGAGCACATTGAGGAGTTCCAAAAATTGAACATAAGGGTAAAAGATATTCCAGAGGAGCATAGGATTGATGTGTTCATAGGGTCTTTAAAGGATAATATCCAACATGATGTTCGCCTTTGGGAACCTAATTCATTAGAGAAGGCATTCAGGTTAGCAAGAAAAATGGAAAGCAAAATTATGGCAACTAGGAAGCATACCACTCACAACTATAAAGACGGAAGTGTTGTTGCCCCTAGTCTTCCACAACCTACAAGGTTGACACCACAACAATTGGAAGAAAAAAGAGCAAAAGGGCTTTGTTACAATTGTGATAGAAAATACACAAAAGGTCATAAGTGTGCTGAGAAGAAATTATTCTACATAGATTGTGAAGAGGAAGAAGAAAAGGAGCAAGAAAGGTCAAAAGAAGAGGATATATTCCAGGAACAAAGCCTAGATGAAGAACAAATAAATCCGACCATATCTTGTAATGCATTGGCGGGAATTACCACTCCTCAAACCATCAAGATAGAAGGACAAATCAAGAAGAAAAAGGTAATAGTGTTGATTGATTCAGGAAGCACCCACAATTTTATTCATTGTAGGGTAGCAAAAGAATTGAATTGCTTCCTATATCCAACACCAGAGTGTCAAGTGATGATTGCAAATGGAGGAACAATAAATTGCTCTGGAAAGTGCCATAATATCAAGCTATCCATGGGAGAATATGTATTGACTAGCCCAATGCTTTCCATTCCAATGGGAGGTGCCGATGTTGTACTAGGAGTCCAATGGCTACAATCCTTGGGTACAATAGCTTTTAATTTTCAAGAACTTTTCATGAAATTTTCTGTGGAAGGAAAGGAATTTGAATTAAGGGGTATTGCAGGGAAACCAGGAAAGATAATAAGCTCTAATGGCATGACAAAGCTTCTAAAAAAGGAGCAAAGAGGTGTAATTGCACAATTATGTTCGCTAGATGTTTCCACATTGGAATCATCTATTTCTCCAGATCTCCAAAAAGTCCTGGACAATCATTCCAAGGTATTTGAGACTCCCAAAGGTCTCCCACCTATGCGTGATCATGATCATGCTATTCATCTGATTCCAGGAAGTGTTTCTCCAAACATCAGGCCGTACAGATATCCCTATGTCCAAAAAAGTGAAATTGAACGTATGGTTGCAGAAATGCTAGAGGCTGGTATAATTCAACCGAGTCAAAGTTCTTTCTCAGCTCCAGTAGTATTGGTGCACAAGAAGGATGGATCATGGCGCATGTGTCCGGATTATAGGGAGCTCAACAAGCTCACTATTAAAGATAAGTTCCCCATTCCTGTCATTGATGAATTACTGGATGAATTGCATGGATCAATTTACTTCACCAAGTTGGATCTTCGTTCAGGATATCATCAAATCAGAATGAAGATTGAAGACATTCTGAAAACGGCATTTAGAACTCATGAGGGTCATTATGAATTTTTGGTCATGCCTTTTGGCCTTACCAATGCACCTTCAACATTTCAAGGTTTGATGAATTCAATTTTCAAACCATTCCTTAGAAAATTTGTGTTAGTATTTTTTGATGATATACTAATCTACAGCAAGTCTTGGAAGGATCATGTTGAACATGTTGACAGGGTGCTACAACTATTGGAGGAGAAACAATTATATGCAAAAAGATCCAAATGTTTCTTTGGAGTCCAGGAGGTGGAATATTTGGGTCATATTGTATCTCATGAAGGAGTTAAGGTAGACCCTAGCAAAATTAAAGCCATTAAGGAATGGAAAATCCCCACATCCATAAAGCATCTGCGAGGATTTCTTGGGTTGACAGGGTATTATCATAAGTTTGTTAAGAATTATGGGAGAATAGCAGCACCTCTAACAACATTATTGAAGAAAGATTCATTTTCATGGACTCCGGAAGCAACAAAGGCCTTTGAACATCTTAAAGAGGCAATGTGCCAAGCACCGGTCTTAGCTA
This sequence comes from Pinus tabuliformis, assembly GCA_031772625.1. Lineage (NCBI taxonomy): Eukaryota > Viridiplantae > Streptophyta > Pinopsida > Pinales > Pinaceae > Pinus > Pinus tabuliformis. The sequence goes on along the minus strand of CM062819.1, from coordinate 1,521,344,821 downwards.
CACCAGACTTCACAAAAACCTTTATTGTGGAATGTGATGCTTCAAGAAATGGAATTGGTGCTGTTCTAATGCAAGATGAAAGACCCATTGCTTTTGAAAGTCGTCCAATCAAGGGAAAGTTTTTAAGCAAAGCTATTTATGAGAAGGAAATGTTGGCAATACTCCATGCACTTAAGAAAATGGCGACCCTACCTAATGGGAAGACACTTCAAGGTAAAAACGGATCATGATAGCCTTAAATACTTTTTAGAACAAAGATTATCCTCTGAAGAGCAACAAAAGTGGGTCACAAAGATGTTGGGTTATGACTTTGAAATCATCTACAAAAAAGGGAAGCAAAATGTGGTGGCAGATGCACTCTCAAGAAAGGATGAGGATGTGGAAGCATTGTTGTGTGCCATTTCTATTATCCAACCAGATTGGATAAACGAAGCAAGGGAGGAATGGAAGAATGATGAAGAAGTGTGGGCACTTATTCGAAAGCTACAACAAGATTCCAGTACTTCTGATACATTTAGCTGGAAAATGATTCGTTATGGTACAAAGATCGCTTATACCTCTGTAAGAATTCCCAGCTAAAACAAAAGATTCTTATGGAATTGCACACTTCTCCCTTAGGAGGGCACTCAGGATTTTTAAAAACTTACCACAGGGTTAAGAAGGAATTTTTTTGGGATGGCCTTAAATCAGATATTCAAAAGTTTGTGGCGGAATGTTTGGTTTGCCAACAAAATAAAGTTGAAACAATTAAGACACCGGGTCTATTACAACCTTTATCCATTCCAAGCCAACGTTGGGAGGAGGTTTCAATGGATTTTATCACAGGTTTACCCAAGTCTGAGGGAAAGAGTGTCATCATGGTGGTAGTTGACAGACTTACCAAGTATGCACACTTTTGTGCATTATCACACCCATTTAAAGCCAGTACAGTTTCTACTGCATTTATGGAAACAGTTCAAAAGCTACATGGAAACCCAAAGATTATTGTAAGTGACAGAGATCCCATTTTCACTGGAAATTTTTGGACAGAATTATTTTCTTGTCTTGGTACTCAGTTAGCTCATAGCTCATCTTATCATCCTCAATCTGATGGGCAAACTGAGATAGTAAAAAAATGTTTGGAAGGATATCTTCGTTGTTTTGTATCTGATAAACAGACACAATGGGTCAAATGGTTGCCTCTGGCTGAATGGTGGTATAACACTTCCTTCCATACAGCAACAAAAATGACCCCATTTATGGCACTTTATGGGTATCAACCACCATCCATCACATCATATTTAAGAGAAAATTCTAAGGTTCAGGCAGTGGAACATCACATCGAACATCAACAACAAGTCCTCCAACTCTTAAAGGATAACCTCGTGTTGGCACAAAATAGAATGAAACAACAGGCAGATCAACATCGCAGTGAAAGAAGTTTTGATGTAGGTGATTGGGTATTCCTACGGCTACAACCATATAAGCAAATGTCCCTAAAGCAAGCTAAGAAGGATAATAAACTATCACCAAAGTATTATGGTCCGTACAAGGTGTTGCAAAAGATTGGTACTATGGCATACAAATTGGAGCTTCCTGCAGCTTCTCGATTGCACCCAGTTTTCCATGTTTCATGTTTAAAGAAGGTTATAGGCGACAAGCTCCCAATTCAAACAATATTGCCAAAACTTGACGAGGAAGGAAAAATTATATTGGAACCGGAAGCAGTCACAGAAACAAGAACTCGACAGCTAAGAAATCGATCAATTTCAGAGTATCTTATCAAGTGGAAGAACTTATCCGCTGAAGATTCGACATGGGAGGATGAGAATTTTATGCAGAAGTATCCAGAATTACTCAAGCATTGAGGACAACACTTTTTTGAAGGAGAGGGGCATGTTGGGTCCCTATAATACTAGTGATTACCCCATTGCTATTATAGTTATACCCCTTATTTATATTGTTGTGCCCCTATTACCCCCTTATTGTTATTTCTGTGCCCCATAGAATCCCTCTATTGTTATTTTTGTGGCTTTATATTATTATTGTTAGGTCGGCTGGATTATATTGTGACTCCTTAGACTCCTATATATAGAAAGGAGGTTTTGTCATTTGTATCATCCAAGAATTGTTCATTTATGTAATGTAAAGGAGGTTGCCCCCTCGAAGAGGCTGAATTCTAAGGCGTGGATCTATCTTTTCTATCTTTTCTTGAGATGGTTTCATAACACATTTTCTTCAAATGCCATAAGCAACTGATAATCTTGATCAGATTCAACATCCTCATTATTGGAAGAATATTCACTATCTTCATGAGTATAAAATCTTTTCTTGCTATCAAAACTTATTCTAACATTCCTCTTTGGAACATTCTTCCCTTTCTCATGATTATCTTTATAAGTACATTTAGCAACATAATGACCTACTCTTCCATAGACAAAGCATTTAAAAGTAATCTTACCTTTGAACCTACTAATCCCTACCTCAAGTTTCTTCACAAAGTTTTCTTCTTCTTCATCTGAGATATAACTTGTTTCCTTAAGGTCTTCATTTTCCTTCCCTTTGTATGGAGCTTTGAATTTTTTTTCTCTGATATCTGATGGACTCCATTTTCTCATCTCATGAGCTGTTAATATCCCATGGAGTTTTTCAATAATGAGATGCTTCAAATCTTGCATTTCTTCAATGGCAGAGACTTTTGAATCGAACTTTAAAGTTAGAGATCTTAGAATTTTCTCAACAACAGTAGAATCCTTTATTTCATCACCGAGATTTTTCATTGAGTTAACGATCGCATCTACTCTAAGGAAAAACCTTGAAATACTTTCCTCATCGTGAATTCTAAGGGTCTCATATTGAATTCTAAATGTTTGAATTTTAGCACATTTTACCTTAGTGTCCCCTTCATAGCTTTGGATAATCTTGTCCCATATAACCTTTGCAGTATTCAACTACATGAACTTCACAAATTCTGATTCATCCAAGATTCCTTAGATAGCATTGAATGCCTTTGCATTGGTATCATATTGTTTCTTCCCTGCACCATCTACAAGAATGGATGATGGAAATTGATACCCACCTTCAACAATTACCCATAGATCAACTCCAAGTTCCTACAAATAAGCTCGCATTTTGACTTTCTAAAATACAAAGTTAGTTCCATTAAACAAAGGTGGCTTAATAGAATGATGCTCCTTCTTGACTACCCATCTTGATGGATCTCCTTATAAGTGATCAAGCTTCTTCTAAGGGACGAACTCTGAAACCAATTGTTGGGAAAAATACTAAGAGGGGTGGTGAATCAGTATTTTAAGCTTCATACCTTCAAATTTTATATTCTAAAATATGTACGCTAATGTTATTGAAACAACGTACGTATGTATGTTATTTTAGAGAAAGAAACCTGTCTATATCTAGTTTACTGATTTTTGATGTATTATATCAGATGATTATCTTACTTTTCAGTATGCAGCAAGGAACATAAAGAAATCATAGAAACAAACATAGAACACCAAGATTTTTTGGTGGAAACCCAATGTGGGAGAAAACCACCACTGTTGTTTTCTCTGTCTTATTTATTATGATATAAATAAAAACTTCATTACATTTACACTGATGCAGACTCTTATTAGTAAACAGGATCCCACCTACAGGAGGCTACAACCTCCACTCATTATCCAACTCCTATTGGAAGGGAACTAAAAACCGCTAATATTGTTTTACTAGCTTCTACTGGAAGGAATCTCCTACTCCCTTTCTGAAGTTTGCAATGCTCAGCTACTAGTGGACCACTTTTCAGAATGTTTCATACTATATCCACCTATCAAAAAACCATCACACAACCTGTAGGTCTCCTTTCCTTAAATTTTCAAACTAGACACATATAACCGATAAAACCAAACAAACATGTCAAATTAAAGCACTGAATCTGAGACACTTACGCATCGCAAATCAATTGAAATTCTAAAGCTTCAAGTCACAGAATGAAAAACTGAAACATAAAAAAAAATCAAATTATGTATGGGATTTTACTGAATAAGACTCGCTTATGTACATGCTTCCTCTATATAATAAATGTGTACAAATATCAAACCACTGACTGTTGTATCATGAATCAATGTAATACTAAATTAATTAAGTATTGAACCATATATAAATCATTGTCCCAATAACATATTACTGTAGCATCATTACTAACCACTATTCTAATCATGAAAAACCAACTCTATCAACATTTTCAAACAAATATCAGCATGATCAAGACTATATTGACAGGTAACAACAAACATAATATAACTAGTCAAATGTCATCATTTAGGAGTACTGCAAACCATGCCATATATACGTGACTACCTCAAGACATATCAACGCATGCCTGCACTTACCATGCACAAAACCCTGACCCTACAAAGATAAGTCTGCATATGTATGCGACTATTCCCAAACACACCTACATACAGATGTGAAAACTTTCGCTACAGACACAATTTCACTTTCTGCAACCTTTACTATCAATAATACAGACTTATGATTAATTTATTTATATCAAAACACACAAATTCATAATAGTTTCATCATTGCTAGGTACTTAAAAATTTGCAACAAGTAAATCAATCAAACATATATGTCAACAAACTTCTTGATGTTTCAGATTTGAGTCTTCTCCTTTCTCCTTGGTGCACACCTGTTCCAAATCATATCACATATGTATAACTCATTACTTACACGTATAACACCTTGATATCCATATCCTTGTATAAATTTAGCCTTAAGCCAATACATTAGGCCAATGGCTTAGTAATGTCATTGGTATTCTTCGAATCAAATAATCATTATTGCACACATTACTATGCACCAATACCATGGTAATGACCCCTAGTATTCAAAATACCATGGTTAAAACTTTCTACACGACTTTCCCTTGTATGACTAGCATATGTACATGACCCTTCTTCATAGGATCTGTGTATACTTTCTCAAACTTCACTTTTAACATTCATCTATCTCTGATCTGTCACTTCCCAATTCATACCATCTGTAGCATTTTCATAATCATCATGCTTATATATTTATAAAGTAGGTTTCCATCAAGGACAACACATTAGCCATAATTCCAGTAGACGTATCCTTGTGCGTTAAGGAATCAAGTTCTCAAAGGAGAGAAGTTATGGTTGAGGAGAGTAGAGGTCTGATGGATTCCTTAGAACAAGAGCATATTAGAGTACTTAAGAAGATACTTAAGATGTGGCCTCAACTAGTATCTCATTTTGAGTCTTGACTAGTTGGTAGTTGGGCCAACTAGTAGGATGATGTGGAGCTTAGCCCACAGAGTATTGGCAACCACTTAATAAGTGACTCGCAGTATAGGGATAGTTCAAGCCAAGTGGGTAGAATACTTGTTTAGGGAGGATCAAGAGGGAGTTGGATCTCCCAATATCACATTCAGGTAGAGTACGCAGTTGCAAAGATACACGGGGTACATGGAACTTATGAATGACATGGTATACTTGTAGAGAATGGTTGGAAAGAACAAGTCTTTAAACTAGATTCCAAAGAATAAAGCAAGGAAGTCTTCTAGTTTAGAGGGAGCAATTGCGGTAGTAGAGAATGTGGGTAATAGAGAATGTGGTAGTGTGGTTCATTCTAGTATAAAATAGAACAAGTGTGTTTTCAGTTGAATAATTTTCCTTGTAACTGATTCAATTGCTCAGTCAATAAAAGGCCACATCAAATAAGAGGGTTACCCATTTGGGTTTCCGAAGAAAATAATTGTGTAATTATGTGACTATGCTTTTATATTTATGTTTTAATTCCTCATCTTATAATAAGTGTTAAGAAATTATGTGTCTTGGTGAAAGAAATTTTGGTTTCAGTTTGAAATTTCCTTAGGTTCAAATTGATCATCTAAGTAGTTGCATGATTTTATGGAAAATTAACAACATCACACCACATGATTCATGGAAAAATGTTAAATGTGTTCTTTTATGTAAAAAAAATCATTTGCTTACTGATGAGAAACTCTTCAACATGTTACTAGATGAAAAAATCAATCATAATTCTTCCAAATGTATATCTCAAGAAAATGAGGAGTGGCATAACCGTGCAATTGAAATAAAAACTAGTAGCAATTCCAAACATTCAAATTCATGTATTGAGTTCTTATCTTAAGGAAAAATAATTTATTAAGCATGAAATTCCGAGTACGAATGAAGGTTTTTAAAATGTACGAATTTGATTGAATAGGCATAAAGAAAGGTTTTAAATGGCAATCTTAGGGAAGTATAAAATAGATGTGTAAAATATAGGAATTACCAAGCTCATCATACCCCATAGCTCAATAAATTACATATTCCTTATGTAATGAAATTACATTGAAGTTTTTTATCAACATAAATAACCCTAAGAGAATAAGGAATCAATTGGGTGTAAATGTCTCTTGCATGAAAACCTCCTAGGGTTGTAATCAATTCTCATTTCATTTTTGTGTTATCACTATGAAGAAAGGTATCACTTCTCCAATCTAGAATAAGAAATTATAATAGTGGAAAACGAAACATGAGACTCAACAAATGCAAACTAATTCATTGATAGTAGTGGCATACATTTAGATTTAATGCATAAATATCAAGAAAAAATGTAGTCTTCATAATCAACTCCCTCCATCTATTATAACAACATTGCATGGAATTTCCAATAGAGTTATTATAATGCTCATTAAATTCAACAACTTCACAAATTATTGGATGGTCTATGACATATCTAATACAAAGGTTATAAAATTTCTGATTATGTTCTCTAGTGATATTAGTCACTTTCCATGATTTTCCACTTTTCTCTACATCCTCTTCCTCTCCTCATCAAGTTATAGAGATGGAGCTGGATATGGGTGTTTTTCAGCACTATAGGAAAACTCATCAACCATTAACTTATTCTTTATTTTTTTACTTCTCTTAACACCTTAGAAGTTTCCACAACTATTTGTCTAAGTTATTGTTCATTAGTGGAAGGAGACGCTACATGTTAGCCAATGATCTCCATATCATCCTCATCAATTGTTGCTTCTAGAGCCATCACACTAATGAACTCATCTTGATTCTCTAAGGGGTAGCCTTGTGTGAACATCTCTTTAATCAATCAATATATAAGTGCATAATGGGTGAGTTTATGTCATAGATCTATAACTAGGAATGGATTCTCACACCATCAAGATAACACAAGAAACAATTAAATACAAATCATTACTTCCAATAAGCCATGTACTAAACCCAACATAGACTTTAATGTCAGTGCCACATATTTTATCAGAGCAATACATTGAATGTAAATGCACATGAAATGCATCACACAATGATAAGAGCACATGCATAGTTTATATAGAGATTTTAGTTTGCAAACCCAAATAGGAAAACGAACATTCAAATGGTTATTGAATTTTTAGCACAAAAGGAAATAGCTAGGGCTAGAGTAATGCAAATGCAAATAAGCCTAACCATTAATTCTCATTATTCACATTTTCTCTCTTATTTTTATTTTCTATTTTATTTAATTTTTTTTTCCATTTCTTTTTTTTTTTGTCATATTTTTATTTTCATTTTACATTTATTTAATATTTTCAAGTTACACTTGCATTGTTATTTATAATTTGTATAACATTCATTGGTAGTTAATCACATGATACTTCACCTAACAATGAGGCCAATTTAATGAAGCATGCCTTAGTCTAGTGTCTTCAATGCCTTCACTAGCTAAAAAAAATATTGGTTTTGATATTAAATTGACTCTTATGGAATTTACCTTTAAACTTGCATTTCTAGTTCATTCATTCTCATGTTTTCATTCTACATCTTTGTTGACGGTGTTGAACCTGCCAACATGTGAGGGGATCTCCCCGATAAGAAGTCCCAATTAGACCTCAGACCGTTTGGTGTAGGAGTCCCAGCAGTGGGTCGTATGATAATGCCTTGACTGCGATTTCACATAGAGGCAGGTAAGATAACTCTGTTGGTAGCAAGGGTGTGACAGCTGTAGTGAGGCAAGGAAGGTGCATGAGAGGTTCTAACACATGGGGGTTGATATGAGTGCACCCCTTGGAAACCTGTGATGGCACACAGTTAAGAAGGGAACACACGAGAAAAGATGCATCACAACATGGAAGGCAAGTTATCTAGCAATCCAAAGTGATGGTTAAACCAACAACACATTTTAGAACGATTCATACATACATACACAGATAGTTATACATGCATGCGTAAGTAAACAGATACATATATCATTCAGAGTAAACTAGATAGCATAGAATACAATAAAACATATGCATGAAATGTGCTAGCTATTTTTATATTAAGAAGTGTAAGTTCCCATCATATAATACATCCATGTCCAACCATTGGTTCTGATAGTGGAACATTATAGCCACAACCGCTTGCTCCTCCAAAGAGATGTACTAGCTCTGCGCAGTGGAGAAGCCAAGGCTCGTTAAAATATTGTCCAAGCACTCTCCAAGATAGTCTTATCGGAAGATTGGCTGACCAAAAGCCTCTACAATGAGTTATGAGGGACTATTTATAGCAAAGGGTGGGGTGACCCTTCACATCCCCGTTTGTGACAATTCATCTACCCTCATGACTCTTCATCTACTCTATGACTGTTACATCCAACTATCAACACTTGAATTACACTTGACAAGACATTAGATTAAAATGCATATGTACCCATGTGAGACAAAATGGCTTGAGCAAGCCCTGCTAGACATCACTATGACATAGACAACCATGGAAGTCCAACTCCTCAACATCCTCATGATGATAAATAGTAATGTATTGATGCCAAGATCAGTAGTCCGTGATGGTGTCCATGTACTCCAAGGTCACATCTTTCTGGAACTTGACTCTTGCCTCCATAACATCTGGGTACACTGCTTGGGCTCCTCTGTCCAACTCATCTGAAAGCATGCGCATCATTGTCTTCAATGCAACTAGACCAACAACATACTTATGCATGATGTCTGCACTGATGGGCAGGTCTGTGCTGGCGGAAATGCACATCAACTTGTCGAAGTATGATTCAAACTCTAGTCAGTCCTGTGCCTTTGTCTTCACCTGGGTGAGAGTTCCAATAGATGGGATCGCATGTGTGCGCGCCACAACATCCATACTCTTGAATACACGTGCATGGGAAGCTTGTATACTAGTGATGAGCTGCGGGAGCTCTTCATAGTTATGGATCTCACTCCGGATATGTGCCTTTAGCTCAACCACACTGGCCTTCATCATCTTAGGCAAGTGAAGTGGATCTCCCTTATATCTCATCATCCATGTTTGCATGTAGTCAACAATAGCATACAAGTTCGCCAAGATACATGCTCTTCTAGCACATCGCTGGTGCCATCCGTTGAGATGGACGACTACCTTATGCACGGTACCAAACTTGGAGTAAACACTCACATAACTGTTTCAAGGGACAATACTTCATCAAATATTGCCTTCTTCAGTTCAACTTGGGCGGACGCTATCACCGGCTCTCCTCCTTGCTTGGTCATCTGTAGTTCCTTAGCCATTCACTCATTCTTAGCTATTAGAAAGTGAACACTTGAGCTAGTGGCTTTAACATACACTCTGGTAGCATTGGCCAAGTCTGTTGGATGTTTGCGCATGTCAAACACGATCACTCATTCCTCAACTTGCGCAGGAGATGTGTGATCATTCGGAGTTGACACTCTATGAGACTGCACAACTCTATGTTGAGACTCGTCAAATGAGATGTTGTGCATCTCTCCTTCCGGCTGATCTCCAAGGATCTTAGTGCCTCCTTGGTCACTTGAGACTTGATCATCTTCTGGATGTGGTGAAGTAGGTAAGTCAACCTCTTGCTGATGAGGCATAAGGTCGATATCCTGTTCCAATTCCTATTGCTCCATATCCATATCCAACTATCAAAGTACTTGATCTATCTCATGAGTGAAGTCCTACTCTTACGATGGTTCCCCCTGTCTACCTGATGCCAGCTATTCTGATGAGGCCACTACCTGTACGGGCATTGTTTCATCTATTTGCACATGTTGTGCCCCCTGCTTTACCTGTTGCTGCTCTACTTCCCTCTCCTATTTGTACAACTCTTATTCCTTTTGGAGTTGCTCCTTTAGCTCATGCAACTCCTTCTCTATTTCCTCCATTCTTCTATTCTCCTTCTACCTTTGCATGATTGGCTTGTCGCGATGTTTCATGTTTTCCTCTATAGCCAAATCTTCTTTCTCCACAGGTGGATCTTCTCAGAACTTACAGCTTTGATCTTCCTCAATGTGATCGATAATCTTCCTCTTGCCCTTATCACACACTGGTATGGTTACTTTTGTTTTTTTTTCTACTTCTGGTGCTAATTCTCTCCAGGATGCTACTTCACATTGCTTCGCTAACCACTCTATAGTGAAGCTGACCTGTTCATTGGGTCTGGAGAAACTATAGAAATATCTCCATGGGTCCTCCTACACCCAATGAAATGCCCCGTGTATCTAGTTGAATTGTAATCTCATGCAGTGATCTTTTAGAAGACAATGTGGGTCATACGAATTGTAACTTCGGAGGTCGAATGGATACTTCTTCATTTGCTCTGCTTCGACAACCGCTTGCTTGAAACTCTGAATCTCGTATAACCTAATCCGTAATGGAAGAGAGGGCCAAGGTACCTTCTTCTTCTAGTGTAGTCTAGATGTCAAACCTGCCGAGATGTGATATGCTACTTCCTACATGATGAGTATGTCCAAGGAAAACTTTGGTAGAAAATGTGGAGGCTTCTCCGCGCTAAACATTCATATGAAGGTGCTGGATGGTGAGGCATACCAATCAGCAATGTCTATCAGTGCCTCCATTGCTACCTTCGGCATGCAGGGTGGATCCTATTTGAATATCATCTTGTACACTAGGGTGAGGAAATGATCAGACAACCGTATGATAACTCCTCTGAAGCTGCATTCGGACAACAATTTACAATGCATGTTCACAGCAGTCTCCGTCGGTGACCATGCCCACTTCAAGCTCGAGAACTCTAGTTGGGCACAAACCGTATCTAAGATGTAGGAGAGCATGTAGATCTCTACTTGCATACCTTTGGGTGACTATCGATCCTTTGTTACCTATTCCTTCAGCTGATGAGCCAACAATGCAAACCAGTTACATGGATTTCCTTCTCTAGCAAGTTGGTCCAGCACGATCACCCAACTCTGTGGGAAGGTTTCCGTGCTTTCTTGGTCATACAGTCAACATGAAAATATGACCAAGTATTGATATTCCTTCCACAGTATCTTCGTCTTATAGATTTGGTTGGGTTTCATCCTCAATCTAGCTGGCTCCTTTACCCAGTTCTTCAAAATGTCTCTGGAGTTGGCATTGCTGCTGGGTAAGCTCAAGGGATTCTCCATAATAGTCACGGGCTCCAACATCTGATACATCTCATCATAATCTTGTGCCCAAAAGGTTGCAATCTTCGTCCCGCTGACACTCCTCAAAGTCATCGTCTCGGGATCAGTGTGCAAGACAATCCAGTGTATCATGTCCGCGCATGGGAATGTGGGGTATCTGCATGAAATCTAGTACAAGCCATACTTGTGATTGTTCACATACACCTATTGGTCTTCGAGGTCTTCCCAAAAAGTGCATGCAAATTCTTCATTGACCTCTTGCCATTTCAACTTGATGTCCTTGTCTAGAAATAACTTGGTATCTTCATAGATCGGTAGACTTGAGGACATTCGCTCAATTGTTGCTCCAGTTTCACTTTCGTCAGTGTCCTTTCATCCTACTCTCCTGAAGGCCATTGATCACATACTTCTAAGAGGTGGATGAACACTTGAAAGATCTAGACACAAAGCAACATGTATGGCAAGAAATTTGTCAGTGAAAACCAAAGAAAATTTGGGGAATGACATAACACGTCCCTGGGGAATGATAGGCAGGGATTGCGCAATTTCTTCTAGGAGGTTGGGAGACTGCCTACCAGACTTGTGAAAAAAGCAGTCTGGGTTGTCTAGGGAGGCTGACTGGCTACTGGATTTGTGCAATGTGCAATCTAGACTGACTGTTGACAGTTGGGATTGCGCAATGCGTAATTCCAGCTAGCAATGACTGCAGGCTCAGTGACTGCATTGTGCAATTTTATGTGCTAGCAATCACTATCCCTCAGAAATGCACAAATCAGTCCTAGATGACAGTTCCTGGGTAGAAATGTGCATTTCTGGAGAGGAAGACAGAGCCTTCCTTCCCCGGATTGTGCAATGCTATCTTGGTGAGGCAAAGTCTGGGCTAAGGCTACCCAGACTCACCGATGGGCAACTAAAAGAAAATGTGAAAGTGAATGCATGTTGATACTGAGTGGAAGCAAAATTGATTGATCGTGCATGCAAACATTCAGTGAAATATTCAGAAAATAAACCAACATGCATGTAAGTGAAGCAAGTTTCCAAATCAATTAATTTGGCAAAAAAGTTTCATGCATGCGACAGCAGTGAGATAGAAACAAAAACTGAAACAATGCTAGTACAAGCTATTAATCTAAACGATTGCAAGCATTCAAAGAAATCAAGCAAACAACACTCACACAAGCGAAAACACAAAAAGCGACAGAAATGCTGAAAAAGACAAGTTAAGACCACTTACCTGTGAATAGTTGAACCAGATGTGTCGAAGAGTCCTGGATGTGCAATGTGATGTTAGAGCTCCAAGATCAATGTTAAAGAATGAGCTATGATGCATCGAATAAATAATTTTGGGCTCATGACGCGCATGCCACAAATCTAGGAAAAAGCGACACTTGGAGGAAAGATTCTAAAACGATCTTTTCATGCAACCTCCAGCTGCTAAAAATAGCTCCCTGAATCAAGGGATGATTTTTGCATGTTTCCTTTTTCTATTACGGGAAAATCAAGCCATGCATGCAAGTCAAGTTTCCTTGGTCTTTGGTGGAACTGTTCAACCCAACTGCACACGCAAGAGGCTGGTCAACTGCTGGGAGAATATGTGTATTTTTGGATGGGAGTTGGGTTGGCTACTCAGGAGATTTTCACAATTTCAAGGTAGAGCAGCTAACTGCTACCTAGGATTGTGCAATTCCTGGGCTGAGAAGCCCTGCTAGGAAGAATTGCGCAATTTTCTGGATGAAACCTGGCTGGCAGAATTGTGCAATTCTAGAACCCAGCAAGCTGCCAGATAGAATTGCGCAATTTCTAGAGGTAAGGCCGGTTTCCCTCCATAATTGCGTAATTTCTTAAGGGAGCTGCTCAGCCTACAGCTGGACCAAGTCTGGAGGAACAACCTTTGAGGGGAATGCATCAAGCTTTGATTGGCAGGTTGTCTTTCTGCAAGAAAAACACTGAAGATTATGTACTTGACGAAGCAAGACAAGGTGTTGTGAAAGTTTGGTAGGGAGGCTCCAAAGTGAAGCCAGGGAAAATTTTTCGAGGGTGATTGTAGCTACTGCAACACTTGGTGACACACCGGTATAACTCCAGCTCTCTGAATGGACCTTGTTCATGAAAAGCAAGTCTAACATCTCCGAAATTATTGTTTAGTTCTTTGTTTATCTTGGTTTCACACTAGCTTGATTGTAAGATGTAGCATCTGCCATTCTCTTAGTCAATTGACACACATTCCAAGCCAAGGAAGCATAGGTGTTTTGATTGGGGTTGAGGGGTATATTGATGCACAAGCAGTATAATCGTCAAAGTCTTAGTTTCATCTCTGGTTTTGCTCCGCTGCCAGCAATCCTGGATAGTACTCCGACGGAGTCACATAGGAACACAAGCATGGCTCTACTGCCAGTGAGCCTGGTCAATACCCCAACGGAGTTACTTGCATAACCTCTCTATGCAGGAAGCCTTTCTCTTCTTTCACCTTATTCATTTTTCATTTTTAAAAATTTTCACTTTCTTTTTTCATTTTTCATTTTTTCATAACTGTGCATAGCACTTATTCATTTCAGAGGTGGAAGTTGGATCTCAACTTATTGAGAGCAGAAGAGGTTGTTCCTGCAGAGAAGTAGTTTATTATATCTTTGACTTGCCTGTTAAAGTTTTCCCCCTCACCTTACTTTACTTGACTGAGCTGACAAGGGTTAACCTAAAAACAACTAACTAGAGTAGGTTGCACTAGTTAGTGCACAAGCGTTGTGTTTTCACCAAGGTTCACTTCGAATAGTACATATTTTCCTTCGACATATCATGGACTAAAAGTTTCATACAGAGGCAGGATGAAAAATAACCAAGTAGTGATAGCTGCAAAATGCCTCTTGTACTTTACCTAGCTTGTTTCAAGAGTCATACATGGTTTCATGTGAAACTAACCTACAAACCAAAAAAGCTAACAAACAAACAACAAAGAAAAGCAAGAGCATAAGCAAAAGTGAGTAAGAAAACAAGAAAGCAAACAAACAAACAAACAAATAAAGTAAGCAAACAAGCATGCAAGCAAACTGACTGAAAGCAAACACTACTCCTACTCCTAAATTAGTGGTGCATGGGCCTGATCACGTGAATTAATATTTCCAATGTAGCCACCGGTGCATTGGTAGACCCATGTTGGTGAAGGCTTCGTCCACAAGCAACCCAGTTGTGCGAACCTGTTGGCATTATGACACAGGTTTGGCACTATGACACAAGTGTTGTCCTTGATGGCAACTCACTCAGATGGCAGATCATTGTTCAGGCTCTTAGAATGAGAGAAAAAAAGGTATACGCAGTTTCCCTTTGACTAAGTCACGTATACACGCGGGATTGCCGATCAAAAGTCGCATATGCATATGCGCGCACTTTCATGCATGAAAAAGCGCGTACGTGTGGGAAAACTTATTTTTGGTCCATGGTATTTAGTCCTTGGTATTTGGACCTATGGCTTTGGACCATGGAATCTCGTCTGAAGTGTTGAACCCAGGTATTTGGTCCAAGGTATTGATTCTTTATGGTTTTGGACCATGGTATTGTGTAAGGCCTAAGACTATAAAAGGGGAAGGAGATCATTAGGCAAAGGCATTATCTCACGCATTGAATATCTCATGATGAACTAGATTTGGAACACTAGTCATTGGGTTATGGTGTATAGCTGGATCTGAATCAAGGAGGAACCTGAGCGCAAGAAGAAGGATAAATCTGTACGTAGGTTCAGTGAAGAAAAGGAGCGTATACACGCTGGTTTTATAATGCAAAATAGCGTATACGTTGGTTGGCCTTAATTCAGAAGCGTATGTACGCAGGGTGTACACATTGAAGTAGTGTACGTCTCTTAAAATATGTTTTAGCTACTTCTATTTATTGCTACAGTGTTCTGGGTTTAGAATTGGTGTCTGGTTACTGTTACTGTTTTCTGGGTACAGCATTCAGAGAAGTGACTATTTGATTCAGTTTTGTTTGGTGCAAAGGAGATTGGTTGATGTAGATATACTTGATGTTTAATTGATGTTATTCATGGATCCAGTCTGAAAATTTATGAAACATGGTCCCTGAAAGAAAAGAGAAGGTTTTAGCCTTCTATAGGTCAGCACCTACGTACTAGTACCTCAGCTAGTACAAGAGCTAAGGGGGTTGTGGCTCCCTTCCAGAAGAAGCTGGAGAATGAGAGAAGGTTGTAGCATTTTGCAAGTAGCAACCTGCGTACTGGTATAAGACTGCACCAGTATAGAATCATTGTAAAAATAAGTTTTTAATTAAAAGAAGATAGAGATGAATTGCAGTAGGTGGTTTTCACCCACATTGGGTTTCCACCTTATATCTTTGTGTCCATGTGTGTGATGATCTGTTCTATTTTACTACTCCTGTTTACTGTTCTTATGAATAATGAAGTCCTGGTGCACTGATTAAAGATCATCAATTAATGAATCTTAAGCTTTCTGATATACACTGGTTGCTTTAGACACAGTAGCATATATACGTAGTTTCCCATAGCTGAAGTAACATATACACATCTGGTTGTGAAATGAAAAATAATTGATTTGATAATACTAATTCAACCCCCCCCCTTCTCAGTATTATTTCCAACAAGTGGTATTAGAGCAGGTCCTTCAGAAGAAGCTTGATCGCTTGAAGGAAGATCTATCATCATGAGCAACTATGAAAAGGAAGCATCTATCAGGCCACCTATCTTTGATGGAAGCAACTTTGTCTATTGGAAGGTAAGAATCACAGCCTATCTTCAATCTCTTGGTACAGAAGTTTGGGATATCCTGGAAATAGGATACACATTACCATCAGCAACTCCTACAGATACAGCTGGTAAGAAGCAGTATGAAACAAATGCAAAAGCTGTCAATACTCTATTAGGGAGTTTATCTCAATTAGAATTCGTCAAGGTTATGCAGCTCAAAACCGCAAAATAAATATGGGACAAGATCGTTCTGAGCTATGAAGGAGATGATCAGGTAAAATGTGCAAAACTACAAACTCTTAGAATCCAATATGAAAATCTTAGAATGCACAATGATGAAAGTGTGGCTAATTATTTCTTACGTATAGATGAGATTGTTAATTGTATGAAAAACTTGGGTGAAGAGATAAAAGAAGTGACTTTGGTTGAAAAGGTTCTAAGATCTTTGTCTTCTAAGTTTGAATCAAAAGTTTCGGCCATAGAAGAAAAGAAAAATCTTCAAAGCATTACCATGTCACAGCTGCATGGAATCCTAACTGCTTTCAAAATGAGAAAAGAGGGACCATCAGACATGAGAAAATCTGCATTCAAAGCCTCAGGAAAAGGAGAATACAATGAGTTAGGACATATGTCAGAAGGAGAGGAAGAATCAAACTTTGTCAAGAACCTTCAATGGGGTTCTGGAAGATTCAGAGGTAAGCTACCTTTTAAATGCTTTGCTTGTGGAAGAGTCGGTCACTATGCAGCTAAGTGTCCTCATAAAGACAAGCTTGACAGAGGTAAGGAACCAATTACATGGAACATAAAATAGAATGTAAGTAATGATTATAGACTTTTGATGGCTTTTGAAGATGATGATTTCTTGGATGCTATAGATGAAGAAGGTCTTTATGAAGAAATTTCTAAACTCAAAATTTGTTTAGAAGAAAAGAATATGATTATAGATACTCTGACATTCCAACTTGCTGAAAGGGAAAAACACAATGAAAAGTTAGAATGTGAAATTGTGGGACTTAGAAAAGATATTGAGAAAACAAAAGCTCTTAATCTTAGATTTGCTAAAGGATTTGAAACTTTAGATGAGATTATCAAAGTGCAGCGTTCTCCTCTAATCAAGATAGGTCTTGGGTATACTGAAGAAACATCTCAAGCATAGAAGCCATCTACCTCCAAAAGTTATCTTGAAACTGCAAGGAGAAGTGAATAGGTTGACAATCGACAGCAAAGGCACAATGAAGATCACCAGGTAAATCAGGGACAATTTACTTCAAGAATGAACAGAAATCACCCAGTAAATCAAGGGCAATCTACTTCAAGGATGAATAGAAGCTACAATCAACCATAGGTAAATCATTCTCAATTTGCCTCAAGAACGAATGGCTATTACAATTGTCTAGATGGAAGGTTTGATGATCACAGGAATTTCTTCAATGGCCAATGTTTCTCTTGTCATAACTTTAGACATAAAGCAGCTCAATGTGTTGCCTACAAGACCATCATTACTAGAGAAGCACGAAATCAAAGGAGTGTGACTGGAATCATGAAAAGAACCTACAATAAATTTTCTTCTCTTGAAAGTGAAATAGAATGTTCTATTTGTAACAACTTTGGTCATAAAGATTCTGAATGCAAGAGTAGGCTTCGGCAAACAAATCAGAAGGAGCAAGCTTCATTGAGCCCCAAAACATGGAGGAAGAAAGAACCGCAACTAGAAAGATGTGCTATAGCCTTATATGCAGAAGGGCAGGAAAACCAGTGGTACATCGATAGTGGATGCTCGAAACATATGATAGGTGATAAAGAAAAACTTCAATCATATAGTTCCTTAGAAAAGGAAAAGAAGGTCTCATTTGGAAATGACACCCGTGCATTCATAAAAGGTAAAGGTTCTGTTCTTTTGAAAGAAAAGTTCAAAGCTGGGAATGTTATGTATGTTGATGGTTTAAAGCATAACTATTAATTGTTAGTCAAATGTGTGATCAAGGAAATGAGGTAATATTTCGATCAAATGGATGTATTGTTCGTGAGCTTGATATAGGGGAAACAGTGATCAAAGGCATAGGAACACCAAATAATTTATACATACTCAAAGGAGGACAACAACAATGCTATCTAAGCAAGAATGATGAACACTGGCTATGGCACAGAAGATTGGGGCATCTAAGCTTCTCTCAGATAAGGAAAGCATGCAAATATCAGGCGGTTCATGATCTCCCTGACATCAGAATTCCAGACAATACAATATGCAAATAATGTCAGTTTGGGAAGCAAACCAGAACTAATTTCCCTGAGAAGGAAGGATCAGCTAGTAGGCCACTTGAACTTGTCCATACTGATGTATGTGGTCCATCTAGGAAAAGGTCACCTCGAGTAGAAGAATACTTTATATTGTTCATTGACAACTTTTCCAGGATGTGTTGGATAGGACTTATGAAGCATAAAGACGAAGCTTTTGAAAAGTTCAAAGCATTCAAAGCCTTGGTTGAAAACGAATCAGATCACAGAATCAAATGCCTTAGGTATGATAGAGGTGGGGAATTTACCTCAAGTGAATTTTTCGATTTTTGTGAAGAAAATGGAATAAGAAGGGAATTCTCTACTGCTAGGACTCCTCAACAGAATGGGGTAGTAGAAAGGATGAACAGAATAGTTCAACAAATGGCTCGAGCTATGCTTGATGAGTCTGGAACTCTTGATACCTTCTGGGGTGAGGTTTCATTTGATGCTGTCACTATTCTCAACAAGACAAATGTCCGGGTGAACAACACTCAAACTCCTCATGAACTTTGGTATGGTAAGACTCCTACAGTAAGATACTTCAAAATTTTTGGAAGCAAATGTTACATCAAAAGGACTGATGAAAACCCTGGCAAGTTTTAACCAAGAGCAGATGAAGGCATTCTCCTTGGTTACTCTCCCCATAGCAAAGGATATAAATGCTACAATAAAAGACTTGGAAAAAATGTTGAAAGTATTGATGTAGTGATTGATGAAGAAGGAAACACTCCAAGGCGGGTAAAATCTGAAGATTTCAAAGAAGATGAGGACTATCCTTCAACATCAAATCAGACTTATGATGAGGAAGAAGAAACCTATGAGGCACCAGAAGAACAGATAAGGGTGGAAGAAAAGACCCCATCCAGGTACGTCTAGAAGAATCATCTAGAGACTCAAATTTTGGGGCAAAAAGAGGTAGGTGTACAAACAAGAAGAAGTATTTCTGAAGCTTCAAGCTATCTAGCATTGCTTTCCTCCACTGAACCACAAAATGTAAGAGAAGCATGCAAAGATGAATGCTGGGTCAAGGCCATGGATGAAGAACTTAAGCAGATTGAAAAGAACAACACTTGGGAGTTGGTTCCTAGACCAAAAGATAAGAATGTCATAGGGACAAAATGGATATTCAAAAACAAGTTGAATGAAAATGGAGAAGTTATTAGAAACAAGGCTAGACTTGTTTGTAAAGGGTATGCTCAACAAGAAGGTATAGACTTTGAAGAAACTTTTGCACCAGTTGCTAGACTTGAGGCCATCAGAATGTTCCTTGCTCTTTCTAGCTTTCAGAAGTTCAAAGTTTTTCAAATGGATGTGAAATCTGCCTTTTTAAATGGAGACTTGGAAGAAGAAGTGTATATTGAGCAACCAGATGGATTCATCCTTGGAAATGATCCAAAACTTGTATGCAGACTTAAGAAGGCACTCTATGGTCTTAAATAGGCTCCAAGGGCTTGGTATTATCGTCTGGATAAATACCTCCATCAACAAGGTTTTTCAAAAGGATCAGCAGATAGCAATCTATATGTAAAAATTGATAATGATAAATTGCTAATACTTGTTGTGTATGTTGATGATATCATCTTTGGTAGCAATGAAGAAGCCATGAGTCAAAAATTTGTTTTGGTGATGCAGAAAGAATTCGAAATGTCCATGCTTGGTGAGCTGACATATTTTCTTGGTTTACAAGTCCAACAAAATAAAGACGGTATCTTTTTGTCACAAACCAAGTACCTCAAGGAGATCTTGAAGAAATACGGCATGGAAGATTCAAAACCAGTATGTACCCCTATGGTAATAGGATGTAGCCTCAGCGCCAATGATGATTCAGTTGCAGTACATCAACCAACCTACATATCCATGATTGGTAGTCTGATCTATCTGATAGGTACCCGACTAGACATCATGCATGCAGTGGGAATAGTTGGAAGATTCCAGGCAAATCCGAAAGAAGCACACCTTCAGGCAGTTAAAGAATCTTCAAATATCTTCAAGGGACACAAAAATATGGCTTATGGTATCCTAGAGATACAGATCTCACACTTCATGCATATACAGATGCAGATTGGGCAGGAAGCGTGGATGACAGAAAAAGCACTAGTGGTGGTGCATTCTTTATGGGTTCCAGATTAGTCTCTTGGTTCAGCAAGAAGCAAAGTTCAATTGCTTTATCTACAGCTGAAGCGGAATATGTGGCTGCTGCATCTTGCTGCACACAACTCCTTTGGATGATGCAAATTTTGCAAGATTTTCAAATCACTTGTACTCCACCTATCTCTATTTTATGTGATAATACAAGTGCAATCAACATTTCAAAAAATCCAATAATGCATTCAAAGACCAAGCACATACCTATCAAATATCATTTTCTCCGAGAAAAAGTGCTTGAACAAAAGGTCAAATTGGAGTATGTTCCCTCCAAGGAACAAGTTGTTGATATACTCACCAAACCACTACCCAGGGAGACATTTGAATACCTCAAACAAAAGCTGGGAGTAGTTAATGCATCATCTTGCTGTTGAAATTTGTCTGTTTCAAAAAAAAAGTGGTTGTACACGAGTTTAATGACGAGAATCCGCATACATACGCCGGTTTATGTGGATACAGTCGCGTATATGTTGGTTTGAAGACAAACAGTGGTCCAGGCTCAGGATGAATGCAGTCTGATATGGGTCTAACAGAGACCATCTGGCACAGGTTCAGGGGGAGCTTATATATATTCATTGTTGGCATTATCCTAGAAGATCTTGGTTCAAGATCAAAGTGTTTTGGTTTCAAGGGGAACATGTGCAAAAGGAGAACATGGTTGCTAGTCTGAATGATGATTGACAGATGCTTTTGATGATAGTTGTTGATAACTATCATAATCTGGTTGTAGATATTTCATCTCTATGTCATGTATTTCTTTTCTTTTCAAGGTCATGTAATGGCCTACTTTGGTTTCCCCACTATTCCTGGGATGGATAATGTAATGTTCTTGTTTTATCTTGTGTAAATTTTTTGGTGTATCCCCACTTGGTTGGGAGATGGCTGTATGTATGAGTCTTTGGTGGTAGGAAAGTTATTTATGATGTATAAATTTATGTATCTTCTTGTAGAACATCTTCTTGCAGACCTTGCCTGCAATCAGGGGGAGCATGGACAACACAGCAGAGCAGAGATTTCAAAATGAACTCATGGGGAGCATAACCCTTTTCCCTTGATGACAAAGGGGGAGAATGACTTTGAGTGACTTGGGGTTGCCATCAAGTCCAAAGGGGGAGATTGTTGGCATTATGACACAGGTTTGGCACTATGACACAAGTGTTGTCCTTGATGGCAACTCACTCAGATGGCAGATCACTATTTAGGCTCTCAAAATGAGAGAAAAAGAGGTATACACAGTTTCCCTTTGACTAAGTCGCGTATACACACGAGATTACTGATCAAAAGTCGCGTATGCGTATGCATGCACTTTCATGCACGAAAAAGCGCGTACGTGTGGGAAAACTTATTTTTGGTCCATGGTATTTAGTCCTTGGTATTTGGACCTATGGTTTTGGACCATGGTATCTCGTCTGAAGTGTTGAACCCAGGTATTTGGTCCAAGGTATTGATTCTTTATGGTTTTGGACCATGGTATTGTGTAAGGCCTAAGACTATAAAAGGGGAAGGAGATCATTAGGCAAAGGCATTGTCTCACGCATTGAATATCTCATGAAGAACTAGATCTGGAACACTAGTCATTGGGTTATGGTGTATAGCTGGATTTGAATCAAGGAGGAACCTGAGCGCAAGAAGAAGGATAAATCTGTACACAGGTTCAACGAAGAAAAGGAGCGTATACACGCTAGTTTTGTAATGCAGAATAGCGTATACGCTGGTTGGCCTTAATTCAGAAGCGTATGTACGCAGGGTGTACACATTGAAGTAGCGTACGTCTCTTGAAATATGTTTTAGCTACTTCTGTTTATTGTTGCAATGTTCTGGGTTTAGAATTGGTGTCTAGTTACTATTACTATTTTCTGGGTACAACATTCAGAGAAGTGACTATTTGATTCAGTTTTGTTTGGTGCAAAGGAGATTGGTTGATGCAGATATACTTGATGTTTAATTGATGTTATTCATGGATCCAATCTAAAAATTTATGAAATGTGGTCCCTGAAAGAAAAGAGAAGGTTGTAGCCTTTTGTAGGTCAACACCTACGTACTAGTACCTCAGCTAGTACAAGAGCTAAGGGGGTTGTAGCTCCCTTCCAGAAGAAGCTGGAGAACGAGAGAAGGTTGTAGCCTTCTGCAGGTAGCAGCCTGCGTACTGGTATAAGACTGCACCAGTACAGAATCATTGTAAAAGAAGTTTCTAATTAAAAGAAGATAGAGACGAATTGCAGCAGGTGGTTTTCACCCACATTGGGTTTCCACCTTATATCTTTGTGTCCATGTGTGTGATGATCTGTTCTATTTTACTGCTCCTGTTTACTATTCTTATGATTAATGAAGTCCTGATGCACTGATTAAAGATCATCAATTAATGAATCTTAAGCTTTCTGATATACGCTGGTTTCTTTAGACACAGTAGCGTATATATGCAGTTTCCCCTAGCTAAAGTAGCGCATACACATCTGATTGTGAAATGAAAAATAATTGATTTGATAATACTGATTCACCCCCCCCCCCCCCTCTTAGTGTTATTTCCAACAGAACCAACAAGTAAGAAAGATATAACAATGAATACAATGACACTTTGTGTTACAAAGTGCCCATGGGACATAAGTGAGTGCAAGTGGATGACGAGTAGTCCGTTGACTTACCATGGTGTTGTGCAACACTGCGTGTGGCTTTGAACCATACGCACATTATTGACTGTGACATGCAAGCAAACGAAAGAAACAAATACAACTTCTGTCGTGCATGTGTGCTTGCAATGTAAGATTCTTCCAATGCATGAGCGAAGGGATTGTGCAGTTCAAGTGGAGGAAGCATGATCTGTGTGTGAGATTGATATTCAATGCATACAGATGAATGATGAGGAGCCTTGGGTGATTGAAAAATTTCTTGATCGGAAGTGAAACTAACCTCGTGATTTTTATGGGTTTGTTAAAAATGCTTGTAGGGATTCATCTGAAGGATGAACTTATAGAGCAAGCATATGTTATCCTCCTCAAACTTGTTAAAAACTAAAGAGGTATTGACTAGCAATGGTTGGGGAAATTTGGAAAATGGGATATTTGACCTGTTAATGGTAGTGATTCACTCTTGAACATGACACTCTTCCGCTTCATATCTATGGTTGTTGGTTTGGTAAATCTACTTGTCTTTTGGTTCATCACACCATTTCAAAGCCTCCATTTTTATTTTTGGGTCAATGTTGTCAACTCCATTAAGTGTCGGCTATGTTTTCAAGAGAAGTCATTCATTTAATATATGATACTCTTAAGCCTTCATTCCATGTATCTCATTCCTAAACCAGTTCCACATCAGCATCATTTTGTCTCAAATCATGATACTCGTTTCATGTCATCAATGGGGGATACATCAAGGCCCTCTTGCGACGAGTCGTTTACTGTCAACATTAGCTCATTATCTAGGAAGTTGACTTAGAAACTCTTCCTTCGATACCTTGGGACTTGCATACATAAATGGAAAGATTCCTTGCTCTCAGAGACAAGTTTACATAATTGACCATCGACCGACATATTTTGTGTGGTGTTCGAATTCAACTCATTCATTCACCCTATACAGATTGTATTTTTATACCGTGAGAGCCATTAACATCATCGATGGTTTCTCTCATGTTTATTAACGACTTACATCATTGGTCGGTAATCAAAAAATGTTTGTCATGTTCAACTCTACCTCCTTTATTCACATGGTTAGACTCATATATTGGACGATCGAGTGAATGAGATAGAAGACCCCATATCTAGTTCCATCCATCCAGGCTACGATTTCAGGATTAAAAGCAAGATGGATATGATAATATAGTTACTCAATTAAGGATCCACACTTTATCATCAATTGATATGTCTTCTTGATCATTGTACATGTAATGTTAGCTTATGTGTTGAACATGCGTATGCCCCCCTTAGTAAAGATATCATGATAAAAACATATTGTAATAGATAATGATCTGACTAGTTGTTGTTGATCCAAACTTGTCATAGGGTAAATAACTTCAATCATCAATTTCCATTTCTGACTTTTCACTTTAGGGGGCAATCTGTTATAATCCATTTTGTTTCATTTGGTCAATAGGCCTACAAACTAGATCAATCAACATCCATGAACACATTGTGATCATCCTTACATAGAGCCCTAAGCATGCCTCTTCCAAATCCCTGAGTTTCTAGGTTTGACTGCCTCAAATCAGTGCTTTTAAGGCCGAGTTCACCCTGACCCTTTAGAGATCTGTGTTTACCAACAGGTTGCTCAGTTCTCCAACTGCTCTGATCAGCAACAAGTTGTCCCTTGTTAGGGGTGGCTGATTCTAGAAATTCAGGAAAAATAAAAAGAATCCTGAAGCTTCCTCTTTCAGAAGATTCTAGGATTTGTTACAACCATTTACCTTTCATAAGAACTTCGAATCTTATCTGATCCTACCTTGCATATTTCACCTCTTATCCCTTGACTTGATCCTCCCATCAAGAGTAGATCTGAAGCCTAGATTGGTAAATGGATAAGATTTCCTAAACTATCATCCTCTCCTATATATTTACTGTCATCCACAAGCCAAGGGTTGGATTTTGGAGACTAATCATGCCCTTACATTGTTGCTTTGATCATAAGAGAGTTATAATTTCCATGCATTAGGGTGACCTTGAGGTGTGCATTGTGACGAGGAAGGGAAAGTCAACATGGGGATATCTCTAGAAGATCAGTTGATCCGAACTTAAACAAGAATGCAACAAATTACAGATATAACCATAAATATAGAGATGTAGCAAAAGTAACACTTCATTTCATTAATATCAAATACTAAAATATGCTTACAAACAGAATGGAAATAAACTAGCTCGAGCGATGGCAGCTTATCTCTAAGAAGATATGAGGCGGCTACATGCCTCCGAACTGTGCTACAATGAGGCTCAAGGGCCTATTTATTATTGAAAAGCAAGGGAAAACCCTAAACAACCAAAACCCTAACCCTAGGAGATGGAAGACCAAGAGTTTGTGTGCATCGTTGGGGTTAGTTGGGCAGCCAACTTCTCGGGGTCATAACATGGTCATATGATCTTCGTTTTGCGTGTATGATACCTCTTTGGAAAGATCTCTTTTAGTACTAGAGGATTTTCAGCATGGCCCTACCACTAGGAACGAGCCTACTGTGGACCTCAAAAAACATCGTTTAAGGGGTCAAAACTACTCCGAAAGTTCACAACCCAAAAAACTAATAAAAATAGTAAATGTTGCAATAAACAAAGAAACAGATGAAACCAACTAAGGAGCTAGGTGGAATAGGCAAGTGGCAACCAATATCCACCTGGATCATCATCTTCCACTTTTGGTTGTAAACTCTCTCCCTTTCATATTAATACAAAGAGTATACCATTTTCCTATATGTGTTATGTTATGTTTACATTCATATATTTCAATGCTATGTTGTCCATTGAATAGAGTGATTTGATAATTCTACATAGATGTCGTAGATCTTTAGCTTGTGATGATTATTTGTGCAGGTTCTAATTATAGCAATCAGGGCTACGGTTGGAGATTACAAGCCAAAAGGAGAGAAGAGCTTGTGACAGATCATAACTAAGTATCTTTCCATTCTCCAATTTCTCTAAGGAGAACTTTATAGTCTTTTCTTTTTGTTGTTCTAGACCAGGTCACGAGGTCTAGGGAAGATACTTATGTAAGTAGTTGTAGATTCTGTATAACACCGAGAAAATATTTTGAATTTTTTTCTCAACATAGAGTTTGTTGAACATAGTGTGACTTATCTCTACATACTGAAATGTGTTTCCCATTTTTGGGTTTTAGCCCCAATACTCTCATGACCATGCCAAAAATACCAAAATTTTAACTACTTCCTTTCTTCCCCTTGGCCATAAAGGTTTGAGATACCCTTACACAAAATCCAAAAATGATACACATTCTAATTAGTAATAACAATGCTTAATCCTAAAATTAAAACATACAAACTAAATTCAACATGGTGGAACTAAATAAAAGCTTAATTAATTGTAGGCTAACTAGGTGAAAGATTCCAAGTGGGCATCTTTCATCCAACCTTGCCAAAGTATACCATCAAGATCAAACAACTCTACAACTCCTAAATCTTTGAAATTTGCAACAATGAAAGGACCCAAATAGTGCATTTGTCGCTCACATAGATGTTTTAAGTACTTACTTATATATAAGAGGATTGTAGTACCTTATTGAAAGCATTACTCTGAATGTGCCTATCATGTCAAGATTTCTACCTTTCTTTCTCAATGCTATGGTGAAAAGCTAATAATAATTGTTCCTATTCAAATTGCATTAGGTCAAATTATCTCTACTTTAAGGAATTTTCACGAGTCTTGTATGTGTAGGCTATGTAATGAACATGTCGACTGCTTCTCATCCATGAGTTAGTCAAATCATGGTCTTCATAGTAAATTTTCTTATCGTGGTCCAATAAGTCCTTAGTATTTCTAATACCCTACCATCCTCATCAATCCTATGTTGATATTTTTACAAATAATTTCTCTAATACCTTGTTGAAAGCATTCATTATATCATTATCTTACAAATAATATGAATTACCTCAAAGATTCTAAATTAGAAATTTATGAATGATGATTTGATGGCCATGATGATAAGATATGTCCCATGATCACTAATCAATCTCCATAAAAAAAACCAAAATAAATAATATTGTTTTAAAAAAATTCTCTAATTCTTTAAATATTTAAACTTAAACCACTTCACTATCTCATTCTTAAGAATTAAAATCTAAAAACACTTTCACCATCCAATTTTAAAAATCTCCTCACAATTAGTTTCTCATTCTAGTAACTAAATGTATTCTTTATATTATTATATAATTTAAAAATATATTATTATTATTATTCAATTTTAAGGTCACGACCAAGCCAAACACCCAATTGGTGTATGAGACTCCCTTATTTGTGGGACAAGAGACCCATCTTGTAGAGTAATTTGACTACTTAGTTTATAAAACATACATACTCTACTCCTAATTTTGAACTTGTGACCTTTTAAAAAGAAACACGTACTCTTAAATATAAATAAATATAATCTAACAATTAAACATCCAAACTCACATAATATGTTAAAAAAAAAAATGATAACCTCCTTTATGTTTCCCTCCACACTTATCTAATTGTTTTTGTTATAAACCATTGGCAATGACCCATATTATTTTCCCTCTTATAAATATATCATGTCGAATTCCCGACATGTTTGACCTTCCCACCGTAAATAATGGCGCATCTAGTCATTGGCCATCCACTACCCATCCAAATTCATTGGAACTATTTATATTCTAAACAAGTGATCTGGTCCCATAGTAAGTTTCGCTCTCTTTATACTTATGCCAGAGTCGAATTTTCCAAATAAACAATTTGGATGTTCTACAATTTTACTAATACTAACGATTTAGTTACAAAATGTTTTATAGCAGAATATTGGTGAAATTCTTAAATGATCTTCTAATAGGTAAGTTCAAATGTTTGATATTTAATATTGTATTCAAAGTTATGCAAATTAAGTGTTGTTTAATTTTCAAAATTATTTAAGTTGAAATAATTATGATACTCAAAAATGAAATAGTTATTTTTAATTAATTAAATATATAAATGGTTTATTATATAATAAAGTTAAATTTTAATTTCAAAATATTTATTATTTTTAAATAAATTAAATTTTATAAATTGTAGATAAATGTTTTTCGGAATAATCACATTATTAAGATTTGGTCTACTTTTCGAACCAATTAATGATGCATCCTTACTATTTATTCCTAAAGATTGTACAACAAGGATGAACCACATTGGTTGGTCCAAATGACGACTAAATCCTAATGATGTGATTATTCCAAAAAACATACCAATTAATGATGCATCCTTACTATTTATTCCTAAAAATTGTATGACGAGGATGAACCACATTGGTTGGTTCAAACGTCGACCAAATCTTAATGATGTGATTATTCCAAAAAATATTTATTTACAATACTCTGAGTTTATCTCGATTGTTGATTCAGCTAATATTCAGCAATTTCTCGGTCAAAATTTGACCGAGCCAATATCCGTCTGATAGCTGAAATCCAAATAAAAATACCCTCTACAATATGGATCACAAAAGTCTAAAATCTAACATTCTATAAATTATTTTAAATTTCAAAAAACATTGATATCACTAAACATCCAAGTGTATATGAAATTGTATTGCCCAATTAGATAAAATTAACATCACAGCACCTCCCAGCTTTTTCTAAGACGTTGAATGAAGTATCCACTCAGTTACGCTCTCTTTTAGTGTAGTAAAGTCTCACAACCGGTGGTCCATGCTGTAGCAACCATGATCCTATGCATCCTCATCTCGCGGTCCTCTTGTTATTCGAAAATCTAAGTGGCCAATGACGAAACATCTGTCGTGCTAATGCCACGCTTCCATCAAAATCCAAATTCTACAGTAATGCCCTCTTCCAATGTCTTTTAAATTCTATTTCAAACAGAAATTTAATGCACACCAAGATGGACATGGGAAGCGAGAGAAGAAAACATTTCTATGAGTGTTAATAGGTGGTAATTCTGGGTTGCTTCACCCCCATTTTTGTCGACTTGAACAATAAAACAAATAATTAAATGACAGATATTTCCTACAGGACAGAGGCATAATTGAAGCAGAGTTAGTAAAATGTAGAGACCAAGGCAACACCCTCAGTAACATCTCCAGCGTCATTTACGAATTCGCAACCAGTCCTTGCAATTTGGTAACAAAACTTTTTCACTCTCTCAGTGACAAAACTTTGTGACCTCGTCATACAACATTAAAATAGTGCAACAAATATTTGGATATGTGCAACTTTGTGATCTCGTCATAGACCATTAAAATAGTTTAACAAATATTTGGATATCTGCTAAGAGCTTCTATGAATGCCCAATATAGGGTCGCGGCTCGAAGCAACCTATCTATTAAGATAAGGAAATATTCTACAACCTTTTGTTGATATAATGCGATTAATCAAATAATCAATTACAATCTTTTGTTGATATAATGCATTTAATATCAAATTTTAGGAATATTTCAAAATTTATGGTAGATTTCGAAAATATTTTTAAATAAAATTTATGGAATTTTAAAATATTCTCAAAATCTATAATTTTTATGGTCTCCATAAAAATAACCATGGTATATAACCATTTTATAGAAATAAAAACATATATAAGACACATGCAAAGGATGGCCACCATATCTAGCCACTCCACATAAACGAAAAGATGTCCTTCAAAACTTTCAAGGACCCATGCAAATTTGGAACTCAAAATCACAACAAGGTCTTTCATGCTTATAAATGGATGTCCACATAAACGAAAAGATATTTGAAAAACATGTCACTCCTTAAATTAATCGAATAATGTTACATGTAAATACTTCTAGTGTTGTCTCAAGATAGGTAAACTAGCTTGGAAACAATATCACTTGGCTGAGAGAATATCCCAACTACACACCAATCTAGGAAACATCTAGATCTAAACAACTCCTAGGAAATAGGAACAAACTCCTTTACACAGAAATAATCATAACTAAGACAAGTAGGAATTATATTTTCCAAGTCACCCCCTTAATGACTACTTGTCTCGATCTCAATCTGCAAAGTCTAGTTGTGGTCCTGGTGTTTACAAACATGATCAAAAAGAATATGCCAACGTCCATACAAAGGAACAACCATCTATCAGAATGCATGAGTACTAACCGCTGCAATTGCCAATCAACTAGGATGTCCTTTGTGTACATGGTTCAGTCAACTAGTATCTCCATACATGTACTTGTACCTGCAAACCACCCTCCATCGTCATCATGATGAGTTTTCTCGGATTGCCCATAACCATGCTTTGGGTTTTATCGGCTTACCCTCAACAATGCCTAGGTTTTTGTCAGATGACCCTAAACCATGCCTATAAGAATCCCTGTCCACTTCACTTCTCACACGTGGTTTCTGACTTACCACAAACCTACAATGCAAAGTGGTTTCAGGCTTACCACAAACCTGCAATTACAAAGTGGTTTTAAGATTAACACAAACTTCATGGGGGTATGCATGCCTTAGAAGGCTACCATTAGAACTTCAGGTACATAATATTATGAACTTTTGAAGGACCAATAAAAACACCATAGAATTGCTTACAATTAAGACGTGTGACTCATAACACAACATGCTATTGAGTCTATCCCACAAACTCACACAAACTTTCACTTTGTCTTCCATCATCCTTTAATCTCTGATGGAACTCCTCTGATGCCATTTTCACTGTCATGTCTTCATTAAATCTAGTACTCAATAATTACTGCAAATAAATATGTCTATTGTTGAAATGGTCACTTCCAACATAGAGTCAAACATGTGACAATAGTTGGCCAAAATGATTGTCAATTATTCAATCCTTTCCACCAGACATATATCAATACAATTTTACATGACTTGATTTTGACCACACATACTTATAACCAAAATATCCCACCACAGAAATAAGGGTTGGCTTTCTGATGCCATGGTTTTTCAAAAAATAGGATTTCAATGGCCAGAAGAATAGAAAATAGAGAAAATTTGTCTAAATTTCAAAATAAAACACATTCAAGAGGTAGAAACTCTAGCGCCAACCACAAAAGTATGTGAGGTTAGTGCATAGAAGTCAAAAGAAGATTTAACCCAACCTGAGGTTCACATAAGTCCATATAGAAACCTATTGAAGCGGCTACACCATGCCACAATATCAACACTCACACATCGCTCTGCACACACAAAGAGTTGGATACACTTTTTTGCTCCAGCTTTCCTCCCACAAGTAAGATGCATTCATACAACAAGTTGCATGCTCCTTAACTAGCAGCACATTCCATTGTTGTGGCCCCCCTTCTAATGTGGGATGCCACAAATTCAACTCTATGTTTTCACCATTGGGTCCCCTTTGGCCTCCAATGGCCATCAAGTCATTTCCACAGTTCTTAAATGCAGGACCCAACCATTTGTAAAGTTTTCACTTACAGAAAAAATTCCCAACTTATTCCACACATATGCACTGCATTTTATGTGCCCTGGTATCAAGTTATATCTGGAACAAAAAATGTAGATTGGGATTGAAATTTCCATCTTTAACTTCTCTGCCTCACAACATCCTTATAATACAAAGTTTATCTAGATACAAATATATAAGGCAAGGCTCGATCAAACCTGCATCTGAAAGGCGCTTACAAATGTTAAGGTATAGTTTAGGGTGACCTGTTTTCTGCAAGTTTTTCTGCAAACCCTTAAGAACCATTGTTATTTCCATCTTTTCAGGGCATACACCTTTCTATAGAATCTTAATGTGTCTTTGCAACCTCCTCAAAATGTCCACCCTTCACATACCCATGCACCAACCATGAAAATGTTTTCCTGCTAGGTGGTTTTCCAACAACTTCCATTGCAGCCATCAATCTTCCCACTGCCAGCAAATTTTTCTCCACTACACAAACCACTAATACCCTGTTATATGTCTCAATTGATGGATCCCTACTAGCAAGTTTCATTTTCCATAAGTGATGCTCAACTTTAAAGCCTCTGACTGCAACAATGTACATCGTAACCAACTTTTCGTGAATTACTCCCATAAATTCGAGTGCATTTTCTTGAATTTTCCACTTCACAATATGTTCTCTTATTTATGAATATTTCTTTGATAGGCATCAAGTAGTTCTAAATCACGTACCTCAAGTTCACCCACCTTTCCATTATTCTAAAAGGCCTTGAGCTCATGTACAACCATTGTAAACTAGATTTTCTCCATCACAAAGGTGACTGAAGCATTATCATGGTTGTGAATCTTGGGTATTAACCCACAATTTTTGGGCTCCTGGGCAATCAAATCCAACACTACCATGTGGGATCAAATGCTTCCCATCGATCTAGATTGCATGCCAAGTAAATCCAACGCTCCACTATTTTGAGTTGTCTCCTCAAAATGTAAAGATCCTTGCTTCGAACAGGAAAACTAAACATTTGGTTCACCAAAGGTAGTGCACCATAATCCAATATCGATGATTGAGCACCACACCTTGTGCTCAGTCCACGAATTTCTCAATGCCTCTCTATGCAAGAAATAGCAACTCTTATCCCATTGATTCATGGGTTTCACCAAAAGACTCGACTAAAAGACCTTTCCACCAGATCTCCATGAAAAATTTATAACCTCACCACACAGGCACAACAAACAAAAGAAGGAACTCAACCAATGTCACCTGGTTCCTTCCGGTTGACTACCATCACCAGTCGGCCACCATAAACTGGCCCTCTAAACGTTACACCCTACATGCTCTTTCACACATCAGAAATGTTTGTTGTTTCCTCATTTCTTCGATTACCCATAATAGGTACAACATCCCTCGTTGCAACCGCAGTAGCAACAGATGAAAAACCAACAAAAAAAAGAATCAAGTTTCTTAGCAGGCACAAATTAACACATAACAAAATATTTACACTGCTACAATCTTTCCCACTAGTCTTCCTAATGTGTCTTGGAAGGATCTCTCTCTAGACGCTTGGCTCCTCAAAGTAGCATTCTATAATAGTCAATTCAAGTTTCTATTGTGCACTTCCACCATTGTCTCAACACAAAAGCAAATCACCCACATGCAGATACTTCAGATGCTCGATCAAATGTTCCTTTTCCTCATGTACACAGATCTTAGTTTACCCTGAAAATTCAAATTTTGAACACAAATTTGCAAGCTCCCCTATGGCAAACTCCAGACTGTAACAACTCAATGCTCATGGCTTCAACATCTTAGGATTCAACATTTTGGTGGTAGTCATAGATCTACAAATGCGTAACCTTTGTATAAACACTAACAAGCATTCAAATGATGGAAAAAAACATACACACTTACTCTATATTTCCCTTGGCACTCCCATGAGAGAGGTCAGGCCAAGCCTATTGAAGAAAGTGTAACTAGGTTCGGTCTTCATAAATATGAAATGTAGTTTTGTTATGAAACCAGCTCAAGAAAAGATAGAAAAGATAAATCCACGCCTTAGAATTCAGCCTCTTCGAGGGGGCAACCTCCTTTACATTACATAAATGAACAATTCTTGGATGATACAAATGACAAAACATCCTTTCTATATATAGGAGTCTAAGGAGTCAGAATATAATCCAGCCGACCTAACAATAATAATATAAAGCCACAAAAATAACAATAGAGGGATTTTATGGGGCACAGAAATAACAACATGGGGGTAACAGGGGCACAACAATATAAATAAGGGGTATAACTACAATAGTAATGGGGTAATCACTAGTATTATAGGGACCCAACATGCCCCTCTCCTTCAAAAAAGTGTTGTCCTCAACGCTTGAGTAGTTCTAGATACTTCTGCATAAAATTCTCATCCTCCCATGTGGAATCTTCAGCGGATAAGTTCTTCCACTTGATAAGATACTCTGAAATTGATCGATTTCTTAGCTGTCGAGTTCTTGTTTCTGTGACTGCTTCCGGTTCCAATATAATTTTTCCTTCCTCGTCAAGTTCTAGCAATATTGTTTGAACTGGGAGCTTGTCGCCTATAACCTTCTTTAAACATGAAACATGGAAAACTGGGTGCAATCGAGAAGCTGCAGGAAGCTCCAATTTGTATGCCATAGTACCAATCTTTTGCAACACCTTGTACGGACCATAATACTTTGGTGATAATTTATTATCCTTCTTAGCTTGCTTTAGGGACATTTGCTTATATGGTTGTAACCGTAGGAATACCCAATCACCTACATCAAAACTTGTTTCACTACGATGTTGATTTGCCTGTTGTTTCATTCTATTTTGTGCCAACACGAGGTTATCCTTTAAGAGTTGGAGGACTTGTTGTTGATGTTCGATGTGATGTTCCACTGCCTGCACCTTAGAATTTTCTCTTAAATATGATGTGATGGATGGTGGTTGATACCCATAAAGTGCCATAAATGGGGTCATTTTTGTTGCTGTATGGAAGGAAGTGTTATACCACCATTCAGCCAGAGGCAACCATTTGACCCATTGTGTCTGTTTATCAGATACAAAGCAACGAAGATATCCTTCCAAACATTTGCTTACTATCTCAGTTTGCCCATCAGATTGAGGATGATAAGATGAGCTATGAGCTAACTGAGTACCAAGACAAGAAAATAATTCTGTCCAAAAATTTCCAGTGAAAATGGGATCTCTGTCACTTACAATAATCTTTGGGTTTCCATGTAGCTTTTGAATTGTTTCCATAAATGCAGTAGAAACTGTACTGGCTTTAAATGGATGTGATAATGCACAAAAGTGTGCATACTTGGTAAGTCTGTCAACTACCACCATGATGACACTCTTTCCCTCAGACTTGGGTAAACCTGTGATAAAATCCATTGAAACCTCCCCCCAACGTTGGCTTGGAATGGATAAAGGTTGTAATAGACCCGGTGTCTTAATTGTTTCAACTTTATTTTGTTGGTAAACCAAACATTCCGCCACAAACTTTTTAATATCTGATTTAAGGCCATCCCAAAAAAATTCCTTCTTAACCCTATGGTAAGTTTTTAAAAATCCTGAGTGCCCTCCTAAGGGAGAAGTGTGTAATTCCATAAGAATCTTTTGTTTTAGCTGGGAATTCTTACAGAGGTATAAGCGATCTTTGTACCATAATGAATCATTTTGCCAGCTAAATGTATCAGACGTACTGGAATCTTGTTGTAGCTTTCGAATAAGTGCCCACACTTCTTCATCATTCTTCCATTCCTCCCTTGCTTCGTTTATCCAATCTGGTTGGATAATAGAAATGGCACACAACAATGCTTCCACATCCTCATCCTTTCTTGAGAGTGCATCTGCCACCACATTTTGCTTCCCTTTTTTGTAGATGATTTCAAAGTCATAACCCAACATCTTTGTGACCCACTTTTGTTGCTCTTCAGAGGATAATCTTTGTTCTAAAAAGTATTTAAGGCTATCATGATCCGTTTTTACCTTGAAGTGTCTTCCCATTAGGTAGGGTCACCATTTCTTAAGTGCATGGAGTATTGCCAACGTTTCCTTCTCATAAATAGCTTTGCTTAAAAACTTTCCCTTGATTGGATGACTTTCAAAAGCAATGGGTCTTTCATCTTGCATTAGAACAACACCAATTCCATTTCCTGAAGCATCACATTCTACAATAAAGGTTTTTGTGAAGTTCGGTGTAGCTAAGACCGGTGCTTGGCACATTGCCTCTTTAAGATGTTCAAAGGCCTTTGTTGCTTCCGGAGACCATGAAAATGCATCTTTCTTCAATAATGTTGTTAGAGGTGCTGCTATTCTCCCATAATTCTTAACAAACTTGCGATAATACCCTGTCAACCCAGGAAATCCTCGCAGATGCTTTATGGATGTGGGGATTTTCCATTCCTTAATGGCTTTAATTTTGCTAGGGTCTACCTTAACTCCTTCATGAGATACAATATGACCCAAATATTCCACCTCCTAGACTCCAAAGAAACATTTGGATCTTTTTGCATATAATTGTTTCTCCTCCAATAGTTGTAGCACCCTGTCAACATGTTCAACATGATCCTTCCAAGACTTGCTGTAGATTAGTATATCATCAAAAAATACTAACACAAATTTTCTAAGGAATGGTTTGAAAATTGAATTCATCAAACCTTGAAATGTACACTTCCTGGAATCAGATGAATAGCATGATCATGATCACGCATAGGTGGGAGACCTTTGGGAGTCTCAAATACCTTGGAATGATTGTCCAAGACTTTTTGGAGATCTGGAGAAATAGATGATTCTGATGTGGAAACATCTAGTGAACATAATTGTGCAATTACACCTCTTTGCTCCTTTTTTAGAAGCTTTGTCATACCATTAGAGTTGATTATCTTTCCTGGTTTCCCTGCAATACCCCTTAATTCAACTTCCTTTCCTTCCGTAGAAAATTTGATGAAAAGTTCTTGAAAATTGAAAGCTATTGTACCCAAGGATTGTAGCCATTAGACTCCTAGTACAACATTAGCACCTCCCATTGGAATGGAAAGCATTGGGCTAGTCAATACATATTCTCCCATGGATAGCTTGATATTATGGCACCTTCCAGAGCAATTTATTGTTCCTCCATTTGCAATCATCACTTGACACTCTGGTGCTGGATATAGGAAGCAATTCAATTCTTTTGCTACCCTACAATGAATAAAATTGTGGGTGCTTCCTGAATCAATCAACACTATTACCTTTTTCTTCTTGATTTGTCCTTCTATCTTGATGGTTTGAGGAGTGGTAATTCCCGCCAATGCATTACAAGATATGGTCGGATTTATTTGTTCTTCATCTAGGCTTTGTTCCTGGAGTATATCCTCTTCTTTTGACCTTTCTTGCTCCTTTTCTTCTTCCTCTTCACAATCTATGTAGAATAATTTCTTCTCAGCACACTTATGACCTTTAGTGTATTTGCTATCACAATTGTAACAAAGCCCTTTTGCTCTTTTTTCTTCCAATTGTTGTGGTGTCAACCTTATAGGTTGTGGAAGACTAGGGGCAACAACACTTCCGTCTTTATAGTTGTGAGTGGTATGCTTCCTGGTTGCCATAATTTTGCTTTCCATTTTTCTTGCTAACCTGAATGCCTTCTCTAATGAATCAGGTTCCCAAAGGCAAACATCATGTTGGATATTATCCTTTAAAGACCCTATGAACACATCAATCCTATGCTCCTCTGGAATATCTTTTACCCTTATGTTCAATTTTTGGAACTCCTCAATGTGCTCCATTACTAAACTCTTTTGTTTGAGACTTATCAATTGGCTAAAAAAAGTGTTGCTTTTTGTATCTTCATAATGTGCTATCAATTCTTCTGTAAAAATTGCCCAAGTGATAAATTTTTTACGAGAGCAAAGCCACTGATACCATACAAACTGATTTGGTTCTAAATATACAGTTGCCATACGTACCTTTTGTGTGTTTTGCACATTATTGAGATCGAAGAACTGCTCCATCTGTAATATCCATGTGGCGGGATCCTTGCCATCAAACTTCCTCATATCGATTTTTGGAATATGGTGGGTCTTCGATCCAACATTAGAGTCTATGGAATCATGATTAACATTACTTTTGTTCCCATCATGAGTTTCCTTTACAACCTTTTCACCCTTAGTAAGTATTTCTTGTAGAAAATTTGTCAAATCTGTTTTCAAATCTGCCATGTCTGTCTTCAAATCTGTCTTCAAATCTGCCATGTCTGTCTTCAAATCTGTCTTCAAATCTGCCATCGAATCATCCATCTTAGCTTCCATGCCCTTTATCTTAGATTCTACACCATTTATCTTAGATTCCATGCCATTTATCTTAGCTTCTGTTAGCTTTTGTGAGCGTGACATTTGTTGCACTTGTTCTTGTAATTTTGATATATCATGTAGCATTTCTTCCTCTTCTTCATGAGTCATGCTAGAGCTTTCAGGTTCCTTACTAAGTGTTTGCATTTTCTTTCCTCGAGGCATTAGTTACCGATAATAATGCTTTACTATGCCCTTTGAATTCCGTTAAACCAAGCTTACACAAAAATTTAAAAAAAAACTACACACCTTTTTTCACTTTGTAGAAGCCTGATATTGAATCTAATGTATCTCTGTAATTTCAGATCATCTAGTTCTGAAATTGTGATCTGTAGTAGCCTTCTACGTTCTCTTTCCAATGCCACAAGTCTGACCCAAATTGGATTCTCCAAGGAAGAGTTATGTGAAATCTCCCACAGTGACTTGCTTCTAGACTAGTTCAGTAGAGCGAACTTGTACGACATGCCATGAGTCATTGTTTCAACCTTTGGATCTGAAACATGCATACAAGAAACTACAGTCCGTCCTCTTTCTACACCTTCTTACGAAATTTCAATCCGATCCCCAGAGAGAAAGTTATGACGATTTTCCCCAGGTCACCTGTTTTGAATGTAATTCAGGAGTCTGCAAAAAGACCAACTTCCTCAGATCATATCTCCGAAAATATCGTGCGAAACGCTCTGAAATTTGGACCCAAGGTTTAGCGCGATTTCTTCTCAAATGGGTTTTTTTTGCGACTTCTGAAACGTCACAGAAAAAAAAGCTATAGCGAAAATACCACGATGACCTGTTTGGAGCAGCGAAACCCTAGAATCCAAAGCCTCTGATACCAAATGTTATGAAACCAGCTCAAGAAAAGATAAATCCACGCCTTAGAATTCAGCCTCTTTGAGGGGGAAACCTCCTTTACATTACATAAATGAACAATTCTTGGATGATACAAATGACAAAACCTCCTTTCTATATATAGGAGTCTAAGGAGTCACAATATAATCCAGCCGACCTAGCAATAATAATATAAAGCCACAAAAATAACAATAGAGGGATTTTATGGGGCACAGAAATAACAACGTGGGGGTAACAGGGGCACAACAATATAAATAAGGGGTATAACTACAATAGTAATGGGGTAATCACTAGTATTATAGGGACCCAACAAGTTTTGATTCTTATGTTTTATAAAAGAATTAAAAATGACTATTATTATTATTGAGCTTGGGTTTCTTGCCCAATAAATTTGTTTTATAGGTCAAGCACTAATTGAAAGTTCTTCTAGGGTTTTCCTAGGTCAAGAAGTCAAATAGGGACATTTTCATAATATGAAGACCCATCAGGCATCTTGTAAATTGTAAAAAGAAGTATTTTTGTATTTTACTGAGCCTTCCAAGACCAGGTCGCCCATCCAATCTATCAAGTCGGCTTAGAAGCTGGAATTCATACCCCTATAATACCTATATATAGGAGACATTTCAACCTCAATTGGACACATTCATTCATCTATCTCTTGTCTGAAGGAAGAAGTAGAAAAGTGCAGCCAATAAGGAAGAAGAAGGAGAAAGAAGTGTTTTGGGTTCCTCTCTCTCTCTCTTTCTCTCCACACGTGCGAAGAAGAGGGCTAAAATTCTGTAGCTTTTTGCTAGGGTTTTTGCTTTCGGGCTAGGGTTTTGTTGTGGAGGTTCGATCTGGTGAAAAAGAGTTGAAGGAAGGGCCAGGAAAGTCCCCTTCTGGATCCATATGACAAATTAGGTCAATCGAGGTAGCTAGAGGCGAAGAAGAAGAATTTCTAGTCCACACGTGCAAAGCAGCACCTACTGTCGAGGGGCCAAAGTTGTAGATCTAAAGTTAGGGCTAGAAATTTGTGGCTAGAGGTTGAAGTGGTGTTTTTGGAAGAGATCCTGCAGGGTTTGGAAAGCAGTGAAGCAAGAATATTCTTGATAAGTTGATATTGGTCTTGGAATGGCTTCATTGTTGGTAAAGGGTCTTGGTATTCATCAATAAAGAATCTATAAGAAGAGATTGAAGCTTTTTCCTCTCAAGAGGAGAGGTTTTTCCCTGGCTTGGAGCCTACTTCTTGTGTACATGTATCTTGTTGATCTTCTTGTTTTGGTAGTTGTTTGATGATTGAATAACATGCTATAATAATAAGAAGAAGAAGATAATCCTAATAAGTAAAAAGAAATCACAAGCAATTATCATAGCTATAAGAATCATTAATATCATCTTGACTTAGATTCTTCAACATGGTATCAAAGCTATGGTTCACACAAGGCATGAAGAGGGTCAACTCTATTATGAAGAATATGGAAAAGAAATGGTCATCATTAGAAAGTGTCATCAAGAAAAGTTTCAAGGTAGTATGGAATAATCTCTTCTCTTCCAAAGATATCAAATCTTCAAAGAATGAAGGATTGTTCTCAGTGATCACGGGAACATTTCAAGATGAAAATATATGGGTGATACATAGTGGAGCTTCAAGACATATCACTGGATATCATAATAAACTCAAAACCCTATCCAAAGGGAAGGCCTCATACTCTTTGGAGATTGGTGACAACAAAAGATATCCAATAAAAGGCATTGGATCTACATCAATTGAGCTGAAAGGACGAGGTAACATTCATCTTAACAACATTCTATATGTTCTAGGTTTGTGCAAAAATATTGTTTATGTTTCATTATTAGAAGTAAAACTAGATATATTTGCTTTTATAGATGGTAAAGTAATGTTTCGGGCTAAATATTCTAGCATTTAAAAAGCTAGAACCAGTGGAGTTCAAGAAGGAAGACTCTATAGACTCTCATCTCCTATAAATCAAGCACTTGTCCACATTGAGATAAGTTCGTGTGAAATTTGGCGTAGAAGATTGGGCCATCTTCATTACAATATCTTTCCAACTTTAAACTCCATTATAAAAAGGATACCAAATCTCAAAGAAGACCATGAAGGAGCCTACAAAGGTTGTGTTATGGTAAAGAATGCAAAGAAACCATTTGCAAATAGTACATCTAGAGCTCAAAATATTCTAGATATCATCCACTCTGATGTATGTGGTCCCATGTCTAAGTCACTTGGAGGTCATCTATTTATGTTACTTTCATTGATGATCATTCAAGGAAAACTTGGGCTTATTTACTTAAAGCCAAGGACAAAGTATTCATAAAATTTCAAGAATTCAAGGTAGAGCTAGAAAATATTACACAAAGAAAGATTAAGATTCTAAGGTCAAAAATTGAGGCGAGTATACTTCCAAATAACTCATTTCCTTCAATAAGGAGGTTGGGATTAAGAGGGATCTTATAGTTCCATACAATCCCAAGCAGAATGGAGTAGCTAAATGAAAGAATAGAGCTATAGAATAAAGTGTTAAGGCTATGCTCCATAATCAAGATCCACCGAAATTCCTATGGGGAGAAGCAACGAAGGTTGAAGTATACATTCAAAATAGAAGTCCTCGTAGCTCACTTGGCAATATAACTCAAGAAGAAGTCTTCACAAGGAAGAAAGATAACATTGATCATCTCCGGATATTTGGGTGTCCTGTATATATTCATGCTCCCAAGGACAAAAGAAAGAAGCTAGATCCCGCAAGAAATAAAGGAATATTTGTTGGATATATAAACTCTTCCAGGCTTACAGGATCTACATAAAGGAAGGACATCAAATAGAAGTAACCATAGATGTGATTTTTTATGAGAGCATTGCCTTCAAGAAATCCAAATATCTCCCATCTGATTCTGATGAGGAGGATCTTCCTATGTTTAAGGAAGAAGTTAATAAGGAAGAAGAAGTCTCTCATCATGAAGAATAAGGTCTTAGTGTACCAATCTCTCTCCCTAAAAGAAGAAAGAGACCTAACTGGTTAACTTCTACAGTTTAATAAGCAGAAGGTCACACCGAAAGAGGAAGATTTGGGGAGAGAAAGAAACCAAAAAGATACTCAGGATATGCAGTGTACATTTCGAAGCTCATTGAAGATGAAGCTTCCACTTTCGAAGAAGAAGCCAAACACCAAGAATGGAAGAATGCAATAAATGAGGAATACCAATATATTATGAAGAATGGAGTCTGGGAAATTGTCCCAAGACTAGAAAACAAATCAGTGTAACCTATAAGTGGTTCTATAAGATAAAGCATGCTACATATGGAAGCATAGATAAATTCAAGGCTAGATTTGTGGCTCGAGGCTTTTCTCAAGAAGAAGGCATTGACTATGAAAAGACCTTTGCTCCCACAACAAGTTATACCATGATCTGATCTCTGATATCTCTAGCAGCATCAATGGGATGGAAGGTACATCAAATGGATGTCAAAACAACATTCTTGAATGGTACCATAGATGAAGAAGTCTACAGAGAACAACCATTTGGATTTAAAGTAAAGGATATAGAAACTCATGTATGTTGATTGAAGAAGGCACTTTATGGCCTCAAGCAATCTCCTAGGGCATGGTATGCTAGAATGGATTCATACATACAAAGGTTGGGTTTCGGGAAGAGCATGACATATCCCAATCTCTACATCAAAGTAGAAAATGATGAACCTGCCATCATTTTGCTAGATGTAGATGATATTTTATTAACTGATAATGAAGAAAGAATTCAAGAGTGTAAGAAAATGTTGGCAGCTAAATTCGATATGAAGGATCTAGGACTTATGCATTGTTATCTGGGACTGGAATTTTGGTAGGAACCAAATGAAATCTTCCTGAGACAAGGAAAGTATGTGATCATGTTGTTGAAAATGTTTGATTCGATGGAATGAAAACCCATGACAACTTCGATAATCAAAAACTTGAAAATGTTAAGGAATTATGAATCTAGTCCAGTAAATCCTACCAACTACATACAACTGATTGGCTTTGTGATGTATCTGGTGAATACTCAGCCAGACATATGTTTTGTAGTAAATGTTTTCAGTCAATTTCAGATGGAGCCTAGACATGATCATTGGATAGATGCCAAGCATATATTGATATATATGTAGGGAACTGTCCACTACTGCCTGAAGTATGAAAAAAGAAA
Source organism: Pinus tabuliformis (assembly GCA_031772625.1). Lineage (NCBI taxonomy): Eukaryota > Viridiplantae > Streptophyta > Pinopsida > Pinales > Pinaceae > Pinus > Pinus tabuliformis. Next base: position 1,521,301,914 of record CM062819.1, on the reverse strand, counting down.
AGATGTTCATCTAAAAGCATTTGCTGATTCCAATTGGGGAGGAAATGAAAAGGATGGAAGAAGCACTACAGGAGGATTTTTTAGCTTGGGATCCTCCATAGTCTATTGGATGAGTAGAAAACAAGAGACAATGGCTTTGAGTAGTGTTTCAAGGCTAAGTACATTACAGCATGTGAAGTGAGCAAGGAAGTGGCCTGGTTAAGGAAGATGTTATATGATTTGTTTGTGGGACCATTAGACCCTACCATAATACATTGTGATAATACCAGCTGCATAAGACTATCTAATGACCCAATATTTCATGGAAAGACAAACAACATAAACAACAAGTACCACTACATTCGAAAGTTGGTACAAGATGGTGTACTGAAGCTGGAGTATATCCCCACCGATGGTCAAACTACTGATATTTTGACAAAAAATATTCCCAATAAGAAGCTTGTATATTTTAGAAACAAGCTTGGATTGGTTAACATATCTTCCCTAGTTGAGAGAGAGAGATAGACACATAATTCTTGTCTTCATTTTGGAAGAAATAGTGGAGGATTGAGTAACCATCTGATGTCTGATACTCTTTGAGGATGTGGTAGGGCATCCAAGATAAAAGTATGCAAGAGGACATATATTCTTTGAGGGTTGTGGACCCAAGATAAGAATAGTCTTAGAAGGTCATACTCGGTGAACACCGAGGTGGGTATGTCTTGAGAGACAATGATGAAGTTGTCTATAATCATGGGTCTCGCCAATATTGTGATCTGATCTATTGAGAGATAGAGTTGTTAGTCAAGGTCTTGCTATGTGATGATGTTGGTTATAATGATGCTATACATATGGATTACTAGTCTGACTCGTCTTATGATATCTCTTCAGTATTGAGAATAGCCATGTAGCATTTATGAATACCTCCCTAGCTAAGAGGGAGTGTTGAAGAAAGTGTAACTAGGTTCGGTCTTCATAAATATGAAATGTACTTTTGATTCTTGTATTTTGTAAAAGAAAGAAAAATTATTATTATTATTATTATTATTGAGCTTGGGTTTCTTGCCCAAGAAATTTGTTTTATAGGTCAAGCATTAATTGAAAGTGCTTCTAGGGTTCTCCTAGGTCAAGAGGTCAAATAGGGTCATTGTCATAATATGAAGACCCCATCGGGCATCTTGTAAATTGTAAAAAGAATTATTTATGTATTTTACCAAGCCTTCCAAGACCAAGTCGACCTACAAGCTTGTCAGGTCGACCCAAAATCTAGAATTTGTACCCCTGGAAGACATATATATAGGAGACAGTTCAACCTTAGTTCGACACATTCATTCCTCTCTCTCTTATATGAAGGAAGAAGAAGAAAATGGCAGCGAAGAAGGTAGAAGAAGGAGAAAGAAGTGTTTTGGGTTCCTCTCTCTCTCTTTCTCTCCACACGTGCAAAGAAGAGGGCTGAAATTTTGCAATTTTTTGTTAGGGTTTTTGTTGTTGGGCTAGGGTTTCATTGTGGAGGTTTGATCTGGTCAAAAAGAGCTGAAGGAAGGGCCAACAAAGTCCCCTTCTAGATCCAAAAGACAAATTAAATCAAGTGAGGCAGCTGGCGGCAAAGAAGAAGCAGTTCTAGTCCACACGTGTGAAGTAGCAACTCCTACCGAGTGGGCGAAGTTGCATATCTGTAGTTAGGGCCGAAAAGCTATGGCTAGAGGTTGAAGTAGTGGTGCCAGAAGAGATCCTGCTTGGTTTGGAATGCAATGAAGCAAGCACATTCTTGATAAGTTGATCTTGGTCTTGGAAGGGCTTCAGTGTTTGTCAACGGTCTTGGTATCCATTAATAAATAATCTATAAAAAGAGATTGAAGGGTTTTCCTCTTAAGACGAGAGGTTTTGCCTTGCCTTGGAGCCTACATCTTGTGTACTTATATATTGTTGATATTCTTGTTTTGGTAGTTGATTGATGATTGAAGAACACGCTATAATAATAATAATAAGAAGATAATCCTAATAAGGAAAAAGACATCACAAGCAGTTATGATAGTTAGAAGAATAATTAATGTGGTCTTGCCTTAATTTCTTCAATAAGTACCATACAAGCTCCGATACCAATTTGAAAAACTGATCACTCCTTAAATTAATCAAATAATGTTACATATAAATACATGCACTGTTCTCTCAAGATAGGTAGACTATCTTGGACACACAATCACTTGGTTGAAAGAATATCTCAACTACACACCAATCTAGGAAACATCTAGATCTAAACAACTTCTAAGAATTAAGAATGGACTCCTTTACATAGAAAGAATCACAACTAAGACAAATAGGAATTATATTTTTCAAGTAAGATGTCCTTCAAAAATCTAAGAACCCATGCAAATTTGGAACTCATAGTTACAACAAGGTATTTCATGCTTATAAACAGATGTTGGAAAATAATATGACCAATTTTCATTGTTAATTTTAATAATTTGATTTCCACTTAGAAATTCTTAAATTTATTTATTAAAACGTTAGAAATTTTCCATTAAATTAGGTTCATAGTATGCAAGTGAGATGAACAAATTTTTCTCAAAATATCCCGTATTTCTTACTAAAATACAATTCCACACAAATAACATATGGGCTACTATAAACTCAACTCTCCCATGTTGAAATAGCATCTATAAAAGATATGAAACACATCAACCAAAATTTTAATATGTTTAATTGTAATACGTTTAAAATATATTAATAAAGAAAAATAATTATGAACACATCGACCAAAATTTTAATATCTTAATTTTAATATGTTTTATTGTAATACGTTTAAAATATATTAATAAGGAAAAATAATTATGTAATCTTCGATATCGTTTAATCTTTTAAATATAAAATTAGAACCCAATTTTAGTATAGATAAATTTTAAATTTCGCTTAATACTCATTCTTAATATAATTCAATTTCAAATATTCTTTTTATATTTGCCTACTCTCGTGGATCCGCCTTTAATATAACAACATTTTAAGTATCTCCTCCAACAATCATACAGTTCTTCAAAACTAATAACTCTAAACTCTAACCAAATTCCTTCTGCAAGTATCATACATTTCTTTCAAACTAATAACCATAACCAAATTTTGCAAAAATCTAATTATAGATAAATTTATGTTTTTTCATTTTTATTATTAATAAAACTTCTATTTTTATTTTAAAATTTTAAGAAATTCAACGTCTTTCAAATAAATGTATTCTTGTAACTACTTGAGCCAGCAACAAGTATTTTCACGCACTGCACTGCTAGCAAACATACAACCACACCTTTGATTTGCATTTTAAATACTCGAAGCAAGAAATCATTTCATAAAGTTTTAGAACTATTGGAGGAGTTCAGACTTATGATAGAAAATCACGGGAATCACACTTTTCACAATCTGGAGAAGCAACAGGAAGTGATGGAGAGGAGACACAATAATATTTTTGACTCTGATGGAGACGCGACACAACGAGACACAATAATATTTTTTGCAGTGATGGAGAGGAACACAATAATCTTTTTACATACACGTAGAGAAGCCGGACGATGCTGAACGAGGGAGAAACATGGAAAGCCTGCTCGTATTCCCAAATGAGCAATAGCTAGTCCTTCTTTCTTATATCTAGAATAGCTCCGATGGCGGCAGATGATCTACGTACTGTAGTTCATGAGATCCAGTGATAATGGCTAAGAGATCCGCATGCTGCTGACTAATGTTGGCTACCGCTGCTTGTGTGGAAGCCAGTTGGGTTTGAAGCTCTGCTACTTTATTTTGAGATCATTGATCACTCCTACACGGCCATGCACATGATCTCGAATTATTTCGCTTGCTTCGTAAACCATGCTATTTACTGCATCACTTCTAAACTTTGAGCTGACTTTGTTGGTGTGATGGTACATAGATCAAGGCATTATGATTAGAGCATTGCATGAAGAAGGCTCCCTGATCCAGTTATGTAGAGTTATATGATGAAGTTAGGATGATGAGTTTCAAGGTATGACTTTGATTTTGATTATAGTTTTTGTTTTATATCATGATACAGTCTTTCCTGATCTAAATCAGAGAGAGATAGCTTCTAAAACTTGAAATGATGTATCATGACATGGTGTGGAATTTGGAAAAGAAATTCTATATAATGAAAATGCAATTCCTTGGATACTCTGATTTGAAGACCAAAGATGTTTTTGATCTTGACATGACATCCTACTCTTGATTGAAGCATTGATGTTTCGTTTTGAACATCCATGTATATATGTATGATGTGAAAAGAACCTGAATAAATTTATAGTTGAGTTGCTTCATTCATAGAGGTGCCACTAAGCATCCTTTGAAATATATGCATGAGATATTCTATTTTTGAGGCTGAGATATTTCTCCTATGATATGTGACTGCATGCTTTGTTGTTGATAGAGGTTATTGTTAAGCACATTTGGATGCTACTTTAGTATGAGATCTGCCATGATCTCTTGGATGAGAGGTCCATAGTATGTTTGAGGAAGAGTACGATGTTGCTAGCATGGCTAGCTGTGAGGCAAGATGAAGAAGCTCCATAGAGAGCTCTCTGTCTGAGCATGATTTGGATATGACATGGATACATTGTGATCCGATTGGAAGCAAGTCCCATATTTATAGTTGGGACCGAGATACTCTCATATATTGAGATAGTGCAGTTGTTTGGAAAAAGCTCGGGCTTATGGTTGGCACCTCCTTGAGAGGGAGGATGATTATGGTATCCTTTTGTGATTTATATGATTATTTATGTTCTGACATGATATTTGATTTAATGAAACAACTGCTATTGAAACAAGCTGATACCAGATTTGAGTATGAGGAGAGCAACACTGATCGAGGACACTGAGGCAACCCTTCCTCCCTGTTTGAGCTCCTAGGGTGAGGAATTGAGATGGAGGGCTCCTGGGGTTGAGGGAACTCTGGCCAATAGGGTATGGCCCCTATTAGTTACCCATAGGGTTGGAGATGTTGCTCCCTTAGAGGGTGGTAGCTTAAGATCCCCTCTGGTAATAAATTCTTCTTCTCCTAGATTCGAGAATGTTCAACATACGAGTAGGAACAATCAAGAGATAAGCAAGAATAAGAAAGGAATAGATTGAGTTATACATTGATGATTTATGATGACTACATGATAGAGATGATCAATGATGATACGTGAAGATACTAGAATGGCATATTATCAATGGACGAATATTAACACGTGGAATTATCCCTAGTTGAGAGGGAGCGTTAATTTTTGCAACTGCAGTCGATCCCACCTTGGACAGCTAAAATGACTGAGATGATAATGGCATTAGATTCTTCTTTTCAAGAGGACCAAAATCGACCTAAAGATCACCTTATTTGGACAAACCAATGTTGATTTTTGAATTTATTTATTCACTCTTGTATATTGGGTTAGGTCGGCCCTAAACACATGTTAAATTGGACAAGTCGGTCTCAACCCCAAATGGACCCTCATGAAAGCCTATAAATAGAAGAGACCTCAACCGCGTTTGGACACATTGATCAAGCCATCCTTTCTTCTCTTATTGTCTTGGTTCGCACAAGTCTATCAGAGGAAAATTTACACAAGGGTCTGAAATATCAGGGATGAAGCTTGCACTGATCTAGGGTTTTTTGATTCCTAGACGATGGCATGAAACTGGGCATTTTAGTTCCTGAACATTGGCACACAGTTGTTAAGACATCATTCAAAGAGCCCTAGATGCTGGCATAGAAGGCTATGAGAGCGTCCAAGATTTCAGAGGCAGATTTGGAGGTGTCGGTCCCCAGATGCTCGCACAGAGTGGTCCTAAGAGCATCCAGGATGTCATGGATGCACACACAATAACTGGAAATGATTTGAAATGGGGCACTAAATGCTTCTAGTCATGCTTACAAGAACCTCTCCCACTCCAAAGCTTAAACAATTTCAAAGATCTATGCTTATGATTGATAAATGTGGAACTAAAATAACTTGAAGTAGGTGTATTTCTTTGTTTGTCTTTAACTGTTAAGTGCCTTAAGTTCGTTTGCTTATGCAGAAATAAAACTCATAATAGTAAAACAGTGGAGCAAATAAGCAAACCACATAAGACAACAATATAATATGGAGTTCACCCTGATATTTTGGGCTACATCTCCTTGAGCTCTAATCTACTTGATTAAGCTCTTTGAGATTATGACTTCAATTCTTTTACAAGTGCTACACTTAACTCCATTGCTATACAAATGAACCAATGGGCTTAGAATGCCATCTTACCCCTGGCTGTCCTTGTTTTGCAGATGGATCTAAGCTTCTCTAGACTAGGCTTCTTCAATTAGTGCGTTGAGCTATCTTGAGCTCTAGCTTGCACCAACAACCTCAATTCTGTTAACTGTCTCTGGAACTCCTTCTTTTTTCTTCAGCACACATCGGACATCAACAATAGCTTGATCATTTGATCTCTTTGTTGTTCTGCAACTTCATTACAGTATCATGGTTCTTAGAAGTCTGCTTTGAGCTCTCTGGCTCTGCGGCTCTGCCTCCAACCTCTGGTGGCTCTGCCTCTATCAAGCACTCTGGCTCTATGGGTCTGGTGCTTATCCTTTGTCCCCTCAGCATCTCTAGGTTCATCATGTTTTATAACACATTCTATTACCACAATCGCTTAAAGTGTGGAAATCGACTGTCCGTCTCTTCGCCTCCTTCTGCGTTTTAATTCGTGTTTTCATGACACATTCTGTTCATCATTTCCTTACGGTGGGGAACAATGATGTTTGGATTAGAAATGGTTTAATAATTGAAATGGAATCGGCGGGCGCGAGCAACCCAATCGTTTGTCTTTCCTTCTGCTTTCATCCCAGAATAGACACATAACGGAATACACAGGCAAAACTCACAAAAACACATCATGAGCCTTTAAGCCGGAACTCAAATAGAATTCAATCACATCTATAATCCTCTCGGGTCCATCCTTTCATCGCATATCGCAAGTCACTTTGCGTATTTCCCACGGCTAAACTCGAACAAAACCCAAATAATGGAATACATGGGAAATACAATGAAATCCAATGAAAATCTGAAAAATTGGATTTCAAATGGAATTCAATCGCCCCTTTAGTCCTATCGGGTCAGTGCCTTCATCGCAAATTGCATGTTGCATGGCCCAATGCTCCCCTTTGCATTGCTGCAATTCGATCTCTGATCTCCGATCGCTCCGATCGGCACATCGACCCATTGCTATCAGCGATCTTTGATTAGATCCTGACCATTGATTCCTTTTCCGATCCGACGCCTCGAAGTGCTCATCGCAATCGGCCTATCACATATCGCAATGCCCTCGACCTTTAGTTAAAACATCATCTTGTTCGTCGATTTACCATTTAATCTGACAGTTCACACTAAACCTGAAACAACAAGTAGTCCTCTCAATCTCCACCGTTGATCCGCGATCTCTAATCCGACGGCTAATAGTCTTTTTGGGTGGCCCACTTGCGCGGAGATTACCTGCCCGAAAAAGCGGTTTTCTCTCTCCTGTGGCCTACTACGTGTCGGCCAGTGTATGGAATCGGGTTCAACCCTTCCAATACCATTTACCACCTAGAGCTTGCCCGAAATACCATTTACCACCTTCCTTCCGGAACTCAAAAGGTTTTAGCTCGTTTTATATAAATTCTTCGGATCCGCCTAGCCGAGACTACCCACGTGATTTTCAATGTAAAACATGCTTTATAAAGGTTTAGTGCTTAAAAAAGGTTTTTAGCGCATAAGGCTAATATTAACCCGTAGGCTAAATTTAATACGAAATGCCTCCTTTTCTAAGGACATTGGGCAAATCTTCTTTTTACAATAGCTCCTTCGTCTGGAGTCTGTTTTGGCTCGTTCAAATTTCATTGGATTCAGAATGAAACAATCTACGAAATGAGACTATTTTAAAAAAATCATCCAATGACTTTCATTTTTCCTCTGTGAGGAAAATTCAAAGACTTAGAAGTCTATGTTAGATCCATTTTGGATCATGCCTTCCCACTAAAAAGCTTTTGGACTCCAAAAGACTGATATACTGATCAGAATAGTAACTGAGAGTACCTCACCCTTTTCTTTCAGCCTCCATACACTTTCCTTGTAGAGTGCCTCTGAACCATAGCCTTTGAACACTCCCTTCCTGGATGTGCTTGTCCTCCTGGGAAGCACTGTCTTCCTTCTTGACTTCTTGCAGAACTCTTACTGAGAAGGTCACAGAAAGTAGTTTGAACTTCTCTGCCTTGATCATTGATCCAAGGTGGCTCAAACAAATGTGAAGTTTCATCTTCTTCACAAAAACTTACATTTGTACCTGTTTGACATATTTTCAACAACAACTGTTAACAACAACAGAATTACAGACAACCACTGGATGGCCTAAACTCCTACTTCAACAAAAGAAACAGCTTTCACATCTTGTAAACACCTCCATGTCTTTACATCCGCATACAAATGATTGACTAGATAACAAGCCAGCAAAACATGCCTTTAAAACAATTGACCTTTCAAGTCAAGCATGTAGAAAAAGAACTTTAGGATTCTTTTTCAAAGATGAAACACTTCATCATTATCTCCATCTTGGAGACCAAATCAACTTTTTCCAAGTCAACATTGACATTACATGCATGCTTAAAAACAAAGTAATCAACCCTTCAAGTTAATTACACACACATGTTCAAATACAAGGAAATCATCAACATCCCCATGTTCATGCACATCATTCTCATGCATGCATTTCATCCTTCAAATTTTGCTTAAGTACACTATACTTTCGAAGCTGAAATGAACATAATGTTACAGCAATAAAGTGAGTCTCCTATTCAACTTTTCCATTCACCTTCTTGGTAATGCCTTGCAACTCGCATTCGATTAACAAAGAAATGCAAATAGATGCATTATATCAATAGACATGCAATCTTTAATTGGATAAGAACTCTAACCATTTCTTACCAATCCATTTCAAAGGTGCTACCTTTTTCTGCACATCAGTATCAACATGTGAATCATCCTGAAACACATCATTCAAGTTAACCAAGCGTATAGATTGCTTTGTCAATCAAACATTCTAATCTGATACCACTTGCATCATGATACAATCTGCGTCATGATACAACCTGCTCTGGTATAACTTTATCTGATACCACCTAATCTGAAATGGGGCACTAAAGGCTTCTAGTCATGCTTACAAGAACCTCTCCCACTCCAAAGTTTAAATAATTTCCAAGATCTATGCTTATGATTGATAAATGCGAAACTAAAAGAACTTGAAGTAGGTGTATGTCTTTGTTTGCCTTTAACTGTTAAGTGCTTTAAGTTTGTTTGCTTATGCGGAAATGAAACTCATAATAGTAAAACAGTGCAACAAATAAGAAAACCACATAAGGTAACAATATAATATGGAGTTCACCCTGATATTCTGGCTATGTCTCCTTAAGCTCTTTGGGATTATGGCTTCAATTCTTTTACAAGTGCTACACTTAACTCCATTGGTTTACAAATGAACCAATGGGCTTAGAATACCATCTTACCCCTGGCTGTCTTTGTTCTCCACATAGATCTAGGCTTCTCTGGACTAGACTTCTTCAATTAGTGCTCTGAGCTATCTTGAGCTCTAGCTTGCACCAACTCCCTCAGAATTCTGTTAACTATCTCTAGAACTCCTTCTTCTGTCTTCAACACACATCGGACATCAACAATAGCTTGATCATTTGATCTCTTTGCTGTTTTGCAACTTCACTACAACATCATGGCTCTTAGAAGTCTACTTTGAGCTCTCTGGCTCTGTGGCTCTGCCTCTAACCTTTGGTGGCTCTGCCTCTGTCAAGCACTCTAGCTTTGCGGCTCTGGTGGCTATCCTCTGTCCCCTCAGCATCTCTAGGTTCATCGCGTTTTATAACACGTTCTGTTACCACAATCGCTTAAAGCATGGAAACCGATTGTCCGTCTCTTCGCCTCCTTCTGCGTTTTAATTCCTGTTTTCATGACACGTTCTGTTCATCATTTCCTTACGGTGGAGAACAATGATGTTTGGATATTGAAAAGGAACTAGCGGGTGCGGGCAACCCAAGCGTTTGGCCTTCCTTCTTCTTTAATCCTGTAATAGACACATAACGGAATACACAGGCAAAACTCACAAAAACACATCATGAGCCTTTAAGTCGAAACTCAAATAGAATTCAATTACATCTATAATCCTCTCAAGTTCGTCCTTTCATCGCATATCGCAAGTCGCTTTGCGCATTGCCCGCAGCTAAAACCAAACAAAACCCAAATAATGGAATACACGGGAAATACAAAGAAATCCAATGAAAATCCGCAAAGCCAGATTTCAAATGGAATTCAATTGCCCCTTTAATCCTATCGGGTTCGTGCCTTCATCGCAAATCACATGTCACATGGCCCAATGCTCCCCTTTGCATTGCTACGATCCGATCTCTGATCTCCAATCGCTCTGATCGGCGCTATCGGCCCATCGCTATATCGTTGTTTCGGCATATCGGTGGTCGCTGCTTCCATGGTTCACAACCCTTAAGCTTTCTTGATCAGCGATCTCTGATTAGATCCTGACCGTTGATCCCTTTTCCGATCCGATAGCTCGAAGTGCTCATTACAATAGGCCTATCGCATATCGCAATGCCCTCAACCTTTGGTTAAAACATCGTGACTTAATCTTGTCCGTCGATTTACCGTTTAATCCGACGGTTCGCACTAAACCCAAAACAACAAGCAGTCCACTCAATCTCCACCGTTGATCTGTGATCTCTAATCCGACGGCTGATAGTCTTTTCGGGTGGCCCACTTGCGCGGAGATTACCTACCCGAAAAAGCGGTTTTCTCTCTCCTACGGCCTGCTACGTGTCAGCCAGTGTATGGAATTGGGTTCAACCCTTCCAATACCATTTACCGCCTGGAGCCTGCCCGAAATACCATTTACCGCCTTCCTTCCGGAACTCAAAAGGGTTTAGCTCGTTTTATATAAATTCTTCGGATCCACCTGGCCGACACTACCCACATGATTTTCAATGTAAAACATGCTTTATAAAGGTTTAGCGCTTAACAAAGGTTTTTAGCGCATAAGGCTAATATTAACCCTTAGGCCAAATTTAATAAGAAATGCCTCATTTCTAAGGACATTGGGCAAATCTTGTTTTTACAATAACTCCTTCGTCCGGAATCCATTTTGGCCCGTTAAAATTGTGGTGGATTTAGAATGAAACAATCTACGAAATGAGACTATTTTCAAAAATCATCCAATGAATTTCATTTCTCCTCTGTGAGGAAAATTCATAGACTTAGAAGTCTATGTTAGATCCATTTTGGATAAGGAAAAGAGCGTCAGATCTGGTGAGTTGTTCCTCGGACGCACGCACATAATGATCTAGGGAGTGTCTGGGCTACCATAGACGTTGGCATACAGTTCATAGAGAGCATCCAAGATTGTTATAGACGCTCGCACAACTCCTCCTCCCTGTGTCTAGGACTCAAAGATGAGATTTCATTATTTCGAAGATTCCGCTCAGTGACAACAATGTTCAGTAGTGTTCAACACAGTGACAACAGTATCCAACAGTTGTCTACAGTCAGTGACAACACACTACAGTCCTCAGAATCAGGGTTTTGATTATAAGCATGATTAGATTTGTTTCATGGATATCATAGTTGTTTTCTTACATAGATAAAGTTATGGATCATTTTACTCTCTTTTGATTTTCAAGGGTTTTCCCCATAGTGGGTTTTCCCCTCGTCTCAGATCAATTGTGGATTGCATTGATAATGATGATGATGTTTTTTTATATAATTGTATATGCTGATAAATAATGGTGTAGATCTGAATCATGTAATGATGATATGAGGTCAACTTAATGTATTAATGAAGAAATGCAATTATCAAAGCAAATAACAATATAGCCCTATAAAAAATTAGATATTCTTTTTATATCAACTTATTCTCCTAAATCAAAATTTAATATAACAAGATTTAAAGACAATTTCTAACCAAATTCATTCAAGTATCATACATTTCTTCCAAACTAATAACCCTAACCAAATTTTACAAAAAAAAATAAATAAATTACAAATAGATTTGTATTTTTTGATTTTTATTATTAATAAAACTTCTATTTTTATTCTAAAATTTTATGAATTCAACATCTTTTAAATAAATTTATTCATGTAACTACTTGAGCCAACCACAAGTATTTTCACGCAGCACTGCTAGCAAACATACAACCACACCTTTGATTTTCATTATTTTCACGCAGTGCACTGCTAGCAAACATACAACCACACCTTTGATTTTCATTGTAAATACCCAAAGCAAGAAACCATTTCATAAAGTTTTAGACCTAGTGGAGTGGAGGAGTTCAGACAGAAAATCACGTGGAATCACACTTTTCACAATCTGGAGAAGCAACAGGAAGGGATGGAGAAGAGACACAATAATATTTTTGACACTGATGGAGACGAGACACAACGAGACACAATAATATTTTTTGCAGTGATGGAGAGGAGACACAATAATCTTTTTACATACACGTAGGAGGAGCGGGACGATGCTGAACGAGGGAGAAACATGGAAAGCCTTCTCGTATTCCCAAACGAGCAATAGCTAGTCCTTCTTTCTTATGTCTAGAATAGCTCCCACGGCGGCAGATGATCTACGTACTGTAATTCATGAGATCCAGTGATGATGGTTAAGAGATCGGCATGCTGCTGACTAATGTTGGCCACCGCTGCTTGTGTGGAAGCCAATTGGGTTTGAAGCTCTGCTACTTTATTGTGGAGATCATTGATCACTCCCACACAGCCATGCACAGGATCTCGAAATCTTTCGCTTGCTTCGTAAACCATGCTATTTACTGCATCACCTCTCTGCTCCGCCGGAAGATTCTGTAACACCGTAAATGGATTGTTACCCTAGAATCTAATTACATATAATTTTCACTAATTATTGTTTCTACATATATCAACCACATTGTTTTACTGGCAATAGTCTATCTCTTATACTTTTTCACTAACATAAAACCATAAATATGAAGAGTTGATTGAAAGAATTGAACCTGGAGGAATTTGACAACGTGGCCATTTCCGAAAAGGTTGTGTACCAACCGGAATTTCTGGGGATCGTCCTGCGGAAAATATGGTGCGAGAACGCATTTCTTTGTACATTTCTTTCTCTGGATTTTGCAAGCAGCGCACGGTATTTTAGAGGAGCTCTCGGGCTTGGAAGCAGTGATGTCGCTCATCTGCAAAACAATTTTGTACAATCATTATGCTCTCTCAGAAGTATAGTACGAAAGATTTCAGTTCGTTGATTGCTTACCTTTCCGTTGCTGTGTGCAGATCCAATTTTCTCGAACCAGGATTGTTATATGCAAATGGCCGAAATCTTTCCCGAGGAAGAATTAAATGAGAAATCAAGTCGTCAATATGTAATATATTGCTGAATCTGACTCGAGTCACCTGGGATTGTGACGCCATGTGAAGACCTGCACATCATTCCAATTTCCAGTCACATGGATTTAACAGTGAAAGCCGTGGGCGGTGTACAATATACCTCAATAACGATCGAAAGTCAAGCCAGGGTCAACGTTGGTAGTTTCCTGATGTGACATTTTGCAGGCGCGTAGGTTGGACGGGGGCGCGTTTCACACTACAGAATCCTTAGAATTGAAGGGAAAATCTAGCGGTTGGTAAATGTGTGTGTTCGGGCTATGGTGTTAACAGTGTGGATATGGATCTCGTCGAGTCCTCGCGTACACGTGCTGGGTCTATGAATTTTCTCGCCATCGTCATCTTAAATAAATATTTGAACACTCAGGTCATTTTATTAGACACGTAAAGCGTTCTGAATGTTTCGAGGAAATTTCCAAGGAGGAGGAAAAGTTAACAGACTGACTAATTTGCAGGAAGTGGAAAGTTGAAAGATCAATTATTGGTCTGTATTTGTGTATTTTATTCTACTTTTATATTTTCGTTTATAAGATGCCCACTAGGTAATATTATATTTTATATGGTATTCCATGAAGTTTAATATTATAATTTATATATCATTTTTTATAATAGGATTATTATTTAATGTTATATTTTAATATTAATGTTTTTTCACTTAATTTCACTTTTAGGAAGACTATTTGAAAAATTGATATTATATATATATTTTGGAAAATTTAATATATATTCTAATAAATAGCAAAATGCGTATAATTAATGAGTGGTAAGTTTATTTAGGTAAGTTATCATCTTTATATTTCTTTGGGAGGGTGAAATCCCAAGTACTTTAAGTAAGAGTGTCTCTTTCCACATATAAGCCACCTTTCATGACCCTGAGGCAAGGATAGATGGTTCAATTGGATGGTCTAGTTAGATGGTAGGGGCAGTTATAGGTAGTCACTTCAACATCTTGTGATGATCATTCTTACACATATTTGTTATTGCAACTTGGCCTTAAAGCACTGCACAACTAGAATAATAGGCACCTCATCATTATGGATTGATAATCTTAAAAGCTCAGCGATTTGGGAAAAGCAACCTGCTCAAAACTTTATTTTCGTAAGCTACCTTGAATTTTCATGGCTTTTTTAAACCTTCTTCCAGTATGATAGATGTCTCCTACATAACTCAAACTTCAAGAAAACCTCTTGCTCTTTCATTTTGAGTTTTCTCTTTCCATGTTTATTTCTTCGTCTTTTGGACTCTTGTCCCACGTTTATCTATGGGGCTAGACTTCACACTCCTTTTCTTTAGTGTGATATTATTAAAGGTTTCCTATAAACCAAGATGCTCTGAGGTCTCCTCTACTTGCTAGTTCCCTTTGTATACTTGTTGTCCCAGTCTTGAATTGTCTTATGCCTTGTCATGGCTCCACTCACACTCATCACGTAAGCCATGGAAGGATGGTGCTGACCCACTCACGAGCCTAGGCTAGTATAGTGGCCTCGGATGCCCACTATTTGAAACATTCCTCACGTGAAATTGGGGAGGAAAATGATATGGATAAGCAAGAAGCCAAATCTAAATGATGGTTCTTGTTTGATATTGAGGTGAAAGAGGATGCGGTTAAATGGATTTTAGACATAGTGAATATCTATTCTCACCATACTCAATACATGCGGATAATGGATATCTGCTAGCAAATCAAAAAAATTATGGGAATTTTTTTGGTAAAGCACAGTGGTAAGAGATATTTCTTAGTATGGATGCCTTATAGATGAAACTCACCCAATTAGACAACAATATGTTAGGCTAGGAAAATTGTATATTTAAACATCCTCAGTAGTGACGAGGAGGAACGTGACGTTGCACCCACCTAGGTGGACGCTCCCACTATTTAAATGATGATATTAGTTCTAAGATTTCAACACTAAAGTAGGCATGTTGATCTTGTTGCTGGTTTAAGTTCTATTAAATTTATAGTCTCTCCAGTAAGCTCAAACTTAGTTATTTATGTAAACAGTATATGGCACTAGATCAATAATTTTGAAAAAATACTTATTAGTTTACATTCCCACTGATAGGCCAATAGCTACATGAACGTTATAGTTTACTTGAAATAACATAAATTCCTACCTAGTTCATTAAAAAATTTATCATATTTACACATATCTCCCTACCTATTATTGGGATAATGATTTATAATATCATCCACATATAGTCACCGAAGAAATTGACTTACTCATTTAGGGGTGAGTCAACTTTGATGATTTAGGGTTAAAAAAATTTAGAATTACTTGGAGGTGTCCAATAGAATTTTTTGGAGTAAAAAATTGTGATCATAGCTCCCAACCCCATGAAAAATGCATCAATCAAAATTTCGATGCGAAAGTTATGCATATGGTAATGAGTGGATGCCACATCAATCCCCATTAGTCACACATAAGAGATTAGTGTCATGGGGACTTTCAAGAAGATTCTAGAGGATCCAAAGCCTTAACATTAATTGATGGTTAAGACATGAACAAAACTAACCCTAGCCCTAAATAACTATCAAGATATGCTAAATATTATGCTCCTAAGAAGGTAAGGGGTTCTATTCTTTTGACATGGTTATTGTTCCATAATTGAAGAGTATCTAGAAGTGGGATATTGAAACATATTAGAGGATGTAAGGTATTTTGTAGTAGCCTTTCAGGCTATAATAGCCATATAAAATCCATAATGTGGGTCAATTTTTTTGTACTTCCATTTCATAATTCAGAATAGTTAGGTTTTCCCCCATATTGGGTTTCCCATGCCACAAGTTGTATTTATTTAGAAGGATTATGTGTTGACTTACTTGTTTTTATCATTTTGGTTTCAATTGCTATCCCCTAAAAAGTGATCCCCTGGCCATTTTCCATTTGATGATCAAAATACACATGTAGTATGGGTTTAACACATAAAAACCTACTTTCACCTTAGGAAATAACTTAGAGAACCACTTTTCCTAAATTATTTATGTTTATCCACTTGCAAATAACTCAGAAATTCATTTAATTAATTTCATGTTATTTTTATATTTACCCATTTTGTAAAAAAGTAAAAATATTTTTACCCATTCTTAGGAATAAATAAACAAATCATTATTTATATATTATTCCTTAATAATTTAACTTTTCTCCCTTTAAATATTTTTTAAATCACTATTTATTAATTATTTGGAACTACCCAAAATAATTAAATAAACCATTATTTATTTATTATTCCTAAATCTCTACACATTTCTCCTCTCAAATAATTATTAAATTACTTTTTAGTAATTATTTCTAATTCAAATAAATTAATAAATCATTTTTATTTATTAATTACTTTAACCATTATTCTCAATTAACTCAATCATTATTTTTTGAGTTAGTTCACTAAATAAAGTTTTTTTACCATTTCATTAATTTTTTTTTCTCTCTAAAAAATAATAAAATACTCCTAACAGTTAGACCTTGATTTGGTCTATTAATATTTTATTGTTTGACTAGATCTAGATCTATCCTAGCATTTTATTATAAATAGAGACATTTTTCCCTCACTCTCTACGCATGATCATTATCATCATCGTCACTATGTTCTCATTACTCACGAGCTCTCCATCTTCAGTTCAACCAACCTTCTTATTTTTCCATTTGCAACTAGGAAGAGAGATAGAGAGAAAGCAACTACATGAAGTGTAGGGACTGAAAAAGGACCCTCCCATGGAATCTCTCTCTCTCTCTCTCTCTCTCTCTCTCTCTCTCTCTCTATATATATATATATATAGTCATTCTTAGTAAAACTAAATATGAGTTTGAGAAAATAAACTACATAATAAAAGAGTTTACAATATTATAATGTATGTTGTGAAAAATTATTCCATTGAAATATCTATGGCAGTTTAAAAATCAATATATGGCTTAAGATACTCTATATTTTCTATAAATCTTTGACGATCGATGTTTTTCAATTGTATAATAATTTTATAAATAGAGAAGAATATTAAATTTAAGTGGAAATCATATCTAGGATCATTTATGACATAGTGTAAAACCTATATTTGGACAAGGTATTAGAGCAAGAACTTCCTATCTTCTTTTCTTATGTGTGAGTGTATGTAGCTCCATATGCTCCACTGCCTTGGTTTTGGCATTGAAGATCACACCTTTCTAGGTATGTTTGGTACTTTATCTTTGGTTCGTTTAGATTGAGCTTTGGCACTTGGCTCTTGTAGATGAATTTTCAATGTGATAAATTGAGGTTATAACATGTCTAACCCCCAAGGTGAATTTATGGAGGTGGTTTGTTAAAAGAAAAATCTCTTCCCAAAACCATCATGGACCTATTTTCTAAAGTGATCATCTTCTTCTACTCCTTAAGATATTTCTAATTACATGAATTTTATCTCATTTTGAGCTTTAAGCACAAAGTCATGTCCGTGAAAAGATTTGTTAGTTTACACCACATTAGCTTCTATATAAATGACACATGGAATTCTCCTCCAACATGTCCTCATCATGCAATGCCACATGTTAGGAAAAATATTGAGAGGGGGGGTGAATCAGTATTTTTCCCACTTCAAATTTTCAATTTCTTATTTTGATTTGTATACGTTACTGTTACAAAGGAAACCTGTGTATGTATGTGATTATTATTAAAGAAACCCATGTATATCCAAATAACTTATCTTATCATTAAATTCATCATCATTTCAACATTAATCAATCTACCATTACTTAATTTTCACCAATTAATCAGTAATTATGAATAGTTAAGAAGCAGATAGAACATCAACACACAAAAACCATATGAACATGTTATAGTGGCTGCAACACCCTCCAAAATTTTGGCCTGCATCCAATTTTAGAGCCTTCCCTGGTTTTTCCTTGATGATTTCAAACAATCGGGCTCATCCCACGATCTCGTGTCGAGTCCTTACACCCTCTTTTCTTGACCATTCATCGTTCTTCTTTTAGCATGTTGGTTGCAATGTCATGCTTGCAGTCTTGTTCTAGCTATGTTGAAGGTCTGTCTTTGTGTGTACAAGTTGTGTTCACTATGTAAACATCTGTCGCACTCACACATGAAGTTGTATGTCATGTCGCGTAAGTGTTTTCACAGTCATTCAATGATATATCCCAAGTGTCGCACTTGTCACTCTCGCCCTTTAGTTAGTCACACTGAGCATATCTCGTCTTGATGGTTTGAGGTGTCTTGTCATCGAGTCATGTTGAGTGTGTGTTTGCAAGGTCATGTGTACAAGAGCTCACTCGTTCACACACTTAACAATTTTGTTGAAGATCTATCAAGTAGACCACCCTCCATCAATCGGACCTCCACTGAGCTGCACTACGCAGTCTCAGCCCTCAGTGACCAAGCACTGTTGCCCAGAACTGTGCATAACTTAAGGCTGCCCTCCAGGTAGTCTGCATTACGCAATCCTGGAATCAACCTAGCTGAATGTCACCCAGAATAGTGCAGAAGTTGCCCAATATTCTATCTCAGTTTGCATTTCCTCCAAGCCTATCCATCAAGCCTCTCACTGGTCAACTAGAGAATTTGACTTGGGCAGTGACCCAAGGCTGCACTCATCCCCAAAATTGTGTAGAAGTTGTCAACCTGCCTACTTGCACTGCCTGAAGAAATTATGCAGAGATGAGGGACAGGCACCCGTTGGCTATCATTCCACTGTCTCTGGAAATTGCGTATTTTTGGCAGACAGTCCCCCTGTCGACATACTTGCCACTCCTCCTGAAAATTGCACAGTTTTCATGGACATTCCACCTGCTTGCAGGCACTCCACTTAGCTTGGAAACTACGTAGACATGTCCTGCATGATTGCCTCCCATATCTTCATAATTCTAAATAGAAATCTCCCACAGAACAATCTCGAACTCCTCTGGAAATGTGCGCAATTTTCACTTCCAGTGCCTCTTGCTACCCGCAATGCCTTCCCTATAAAAACTGCGCAATTATGCCTCCCAGCTTAGCCAAAACCTGCAGATGTCACTACTATCCCGAGCTGCTCAACTCAACCTCTCAATGACCTCTGTGCAGTTTTTTGCAACATTGCCCCGGAGCCTCACATCCCAGACTAAAATGTGCCCACGCTGTTTCAGAGCCTTGTCCTCTCTCCTGGTCACCTATACCAAGAAATGAAATATGATGCATCATGGAAGATTAGGGGAATTCTGGATTTGATTTCGTCTCGTCATGAGTGATTAGAAGTACAAGGATGAGACATGGCGTGACGACAAATAGGATGAACAAGGAGCGCATGCTAGGAGACTTGTTCGTGAACAGATGAACACATGAAGCATGCCAAGTACTAGTGAAGGGGATACATGCACATGCAACATCAAGAAAACACCAAGACCATCGAAGACTTTGCACACCTTTTCATGCAGAGGTGAAGCTATGATACACCAAGAGAACACTCATCACTCAGCAACACAACAACTCATCATGGACACCACCATTAGCATGAAAATACTAGTAGTGTCATGTCGAGTCAAGTCATGAGTCATCTCGGCCACATCACTACTGTGGTCCATACTGTTGTAAGCAATGTAATGTAATGTGGAAGTCTAAGAGATCCACATACGAAGTTGAAGAGTCATGTAAGTAAAACAGTCATTAGGGAAGTCGAAGAGTCACAAGGGTCAAGTTCACCCTTGGCTATATATACCCCTCATTTGTACATGGAAAAGAATTTTCACCTTGGCTCCTCCCACATAGCCTTGAGAGTCTGTATTCTTTTCTTTAAGGAGCGAGCAGTAGCTCCAACGCCCCACTATTGGGGTTAGTGATGTATGGTGTACGGATGTGTCTTGGAACTTTCTCTTAATTCATAAGCGTGTTAACAGGCTAGCATGTTTTCACACATGTATTGTATTCGTTTGTAAGACTATTCATTGGATGCTTGTAATGCATGTTTCTTTAACCTGTACTAAGATAGTTGAACTATTTCAGTTGTTTTAGTGCATATGCTATTGGAAATGTGTTGTATCAGTTGTTATCGAAGTCTCGCCCATGTGGACTACTCTGCTGGACACTAGATAGATTCATTCTTGCAAACTTGTTATAATGATCGTCGCACTCATGTGGACTACTCCGTTGGGTGTTGTACGTCTTATTTGTTCACTTTGCATTTATGACTACCACATTCATGTGGACTACACTACTGGAAACTGAGAAGATCTTGTTATGTTGTGTGTCTCTAACTGAGTTGGGACTATTCCTTTTCGACTTGAGACTCACTCTCACCCTCTCCCTCTACAGTGAAAGAACTTAGACACAAGTTACACTAAGAACTCACTAGGCACACAAACCTATGAAGACTAAGTATACCACTCTCATGTGCTGACAAGCAAGACCTAAGGCATATCTTTAAGATAATGGAAATCGGGCCATCATGCAAGATGGGAATCCTACACCAAAAGGTGTGAGGTCTAGTTGGGACTTCATACCGAGGAGATCCCTTGAATGTTGGCAGATCCAACACCATCAAAATTTCTGGCACTAGAAGGAGGGCCACCAGTTGTTTATGGTTGAATTTCCTCTCACCCCCAATCATCAATCATCTGGTCAAGGAAATAACTCACACTCCCTCTCACCTATGCACAACTCTGAAGTTGGTTATTCCTCACCTCCCAAACGTGAACACAAAAATTTGTATCAGAACCTTCGCTCTGTCCGTTCCATCACTTGTCAGTTTTCCAAAGCAGTTAGACTGATCCGAGGAATACAAGACCTTCCATATGCATCAAAGAAGCCAAAGACCATTGCCATAGGAGTTGTTGTCTCATAAGTGGAAGAAGCAATTATTTTCAGTCTCGAAGGTCTGGCAGAAGTTTTTGAGAATGGAGAGGAACCTCCAATGTTTTGACAGGGAGAACAGGAAACCTCATGATCTTGGGCTCAGAATTTGGTACAGAAGGTAGGGGGAAGTCAGTGGAGGATGTGGAGGTGGAGACGAACCAACCGACTCAGAGGTAGAACCATCAGATTCTGACGAAGAGGAGGAGGATGAAGAAGAAGAAGACATGGTGGACCAAAACTTGGAATGGATGACTTAGGGACCATTATCTCTCCTGGGTGCTTTGCACAAGATGCCAAAAAATTTGGAGAGGATGATGGAAATTTTTTATCTCGATAAGACAGTGAAGGCAGAAGACCACTTGGATGACTTCTACCTACAACTTCATACACTCGAGGTACGATATGACGACGTTGCATGTAGATTGTTTTCATGTACCTTGGATGGCCGAGAAACAGTATGGTATCACAAACTTCTTGTCAACTCCATCCAGAACTAGGGTGTGTTCAAGAGAATGTTTTTGGAAAAAATTGCTACTGAAAATACCTCTGCCATGTTGCTCAAAGAGTTAGGAAGTCTCAAGATGGATTCGAAAGAGAAATTGAAAGACTTTAATCAAAGTTTTTTACGCATCTTGAACAAGTTTGTAGAAGACACAAAACCTCATGACTCCATCACTACCGACTATTACATGTTTGCATTTCCAACCAGTATTGCATAGTTCGTCAAACGAGCTGTGAAACCAAAATTACTTGCAAATTAAGAAGAGGCGATCATTGTGGAAAAGGACCTACGCGCGATTGGAGTCATCAAGGATGATGAACCAACAAATGAATCCAAATATGCAAGAAGGAATCCCAGGTTGTTGCGAGTAAGGAGAAAGACAAGGAAGCAAGTGACATTGAAACCCTTACTTGTCTTGTCAAGACGTTGACAACAGAGGTGTCTGAACTAAAGCAACAAACAATCGAGGCATCTACTAGTAGCTGGCCTCCTAGACAACAGAAGAGGAGTATGTCATCGGGCAT
Source organism: Pinus tabuliformis (assembly GCA_031772625.1). Lineage (NCBI taxonomy): Eukaryota > Viridiplantae > Streptophyta > Pinopsida > Pinales > Pinaceae > Pinus > Pinus tabuliformis. The sequence goes on along the minus strand of CM062819.1, from coordinate 1,521,279,634 downwards.
CAGAAACTACCTAGCTAAAATTTCACACAACTCCAACTCACTTTTCCAGATGGAAATGTGCGGTAACACCATTTTTTTCTCATTCCATGAAGACCATCACATGGAAAGGACTTGTTTGGATTGGAAATGAGTTGTGGACTCGGTGTACAATGGTATGAGATTCAACATGGTAAACAATGCACAGTTCCAATTGGAAGGTGAAGATGATGAAGAAGATGCTGCATTTGATGAGGTACCAAGTGTTGGGTAGGTGATCAACATGTATCAATGTGCGCGTGCATAATAGAAAACAAACATTGAGAAGAAACCCCCAAAGCAAAATGGTCGATACCATATCAGAAGTCAAGGGGCTCCCCTTACTGTTGGGGAGGTGCAAGAGAAGCTTGAAATGATTAGGAAGGTTGATCTACTAGTCGTCCCAAAGAAGAAAGCATAAAGCAAGCCCAGGAAGACGGCTACAAACAAGAGTAAATCCATGAGTAGTAAACTTTAGAACACTCTGCCATACAGTACAAACACGAGTCTAACCCCAAACACCTTGGTGAGTTTACTCGCTCTTGACTCCAATATTGTTGAAGATATGAATAAAAGTCATGCAAACATCTCTTTATTCGAGTTAACTAAGCTCAAGGGTTAGCGAGATATTTTGTTGCGTGCATTGGGGAAAACATTCATAGATAGCACAACCTCTACCAGCAAGGGAGAAAGCACATCTCCCAGTTCACTCACAATTGTGCTCAACACACTCTGGATGGAAGAAGAAAACTATGTTTTCCCTCCATTCTTGCTCTCATTTGAAATATTTAACTGCAATGTTCACAATTGTTTGGTTGGCTCTAGTGCACCAGCTAACATCATGCCACTTTCCATTGCCAAGAGAATCAATGTGCAAGGGAGCAAGACATCTACGCAGATCATCCAACTAGATCGAACCTACATACCAGCCATTGGTGAACTATGGGATGTGATCACTCAATTATGATGGTCTTGTTCACCAATGCATCAACATTGTCATTGTAGACATACCAGAAGCATACGACTTACTGCTTAGTAGAGAATGGTCCAGTAAGTTGAATGGGTACTTTGCCACATATTGGTCACACTTATGGCTTCTGTACAAGGGAAAAAGCAATCAGATCAGGGTGTTATCTGAGAGATACATGAAACATAATGTCACTCCCATCAATGGTGAGAATGAACCATTGGATTTTGCGGAACTCATGTTCAGAAACTCCCTCCTGGAAACACAGTTGGGGTGTTATCTCACATAGCCAACTCCAACCCCACCAGACATGCATTTGGGTCTCCTTCCTTGCCCAACTGATGGTAATGAAACATGTACAATACATTGTAACACTAGTAGTAGTAGTAGTAGTAGTACTAGTGCATCGAGTGATCCATGTACAGACGAGTCGTGGACCATGTATTTTGATAGATCAACGACACAGGATGGCTCTGGAGCCGGGTGTGTCTTGATAGACTCGGAGTAATGAAAACACCTAATCTCAATCTGCTTGGAGTTTGAGTGCACAAAAAACACTACTGAATATGAAGCACTCATATTGGGCTTGCACAAAGCCATTACCTTTAATGTTGCTGCAATCAAAGTGGTAGGTGATTCAGAAATCATGGTATGGTAGGTACATAACACCATACACTATTTGTCACCTCATCTCAAAAGTTATCAACAAGAGGTATGGCAACTGATCTCTAACTTCCAAGCTTTCAATATCATTGTTGTGCCAAGAATGCGTAATGCAACTACCGATGCCTTAACTAATGCAACTGCTAGGATGACACCGCTTAGGGATAGGTTTACTGTTGAAATTTTGTATAAACCTTCTATCTCTGATAACATAACTAATTTATGTGTTTTCTATGATGATCAACAGATACTACACTTCATGGCGAACGTTGATGTCTTCAAGGATGCAACGATTGACGAATTTGAGCATGAGCAGTCTCTGCAAGCCACAGATGATGACAAGAAATGAAACCTCATCCCCAAGGGTGTGGTATCTCTCGAAAAGCTCTATGAATTATAAAACCACTTTCAAGGGCCAAACAAAAACAAAACCCACACTTCCACCATGATGCATGAACAGATCAACTTGCGAACAGAACAAGATCCGAAGTTCGTCAATTTTGGTACTTGTTACACACCGCAGGAGTGGTAAGCCTTTGTTCACGTGTTCAAGCAATACCAGGATGTTTTCGTGTGGACATACGATGATCTAAAAACATACAACACGTGAATAATCTAACATGTGAGTCCGATCAAAGAAGGGGTCAAGCCATTTCAATAGAAGCTGAGAAAAGTACATGTCACTTGAACCCTTAATATAGAAAGAACTGACTAATTTGTTGGATGCTTGGATCATTTACAGAGTTTGTCATTCTACGTGGGTTTCTAACTTAGTTCCCGTACATAAGAAGTCTATGGAGATCCACTTATGCAATGATTTTTGAAACCTGAGCCGTGCCTCAGACAAAGACAACTACCCCGTGCCATCGATGGAACATATTTTATAGACAGTATCTGGAGCATAAATGTTTTCTCTACTCGATGGTTTTTCGGGATACAACCAAGTTCTAGCAGCAGAGCCTGATAGATTGAAAACCACCTTTCGTACCAAGTGGGGTACTTTTCCTATCGAGGAATTCCATTTGGGCTCGTGAACGTAGGTGCAACCTTTCATCGCGCCATGGACATCGCCTTCCATGGACTTATCGGACAGTGTATAGTGGTTTACCTTGATGATGTGACTATCTTTTCAAGAAAACAGTTAGACCACATATGCCATCTGAAGAAGATATTCAAGCAATGCTGAATATATGGGATATCTTTGAACCCCAAGAAAAGCGTATTTGGAGTGTCTGAGGGGAAGCTCCTCGGGCACATCATTGCGAGAGGTGGGATCAAGGTTGATCTAGACCGAGTTCAGATGATCACACATATTCCTCACCTAGCCAACAAGAAAGCCATGCAGTCCTTCCTGGGAAAGATCAACTTCCTCCAGAAGTTCATCTCAAATTATGCACAGATAGTGAAACCTATGCAAGAAATGATTAAGAAGGATATGACCTACAACTGGGGTAAGAAGGAAAAGAATGCATTCACCCATATCAGGCAGGCTATAGCAAACACACCTACACTTTACAACCCAAATTTTAACAAGGATTTCTTACTATACACCTTTGCCTCTGACACTTCTCTTGTTATAGTACTCACTCAGAAGGATGAGCTGAATGACGAATGTCCCATCTCCTTTATGACTGCAAGCATGTAGGGACCTGAACTCAACTACCCCAATGTCAATAAACAAGCATACGTAGTACACAAGGCAGTGAAACACTTCAGACCCTACCTCTTGAAGAACCATCGCATAGTCTTTGTGCCACACCCAGTAGTCCGATCACTACTTGTTCAACAAGAGATGGATTAAAGACGTGCAAACTAAATGATAGGCTTGCAAGAGTATGATATTCACATCAAGATAGTCCACACTTTCAAGGGTTATGGTCTCTATAGACTCGCAGTCGAAGCAGTTCATGAACAGGAGGAAGAAGAAGAGCTCATTGGTTGGCAGTAAGAAATCGATATGTACGATGTAGAGTGAGCACCACCTACTTCATACAGAAACTATTGGCATGAAGATGTGCACCACTACCTTGAGCATGGAACCATACCCTCACTTCTCCATGAGACAAAAGAGGGCACTTCACCTCAAATAATTACCGTATCAGTTGGTGCATGGAGTTCTTTATAGAAAGCACAACAATGAAATTTTTCTTAGGTGCTTGGAGGCACATGATTCAAAGAAGGTCTTGCATGATTTGCATGAAAAACCAGTTGAGGGCCACTTCACGAGAAACACCATTCAAGGATGCACATGCTTATGCCTGCAGGTTCCTGGTCTGCCAGTGATGCACCAACATAACAAGAAGAGGAAGGTCAGCAGCCCTGTTGCACCCTATTGCAATGAGTGAACCATTTCAATAGTGGGGCTTAGACATCATTGCATAAATCTTCCCACATTCGTTGAACACCACTACATCTTGAAAGTTACATATTACTTTACGCGGTGGACAGAAGCAGTTCTACTTAAGCAAGTGAACAACCAGGAAGTCATCAACTTCCTTCAATAGAACATCATCTCATGATTTGGTGTTCCAGTATCACTTGTTTTTGACAATGCAACTTACTTTTAGTCTTTAAATCTTTATGATTTTTCATTACAATATGGTATCATGCTTAAACACTCAGCTAAATATTATCTGCAAGGAAATGGTCTCGCTGAATCTACAAATAAGAACCTTATCGGCATTATCAAGAAGACCATTTACTTTGAACGGTGAAACTAACACTCTACTTTGATGAATGCTTTATGGGTTGACCATGTAACATCCAAACCCTCTCTGAATACTTCACCATACTTCTTAGTTTATGGAAAATAAGCCATCATCTCGCCAAACATCTACTTGCCTTCTCTCGAATTGTCCCAAGAATCTTAAGGCGAGTCTTGTTTGCTAGTCTAGCGTAGGATGGATACACTTCACAAGCTACAGGAAGAAAGGATGAAAGAAAAAGAAAAATTCACACTCCACCAGAACTGTATCAAGAGATGGTTCGACAAGAATTTTGTAGGGAACACTAACTTCGATGTGGGTGACTTAGTCTTGAAATGGGACAAACCCCATGAAGATAAAGGCAATCATATGAAGTTCCAGTCCCTGTGGATTGGTCCATACATTGTCCAGGAAAAGCTTGGCCCAGACATGTACCATCTGCAATCACTTAGTGGGAGGATTGAAAACCTTCATGTCAATGGCCAAGACTTAAAGCATTATTTTTAGTAGGCTAGGGTCGCGCCTCGTGATATGTACGTAGTGTTTTTATTGCTTGCATTTTCGCTTTTCTTTGATATTTTACTTTTCTTTGCTTTGTTTGCTTAATATCATGCTATTTTTTGGTTTTGTCAATAAGTGCTACCCTCTACTGAGTTCTGCCTTTTGACTGAATATGTGGCTGAGATCTAAAGAGTCTTGTGACATTACAGCACTTGGCCAGTCCTATGTCCATCTTCTCTGTGCTTTGTTATAACCTGTTGGCTTGATGGGGCCTGACCCAGGTTCAGTGTTAATTAGCCAAACAAATCTGTACACTACTGGCCCTTTCAGCATCAACCCGTAGAGCGCGGACCGAAGTCTCACGTGAAGCAGTACAGGGGGATGCTAGAACCAAGTTTTCGCACCCTGTCATGATGTCAGTTTATTCCCTTTATTCCTACCTTCGTGCAGGTCATTTCACTCTAGGTCTTGCCAAATGAGCTCTCTATTCCTCCCTTCAATACCTCCACGAAAGGTTACGATTTCCCTTCGCGCAGCCCTAACCTGCAGCTTAGGTACTTTCGCGCTATTATGGTAGCATACCATGTCTATTCCTAAACTAATATAAGTGTCTTACTTATCTCATTAGATAATCACGATTAGTACCACGTAAACATATATCCTTTAATTGTGTTCAGTTATCCAATGTAATTGCATTCATTTGCACATCGTATAAGCATTAAAAAGGGAATTCATACATAAAATGACAAGATGCATTAATCAGAAACAAACACAAAAAATTGTAGAATACTCTTCTTTATTGATATTTCCATGTAATTACAAACTCTATTCGCCTTGTGCAAACAGCTGAAAGGGTCCATGCACTTGGTTGAGGACTTCTACCCTAGGCCTTTGTACACTCAGTTGTAGAGCCTATACCTACATTACGACCCGGAACTTAGACTTCTTACTTCAGAGCTATGACTCTCTCTTATCTTGTGTGTCTCTAAAATTACTTAGAGCTTGGCTCTTTTTATATAATCCCATGGTTTGTGGACCATGGGTAGATCTCTTACAACCGACTTTACTTTACAAAACTAAGGGCGGACAACCCTTTATGACTCATGACACCTTCATGCTTTGCAACCACAAAATGTGGAGCCTTTACAAGTTTAGTACAAAATTTGACCAAAACATAGGCTTTTAACCCCAAAAATGTCCTTGGGGGATCCCATTCCCAACAGGTCCCCAACATAAACATCGTGACTCGACCTCGAGTCACTCGGTAGGTGTGGAGATATTTGCACGAAGCCCTTCCAACTCAACTTGTATGATGGCAACCTTAGTTGTGCACTGTGTAGCCACCTGCTTCACATCTTTCACTATCTTCTGGGTCACTATTCCTGCGTTATTGACCTGAAGAATTTTCTGCGTTTCTTGCAGAGTTGCAAGCTTGCCTTCGATAGATCCTGTCACTGCGTAAGCCTCATCCAACCAGGGCTTCAGTCTTGCCTTCATCAATGCTTTCTTATGTAGTTTTGCATCCACTTGTTCCTTTAGCTTCTTGGCCTCCTGCAACTTGGCTAGTTGTTGTGTCAGTACGACAGTTCACGCTGTGCCCTTAACCTCATCGTAGTGCTATTGTAGCTCATGCGCTTCCGTCTCTAGCCACTATACATTGGGGTCCTCCTGCAAGCTGGTCAGGACCTAAAATGAATCTTCAAACAATTGTGTGCAGTCTGATACTGCACTATCCATCGCCGTTACTACTTCTATGACAATAGTCGCCCAATGTTCCTTCACTTTTGGTGGGGTTGAAGGCTGGGCCTTCAACTGTAACTGTGTAATTTGCAGGTTCAACTCCAATTGAACCCCTGCCATCTCAGTTCAAGTGTCATGCACCCCTATGGCCAACTTGCTAAAGCGTACCTCGACTGGCTCCTCCTCCGGATGGCCAATTCTAGGACCATTCTGCATGCCTCCTCAATGACCTATATAATCCACTTACTCTAAATGGTCACCTCGGTCTCAGAGGCGATGGCAGCATTTCTATGTAGGGCCATCTACTCATTGTTTATATGTTTTTCACTGATCACCTGGAGGGCACGGTTCTCATGGGCCCTCAACTCTGCAATCACTCCATCCTGCAAGAGGTGGAGTGCTTCTCACAGGAGCATTGCTAAGTTCAACCCTACTCCCTTTAGGGCACTGACAGTGGGCCTGTCAGCCTCATTCTCTATGGTCAGTGCTCCATCCGGTAGCACTATCGCACTGGAATCCTTCGTTCGCAGCATATTGGCAGCCTCTGAAGTGCCAATAACTAGGCTGGTAGACACCATTGCAGCCTGCGATGCACAGGTCTACAACTCCTACAACCCTGTCTGGATAGCCCCCAAGATGATCTGTTGTTGTTGTTCAAATTGTTGCAAGGTCTCTGTGGTGACATCCCTGACTATGTCACCGATATCATGTAAATTGCCTTATGTTAATGTGATGGGGTCCAGCGACGAGTTGGTTGCCTTTGATTTCTTCCTGAAACCTCCCTTCTCTAGCTCCCTTGGGCACTTGATGTGGGAGGATGTCTCTCGAGGGTCCGTGTCGTGCTATTCAGTCTCCTCTTCTATCTTAGGTGAAGGCAACCTTGCACCTTTGTCAGAGCCTCACCCTGTCCCACCTGTTTGCTTCTATATCTACTGCGCGGCCTCACGCTCCACATGGGCCTTATCAACAACCTCCTTTTTCCTCTTTTCGACTAGTTGTGCTGTCTTAAGCTTGGCCTCCTCCTTCTTCTTCTATGCATCAGACTTGCTCCCGCCTACCGCCAAGTCTGTGGTAGTGTGCCACTCTGCTAGCCATTGATCAAGCACCGCATCAATGGCATCATCCATTTCCAGATAAGGAAAGTCGTACCATTTCTACGAATGGTCCTTCCACGTGCTGATGGATACTTGATGGATGTCGACTTTGAATTTGGCGTAGCCATGCAGGTTGGCATACACCATTGGTGACAATCACTATTTTTGATTGATGGCCATCTAGATGTTCATCTACATCAAGATCCAAAAGATCTTGCTATCCCTGACTTGTTGCACATCCTTGGTCGCCCATAGCGAAGCATACTTCACTGCTTCAGGGAGGTTTGGTGTGACCAAAGGGAATTGGTTGTCTTCTGAAAGCTCCCATGCTACTAGCACAATTGAAAATAAGAGCCACGCATAGTGTAACGTCTTGTTGAGCTCTTGTGCTTCATAGCAGTGTGTTCGGAACTATCCACGAAGGTAGTCAGACCAGTTGAACTGGACTCCTTCAGCCCACTATGCTGCTAGTGCAACGAAAGGCGTTGGTACCTCATTGGCATGACACTTCCACATCACTTTCCCTGTGAGGATATGTGTGGCTACCTTCACAGTGGGGTCACAAATGATGGATATAGAGTATTCGCATGGCTTCTTCACCAGTTTAAATTTTTCTTTCATTGATTCTACGAGAGCCTGCTCGCCACCTTTTCCGCCAAATATCATGGTTGGATTCTCTCCTATATACGGTAGTCGAGTTATCCAGTGAATCAACCTATCCAAGATGGGTATCAGCTCCTCCAGTCACAGACACCCATCATGCACCAAGCACAACATCTACTTGGTGACCAAAACTGTTACTGGGGTGCGGTTGTAGTGTGACACCTAGAGAAGGTTGAGCAACCTTGCCTTTTCTACTCCCTTGAGCCACCTCCATGGCTCCAATGTGGTCATTCCTATATTCATATCAATGATGTGGCACATCAACTACTCGGTTGCCAGGTGTGGGAACTTCTCGTGGTCCACCAACTACCAGTCTTCAAGTTTCAGTAGTGACACTCATGCTAAGCACAGACCGTCGAAAAAAATTTCGTCCTGCAGCAAAGGGTTTTGCAAGGGAGTCTTGCACTCATCGATTTCCTTTGGTATCTTGGTCTTAGGCTTGCGCAAAGGGACATACTCTGACAACCGAGTAATAGGGTCCGCACCCTAGGCTTCAACCTCCTCTCTTCAGCTCCCACATCCTCATCGTCCATTGGGATGTCTTCAATGTCTTCCTCCTCTGGTTCTACATTTATGGCCTTGCCTTTCTCCTGTGCAGTGGGCTTTGGTGGTTTTCTCCTTGGCGATGCGTGCATTGGTATGGTAGGCTACTTTCCATTTTTATCCTTCATGATCTCTTTAGTTGGGATCAGCTTCAGTCTTGGCATTCTCGATGATTTAGGGACTTTATTGAGCACCTCGGCAACCTCTGGAGTGGCTACTTCTGCCTCTATTTCAATTTCCTGTGCTAACTCCTCTACTACTTCTTCAGTATTTATAATTTCTATGGGTGCTGACATAACGTTTTCCAACAGTGCTCGTGACATTTCTGGCAAGTTTGCAAATGCGGGAGTCTCCTTGAAAGCCTTGAAGAATTCTTGGTTCATGGGTGCCTGAGAGCTCAACAACTCAATTCTCAAAATGCCAAGTGTTTTTCGCTGGAGAGCCACTTGTAATTTATAGGGCATTTTGAACTCAAATCTGACCATTCCCCCCCAAATGTGGTTCATTAATTCCGGATTGGTGGCAGATTTTCAAGGATCTAAGCCATAAATTTCGTCTTAAATGCTAGTCGCTTGCTCCATTTGGCCTCGCTTCTCTCATCAAATCATGAAAAATGACTTTATCGGTCACTTTCCAGTTGACTTGTGCGATTTCCCCATGGGTAGCATAGCTCCCTTTACACTGCCGCGGACCCTGTGACACTTCCTTACTTCGCACAATCCTCCAATCACGTAGCTCCCCAAACCGGGCAGTGTAGTTTATAGTCTTGTGCCTCCTTTTAGCTTCCTGGAGCACTAAGACTGTGCTACCTTAATCTAGTCACATGGCCAGACTGCCGGTGTATGGGTTCAAGTGACTGTCATTCACCTTTCTTGGAAAGGGTTCTCCATTCAATTTGACTATTTGTACTGCTCCTCTGTTGGTAATTTCCTTAATGACATAGGGCCCTAACCAGTGCATTTTGAATTTCCTAGGAAACTTATCAAACTTACTGTCATATAAAAAAATAAGGTCATTTACCTTAAATATGTGCAACTTAATGTGTCAATCATGCCAGGATTTTTCACACTGCTTTTGTACCTATTGGTGAAATCCAGCTAGAAATCTCTCTTCCTCAAGTTCATCCAGTTGTGTGAGCCTTTCCTCCAAGGCTCTTGTGAGAGCCCTTATGTGTAGACTAGGCACAATATATTCCATAGGCATTATCGCTTCAACCCCATAGAGAAGCCTAAAGGGGGTTTGTCCAGTCAACATCATGCATGTCGTTCGATAAGCCCATAGTACTATAGGTATGCATAGGTCCCAATCACTTCACTGAGCATTTCAAACCTTGGTCAATGCATTTTCGAGCACTTTATTGAATGCTTCCACTGTCCCATTTGCCTGCAGGTGATAAGGTGTGCTCTTTCGGAGATATACCTGAAATTCCTTCATAAGCACGCTGATCATCTCATTCAAAAAGTGCGTACCGCAATCACTCATCAAAATATTTGGACATCCAAATCATGTTAGTACATACTCAAAGAGGAACTTTGCAGCAGTCATGCCTATGCAATCCTTCACATGCTGTGCCTCCGCCCAACGAGTCAAATACTTCGTCACGGTGATAATGTACATTGCTCTCGTCTTTCCTTGGGGCTGAATGGGTCCCACAAAATCTATCACCCATTTCTCAAAGGGTTTCAATGTCATCTATGGATTCAAAGGCATCTCATGCCTCCGTGATGGTCTTCTAGTCCTTTGACATATATCACATGCCTTGCAATATGCTTTTGAGTCTTGATGGAGGGTTGGCCACCACAACCCTATGCATAGAATCTTCCATACAGTTGCTCTTCCTGCATAATTTCCTCCCGCGGCACCTCCATGAGCATCTGTGAGGATGCTGCTTCTTTCAAACTCAGCTACATATCGTCACAATATCTCATCAGACCCCATTTTGTATAGATGCCCAGCTATGACAGAGAAATCTGTCACGCACAGCACTAGTTCCTTCTTCTGCTGGATAGTGTATCCTTCCGAGACAATTCCTGTTGTTAGGAAGTGTATTATATCCTCAAAATGGCCATCTACGACGCACACTACAAATAGGTGCATGTCAGTCCATCCTTCCTCCAAATTAGTGGGTTCTTCCCCTGTTTCGTTGCGCGAAAGATGATCTGGTTCCTTGTTCAGTTATCCAAGCTTCACAATAACTTCAAAATCATACTCCTCGAACAATAAGAGCCACCTTCAGATTCTCCCCCCTAACACAGGCTTATTATCCAGGTACTTCAATGCGAAGTGATTTGTATACATGTTAAAATGGCCACCCAACAAGTAGTGCTTAAAATTTTGGAGTGCATACACCATGGATAACCCTTCACGCTCGATTGTAGAATAGTTCTTATTCACCGTGGATAACCTTCTACTTGCAAACGCGATAGGGTGGTCCACGTCTCCTTCACTAAACTGTGTCAGCATTGCTCCCAGTGCTATACATGACACGTCGACATGTACATGAAACTCCTTCTTCCAATCCAGGAAGACTAAAATTTGCTTGGTGACCATCTTCTCTTTCAATATATCCAAGCTCTTCTTACAGCCCTCGTTCTAATAGAATGTGATGTCCTTCTTCAACAATTTCTCCATAGGCGAGGTGATCTAGGCATAGCCTTTGATAAAATTTCTATAATATCCGGTGTGTCCTAAGGTAGCACTTAGGTGCTTCACACTCTGCGACACTTCTAAGTTCAGTATCACTATGATCTTTGCGGGATATACCATCAGTCCCTGTCTGCAAACCACATGCCCAAGCAAGGTCCCAAAAGGAACACAAAACAAACACTTATTCAGGTTGAGCGCGATTTGGTATCTTTGACAAGTATCCAACATAGGCATAAACTAGCAACATGGTTTTTCACCAACCCTAACACAGTCCAGTCATCAAAGTATACTTCCAGGAACTTATGAATAAATTTCTTGAATGCCACAACAACTATGCGCAAGAAGATCATAGGCACATTCTTCAATCCAAATGGCATTACAGTGTACTGAAAGCAATCCCACTCAGTCGCGAAGGTTGTCTTGATCCTATCCTCTAGCACGATTTTGATTTGGTGGTACCCTGATAACCCATTAGTGAAGGAATATTCTTCCTAGCCACCTACATTGTCCAGCACTTCATTAGTGAATAGAGTCGGGAAAGGATCCTTCAACTTTTTGAGATCCACGCATATCCTTATTTCATCCTTTTGCTTCTCCTCTTGTACCACCATTGGGCTTACCTAGTCAGATTCTTCTACATGTTTAATGATGCATACCATGAGCATCTTGTCTAGCTCTGAGCGGACCTTCTCCTTATACTTCAGATTGAGATGGTAAGGTCTTTTCTTAACTGGCTTCACATCGGGCTTCAATTTGATCTTTATAACACCCAGGTCCCTAATTATCCCTATTAAATCTGTGAAATTGGTAAGGAATAAATCCTATTATTCGAGGAGCAATTCAACGACCTTATCCACCGTCTCGTTGTCCCAGTAGTCTCCAATCTTCGCGAATTTGGGTTCTACCTCAGTACCAATGTTTACTTGTTTCATTTTCAACAGCGCGGTTATATCAGGGTTCTCAATCTGCGGTCCTTCAAGCTCGCGTTGACCTTCTGTTTCCGGAATGTTAATCTTTCACAGATCCTCATCCTCTTCTTTAGCGGTTACATTATAGAATTCCAATGCATGACTCAGATGAGTAGCCCATGCAAGCTGAACGAGGTCCAAAGGATCCTGCGGTATCCTAAAGATTGATGTTTTCACTTCTTGCAATGCCTCATCAATACAATCAAACCCGTATTCAAAACTGAATGTAATTATGAATCCTTCGCACAAAATATCCCATTCACCTATACCATGGCAAAGCTCTGTTTCTACGTACTAATTCATCGGGACAACATCCATCGTGTGACAGAACAAGTGCACCCATTCAGGTTGGGCTTCTCTTCATACTCCTAGGCCCATTTGGCCAGATGTGAGCGCCGATCATCCTGCCCATCATACTTGTCTATAATTCACATCTTTGGCTTCCCAAATCATGTTCTCATCAACCTCCTACATTCGTGCCAATCATCAAAGCTTCCTTATGTGTACCCAACCATCATGCGGGCATAACATGTAATGCCCAGTCCAATGCCTGGAAGTGCTAATTTTCTGGTACCTCCCTTTCAAATTCACCCAAAAAGATATCTACATCATTCAGGCCATCATAAGTAGGCATATTTCTTACCTCCGAGGACACATAGCACAACAACTGGGTCATCATGTTGCAGTTCAGTGTAGTCACTTCATGTAACCGACTCTGCCAACGTTCTAACTCTTCATCAAAGTCCGAGGTGCAGGAACTCTCACAATCCCATATATTTCGTCCATTTGCGGTGGGATTCACCCAATATTGGTCTCATGCTGTTATCTTATAGATACAGTCCAGATCGTCATCACTCTCATAATCACAGACTGGTTCAATATAGTGCGATCCTTTAGCAGGATCCAAGGGTACTATTATGTGTACTGATTTCTTCCCAAATATCATCTTTCGCTTCTTTAGGTTGATCACGTTGTTCATATCAGTCGCTAGTCAATTTCCAGGAGCATAGGATAGGGGTTGCTATCATCCACTATCTCTATTATTTCAAAGTCAGCCAGCATGCTCGCACCTTCAATATCCATAGTCACCCCCTGCAGCCGCCCCTCGGGGTGATCTTCTACTAATTAGCCATCCTTAGCTGAATCAGAGACCATTGCAGCATGGGTCTCCCCATCCATTCTCAAGTCTGCTTTGGTAGGACACTTGCATCTGACCCTAGGTCCAAAATGACCTGATCCATTTCATACTCCTATATGCATGGTCAGTTTCATCTCCTGTCCCTTGTTTTATGCTTGCCAATCTTTCGTAGTACGCACGGCTCACTCAAAGCATTTTCAACGCATCTATTTATGAGCTCTTGTAACCCCTTCACAACCTTACTATCACGTAGTAACTTCATGCAGGTCTCCAAGAAGGTTGTAAGCATAGAAGGGTCCATCCCTGATCAGGCTTATCCTTTCTCCCTAGGTGGAGGCCTCAACTAAGCACGTCTTCACTTCCATGAAGGTTTCACGTGCGCAGTTCAAATCAAACTCAACGTCCTTCGCCGGAGCCTTGCGAACCCATGTACTGTCTTCAGGATGTTTCCCTTTGTCATCTCCTATTGTGATTCCACTCCGGAGCACTATATTCATGTTTGGATCCTCTTCACACGGCTTAGACCTCATCATCTGCAAGTTCTGAGTTGGCACAGGTGGTAGTGCCCATTTGTCATGTATCCTAGCTATCAGCGTAGGACAATCTTCCATTTCATGATCAAATAGAGTGCAATACTTGCATGATAGATGTGTTGGGTTAGTGCAATCACAAGCATAATGTCCTGGTCCTCCACAATTGTAGCAGATCAACTGACCCTAACCTCTCCTAGGTCCTGCTCCCCCTCGGCCTCGTCCGTGCCCTTGAAATCCTATTTGCGTCATCCCTACGCTCTGGTCAAGGGGTCATGTTTCTACCTGAACCCTATAGGTGGGAGTTCTATCCATCATCAATTCATAACTTTGACAATTACTCTCATCATGCCCTACCGACTTGCAAAAGTTGCAGAACAGTCGTTGCGGTGTCTATATAAACTTCTATAGCAAATGACACTTATCCGTGGCATGTTTTCCTGCTACATAACATATAGCACACCATAATTTAGGCCCTACGCTTGGTCCTGCTTGAGCCTCCAGCCTCAAAGGCATAAATCCTCCTCCTGCAATGTAGTTTTCAAAGACCGGGCAATGGTCCTTGTCATGCCGCTGAATCTTGCATTTCAAGCACCATACCTCTTCGTGTATCTCTGGTCGAACCGTTCTGTCTTGCTTCAAACTTTTCATCTCAAGGAAAATATTTTTCAACTATGCATGGATCTGCTGAACCCCCAGATTTGGATCTTGCATCAGTGTTTCATGCAGTCTCATTGTAATCTCCAAGGCCTCCACTTGAGTTGTTATCTTCTGTTGTGAAAACACAACCCTTAAGTGCAGCAATATCGAAGCCACAAACCATTTGCGATGTTGTCCATCTGTTAAGTTCATGTTAGTTTTGCGGATCTTACACTTCAATCTCTGATCTAAATCCCAAGGTGTCTCGCTTGGTTGCGTCGCGATTTCCTAATCCCACAATATACTGTGCCTCAAATTTAGGCCTACTAAATTCTCTATTCAGTGCTACCTGAATGCCTGCCACTCCAACATTTGGGTTATCATTAGAGTACTTGATATACCAATTTAGCGCGTGATCCTATAGAGAACTAACCAATGTCACCTTCTTTATGTGAACATCTGTAATGCCCTGAGCTTCCCATATGGCTTTCACGACAAACCAAAACTAGTCTGGGTCCTCATTCCCCAAGCCTTTGAACAAAGGCAGCTTCACTAAATTTGCAATACTAAACTGTGGTGGAGGTGGAGGTGGTACGGGTGAAGTCGAAGGTGATGGTGGTGAAGTTGGAGGTGGTGTGCGTAGAGGTGGTATTTGTGAAAATCCTTGACTTATTAACTGAATATCACTTCCCGGAGAAACCTGTGCTATCCCTTCTTCATCACCTCGTGGAGGTGAAATCAATTGACTATATTGAGGACCCTTTTTTCCTTCATTCCTCTAAGCTTTTTTGCTTCATGTAGCTCTTGATGAGCCTAGGTATTACAACAAGAATTCTACAACTCCCAGGGCTACCAGCTTTACTTATCAACCTAGGGTTCCTGCAAACTTGGAGGTGACAGTTCTAAATACACAAGTAAAAGTGAAGGTCCTGCCTATTGTCACTGCTCATCTGGCAAGAGACCCCAGGGGTTCCAAGCCAGACTTCTATAGGGTCAGAAGAAGCTTAATTCTTTGATGGAAGAAGAGAAAATCTATTCTAAGGGAGAGATACTCTACTGTAGTAATGAAGAAAACAACATGTAGTTCTAAACCACACCATAACCTAACTAGCCATCTAAACAACTATGCTAAATAGAATTTCTAAGTCAACACTAACCTAATGTTGCTATCTAAGTTGCAGAGGTTAAGAGCATCAAAATATACTAAGGTGTAAGCAAAGAAACTAAGCTAAATCGACTTTGAAGCAGAAGAGCAATCAGAGCTCGAAATCAATGAAAGGAGGACATAAGGAAGCAACAATGCATAAGAATCGTTGGATCAATCAATGAGCAGAAGATAAATGGTGGAGATCTTATCACGAGGGCTTAAGTGAATAGATGGATGAACAGGGTTAACGGATAGGATGAACGACATAGATCTTATCGTGAGGAATTAAGTGAATGGATGGAAGAACAAGGTAACAAAGCAAATGAATAGTGGAGATCTTATCACGAGGAATTAAGTGAATGGATGCATGAACATGATTAATTGGCAGATGAACGATGAAGATCATATTGCGGGAAGAAAACATGCGGAAATGACGGAGTGGGTTTCGAAGGCAGTAAGCAGTTTCTTGTGCGCCCTCAAAACTGTAAGCTGTATTTATGAATTTCACGCGATTAGCCTAACAGAGCGACACGTAGCACGAGAAAACCACTTTTCTTGCATGCTCTCGGGTGGATAACTGATCCAAAACGGATTTTGGATAGACTCCTAAGTCTAAGTGTGCCTCATTAGGGAAAATGAAAGTCCAAGGAAGTTCCTGGAACTATCCCCATTGCAGAGATTGTCTCATTCTAAATCTATTGGAATTTGAATGGGCCAAAACTGACTTAGGATGCAGAAATTATTATAAAATGAAGCTGCCTATATCCCTTGCAAAAAGGGGGAAAATCCCTTAAAATTGGGTCCTAAAAGCCCTCTAAGTCTTAAAAATCTTCAAAAATATTCAAAACCATCGCAAAAGGGGAAGTTTTAGAAAATTCAGATTACACTATCGAAACCCAAAAACATGAAGAAAACCATGAAATCGAGCCTATTGGAGGCTTCAGTCAATAGTAAACAGGAGCCGTCGGATCTAGCCGATCAATGGTCCAGATCCAATCGGCAATCATAATCGGCAGTGGCTATCGGAGGATATCGGAGCACAATCTATGGTTATTGTGATCGTGACATTGCAATCAGCGATTGCAACAGAGCGATATTGCAATCGGCGACCATAACAAAGTGCTGCACTAGCCCGGGGCATCAGTGATTTGTGATTGCGACAAGTCGCATCGCAATATCACATCGGCACATTACAGAGGAGTAGGGATATATATATATATATATATATATATATATATATATATATATATATATATATATATATATATATATATATATATATATATATATATATATATATATATATATATATATATATATATATATATATATATATGCGATGCGTTTGGCCGGACCTGATGACAATTTGAACAGGGTTTAATATATTTTGAAATCCGCTGAAAGGCATTTTTTAATGTATTTCGCATATTTTGTTATTAAACGAAATGCGAAGGAAAAGTGCCTAATGCGATATTACGAACCTGAAAGGGTCTATTAACACTATTACATATAATTTCAAGTCTGATAAGTGGGATTTTCCCATGTTTTAATGTATTTCTAAAATACAAAGGGGCAGGTCCTTGCGAAATGTGATGGCGAATCACAGGTGAACTCGATAATGTTATAAAGCGTAGTTATGAAAATTTGAATTCTGGAACAATGTTTTCTGTGGATTTTCCCGTGTTTTATAATGTTCTCTGTGTAAACAGAGAACGACCGTTTCTAAGGATTTCAAGCATTGATAGTTCCCTTCCGTTACAAAATAGGTGGCATCCATCCCTGAGGGCATTTAGAAATGTTTGCTAATGCTCAGAGAAGGGATTTGAGCGGACCAAAGTGGGAAGAAAGAGAGCCTGAAAGGGAAAACAAACAAACAACACCGATTTCGCTTAAAATCCATTAATTTCAAAGATAGAGGAGTTGAGTTGTTGTTGGTTGTTGTTGTTGATTATTGGGGGTTTTGTTGCTAAAAGTGAAGTCAAAGTAGGAATCTAAGGCAAAAGAGGTAACACCAAAGCAAAAGGCAGCCGAGGGAGTCACTTGGAGTTCAAGTGAAAATCCTAGAGAGCTATGAACTGATAGAAGGTAGAAAAGAAGCAAGAGCGGAAGAACCAGAGCCGAAGAGCCAGATTCAGAGCCAAAGAGCCAGAACCAAGAGCCAAGAGCCAGAGCTTCAAGAGCCAAGGGATAAAATGGTGTTTGAACCCACTGTTTCTGTGTAGAACAACAGGATTTGAGCCAAGAGCTTGTAAAAAGGACTTATACCATAATTCCAGAGATCCTATTTGAGTTGACTAGAGCTCACAGAGATGTAGCCCAAGAGTTGTGGGTGAACTCCAAATTAAATTGTTGTTTCTATGTGTGTTTTACTGTTGCATTGTCTCTGTTGTTTTATTTACTGTTATATGAATTTATATATCAGTTTAAGCACATCAAATTACATCACAACAATAGAAATTAAAGCATGTAATCAGTTAAAAACAAATACCATCATACACCTATATTTTCAAGCATTTCTTAATTCTGCATTGGTTAATCATTAAGACTTGGGAAAATTTAAAACTTCAGAAGTGGGAGAGGTTCTAGTAAGTTAGACAGGAAGCCCAAGTGCCCCATTTTCAGATCAATAATGGTTGTGCAAGAATCTGCATGAGATTGTGCAATAGTCATTGGATCAGGCTAGACAGATTGATGGTGGAGATTGGGGCACATAAAGTATTGAGGTAACGTGATACCCATTGGATCAAGAGACAGATTGATGGTGGAGGTTAGAGCACATAAAGTAGGTGGAAGACTTCACACGCAATGGCCATTGGGTAAACTAAATAATTAGACAGGGATTGGCCAGGTTTGTTATGGATTAGACGGTGAGGAAACGATGCATGAAGAACATGCTGAAGGAGGTTTCAGATAAAAACGATAGAAAAAACTAGTGAGGGTGAGGGTGGACCGAGAGTAATGGAAAAAGACGATAATGAAGTGAAACAAGTAACTGCATCAAACAACAAACTCCAAAGCTCATGCGAGAACTAGAAACCTGTGTTTTTGGGGTTGCTGAAGGGTCTCTTCCTCAAGTCATGGTCCCAGAGGGAGGAGGTGAGGCTGAGACACCTGCAGACAACCTTATGGTGATCTTTTCCTCCTAGCTAACCTGCTAACTGAAAGAAGGCACAAATAGAAGTAAACTAAAGCACAACCAATCTACTCTACACTACTGTACTGGGAATGCAGCTGCTTAAGAAAATGAATAGTTAAACCATAAATCTATGCTATACCATTGTAATGAAAATGCAACTACTTAAGCAAATGAATAGAACCAGGAAGCTATGTTATCATACATGTATAATAAAGAGGAGCATTGGCTGTTCGGGTTGGGCCCTAACTGAAAAGCTTCAGCCCTTTGAGTTAACTCAGTGCTGGCTCAAAACAGAACTAATCTTTATCATAATAACCATGGATTACATAACAAAACTATCAGAAGTCTTGCAGCTTAGAAATAAAGTAGAGTTTTACAGGAAAATCTGAATCCTATTGAGGTCCTAATCCTCTCTACTTATACATCTAAAGTCTCCAATGAATTCCTTCCAAATTAGGGAGGCGTGGCTCCCCACTTAAGATAAACTGGTTTCTGTCCTTTTCACTTGCTCGGCTGCCTTCTAGTCCTCATGATTTGGCTGTTTACACTCTGAGCTGATGGACGAATATTCGAATGGAGGGGTAGTAAACAAAGAGGATTTACCTCCTATAATTCCTCTCCCTTGTCCCATTCAAGTTTTGACCAAGGTCTTTGCCATAGTTCCTTGCTTTTATCCTTTATTCCTACATTTTTCCTTGCTTTTATCCTTTATTCGTGCATTACATGCACATTAGACCACAAAGAAAAATATCCAACTCTAACTCATCTCATAAACAAAATATAATATAAAAGTATGCAATAAGTTCTGAGAATAGCTAGTTTGACTAAGCTAGGAGGTGAAGTAAGGCCAATTAAGGCCCATATAATTACCCAATGATGAGGCTCATCATCACCCCCTACTGAAAGTGTTGCTCATCCTCTAAGCAACTTAATCAATGTCCATGTCCTTCATGGCTCTGGTAGCCTCTCTGACATAAATTCTTCTATTGTGGTCTCTTCTTCTTGTTTATAGAAGCTTGCTGTCCTTTCTACTTCTTCCCACTACCTTTTTTCCTCTTCTTCTTTTCTCCATTCTAGCATCCCTAGGAGTAGTGGTGGACTGAGTTTTAGGCCTATCCAATTTGACCTTCAACCTTTGCATTGATTTCTTATACATAGGTGTCCTGTTGGGTGCCTCTCTCAACCTTTGAGGGGAGTGATATTATCTTATCTTCAAGCTGTGTGGCAGTTTTTTCGATCTCCTTTAGCAGGAATGTATATTATCACCTCTTAGCAACCTAAACATATCCTCAAAATGTGAAATTGCTCTCTTGGACAGCAAGATATCTAGGTGCTAGCTGAGGATCATTGTAATTAGATTATGGGTGCTGATTAGGGCCATCGGATTTGATTGTTCAGCTTTGATGAAAAGAGGTTCATTTTGCTCTCTGGCCAATATTCTTTTAATCTCTGCAGCCCTTGACTTCTCATGGTTCATCAATGATGCCAAAGCCATTAATGGTAGATCTCCTAGCTCTGCATTAGGATCCCAAATATTCATGTCTGTGAGGGCCATGTTGTGCAAGTAAAACTCATCCATTTTGGCCCTATCCTCTAGTGCACTTTTATCAAAAAGATCAATAAACTGCCTGCAGTCCTGAAATGGCATGGTGCCACTTTGTGTTAGTGTTTTAATCTGCAATTACAGCCATTGTTATTTGAGGTAAAGAGCATAGGATTTAGTTATCATCCTACACTGGATGGCCTCTTGCTGTTCTTTCTCCTCTGTTTCAATGCCTTCTTCCTCTTCTGTTTCAACATCATCCTCCTTCTCTTCTGCTTCATCATGTTCCTTTGTATTAGTTTCTTCTTTTTGTTTTGCCTCCTCCTTACTGACAGAAGGACTAACATCATAGGTGAGGGTTTTGATGTCATCCTTTGCTAGTAAGTATCTAAAGACTGACCATGTTATAGGGATCTTGAGGTTTTGGAGGGAATCTTTAATGAGGATCCCGATCAACCCATGGTGAGACAACTATTGGGAATTCCCTTCCATTACTTTGTTACTAGAGTCTATGAGTGATAGCATCAAGAAATAGGGTATGCCAAGTCTTTGGTGAACTAGTGTTTCTACCCCAAATCTTAATTCTTCAAGCATCCTAAAATGGTAGCCATAAACAACACTGTATCTATCCTCACATGAGATGTATTTGATGAGTTGGTAGCCTACCTCACTCCATGGGTATGGCAGACTGTCCCTCTTTACTCCATTTTTATCCTCTGTGGGTTCTTCACCTATTAAACCCTCATGTCATCTTGCTTGTGGGGCTTTGAGGAGGAAATGATAGGTGTGACATAAGTGTTACACAGTAATTTGTCACCATTTGTCACCATCCCTGTTACCCCTTTCCCGCACTTTGGAGGACTCATTCCGGGACCTATGAGAAGTGACAGAACTTGAAAACACTTGCATTATGTTCCCCTAAGTATGGACTTCATATGCCCTGAAGACATCTCCTGCAGAATATTCTTAAAAAGTCCCATTTTTCCATTAGCACGGATCCACAGTGTATTACCCGCGCCAACGGGGGAAATCCTCCAAAGAGGGCGCACCAGTTGGTGCTCTGTCTCAGAACTATACCCTCACCAACCGAGTTTGGAAAATATTTTTAACAAATGCACGCCCGAAGGTTTTTTCCTTTCGACTCATGAAGCTTTTTAAGGATAATGCCAATCTCATGGATGTCGAGATTTATCGTATCTCCCTTTCCTCTATCCATAATAGCTTTTTGAGGATAATGCCAATCCCATGGATGTCTTGATTCATTGTATCTCCTTCTCCTCCATCTATAAAAGCTTGTTCTGTTGCATTTGACAAGCTAGTTCGAGCATAGGGAGAATTATACTGTTAGAAGTCTAAGAGATTGCTGTAAGAGTCTTCTTTGCATTCATAATCAAAGAGAGAGAAGCTTGTTCCCAATCCCAAAAAGCTTTGCAAGACATATGTAGCTGATCACCCAGCCAAAGGAGGATTTGACGTCAGAATTATGGTTGTATTCTTCTTTGTTGATTATCAATAGTAGATGACTATCATTATGGTTCCACTCTTGTTGTTCATTATAATGATGTTTGAGTTATATCTTTTCTGACCAATATATAATTGCATCTATTGGATTTTATGCTTGTATTTGTGTTGTTCTTTGCATGTGCAGGTGTCCATTCACGAAGATCGTGAGGATCGTGACCGATCGGAGCAAAGGAACGGGAGTGTCGACTCTTCTACAACACTAGCGTTGGAATCCAAGTAGGCTCTCATAATCCACCTTTAATTTGCAATTAGGAACTTGCGTGATAGCATTGTTTGATTGTTGCTAGACCCATTTTGGGCTAGTGGGGATCGCCTCTATCCGCAGAGGGGATTTACCTCTCCAACAATTTGGCAACTCCGCTGGGGAAGCTATTTGTTGTTTGATTCATAAACTTTGGACGGAGCCTGAAGTACGACCAGGTAGCCTTCGAAACGCTATTGCTCTGCATTAGCGAAGTAGATCAACGCCACTTCAGTTAATCTCCAGTTTGGTTTACGAACCGAACAGCTTGGAGTTTGTCTTGCACTTTGGTTTTCTCTTGTTTTGCTTGCTTAGATAAGCTTTCTGGGTTGAATTTTTAAGTTGTCTCTTGCTGCCTGGTCTGTCTGGATACTGTTGATCAAGCCGTGGACTGCTTGTTTTTATTTTTAAGCCAGCAAACTTGATTAGCGCGATCTTTTCCCTGACAGTTGCGCCAGTGGGCGCATGTTGCACAAAAGCAACTCACGCTAATCCCTTAAAAGCGCGAGTTACAGCCTGACAGTCGCGCCAGGCCTGTGAACTTTTCCAGTTTGCTTGTTTGGAAGCCTTCTGAGCTTGGATTTCTGTCTTGTCACATCTTTTTCAACTACTGGAGTGTGTCAGAGCTTTGTTTGACTGGTTTTTGACCTTCATCCTTCGGGTGTTTGCCTCTTTCCATCGATTTCATATTCCAGCCCTAGGGCATCTAGTGGCTTTGTGCATCGAGCCTTCCATAGGAGTTTTTGGTTCTTTGATTGTCCAGTCGACTTCTTGGCTACTTTTTGCACTTGTCTAGTGGTTGTCAAAACTTTTTATTGTGTTCTTTGAACAATTTACCTCTTTTTCGTTTAGATTTCGCTTGGCTTCGTTTGGGCTTAGATTACATAGCTCATTGAGGTCTTTGTGATTTTTCTTGGTTTGAAAGATTGTCTTGGTGTTTCAGGGACTTGATTGTGTTTTCATTGAGTGAAATTTGTTTCTTTTACTCTTTGTTATTATCTCTCAAAATTTGTTTAGTGCATTTTTCCATCGAAAAGAAAACGAACAATCTCTTTTGCATTGCAGTAGTTAATGGAAATTAGAGCTTTTCATTGTTATTAGCGATTAGTGATTTAAAAAAAAAAAAAAAAGTTTCGTTTATTGCCATTAGCTGCATTAGAGTCATTGTTGATTGTTTTATGATCATTTTGTTTGATTGAAAGATCTCAACTCTCCCGTAGTTAGCATTCATCGAATGAAATGATATATTTTGGCATATAGCTTGCATTTAGGAAATTGTGAGAGATTACATACGGTAGGACCTGGAAACTGAAACCTAATCAAAGATCAACTGTAAAATGAACTGAATGAATCTAAAATTGCATTGGAACTTAACGCATACATCTAAAGGTCTAGGCTAGAGACATGTTCCGGCGTCGTTAGACCTAGTCACTGTTGTTTCACATTATGGTTGGGTGATTCCTCCTTTTGTGACTCAATAGCGTTCTAGCACGGATTTGTGCTCCCACGTACCATCGAGTATATGGGGAGACCCCACTAGGTTATCATCCTTTATCCACAGGAAGCCGTGTCTGCCGCCTTACAAGCCGTAACACACTGAACATAGCATTCAGGAAGATTGACTATCGTACGGGAAGTCCTTGGTTTTCATATGATTGCCAAGGTGTATATGCAGTTTTACGGATTTTCTGGTAAACCCTTTGCCTAGTTCTCCAGAGTAGTCACTTTTGATCCTTTTCGGACTCCCTAAAAGAAAAGGCTCACCTGAGCATTTGTCACTTCGGGCTCACTAAACATTTGAAGGAGACTAGAGTCATATTTTTGTCCTTTTCTCGACTCTTAAAACATGAAAAGGTCAAGTTCAGTTCCTTTGTCTTAAAATTTATTCGGCCGCGATTCACATTTACCCGGTTAGATCTTGTTTGCGTTAGTTTGAGTAGGGTCCTTTCTCGTTAGCTTCCCTAGGATTTTGTGAAGTTTTCATCCTGGCGGAATTACCAATTTCGTCTTCATCCTTTGCTGCTCCCGAGATACCGGTTGTGAGTGATACTCTTCCTGTTATTCCGAGTATCCAACCGATTAATTCTCGTGCTCCAATGAGACTTACGAATTTCATTGGAACCCTGTTTGGTAACCTTCTGAAGAAGGTATCCCTTTTTGGTAATACACTTCCCCTCGTGTTTTGGCCCCAATATTTTCTTCTGATATGGAGGAAGTATCCCCTACTTTGACTGAAATTCCCACCGCAACAGAACCTATACCTGTTAGTAGCACCCCTACTAATGGGAGACTACCTCCAGGCTATAAAGCATTAAAGGACGTTATGTCTTCTAGGACTCCCTCCACGAGTTCTATTTGGTCACAACTCGCCTTTCCCACCACGGAGCCTTTTACTCCACAAAGTCGTAGTACGTCTGTTACCTCAATCCCAACCATTCCAACGATATGTGTAGCTTCTTCGACCCCCATTTTCAGTGGTCCTTCGACCTCTATATTCGGAGTCGTTGATCCTACGTCGAACGTCCCAACAAAGGGGCCATATGACCAGTATTTACGACATCTTGGTAGGCCTTTGTCGTCTCAACCGACTATTGAGATTTCGGTCTCGTTGTCAATTGATTGGGGCCCCACCTATTATCATGGTGGCCAAGCATTGCCTGTGCAACCCCAAGGGCCACCTAATCAAGACCAACAGTCTTACACAGGGCAACCTGGGAGCCAACAAGGACAACCCTTCCAGGGACAACCTTTGGCCTCTGGTGGTCTGTCTTTCACCTCTTATGATCAATCTTTTGGTAACCCAGGTCAATCTTCTGTTCAACAAGGCCAGCCTGGTATCCAACAAAGTTACCCTACTAGAAAAATTGGTCAATCGTATGTTCACCCAAACCAACCTAATGTCTAGTATGGTCCAACATCTGGACAAGCTGGTCAACCGTATGGTCAACCCACCGTCCAGTATAGTCAAGCACCTGGGCAAGTTGGCCAGCCTCAAATCTAATCACGCCAACCAACTGCCCAGCCCACTCGGCCATCTGGTCCGTCAGGACAACCCTCAGTTGTGCAACAACAACTTCACCCCCAGCAAGTACAACCTTCTGGGCAGTTGGGCCAACCTCAATATCAACTAGGTCACCTTTCCGGCCAGATGGCCCAACCTATAGGACATCCTTCTGGCGCTGCTCAACCGGGCACTCAAATGGTTGTTGTCTCACAAGCTCAACCCAGTTTTATGCCCCAGGCTGGACCCTAGGCCCCATCCGGTCTTCAAATGCAAGTTGGAATTCAATCTCAACCAGTCTATCAAACTCAGCTTGTTTCTCAAACTCAATTTGGAGTCCAGCTGCCTTATGGTTACCAGCAACCCCAAGGGCAACCTTCATGTGCCCCATATCAAAATTATCAACAACTGCAGACAAATCCTTATCAGAATTACCCACAACCGTATGGTGCTCCTGCAGGACAGTTTGGTAATCAATGGAACACTGGGGGGCAGAACCAAAATCCCTATGGACAAAATCCCTACGGACAAAACCCTATGGGGCCCAGTCCGTCCGGACAAAGCCCATGGGGGCAACAACCAGTTGGTTGGAACCCTGGTGCTCCATCCTACCCGCAGCCCTAGATGTCCATCAATCCTCAGTTACCCTTCTTAGCAACCTTAGAATTACTGGATGTGTCCAAACTGACCAATGATCCCATTCTCCATAATCCGTATTGGCCTCCCGTTCCGACGAAGATTCCTGGTGATTGTCCCAAATTTGATGGTAAAGCTAATGAAGATCCTCAAGCTCATGTCATGACCTATCACCTGTGGCGTTCATCGAATTCGTGGCTTGATGACTAGATTCGGCTTCGCCTTTTTCAAAGGACTCTCACTGGCTCTGCAGCTAAGTGGTATATTGAGCTCACTCGCGGATCCTTTCAGGATTTTAACTCGCTGGCTATGGCATTTCTAACTCATTTTCAATTTCCCATTCGATATGAAATGGGTACACACCTCCTGACATCCTTAAGACAGACAATGGCTACGCATATCTCTGATCATATTCATGAATGGAGACGGCATCGACGTATGATCAATTTTTGGATTCCCGACCAACTTCTTACCGACTGGTTTACGACTTCGTTCATTCCTCCAATAGCACAGGACATTGCCTTGGGGGCATGTGTCACCGAAGAGCAAGTTATCGTGCGCGCTCAGTACCTTGACTTGGTTTACTCCCAGTCTGGTACATTGTATGATTATTTTCCTGATGCCCCGAGACCAGGAACATCTAAAGCCCCGCCAACTATTGGTTCTGTTAACTCATCCTCGAAGAAGAATTCCGCGAACCCTGGGAAACAAAAATCAAATGCTTCGAATGAACAAACTTCTCAGACTACACCCACTTCAAATATTACTTCCGAGGTCAATGCTGTCCAGTCCACCATGGCAGACAAAGCCTCGAAAGGAAAGAAGAAAGGAAAAGGGAAGAATAAGCCAGATCAACCTAAACAGGACTCCCCTAAACCTCCACCCGAGGAAGGTGCCAAGCGCAAACCCAAGTATTCTTGTCTTATCTATGACGACGATCACTATACCAAAGACTGCCCCAGATGGTCCGAAGTTAGTCGTTTGTTGAAAGGCGCTCCTGGGACTCCTGCGGTGCTCAAAGAACCCTTTCCCTCGCAACAAACTCAAATGGTGGCTGACCCCTCTCAACCTCCATCTTCCTTCGGTTCTCAAGTATTTATGGCTGGAACGATACCTGTCCACATCAGTACTCAGACAAAAGAATATCCGTCATCTGCCGGGAAAGAGCCTGAGGTCCCCTCTAGTGCTCCTCCGTCCAGTTCAGGCCCGCTCCACATCGAGAGACCTAGCACTGAGACGCCTATTCGACCCCCTCCAAAAGGAGTACTCCGGAAATCTTCTTACAACCCAAATGCTCGTGCTGCACAGCACTACAGTATTGTTGAGGACTTAGCTCAGACTCCGTCGGCTATGTCCACTTTAGAAGTCCTCCTGAGCTGCCCTTCTCAGAGGAAGTCCTTGCTATCGGCCATCGGTGGCATAGACCCGACCGACTTGGACTTGATTACTTTTGATTTGGAAAGCCATACGCTGAGACTGCCTCACCAAATTGCATTCCTCATATAGGTTATTATTAATTCCAAAATGATTCATCATATAGTCATTGATGAAGGTGCTTCAACTTGCATCATGTCTGTTGCCTGTTGGAAAGCTATTAGTTCTCCGACGTTGAGCCAGTCTCCCACAACCTTGGAAGCTTTTGATGGAAGAGCATCCCATCCCTATGGTATTCTCCAACGTTTGCCCATCTCTTTGGAAGGGAAGATGGTCGAGATGGAAGTTGAAGTTGTTGATGCTAATCTTACCTACAACCTCCTTCTCGGACGTAGCTGGACATACGCAATGCAAGCTGTAGCTTAGTTTTTGTTTAGTATTAGCCATTTCCCTCATCAAGGGAAGATTGTTACCGTCGACCAGCTTTCATTCTTCGCTTCCTCTTCCAAAGGCAACATCCCTTTTGTGGAGCATACCTCCAAATCATATGAGAGTCTAGGAGCTGGGCTTTTTAAAGATCCTGCCCTCATGGGTGTTTTTCTGCTCCCACCTCCTAACGTCACTTCCGTCAATATGATTAATGTTCGTTCTGATTCGTGGATCCTCCCTCCCACTGATCAAGTAGAATCTTGGGGCGATGAGA
This sequence comes from Pinus tabuliformis, assembly GCA_031772625.1. Lineage (NCBI taxonomy): Eukaryota > Viridiplantae > Streptophyta > Pinopsida > Pinales > Pinaceae > Pinus > Pinus tabuliformis. The sequence continues at coordinate 1,521,251,517 of CM062819.1, read as the reverse complement.
TGTTGTTGAGTCCTGCCGAGCTCAACTACGTCGAAATCATTGCTGCATCGGCTCCCTCTCCTGAACCTGCTCCTTCGCGCAAGGTTCCTAACTCGTTCGCTCCATCCTCATGGCTTGGAGATGAGACTTCTTCAGACCCTTTAAAAGAAATTTTCCCTTCTGACGAAGCCATTAGTGAGACTATGTCTCCCAAGGAACCTCCTTGGCATGATTCTCACCATCGTTCCTCATTCCTCCCTGCCCATCAAGATATGCTTACTTGTCTCGAACGATTTGCTCCTTGTCTCCCATTTCAAACCCTTCAAACACCTATTCAAGTTTATCAAGTATCCTCTGAAGGAAATATGGGGAACTTCACGCAAACCCAGCCTATCGACATCTCTGCAAAACCAGGGATTGTCGAACATCTTCACATTGGAGTCACTTGTACTCCGGAGGAGATTCGACTCTATACCAATCTTTTTCGCGAATTTCGTGACGTCTTTGCATGGTCCTACGAAGAAATGCCCAGCATTGATCCTAGCATAGTGGTGCATGAGATAGTCATGTACCCAGGTGCTAAGCCTATTCATCAACGTTTACGCCCTGTACATCCCCGCAAGGTTGCAGCTATTAAGGCAGAAGTGGAAAAGCTTCTTAAAGCTGGTTTTATTTACCCTATCCCACTCACAGATTGGGTCTCCAACATCGTGCCTGTGAATAAAAAACAGGGTACCATCCGTGTTTGTGTCGATTATCGTGATATTAATTGGGCCTGTCCTAAAGATAATTTCCCCACACCATTCATTGATCAAATTATTGACGAGTGTGCTGGAAGCGAAATGTACTCCTTTATGGACGGTTTTTCTGGGTATAACCAGATAAATATTTCCCCCGCTGATCAACACAAGACCGCTTTTATCTGTCCATGGGGCACTTTTGCTTATAAGAAGCTCCCTTTCGGTCTCAAAAATGCCGGTGCTACCTTCCAACGTGCAATGTCTTACGCTTTTCATGACATTCGCCACATTGTACAACCATACCTGGATGATCTACCAGCTCATTCAGCCAAACGCCAGGACCACCCTACTCACCTTCGCGATATTTTTCTTCGCTGTCGACACTACCGTATCAGACTCAATCCTCACAAATGTGTCTTCTGCGTTGAATCCGACCGACTTCTCGGGTTTATCGTTTCCCGAGAGGGCATCCGTTTGGATCCCCTTAAAGTCGAGGCTATTTTGAATCTCTCTCCCCCTGCTTCTTTATAGCAATTGCAAAGTTTGCAGGGTAAAGCAAACTTTCTAAGATGATTCATTCCAAACTATGCCGAAGTGGCTAAAGGTTTTACACGGTTGCTAAAACGAGATGTTCCTTTTCATTGGGATGCTCTCGCTCAAAAGTCTTTCGAGCATCTCAAGAATCTTCTTGTTTTCGCTCCATTGTTGCGTCCTCCGAACTATCATCGTGACTATACTCTGTATTTGGCCGCCGCTGACACCACTATCGGCATGGTTCTTATTCAAACTGACGACGATGACACTGAGCATGTTATATATTATCTCAGCCGCAACCTTTTAGACATGGAAACTCGATATTCTTATGTCGAGAAGTTGGCTTTGGCCGTCGTTTGTGTCATCCAACGCTTCTGTCACTACATTCTGCTGCGCACCACCACCGTGGTTTTTGATTGCAACCCCATGACGTACATTTCGTCACGCCAGTTGCTGGGGGGCAAGTACTCAAAGTGGATTGTCATCCTCCAAGAGTTCGACTTGGAATTTACCATTGCCAAGTCCAAGAAATCCCTTGTATTCGCTGAGTTACTTTGCTCTTTGCCATCTTCTTCAATGCCCTCTCACTCAGAGGATCATATCCCGGATGAGACCTTGTTTCTCATTAGCAACCTCGATCCCTGGTACGGGGATATCATCGTATATCTGCAAACGGCCTCCTTTCGCCCCGCCTTGTCCAAAGACGCTCAGCGAAGGATCCGTCATCAGTCTCAACCATACCGTATCATTGGGGATACACTATACCGCCTCGGCGCCGACTCTGTTCTCCGCCGATGTTTAACTCTTGAGGAAGCTGAGCGTGTTTTAAATGACTGCCACTCTGGCACCTGTGGTGGTCACATGTCCGGATATGCCACTGCCCAAAAAATCCTCCGTGCTGGCTACTTTTGGCCCTCTATCTTTAAGGATTGCATTCTTGCCATCCGCTCTTGTAATGAGTGCCAGATATACCAGTGGAAGATGCGTGCGCCTCTCACTCCATTGCACCCTGTTGTCACCGTCGGCCCTTTTGCAAAATGGGGCATTGATTATATGACCTGTAACCCTCGCTCGGCCAGGGGGCATGGGTATATTATCGTTGCCGTTGATTACTTCACTAAATGGGCCGAGGCGATGCCCACATTAACTGAAGACGGTCACACAGTGGCGCAATTCTTGTTCAACCATGTTATCTCACGATTCGGCATCCCTCAAGCCATCGTCATGATCACGGGAAGCATTTACGTAATCATATGATGACAGAACTGTTATAGACATTTTTGTGCCTTACAGCATGGAGCATGAAATGTCGATAATCTGAGGGATTCAAAGTCCCTAAACATGTTGTTCTTACCCTTAGAGGAACAAGGTCAGCAAACCACAACACTACAAATCAGTTCTCCACTGAAAAACACTCAAAAACAGGTCAGTTTTGGATCAAAGCAGCTGCTCCACTAGGCATCTGCGCTGCATAGCAGGTACAACAAAGGCTACCTGCGTTGGGCGTACTTGGACATGTGGAGGGATCTTTTTCTCAATGTGCCAGTGCCCAGGAAGCTTCCAGAAAGGCATGTGATCAAAAGATTCGCCTAATGATGAGTTAAGAGCTTCTAAAACTCCAAGTGGAAGGCAGAAACTCTGAGTGAAGGACTGAAGAACAACTGGAGTTGAAGAGGACGACAAGTCACACATCAAGCTGACTTATCTTCACTCCAAAACTCTATATAAGGATCTCATCCCATGGGATCTGGAAGGCCGGAATTTTGTGCAGAGAATTGCTGTTGGTTTACAGTTGAGAGTATTGGGTGATTGCTTGAGGGAGGTGAAGAAGAGATTTCTCTCCGTCGGGAAGGTGATGCTGGATTGGACCTCTCATGGTTGTATCACCGCCTGAACCTTACTTCCATATATTAATAAAGTATTTGAGGTTCTTCTATTCGCATGTGTTTCAATGGTGTATTGTCTTACTTGCGTATTTGATTTATGCTAATCCTTGAATCGATTATGAGTGCATGCTTCTTGTAGTTTCCTTTTCTTGTCTTATTTGCAGGATCTCGTGTAGCTGGGCCCGTGAAAAGACTTGGAGCTGGGAGCAAGCGGCAATCAAAGGAGATTGGATCGACCATTTGCGCAAGACATCGGTAAGTGGATCTCTTCCTTTTATCTCTTGCATGTCATAAAGAAGAAACTTTAGATAGCTTTGCTTTCAGTTGTTGCTAAGGAACTGTCACCCTTAGAGTGGGATAGGGTCATTCCGTGTTGGATACTTTTCCCCACAACAGACTGGCGACTCCACTGGGGATCGTGTCTTGTTGGTAGCTTGTGTATTCTTGCTATTTATCTCTTGAAAAAAGGGAGTACCGAATCGAACTGCATTCGAATCCTTCGAATGCAAAGTAGAGGGCAGCTACTCTAGCCCAGTGCTGGGCATGTTCATGATTTAAAGAGCTGATCCACAAGGACTCTTTTTTAGCTCTTTGTGATAGTGTTCATCTTCCTCAATCATCCTCTAGTGTATACTTGACTGATAGCTTCTGATTTGGCCAAAAACTGTTGATTTTTGAGCAAACTGTGACCCGGAATCTGAGAGAGACGAGAGTTGTCTCTTCAGTGCAGCTGCCACAAAGGCTACCTGCGCTGCAACGCAGGTCCCGAAGGGGCTACCTGCGCTGCATGTCAGATTGATAGTGCAGTACCTGCGCTGATCCAGTTTTGCCTTGTGCAACTGGGGTTCCCTGCTTTCTGTTGCCCAGTTTTCAGTATTGTTTTTGCAGCCTGTTGTCAACCTATATACCCAGCTGAGACTACCTTTCTTTGCCATCATTCCACCTCAGTTGTATGAAGAAACCGTGATTGTTCTTATTGTATTTCTTGCTTTCATTCACAGTTTCCCATAGCGAAAGTAAACTAGTCTTGCTGTGACCTCTTGGATCTAGACCTGTGAGAAAGTGTCGTTGTGATTCTAAGAGCTAGTTTATTGCTGTTCATAGCTACTTGAGCTTTTGCTTTCGTTATATGGTTCGAATTTCAGTACTTCTTGTGTTTGAAACGAGTGAATCTTAAGGTGTTCTTTTGATTATTGGAAAAATACTTGTTTGCTTTCGCTTGAAGTTGAATTCGAAATCGTACAACAGCTTTCTTTTTGTCATACACCAAACATTAAGAGAGAAGAAAAGAAATACTTGCATTGTGCATGTGCATTTTGACAGTTTGCATGTCGATTTAGGGAAAGTGCATCAGTGTGTGCTCTATGATCTATTTGAAAAGATGATGTCTTTCTTTTCCCTCAGTAGTTAAGATTTTCATAAAGTTGAAAGAATTGAAAAAAGCTTGCTTATCATTCTTAGACTGCATTTAGGAGTTGTATCATACATCACGTGGTGATCCATAAAGGCAAACTGCTAAGCAAGATCAACCTAAAAAGAACTGAATTTATCTAAAAACGCTTTGAAACATAACGAAACACAATAGAGGTCTAGGTAGAGACGTGAACCGGCGTCGTTAAACATAGTGACTATCGATCTCTACGAAGGTGGGTGATTCCTCCTGAGGGACGAGAGCGCTAATACGGATTTGTGCCCCCGCGTACCGTCGCGTATATTGGGGGACCCCTATAGGAACAAAGCCTTTATCCATAGGAAGCCGTGTCGGCCGCCCTACTGATCGCGATGCAGTGAACACAGCATTCACGAAGATCGACCACTCGTACCGTAAAACGTATTCTGTGGTTTCGCGAAAGGTTTGGCACACCCTCTGCCTAGAACTCCAGAGTAGTTTCTTTTGGCCTTTTTCAAACTCTATAACTGAAAAAGTCCATCCGAGCATTTGTCACTTCGGGCTCGTTAATACATCGAAGGAGACTAGAGTCATCTTTAGCTTTTTCTCGACTCTTAAAAAGTGAAAAAGCAAGTTGTGTCTAAAGCGTCGTCATATAAAATTCATTCTAAACGGAACATAATCACCTCCTATTCCTGCGTTGATCTTCGAAGTTAGTCTTTTGGCATCGTAAGTTCTTGTAGAATCGCTAAGAAATCTTTTGGATAGACTAGATATGTCTGAACAACCGTCGACATCTAGGATTGTGTCGTTCGACACAGCAACAACAGAACCTCCTGCTGCTACTCCAACGATGTTCGCTGGTATACCATCTGTCCCGGCAAATTGTCAACAACAAGCCGGAGTCCAATCAGGGACGACAATATGGTTAGTTCCTATTTCTTCATCCGGATTATCATCTGGTACTTCTTATGTTGAAACTCAACAAATTGATCCAATGTGTCTTCAAAGGCCAACTTACCCTTTAAGTACTAGATTTCCACCATGTGGAGGGCAGTATGCTCTTTCATTGTTCCCTCCTAGAGAACAACCATATGAGAGTTTACAATAAGGATCAGGTCAAAATGGAATTACATCCAGCGGTTGGGTACCAATACTACCTCAACAATCAGGAGTTGCATATTCAATGCAACCAGTACACCCTCTGTCGAATATTCCCACCACACCTGCTATGGTGAATGCGTCGCAAGTACAAGCGCCACCTGTTGTATGTCAACGCCAAGTTTCTCAGGATGCAATACAACAGCCTCTTGTCTCAACGGCTCAATCACAATCTCAGGGTAGTGCCTCCTTATCTGGAGCGACTCAGGCTCAAACAAGTACTGTGACTCCCCATCTTGGTCAATCATCCAGTATTGGTCAACAGCAAATGGTCCAACAACCAGAGCTGGTTCAATCTCAACAACCGCCATTCCAGCAATCATATCAAGGACCTGAGCAACAAGTCTTTGTAAGTAATGGGCAACCATGCTATAATGGTTATACCTATCAACCTTGTCAGAGTTGTCAGCATTATGCTGGTCTGCAAAGACCCATTGCTCAGGCGATACCATCTTATCCTGGATATGCTTCGCCCAACCTGAGCCAACAGTTGCCTTTTGTAGCAACTCTAGAATTACCAGATCTAAACCGGCTGACGAATGATCCAATTGCTTATGCCCCTTGGTGGCCAGCGATTCCGCATAAACTTCCATCAGACATTCCTAAATTCAATGGAAATCCAGGTGAAGACCCGTCGAATCACGTCATGACTTTTCATCTGTGGTGTTCATCGAACACTCTAAACGATGATTCGATAAGACTTCGCCTCTTCCAGAGGACATTGACAGGTCCAGCGGCTAAATGGTATATTGAATTGCCAAGAGCCTCTTTCGACAATTTCAGCTCCTTAGCCATGACTTTCTTAACCCATTTTCAATTACCAATCAGGTATGAAACAGGAACCAAAATACTGACCAACTTCAAACAAACGACAACTACTCACATATCTGATCATATACATGAGTGGCGTCGTCGTCGTAGGATGGTGAAAACTTACGTTCCTGATCAGCTGTTAGCTGAATGGTTTATAAAGTCGTTACTTCCGGCTATAACGGAAGATGTGGCCAAGGGAGGAGTCGTAACAGAGGAGCAAGTCATTGCTCGCGCTCAATATTTAGACTTAGTATATACTCAGTTTGGCACGCTCTACGACAAAATACCTGACGCCCCTAGACCTGAATTTTCAATTCCTCCCCCTCCTGAATCGAATACTAACTCTCACGCCAGTAATGGCGTGACTGGAAAACGCAAAATTTCTAGTCAAAATGCAAATGAGGAACTTCTTGCCTCAGAAGTAAATGCCATATCAACCGAAAAGGGCAAACAACTGAAGCAACCAGGGGGCAAGAAGAGAAAGAAAAGGAAAGGGAAACACCCGACAGGGTGTCATATATGCGATGAGGATCATTGGACGAAAGATTGTCCACATATAGCTGAAGTTAAGAAACTCTTCAAGAGTTCAAAAACCCCAGCAGTATTGACTGATCCGTTTCCTAATCCAAGACAAAATCTGGTTGCTCATCAAAATGCTTCCCGATCCCAAGTGCTTATGTTGTCTACCTCAAAGTAGCAGAATAATGCTTTGACAAGGAATAAAGATTACAAAAATCCAAAGCAGTTGAACAACAAGGAAAATAAACAACCTAGTAGTTCAACAACAACTTTGAACAAAGTTGTGCCACCCATCGTTCCTAAACCAATGATAAAGTCGCCAAAGGGAGTAGTACACAAATCGGCATTTAATCCTCGTGAAAAAATAACCCAGGATTATAATATAATAGAGGACCTGGCCCAATCGTCGTCCGCTATGTCGACACTTGAGGTAGCGCAAAATTGCACCTCCCAAGAGCAAGCTTTATTATCAGCCATAGGTGGGATTGGCCCAATGGATTCCAATATTGTGGCCTTTGATCATAAAGGATATGACCCTCAGATACCAGCTCAACTAGCTTTCCTTATTCAAGTGAAAGCCCTCAACAAAACTATTCATCGAACAATTATTGATGAGGGGGCATCTACATGTCTTATGTCGATGAGTTGCTGGAAAAATTTAGGCTCACCACCCTTGTTGAAATCGTCAACGACATTAAAAGCATTTGATGGACGATCATACACTCCATACGGGATTTTAAGTAACTTGCAATTTTAACTGGGGGGCAAAACAGTGGAAGTTGATGTTGAAGTAATCGACGGAAACCTCGATTACAACATCCTACTGGGAAGACCCTGGATATATGCCATGGCCACAGTTGTGTCGACCTACTTCAGGAAGATTGCATTTCCCTTTCAAGGAGGAATTACAGTCATCGACCAACAAAATTTCTTGCCCGACAGTTCACAAGTTACGGGAGGCACTCCAATGATCCATGGAAGCAATCATTCGCTTCAAAATATTGGAGTAGGTATCCTAAAAGACCCTGCCTTAATGGGTACTTTTGCCCTACCGCCAGCAACTAATCTGGCGGAAGTAGCCACAATGGAAACCTACAATATGAAATCTTCTATATCTAACGGATTCGGAAGATTCCTAAACATTTTGTCAGCATGGATCATCGCCCTAATGGAAATACTGTAAATACAGTGGGCCCCGAGGACGGTTCTTATCTCGTGTCAACCTCGTTAAAAAATGAAACAAGGAGTCATGAGGATAGTTCTATTACTATGTCAACCTCATTAAAAAATGAAACAAATCCCCTTTTAAAAATTCAAAGGTAAACCTTCATTCCAACCACCGAGTTGAATGCAATGAAGCTTGGGGGGCACCCTCCTTTGACATGCGTTATTATGATGCTGGGGGCATGCAAAAAAACGAGCAGTTTTGGCAAAGTTCATGCTCGTTAAAAAATAAACGCAAACATGAGCAGTTTTGGCAAAGTTCATGCTCGTTAAAAAATAAACGCAAAAACCGAGCAGTTTTAATGCGGAAATTCATGCTCGTTAAAAAATAAACATAAGCATGTGAGCAAGCTTCCCCCAGAGTTCAAGCTCATTAAGAAAAATGAACCGGTAAATAACCATTTGAGACCGTAAATTCATCAGCCATAAAAGCCTTGGTCGTGTTTGTGCACCGTCACCTCCACTTTTCATTTGGCTGATCATTCACATCCACTTGATTGTTTACCTATTTTGAGGAACAGTTGCGAAGAGTGATTTCACTTAGCCATCCTTGTAATAGTGCCGTGATTGGAAAATTCCAACCTGTACCTGGAATCTGCTGCTATCCCTGTTTATCACTCGTTCCTCAAAAGACGAGTCTTCTTTGAGCTCTTTTCACTGACTCGTAAAATATGAAAAGTTTGCCGAGTTTTGGCCTTTCGGCTCGTTAAAAGGACAGAAAGAGCTATCCCTCCTCTAGATTTTAATCTTTTTGGACCTGAGGGATTATTGCACAAAAAGATCGAGCGCTTGTCTAGTTTGGCTCGATAAAGATATCGAACATTCATCCCTTCTGTATTGTTTTATACTTTTTCGAACTTAAGGGATTAGATGACGAAAAAGGACCCCTGGAGTCCACTTTATGTACCCTTTTCAAACTCTCTAAAAATGAAAAGGACCGAGTTGTCGTTGTCGCTGGGCTCGTTAAAAATATTGGATAGCGACAAACTTGTCTTTAGACGAGAACGAGTTTCCCTATCGTTAGGCTCGTTAAAACATAGCGATGGGCTTGCCCGGAGGGCAGGTTATAGAACAAGCATATGTTATCCTCCTCAAGCTTGACAAAAATAAAGAGGTACTGGTCAGAAATGACTGGGGAAAAATTGGGAAGAACCTCAAAGCTTAATGGTAGCAAGTCGCTCTTGAACATGACACTTTTGCCTCCGTAAATATCGGGTTGGGTTATTATCATTCACCGGTCCCTTCACCATGGTCTCGCCATACCATCCATACATGGGGTAATGCTACCGATCCATCACATCAGTGTCGTTATATGTTCAACAGATGTCATTCAGAAAGTGTCAACCGGGTCCCATCCACTACCATACATCATCTTTCATCCTTCCATGACCGCCACCCTGAATCATATTTCACAGATCGTTTTCACCATCATCACTAGCTCCGTTCCGTGTCACTGATGTGGGATTCATTAAGGCCCTCCTTTGACGGATCACTTCTTGTCGACATCAGCTCATTATCCAAGAAGTTGATCTAGGAACACCCCCTCAGTACTTTGAAGCTTGCATGCCTCAATGGCAAGTTTCTCACTTCCGGCGATAGGTATACATTAATGACCTTCGACCGGAAGACTTTGCGTGGTGTTCGACGTCAGATCCTATATTCACGCCACGTGAATTGTGCTGCAGTACCTTGAGGGTCATCATCATTATCGGTGATTCCTCTCGCGCTTGTTAACGGTTTACATTATTGACTGGTAATCAAGCGATGTCTTTCCATGTTCGACTTCAAGAAATTCTCACATGGATCGACTTGTACTAGAGTGAAGATCGGACAAGTTTGAAGACCCCGGATCTAGTTTCATCCATCCGGGCTGCGATATATATTTAGGAGATAAAAACATAGACATGTGCAGCAGATGATCATCCTACTAAAAGGATGATAATTAAAAGCAGAGAATTATCAGTCTATTATCAGACGATCGTCTGTTTATGTACAACAAATGTATTTATAAAGCTGAGCATGGGAAATGCCCGCATCAGCTAGATCATGAAAAGAAAGTATGAAAAGATAATGTATTGTATTGTATTTTGTTACAGGTCACCTCTCGGCGATTGAATGAACTTCGGATCCTCCTAATAAAGCATTTCACCTGATAAACGACCTCATACTTTAGGGGGCAACTGTTATAGACATTTTTGTGCCTTACAGCATGGAGCATGAAATGTCGATAATCTGAGGGATCCAAAGTCCCTAAACATGTTGTTCTTACCCTTAGAGGAACAAGGTCAGCAAACCACAGCACTACAAATCAGTTCTCCACTGAAAAACAGGTCAGTTTTGGATCAAAGCAGCTGCTCCACTAGGCATCTGCGCTGCATAGCAGGTACAACAAAGGCCACCTGCGTTGCATAGCAGGTAGGACAAAGGCTACCTGCGTTGGGCATACTTGGACATGTGGAGGGATCTTTTTCTCAATGTGCCAGTGCCCAGGAAGCTTCCAGAAAGGCATGTGATCAAAAGATTCACCTAATGATGAGTTAAGAGCTTCTAAAACTCCAAGTGGAAGGCAGAAACTCTGAGTGAAGGACTGAAGAACAACTGGAGTTGAAGAGGACGACAAGTCACACATCAAGCTGACTTATCTTCACTCCAAAACTCTATATAAGGATCTCATCCCATGGGATCTGGAAGGCCGGAATTTTGTGCAGAGAATTGCTGTTGGTTTACAGTTGAGAGTATTGGGTGATTGCTTGAGGGAGGTGAAGAAGAGATTTCTCTCCGTCAGGAAGGTGATGCTGGATTGGACCTCTCATGGTTGTATCACCGCTTGAACCTTACTTCCATATATTAATAAAGTATTTGAGGTTCTTCTATTCGCATGTGTTTCAATGGTGTATTGTCTTACTTGCGTCTTTGATTTATGCTAATCCTTGAATCGATTATGAGTGCATGCTTCTTGTAGTTTCCTTTTCTTGTCTTATTTGCAGGATCTCGTGTAGCTGGGCCCGTGAAAAGACTTGGAGCTGGGAGCAAGCGGCAATCAAAGGAGATTGGATCGACCATTTGCGCAAGACATCGGTAAGTGGATCTCTTCCTTTTATCTCTTGCATGTCATAAAGAAGAAACTTTAGATAGCTTTGCTTTCAGCTGTTGCTAAGGAACTATCACCCTTAGAGTGGGATAGGGTCATTCCGTGTTGGATACTTTTCCCCACAACAAGAACTAACAACCCAACTGGGCTTACGGCACGATAGTTCGACTCCATACTACCCTTAGGCCAATGGCCAAGTTGAAGCTATCAACAAGATTTTGGTTACAATGCTTCAGCGTACCATTGGCATGCATAAGTCTAACTGGCACTTGATGTTGTTCCCTACCTTGTGGGCCTACCGAACCTCCATAAAGGATGCCACCGGTTTCACTCCATTTCAATTAGTTTATGGACTAGAGGCTACCCTTCCAATCGAGTGCGAAATCCCTTCATTAAAATTGGCCGTCGAACTACTTCCCAACACTACTCTGGTAGAAGAACGCCTTCTTTACCTGGAATGGATAGATGAGACCCGTCGCCTAGCCTCTCTGGACATTGAAGCATAAAAGAAGAGAGTGAAAACTCACTTCGATCAGACTGTCCATCCACGTTCTTTCGTTGAGGGAGATTTAGTCCTGCTATACGACCAGGCAAATGATAAGCTGGGGGCAAGAAAACTCGAGCATATGTGGCTAGGTCCTTATATTGTCAAAAACGTTTTGCAAAAAGGGGCCTACGAGCTAATTGACTATGAAGGGAACCCTCTCGAGAAGCCCCGAAATGAGCTGTACTTGAAAAAGTACTATGCGTGATGCTTATACACTTTGTTTTGTACATACATGTACTTTAGCAGGTGTGTTATGTGTGTGTGTGTTTTTGTTTTGAAGGCGTGACTGCTGCTTATTGTGTCTTTCGCTTCTTGTGCAGATGTCTGATACACCTTATGTTGGTTTCGCTGATGGTGCCTGCCGCAGTACTCGCAACTTGTCCTCTGCTGCATAGGTGATCTATGATCCTCATGGCGAGTTGATAGATCTTCAAGGTGTGCGTTTGCGCTGTACCACTAACAATGTCGCCAAATATTGTGCTGTAATTGAACTACTTGCTGAAGCAATTAACCTCGGCATTCGTGCATTGATAGTGAACCTAGACTCTTAACTTGTCGTCCACCAACTCAACGGGCAATATTCTGTCAGAGACCATCGCATTCTAAGGTTGTATTTACGTGTGAGATTGTTAGAAAGGAACTTTGATTTCATTACATATCAGCACATTCCAAGACAATTGAACACATTAACTGATGCATTGGCTAACCATGTATTAGATAGACATTTGCGTAATATGTAAAACATCATACAAGAAAGCATATAAAGCACAATAATAAAACCATAGAAATAGGCATATGTATATATATATATATATATGTGTGTCGCAATGTTTGCACCACGTGCATCATATAGTTCAAAAAATAATACATGTTCATCTCAAATACATCCGGAGACGACATGTCTCTCAAAAAATATGCATGAAAAAGAAACCTAGGAGTCTAGTCCCGGTGGTGCTCATGATAGCACAACACCGCGCACACCAAGCATCTCAACAGACGATGGACACGATTAGGCACCCCCACTGTGTGCCTCTGGTATGCTAGTGGCATATCTCCCAGTCTAGCGTAATCAGGAATCCCTCAGGCGAGTCCCTCGAGATTCTGAATCAGTTCATTCCCCTCGGCACCCTCTTCCTGAGGGTCGGCTACGGGCTGGTTCCTCCGAGCGATGGGAGACATGCCAACTGGTCTCTCTAGGCCAACATCTGCATATATATACAATTGTTGTTAGGACAAACATGTATTAACAAAAAAAACATATAAAACATTAAAAAACAAAAAGAGATCTTACCCAGCTCTTCGTCCCACTCCTCTCCCTCGGGCAGTGGGAGATCTAGGTCTCCCATGAAGTCAGTCCCTGCATAAGGCCAATCCTCCACCACAATCAGCTGACGACGGAGCCATATAAAGAACTCGGGCCTCCAGGACATCTACTGCCCCCCTCCTCCCTTGGGCATCAGTGCTGCCCAGCGAGCCATCCTAGGCTCTCGTGGCAAAGGATTAGCCACTATAGCTCCCTGTCCCTGAAAAATTGGTAATCGTTCCAAGAAAAACGATACCACGATTGGGCCATACCCAAACTGCTTTACCCCTCCTCGCTTGCACTTTGTAAGCTGCCTCTTGATGTTGGTGGTGACTGCTGTGGCCCAGTAAAAAATGGTAGAATTTAGGCATTCTGTGGCTAACAGAAGATGGTTTTTGCTCGCCTCATGGGGCGCCTACACCCCTGCAGCTCGAGTAATGGTGAATAGTATCACCCTGAGAATCAAGTCTGGAATGGTGGGAATATCCACCTTTGCACTGTTCCTTCCAAATTATGCCCTTGGGCACACTCGGTCTCGAACTTCGGTCATCTTCTCCCCAGAAGGTCTACTCTCGATCAAAATGGGCCTCACCCTTCTCCGTGACAACCCCGTGATGAAGTAGACATCGGACACATCAAGCTCTAGCACTTGGTCCCGTAAACGGAACACTTGGTCATTAACATCCCACAGATCAATTATGAATTGTAGTAGCTCAGGCTGAGCGCGCAAGTAAGGTGTAAGAAAGAATTTCTTAAGCCCGTAGTCCCTTAGGGCATTCATACACCCTTCATCCTCAAGGGCCAAAGCATCTACGGCATCATGTTCTCGTTCCTTCCATTCTACTACCATTTTGCCTGCTTTCCTGCACCCATAAGAACACATAAATCACAATTAGATCATTGGTAATCTTGCAATCCAGTTAGATTCAAAATGCATTGGGAAATTTTAAGCGGAAAATTGAGTTGCGTGGTTGGCGCGACCCTTTTGGAAAAATCGCCTCATTAGCGCGGGTCCGTGTCGGATACCTGTGCTAATGGGCGAAGCCCTAAATTTTATAATACCCCCTTGTAGAGGCCAATCAGGAAGCAAATGGCATAAAAAATGTATGGAAATGGAGCTAAGGGAAGCGCCTCTTACCTGGAACCGACGAAATCCCGAATGGTTGCACGGATTGGCCGTAATCACCGTCTGAAGTTCACTCCCCAAACAGATCACTATTACTCTTCAGAGAGGTAAAAAGTAAAAGTAATTCTATTTTTACCATTTTCACCATATTTATGACTTTTTGACTTATACTTAGCTTTGAAAAGTTACTTTTTGAGTATTTTAATATATCTTTGGTCAAAAATGGATTTTACGCTTGCTTTTTGTGCAGCAACAGGTCTTTTACGCAACTTCGATGGTGAAACGAGTTGTATTTTATACTTTTTCGGACTCGGTAAATACACGAAAAAGTCACTGTGGAGTCATCTTTCAACTCTTTTCTGACTCTCTAAACATGAAAAGATCGCCGAGTTATCCCTCTTGACTCATTAAATGTAAATAAGAGGCGGTCATCTTTAAACTCTTTTCTGACCATGTAAAAACAAAAAGATCGTCGGACCCTTGTCGTTTCAGGTTCGTTAACGGTTACGAAGTGACGTGGTTTTGATCGCTTTTTTACTTTTTCAGGTCGAAATCACTACTCATGAAAAGTACTCCTCGATCGTAATGGTCGGGCGGTTCTTTCGAGCATTGTTTTATACTTTTTTGGGCTCGAGAGACACAACTTTACGAAAAAGGACACCCTTGGAGTTTTCTTTTCTTCTGTCTTTTCAAACTCTCTAAACATGAAAAGACGCCGAGTTCTTCCTCTGTCAGACTCGTTAAAACTTGATGACATTGGAGTCCGTCGAGATGACGCTTTACAAGCATATGCTATCCCCGTCAAGCTTGTTAATAAAAACAACTGGGGTACTCGCTAGAAATGGTGGGGGAAAATGGAACCATAATTATTGTTGTGTCGACAGTATGTCGCTCTTGAACATGGCACTTGTCTGCTTTCGTGTCTGGGTGGGGACATATCATCTCGTTTTTCACTTGCCTCCGTGGATTTGGGTGATCCTGTTTGAGATCTCATTTTCTCATTGCCTCGTCACCATGACCTTTGATCCATTGATGTCAAATACTGCCAAGTCCACTGTCGTGCCACCGATATGTTCAAGAGAAGTTGACCTCTGCCGAATAACAACCTCCCTCTGATAGGTCACATAATTCTGATTCACCACAACATTCTTCCTCTATCTCGTGTCGATGATGTGGGAAACACTATGGCCCACCTTCGATCAAGGTCACTTCCTGTCGACTTCAACTCATTATCCAGGAAGCTGATCTAGAGACTCCCTTCCGGTGCCTTGGAGCCTGCATGCCTCAATGGCAGGTTCTTCGTGTTCGACGTGAGGTTTTCATCATTGGCCTCCAATCGAATGATTCTACAGGTGTTCGACGCCAGCTCACTGATTCACACGCCGTAGATTGTACCTATAGTACCTTGAGGGCCATTGTCATTATTGGTGGTACCTCTCGCGTTTGTTAACAGTTTTCATTATTGACTGGTAATCAGACGATGTTCATGCATGTTCGACTTCAACTCATGTGTTCACATTCTTGAACTTGTACTTTTGTTCGGGTCGAGATGGAGCGCAAGACCCTGGATTTTGTCTATTGGAATCCAGGCTGCGATTTTGTGGATTATTGTTGCATGACCCATTCACTGGATGGCTGCGACCATACCTGAGTCTATTCATCGATCCTCACCGGATGGCTGTGCCCATACCTTGGATCTAGATTATTATGTACTCTGTTATGGATGGTTGCGCCCATACCACATATATCATGTACTTAAGCTATCGGTTGTACCTCTCTATGTAGATTCTCAGGCGGTAGCTGCATGTGTTCTTGTAAAGCATTTCACCCCTCTCTCTCTCTCGGGCCTCATGCTTTAGGGGGCATCTGTTACACAGTAATTTGTCACCATTTGTCACCGTCCCTATTACCCTTTTCCTGCACTTTGGAGGACTCATTCCGGGACCTGTGAGAAGTGACATAACTTGAAAACACTTGCATTATGTTCCCCTAAGTATGGACTTCATATGCCTTGAAGACATCTCCTGCAGAATATCCTTAAAAAGTCCCCTTTTTCCATTAGCACAGATCCACAGTGTATTACCTGCGCCAATGGGGGAAATCCTCCAAAGAGGGCGCGCCAGTTGGTGCTCTGTCTCAAAACTATATCCGCGCCAACCGAGTTTGGAAAAGCTTTTTAACAAACGCACGCTCGAAGGTTTTTTCCTTTCGACTCATGAAGCTTTTTAAGGATAATGCCAATCTCATGGATGTCGAGATTCATCGTATCTCCCTTTCCTCTATCCATAATAGCTTTTTGAGGATAATGCCAATCCCATGGATGTCTTGATTCATTGTATTTCCTTCTCCTCCATCTATAAAAGCTTGTTTTGTTGCATTTGACAAGCTAGTTCGAGCATAGGGAGAATTATACTGTCAGAAGTCTAAGAGATTGTTGTAAGAGTCTTCTTTGCATTCATAATCAAAGAGAGAGAGGCTTGTTCCCAATCCCAACAAGATTTGCAAGACATATGTAGCTGATCACCCAGCCAAAGGAGGATTTGATGTCAGAATTATGGTTTTATTCTTCTTTGTTGATTATTAATAATAGATGACTATCATTATGGTTCCACTCTTGTTGTTCATTGTAATGATGTTTGAGTTATATCTTTTCTGACCGATATATAATTGCATCTATTGGATTTTATGCTTGTATTTGTGTTGTTCTTTGCATGTGTAGGTGTCCATTCACAGAGATCGTGAGGATCGTGACCGGTCAGAGCAAAGGAACGGGAGTGTCGACTCTTCTACAACACTAGCGTTGGAATCCAAGTAGGCTCTCATAATCCACCTTTAATTTGTAATTAGGAACTTGCGTGATAGCATTGTTTGATTGTTGCTAGACCCATTTTGGGCTAGTCGAGACCGCCTCTATCCGCAGAGGGGATTTACCTCTCCAACAATAAGAATTTTAAATTCAGGAGAAAACAAAGTTTCCTGTGTATGTAATCCACTAGATTTTAGAGCACTTCTAGTTCATTTTCTTGTAAATGGGGATGGATTTTTAGATCCTACCTCTTTAGAATGGTGATATTCCCTCTTGAACCCTTCTCTACCTATCCTGTAGACTACCTCTGTAGACTATTTTTGTAGGAATTCCTGTGCATGCTCCTGTAGAAATTCTCTTGCAGAACAATGGATCCTTGCTTCCAGTGGGTGGCCAGAGTTATGAGAGCTACTTGAGTGAGGGAGTTTCAAGTAGGTGGAATGCATGAATGCATGCAAACGATGTTTTGTTTCCCTTTATACCACCTCAACATTCCCTCTCCTCAAAATCATCTCCCGCAGTTGTTAAAGCCATAGTTAACCACTTCTTGTCCTACTCCTCTTTTCTTTGAGTTGACTGCAGCCACGTGTGAGAGGACACCCTGCTTTGTATGTGATGACTAAATGAAGGTGGCCAAGTTAACTGGCCAACTTTTAACTTACAAACCAATTACCTCTTAACCTTTACAACTTTTGATCAAATGATGCATATGAGTGAGTGAGTGGGATACTTAACTGTGGTCTTGATGCCATGTTGTAGTTGTCAAAGATTAGAGGTGCTGCATTGTATATTTGTTGCATGGTCATTTTTCTTCCTCCTATGCTATATGTTGATGGTTTCTTGGCTTTTGGAGGTGTCTGTGACTAGAGATCTGATGTTGTTGCTGGTGTGTAGCTCTTGGATTACCACTTGGAAATGTTTGGTGTCTCCTTGGATTACCACTTGGCAATGTTTGGTGTCTCCCTTAGAATTTATTGACCATGTTGCTAGCTGCTGCTGTGAGGATGTTGTAATGAATGGACAGAGGGAGTAGGAGTGTGTGTGGATGTAGGGATGATGTTAATGGATGAGGTGAGGGGTTAGATCATTTCTAGAATGAATTTTTGGGACCTAACCAATCTACCATTTAGGGGATCCTGTAGAAAACACAATCTTCACCTGAATTGAAGCAATGAAGTGAAAAACAATGGAATTGATGGAGGGATGCATGGTAAGGAGTGGAGGAGATGAATATATGTGAGGCATGGTTCCCTTTGGATCTTATCTTTGCTCCTTGATTGTCTTTTCTCACCCACCTGAAAATAACAATTATGTCTTTTTCATTTTTTCTTTTATTATTATATTTTTTTGGAAAACACCTAGGCTGCCTCAGAGAGGTTTTCACCCTAGATATCTACCGTGGGCACCTCAAGGAAGGATTTCACCCAAGGATTTTCTTACTCTTTTTCATTTTTTTCTCATCCTTGGGCCAGCTCATGAGGTTTTCAACCCAAATATGGGACTCAGGTGCCTCATGGAGGTTTTCAACTGAATCCTTATTCTTTTTTCTCTTTTTTAGTGCCCTGATGAGGGAGAAGCTATAACTTACTTCACCATCATCACTGTCTTATTGATATTGTCAATGAACTCTTGTTTTGATAAAGGCCTCTTGTACATTTTCAATCGGTGTCCATTAACAAGCAATGAAATGGCTTCTTCATCTATAGTTCTGATTTGCACTGAACCATTATCATGGAATATTTCCACCACATAAGGTCCGAGCCATCTTGTCCTTAGCTTTCCCTTGAAGTCTTTATACCTAGAATCATATAACAATGCCCAATCTCCCTCTTGAAATTGCTTCTCGTTAATATTTTTTTCATGCCAGATCTTCCTATGAAGCTAAACGATCTCTGTATATAGGAGGGTCTACATTCTAAATTCATCCAAGCCATTCAAATTGAACAATCTTTCTTTTTGTGCATGACTGAGATCCAAATCTAGTTGGGTTTCCATCCTCAATGTGTTATATTCAAACTCAATGGACAACAAATCCTTTTTCCCATAGACCAGCTCATAGGGTGTAAATCCAGTGGTATTCTTCCATGTTGTATTATAGGCCCAGGTGGCCTCAACTAGTCTCTCTACCCAATCCTTCCTGCTGCTGCTCACTACCTTGGTTAAGATGTTATCCAGTGCCCCGTTGGTCACCTCCATTTTCCCATTAGCTTGTGGATGATAAGGAGTGGAGGTCCTATCCTTGATTTTGCGATGGCTGAGCATTATTTCAATCATGCTGGAGGTAAACTGGCTACCTTGGTCTGTGACTAGCTCTCTAGGGTACCCAAATTTGTAGAATACATTCTCCCTTAGGAACACAGCCACCTTCTCTTCTGTTGTTGTCTTAATCGCCTTGGTTTCAGCCCACTTAGTTAAATAATTAGTTCACACAATAATGTACTACTTTTTCTTTGAAGGAGGGTTGATAGGCCCAATGAAGTCCATGCCCCACTTGTCAAATGGCTTGAAAGTCACTTGAGGTTGTGGGGGAATTTCATCTCTTGGAGTAGGCTTTCCCATGCTCTGGCACCGATCACACTGACTAATGTACTTTTTCACATCCTGATGAAGAGTAGGCCAATAGTAGCCTACTTGCAACACTTTGAATGTTGTCTTTTTTGCTGCAAGGTGACCTCCACAAGGCCCATCATGACAGGTCAGAAGGATGTCAAAAGCTTCCTCTTCCCTTACACACCTTCTCAAGATTTGATCTGGGCCAAGTTTGAATAGATTTCCCTCAATCCAGGTGAGGGGGGCACTTTACCTGACTATCTTGCTCTTTTCTTTGGAGGGCAAGTTTGGTGGGAACTATGTTGATACCAAATGGTTTGCTATATCAACAAACCATGGGGAGAGAACTGAAATAGCAAACAAATGCTCATCTGGTGACTGGTCATCCACTATTTCTTCTTAACCTGCAGGCATATTCATCCTAGATAGAAAGTATGCAACAAAATTTTCCTTACCATGCTTATCGATAATAGTTAGGTCAAACTGTTGTAATAAAAGAAACCATATTATAATTCTAGCATTCACATCTGGTTTGTTCATTAAATTTTGATTGCAACATGATCAATATGCACAAATATTTGATAGCATGTAATGTAATGCCTAAATTTGTTTAATGAATGCACAATAGCTAGGAGTTCCTTTTCAGTCATAGTATAGTTTAGCTCAACCTTTGACAGGTTGTCATTGATAAAATAGATGGCATAGGGAAATTTCCCCTCTTCCTGACCTAAGGCTGCTCCTATGGCTTTGTGTGAGGCATCAACATTAATATGAAAAGGGAGGGCCTAGTTTGGGCCTCTAAGGATTGGTGCAGTGGTTAACTAACCCTTTAGAATTCCTAAGGCCTCTTGACAGCTCTTTGACCATATAAACTCAGAATCTTTGGCCAACAACCCAAACAAAGGAGAGGCCAACTTGCTGAAGTCCTTTATGAACCTTTGGTAGTATCTAGCTAACCCTAAGAAACTCCTGACATCTCTCTACTTTTGTGGAGGTGGGACCCTTTGGATGATTGCTATTTTGTTTGGGTCCACCTACAGTCCTTGCTGAGATATTGAATGACCTAGAAAAATCCCTTCATTCATTAAGAATTCACATTTTTCTGGACTGAGAGACAGGTTCATTTCAATGCATTTGTGTAATACTTTGCCTAGGTTAGTCAGGGCTTCTTGAAAATCACAGCCATAAGGTGTAAATTCATCCATATAGATTTCCACAACATCATGTACTAATTCAGCAAAAATACTCAAGACTTCTCTTTGGAAAGTGGCAGGAGCATTGCATAGGCCAAAAGGAAGGACCCTATAGGAAAAGGCACCCAAAAGATAGGTGAATGTGGTCTTATCCTGGTCTTCTGGGCAGATTTGGATTTGGTTGTACCCACCGAATCCATCTAGGAAGGAAAAAAAATTCTTCCCTTCCAAGCCATCTAGCACTTGGTCAATGAAGGGTAGGGGAAAATGATCCTTCTTTGTGGCTTTGTTCAACTCCCTATAATTAACACAAATCCTCCACTTACCATTTTTATTGGGAACTAACACTAAAGGAGAGACCTACTCTCTGTCTAAGATAGGGTAAATGAATCTTGCATCTAGCAGTTTTTGCAGTTCTTCTTTGACTAAGTTTTTAATAGCTGGATTCATCCTCCTTTGTGGTTGCCTGACTGGTTTGCAACCTTCTTTGATGTATATGTGGTGAGTACACATTGAGGGGTGCACTCCCTTCATTTCCTTATAACTCCTATTGAAGGCTTCTAGGTTTTCTCTCAACATGTTGCATAGATTTTCCTCTTCTAAAGAAGAAAGAGATGGCTTAATTTTCAAGGTTTTCTCTGGGAAAAATTCTATGGTTTTGACATGGAGTAGGTTGGAATTGGCCAATTATAATTCAATTGGATGATTGTTCTGGGTTTCCCTTACTTCTTCTTCTAATGGTAGTGAACTAGGAGTTGGACTTTGGAGTAGGTGTTCAATTAATCCATCCTCATATTGTTGTCCTCCTCCTATGGTTTCTTCCAAAGCATAAAGTTGGGTAGAATAAACCTCATCTTCTTCCTCCTCCTCCAACCATAAAGGTAAATCATGCTCTAGGGAAGGTTGAGCAGGAGGGTATATGACTAGCTATTTGGACATATGCCCATTCTTGATGATCGTATTCCGAGCTCTGCAGCTGATGTAAGCATCAGCTGTGGCCAACCATGGCCTCCCAAGGATGAGAGGGTAACCAGTAAGCTTAGCCTTAGGCTGGAGAACTAGAAAATCTGTAGGGTACTCCCAGGAGTCAATGGAGACCATCACATCTTCCACAATTCCCTCCGGGGTGACTGTGGAACGGTCTGCAAGTTGCATAAATGTTGTGGTCTTCCTCAATGACCCTTGGAGGTTGAGCTTAAGCACAATGTCCTTGGTCATCACATTAATGTCAGCCCTAAGATCAATTAGAGTGTGTGGGACAATGGTGCCATTGATGTGCACATATACTACAGGGCTTCCATGGTCCAAATATTTTGGACATATTGTCTGCCCCATCATTAATTCAGACAACTTCCCAATTACATTAATGGTAGGGGCATCCATTTTTCTTCTTCATAGATGCTTTAAGCACTTCTCCTTAATCAGTTTATGTAAATGGGAACATCTTTGATTGCCTGGAGAAGGGGGATCTATACACATAGATTTTTCAATTCTCCCAGAAGTCAGTTTCTTCTGGGGTAGGTTGGAGTGGTTGGGCTAATCTCTTACGAAGGGGTGGATTTACTTTAAGGTTTATTTCCACTCTTTCTTCCTCAACCTACCTATGTGGAGAGGGAGGTTGGTTATCAGGGAGAATTATCCTAGATCTTAGGTTGATCTCGTAGATTTCTACAACATAAGTTGGGTATGATGTCTCTCCACTGTATACTTGTTGAGCCTGCCTATTATTTGGGTTTAGATTTGGCTGGGCAGGCATATGGGGTTGCTTGGGTGGAGCAGAGTGGAGGAGTTGTGGTTGGGTAGGTTGTGGAGGAAATAGGGTTGGAACATTGGGGCCTACACCCGTGGAGTAGGGTATTCCACCGATGTTGTGGCTGAACATAAGGCTAAAATGATTAACTGGCTAGCTGGGAATGATACTGAGATGCATAGGACCAAGGAGGGGGCGTAGACCAGGAAGGATGAGTAGGGGGTCCCCAAGAAGGTATAGTTGTGGTTTGGTTGGGGTTGTAATATGCATGGGACGACCCTTGCATACCTTGCTGGTATGGTCTAAGCCTAGGAGGTCTCCTTTGTTTGATGTAGCAAAGATACTCAATGACCCCTTCAACTCCTTTATATACAGCTTTGAGTCCAGGTAAAGAAGGGCACTTGTCTGTAGAGTGGTTTTCTTCACATACTGAGCAAATATTAATATAGTTCAATGGACATTCGTTCCTAGGATGCCTCCTGGTGCATCTAGGACAAAAGATGGCCAAGGATCTTTCTTCTTCCTATTGCTTCCTTTTTATGTTCATGGTGTCCAATTAAAAGGAAAGGGTTTGTAGCATATCACTTTTGAAATCTTCCAGCATATTTCCAATTTCACCCTTGATGGATGAGTTGGAGGATGATGTACTGGCCATAGGTTGACTACCCCTACCCTTTTTCCTGGTTGCCCTAGAGTGGTTTCTAACGAAAGTCTTAATATTCTCATAGGGTAATTGGTAGATATATCCTCCTACTATCACATGTAAGGTATCTAGAAGATCCTCCCTTACTCCTTTAAGTAGGACCAACTTTAGTGACTCAGGGTCAAGTGTGCACCTGGCCCTTTTGTAACTGAGCTGGAATCTTTCTTCATAGTCTTCTAAGCATTCATCCTGGCTTATGGTCATCCTGAAAATCTCTTCTTTAGTGTCTTTTGACCTACAGTAGTCCCTATATTTTTTGTTAAAATCCTATTGCATCTGAGCCCAATTTGTGATGCTATCTCCAAGTAAACCCATGAACCAATGCAATGTTGCATCCTTAAGGGTAGATGGAAGCAATTTTAACTTTTTCTCATCATCTGTATAGTCATAGGTTCGACATAAAATAGCAAACTCAAATAAGAAAGTGTCAGGGTCCTCTGTGGTCAGGCCATGGTAATGAGGTAGAGGAGAGGGGCTTAATTATCAACCTGGGGTTCATACAAACTTCGAGGTGAAAGTGCTATATGCACAAGTAAAAGTGAAGGTCTTGCCTATTGTCACTGCTGATCTGGAATGAAACCCCAGGGGTTCTAGGCTAGACTTTTATAGGGTCAGAAGAAGCTTAATTATTTAATGGAAGAAGAGAAAATATATTCTAAGTGAGAGCTACTCTACTGCAGTAATGAAGAAAATAGCATGTAATGCTAAACCACGGCATAACCTAACTAACAATCTAAATAGCTATGCTAAACGGAATTGCTAAATCAACATTAACCTAATGCTGCTATCTAAGTTGCAGAGGTAAAGAGAATCAAACTATACTAAGGTGTAAGCAAAGAAACTAAGCTAAATCGATTTTCAAGCGGAAGAGAAATCAGAGGTTGAAATTAATGAAAGGAGGACATCAAGAAGTAGCAGTGCATCAGAACCGTTGGATCGATCAATGAGCAGAAGACGAACAATGAAGATCTTATCGCAGGGGCTTAAGTGAATAGATGGATGAATAGCGTTAACAAATAGGATGAACAACAAAGATCTTATCATGAGGAATTAAGTGAATGGATGGACAAATAGGGTAACGAAACAGATGAATGGCGAAGATCTTATCACGAGGAATTAAGTGAATGGATGGATGAATATGATTAATCAGCAGATGAATGATGGAGATTGTATCGTGGGAAGAAAATGTGCAGAAATGATGGAGTGGGTTTCGAAGGCTGTAAGCAGTTTCTCACGCGTCCTCAAAACTGTAAGTTGTATTTCTGAATTTCACACGATTAGCCTAACTCAGCAACACGTAGCACGAGAAAACCACTTTTCTCACATGCTCTCGGGTGGATAACAGTCATGCAAGAATCCACGTGAGATTGTACGATAGTCGTCAGATCAGGCTAAACAGATCAACAATGGAGATTGGGGCGCATAAAGTATTGAGGTAATGCAATAGTTGTTGGATCAAGAGATAGATCGACGGTGGAGGATAGAGCACATAAAGTAGGTGGAAGACTTCATGCGTGATGGTTGTTGGGTAAACTAATGAATCAAATGCTGATTGGTTAGGTTTGTTGTGGATCAAACGGTGAGGAAATGATGCATGAAGAACATGTTGAATGAGGTTTCAAATGAAAACAATAGAAAAAACTAGTGAGGGTGAGGGTGGACCGAGAGTAATGGAAAAAGATGACAGTGAAGCGAAACAAGTAACTGCATCAAACAACAAACTCCAAAGCTCATGTGAGAACTAGAAACCTGTGTTTTTGGGATTGCTGAAGGGTCTCTTCCTCAAGTCATGGTCCCAGAGGGAGGAAGTGAGGCCGAGACACCTGCAGACAACCTTATGGTGATATTTTCCTCCTATCTAACCTGCTAACTGAAAGAAGGCACAAATCGAAGTAAACTAAAGCACAACCTATCTACTCTACACTACTGTACTAGGAATGCAACTGCTTAAGCAAATTAATAGAACCAGAAATCTATGCTATGATACATGTACAATAAAGAGGAGCTTTGGCCGCTCAGGTTGGGCCCTAACCAAAGAGCTTCAGCCCTTTGAGTTAACTCAATGCTGAATCAAACAAAACTCATATTTATTATAAAAACCTTGGATTACATAACAAAACTGTCACAAGTATTGTAGCTCAGAAATAAAGTAGAGTTTTACAATAAAATCTGAATCCTACTGAGGTCCTAATCCTCTTTACATATACATCTGAAGTCTCCAATGACTTCCTTCCAAATTAGGGAGGCTTGGCTCCCCACTCAAGATAAACTGGATTCTTTCCTTTTCACTTGCTCAGCAGTCTTCTAGTCCTCATGATTTGGCTGTTGGCACTCCAAGCTGATGGAGGAATATTCAAATGGAGGGGTAGTAAATGAGGAGGATTTACCTCTTATAATTCTTCTCCCTTGTCCCATTCAAGTTTTGACCAATGTCTTTTCTATAGTTCCTTACTTTTATCCTTTATTCCTACATTACATGCACATTACACCACAAAGAAAAATTTCTAACTCTAACTCATCTCATAAACAAAATCTAATCAAAAGTATGCAATAAGTTGTGAGAATAGTTGGTTTGACTAAGCTAGGAGGTGAATTAAGGCCAATTAAGGCCCATATAATTACCGCATGATGAGGCTCATTAGCTCCGAACATCAAGGTAGCTGCATAACCCATTTTTCACACAATAGAATTTTAATCCAAGTATTCAAAGATTTCACGTACTTACCTCGTGGTCCTTTGAAAAAGCACCGCTCTGCCTCACTGTAGTTGACTGAGGTGTCGATCGCTAATTCAGTCACAAATCCTCATATGACACAATTGTGGCAATGATTAACAACGCGGGTGATCTTGTCCTCAAATGCTTCCAATTTCTGTACTAGATCAGGGGTCCACACAATAGGACCGTCAAGTTTCCAAATTGCTCAACAGGAAAGGAGCAATTTTTTTTTTCTTGGATCTCTATATATAGGTATCTGTATAACAACTGTTCCTTTCTCAGTCGCGGGTTTTTGTTCTCCTACATTGCGAATTCGTGGATCTTCCTATCTAATCAGTCTCTGATCTCTTTCTTAGTTGGATTCGAGTGATATGACATCACACATCTCTTATGCAGATTTCGGTCCCAGCAACGAAACCATTTGTTGGCTTGATGGGGCCTGACCTAGGTTCAACATTAATTAGCCAAACAAATCCCTATACTACTTGCCCTTTCGGCATCAACCCAGAGCGCGAACCGAAGTCTCACCCAAAGTAGTATGGGGGGATGCTGGCACCAAGTTTCTGCACCCTGAGATGGTCATGATGTCAGTTTATTCCATTTATTCCTGCCTTTATGCAGGTCACTTTGCTCTAGGGATTGCCAGACGAGCCCTCTATTCCACCCTTAAATACCTCCGTGAAAGGGTACGATTGCCCTTCGCACAGCCCTAACCTGTAGCTTAGGTACTTTTGCGCTGCTATGGCAACGTACCTTGTATATTCCTAAACTAATCTAAGTGTCTTACTTATCTCATTAGATAATCATGGTTAGTACCACGTAAACAGATATCCTTAATTATGTTCATTTATCCAATGTAATTGTGTTCATTCGCACATCATATAAGCATTAAAAAGGGAATTCATACATAAAATGACAAGATACATTAATAAAAAAAAAAAGACACTGAATTGCAGAATACTCTTCTTTATTGATATTTCCAAGTAATTATAGACTTTATCTGCCCTACGCACATAGTTGCAGGGGTCCGCACACTCAGCTGTGGACTTCTACCCTAGCCCTCTGTGCACTCAGCTGCAGAGTCTCTACCTATGCTACAACCCGAAACTTAGACTTCTTACTTCAGATCTATGACTCTCTCTTATCTTATGTGTCTCTAAAACTACTTAGAGCTTGGCACTCTTTATACAATCCCATGGTCGAGGGAACATGGGTAGATCTCTTATAGCCAAATTTACTTTACAAAACTAATGGCGGGCAACCCTTTATGAATCATGACACCTTCGCACTTCGCGAACACAAAATTCTGAGTCTTTACAAGTTTAGTACAAAATTTGACCAAAACATGGGCTTTTAGCCCCAAAACTGTCCTTGGGGGATCCCATTCCCAACATAACCTTTG
The DNA here is from genome assembly GCA_031772625.1 of Pinus tabuliformis. Taxonomy (NCBI): domain Eukaryota; kingdom Viridiplantae; phylum Streptophyta; class Pinopsida; order Pinales; family Pinaceae; genus Pinus; species Pinus tabuliformis. The sequence goes on along the minus strand of CM062819.1, from coordinate 1,521,224,084 downwards.
GCCAATGAAGTCTTGATGTAAAATACGAGATGGATGTAAGGGAAGCTCGGGTCCAACCATGAACCTGTGTCCACACTGGAAAACCCCATGCTTATATTCAGTCTTCTGCTCTGTGTGTTCACGGTCATCCTACTAGTAGAAATGGAGAAGGGGAAAATCTAAATGAGAAAACTTAAATCAGAGGTCTTACATGCTTCTCTAAAAGAACAACCTCTTCTTCTCTCAATAAGTCGAGATCCCTCTCCTGCCCCAAAAATAAGTAAGTGCCTATGCATAGTCCTCATTTCAAAAATAACAAAGGCAAAAGAAGAGAAAGTCTTCCTGCGCAGAGAGGTGAAGCATGCAACTCCATCGGGGTGCTGACCGGGCTCACTTGAAGTGGAGAAATGTGTGTGTTCCTATGTTAATCTGTCAGGGTACTATCGAGGCCTACTAGTAGCACAGAAAAATTAGAGATGAAAACTTATACTATGAAAATTTTAAACTCGCCAGCCAAACTACCCTTCCTGATTTTGAAACACTGTGATCAAGCTAAAAATTGTTATTGTGTTTGACTGAGTTGACAAAAGATAAACCATGTTTTTCCATGGGGAAGTGGGGAAACCAAAGTAACCTACACAATGATTCAATACTTCATGATATACCAAGGCCCTGTGTTGTCAATGAACTGAAACAGAGAAGATGGTATTCAACCAGTGTGTCGCCAAGTGTTGTAGCAGCTACAACGCCCTCAAAATTTTTGGCATGCATCCAATTTCGAAGCCTTCCTTGATTTTTCCTTGATTATTGCAAACACTCAAGCTCATCCCATGAGCTCGTGTTGAGTCTTTACGCCCTCTTTTCTTGACGGTTCACTAGTCACCTTTTAACATGCTGGTTGCAATGTCATGCTTGCGGTCTTGTTCTAGCTATGTTGAAGGTCTATCTTTGTGTGTACAAGTTGTGTTTGCTAAGAAAACATTTATCACACTCACACAATAAGTTATATGAAATTTTTTGCAAGTGTCGTCATAGTCATTCAATGATCCATTTGAAGTTTCACACTTGTCGCTCTCACCCTTTAGTTAGTCACAGTGAGCATATGTTGTTTTGATGGTTTGATGTGTCTTGTTGTTGAGTCATGTTGAGTGTCTGTTTACAAGCTCATGCATACTTGAGTTCACTCACTCACACACTTAACCATTTTGCTGAAGATTTTTCAACCAAACCACCCTCCATCAATCGGACCTCCACTCAGCTCCACGGCATAGTCTCAGCCCTCAGTAACCAAGCACTGTTGCCCATAACTACACAGAGCTTCAGGCAGTCTGCATTGTGCAATCCTGGAATCAACCTAGCTAATTGTCATCCAAAATAATGTATAAGTTTCCCAAGAAGCTATCTCAGTTTTGACTTCTTGCAAGCCTATCCATTAAGCCTCCTACTAGTCAACCGAAGAATTTGAATTGGGTAGTGACCCATGGATGCACTCATCCCCAAAATTGTGCAGAAGCTATCATCCTGCCTACCTGCACTGCTTGAAGCAATTGTGTAGATATGAGGGACGGGCACCTGCTGCCAATCATTGCACTGTCTCTGGAAATTGCGTAGTTTTGTCAAACAGTTCGCCTGCCACCCTACTTGCCACTCCTCCAGAAAATTGCGTAGTTCTCATGGACAGACCACCTACTTCCTGACACCCCTCTCAACCTGGAAACTATGCAAACGTGTCCTACATGACTGCCTCCTAGATCTGCGCAATTCTAACCAGCAAGCTCCTGCAGCCTGATCCCGACCCCTTCTGGAAATCTGCACAGACTTCAATTCCAGCACCTCCTACTTCCCACACTTCCTTCCCCAAAAAAACTACGCAATTTTTCTTCCCAGCTAAGCCAGACCCTGAAAATGTCACGGTTGTCCCAGACTACTCAACCCAGCCTCTCAATGACCTCTATGTAGTTTTTCCTTAAAGTTCCCCATAGCTTCACATCCCGACCTGAATGTGCTCCATGTAGTTTCAGAGCCTTGTCCTCTCTCACGATCACCTGCACCTGGAAACGAAAGAAGATGCATCATGGTAGACTTGGGCATTTCTGGATTTGATGTCATCTTGTCATGAGTGATTTCAGAGACAAGTACAAGGGTGAGACATGTTGTGTCGACGAACATGATGAATAAGGAGTGCATGCTAGGAGACCTATTTGTGAATGGATGAACACATGAAGCATGCCAAGTAACAGCGAAGGGGATACATGCACATGTAACATCAAGCAAACACCAAGGCCAACAAAGACTCCACACACCTTGTCATGCAGAGGTGAAGCTATGATACAACAAGAGCACACTCATCACTCAACATCATAATAGCTCAACATGGAAACCACCATCGGCATGAGCATATCAGCAGTGTCATGTCACATCATGTCATGAATCATCTCAACCAAATCACTACTGTGGGTCATACTGTTGTAACCAATGTAATGTAATGTGGAGGTCCAAGAGACCCACATACGAAGTTGAAGAGTCATGTAAGTCAAGCAGTCATTACGGAAGTCGAAGAGTCATAAGGGTCAAGTTCACCCTTGGTTATATATACCCCTCATTTGTATATGCAAAAGACTTTTCACCTTGATTCCTCCCACATAGCCTAGTGAGTATGTAGTCTTTTCTTTGAGGAGTGAATAATGGCTCCAATGCCTCATTATTGGGGTTAGTGATGGATGGTGTATGGATGTGTCTTGGAACTTTATCTTAACTCAAAATCCTGTTAACAGGCCAACATGTTTTCACACATGTATTGTATTCATTTGTAAGACTATTATTTAGACGATTCTAATGCATGTTGCTATAAATTGTACTAAGATAGTTGAACTATTTCAGTAATTTTAGTGCATATGTTGTTGGAAATGTGTTGTATCAGTTGTTATCGTTGTCTCGCCCATGTGGAATACTCCGCCAGACACTAGACATATTCAATAAGTAAAACTTATTATAATGACCATCTCACTCATGTGGAGTACTTTTTGGGTGTTGTATGTGCTATATGTTCGCTTTGTGTTTGTGTTGGGAAGGGGTCCCTGGGGTCAATTGAGTTAATTTTGGAAAAATTTTGTAGTTTCTTTTTGTAACAAATGTAAAGTGTCCACAAAATGTGGAAAGTGGAGCATGAAGCTAGTAGAAGTGAAAGGGGCTTTAGTCCCTTAGTTGGGTAGGTGATAGAGTTGTTTTGAGATCTTCCCATGGTCCACGGACCATGGTATTGTAAAAAAAATGCTATATAAAGTTGAGTGATAGAGAGTCTTAGAATTTAACTTTTGGTGAAGAATCATTGTAAGGGAAACGTGATAAGGCATGAAAGGTTTGTTTCGTGTACTTAGGTGAAAGGAGAAGGCTCCTGTAGCTGAGTGCGCAAAGACCTTGGTAAGTCTGCAGGCTAAGTGCGCAGGCCCCTATAGCTGAGTGTGCAGGGATAAGAAGTCTGTAACTGAATGTTTATACTTAATAAAGATCGTTTTGAGATGATTCCAATGCATCTATGCCTTGTTATTTACTTTTGCTAAAGCTTATGTATCTTCGCTCTGTGATATGTTTTATATGAATTAATGTGCTTTTATTGTGTGAAACTAGTATATTTGTAATATTTATGCATGATAAGTACAATTAAGTACCTTCACAAAGATCTGGAAGTCACTTAGATAGATTTCTGGTAGTCATCTGTTCGGAAGGGATAAGGCTGCACGAAGGTAGATCTAAGTCGTAAGAACCTCAGGAAACCATCACATAGGCCTCTGGATGCAGAAACCTGGTTCTAGGATCCCAATACTGCTTTGGGTGAGATTTAAGCCTGCGCTATGCAGGTTGTTGCCGAAAGGGCTAGAAGTTAGGGCTTTTATGGTTGGCGCAGTTAAACTTGAACCTGGGTCAGGCCCCAGCAAGCCAACAAATGGTTTTGTTGCTAGGACCGGGATCTATCTGAAGAATGTGTGATGTTGAATAAGTAGTTCCCTACTAAGAAGGAAATCGAAAAGTGGCTAGATCAGAAGTTGCACGCGTTTGCAGCTCAGGAGAACAGAAAATCACTGCTATCCAAGGAACAATTGTTTAATAGATACCTATACACTGATGAAACTAAAGCCTTTTTCTATTTCTTCCCTTGTGAATTACACAAGTGACTATATGTGGAGGCTTGACGAGCCTATTGTGTGGATTCTAGAGCTGGTGAAGCACCTGGAAGCTTCAGAAAATAACATCACGTAGATTGTTTTCACTGGATTGATCATATCTTAGGAGGATTCATCATGAAGCTAATGATTGACATGACCATCAACTATAGCAAAGTGGAGCACAGTTTCTTCAAGGGACGACGAGGCAAGTATTTACAATCTCTAAAAACTTGGATTATGATGTTGTTGTGTGAAAAAACAGTTATGCCATTACCTTGATGTTTGGGACTACGTGAAGTGGAAAACCCTTTAGAAGGAACGAAAAGTAAAGCTCTGAGTACAGTCTGTTGTTAGGATCCTCTTCCAGCGATGATGAAGGATCTATTATGAGTACACCACGAAGTGCGCTGCCGATAGTAAGTCAAGGTATCTCGAGGATACCTCACCCATCAAATCCACCACCACCTCCACCTCTACCGCATACACCTACACCCTTAGCTCCACCTCCACCTCTGCACCAACCATTCAATGTGGAAAATGCAATGAAAATGTCAATCTTCAAAGGCATGGAAAGTGAAGGCCCTAAGCAATTCTAGTTCATTGCAAATGCTGTGTGGATAGCGCAACATATTATTGACGATAATATAAAGAAAGTGCAACTAGTCATCGCATGGTAGGATAGGGTGTTGACTGGGTATATTAAATTCTGTCAAGATAACCCTGTCGCGATGTTGGCATAGACTGAGCAAGAATTGAACAATGAGTTTAAGAAGCCTAAGTCTCAGGCGCAATCTATAAGCGAGTTTAAGGAAATACAACTGAGGGTGAATGAGTCCTCATGGGATTTCGATTAGAGGCTAAAATGCCTGATCCAACAGGCTAATATGAAGATCATAGATGATCAACAGATAGATGGGTACATTGCTTCGATGTTGCCTCATCTGAGATTAACATTATCACAACAGAAGATAGGGATGCAAGAAGAGGTTGTGGAGATCACGATGAGGTTAGAAGATTCACCGGTGTAGGATACGAACGTTGGGGTACAACAGATTCAATCGCAACTAGAAAGCCTACACATTGAGTTACAGAGTCTAAAGACAAGAAAGGATGCTCAGTCAGAGGTGTGTGCTAAAGTCTGGTATATAAAATGCAAAGACAAAGGACATGATAATGATCACTGCCATATTTATCAGAATTACTTGATTGGAGGAGGTCCTGTGCCTCTAAAGCCTAAAAACATTGTAGGATTGAGCACCGAAGAACCATTATGGTCTACTCTATGTTTGATAGATGGAAATAATGCGACTAATAATTGTCACCTCTTGCAGAAGTTTGTTCAGACACCACACAATTGTTTTGTACTTTCTACAAATCGGTTGGACATGATGAGAGAAATTATCGAAGTTACGAACTGATGATGGAAAGGACCCCAGGACCCCTACCTATCGAATACAGGTGTAAAATCAGCCTCAGGATCAAGGCACGGGTGCAACGCGCATGGGATTTCAAGGTCGTGGAAGAGGAAGAGGAGGAGGGGCTAGCAGAGGTCGTGGAAAAATCATCTGTTATAACTATGGTGAAGAAGGATATTTTGCACACGATTGTCAGAACCCGATGCATCCATCTTGTCAATATTGCAGATAGTTTGATCATGTGATAGAATATTGCCCAATGTTGATTGCCAAGATGCAAGAGAAAAAGACACATCAGTCTATGAAAAACATATAGATGATAAGGGCAGAGCCTTGCGAAGAGGACCATAGTATTAATATCATAACGTTCAGTGGTATGGCGACAAGAGAACTGTAGGTTTTAACCCCGTACAGAAATTACCTGCATACGAATTCTAAAACACAGAAAATAAACAATGTGAGAGCATAACACATAAAACACATATACATAGAGATTTTCCCCTAGATCCCAAAATCGGGACTACCAACTTGATTTTTCATTATGTTCCTTTCAATGTTATAATACATATTTATACATGCCAAAGCATCCAATACCATGGACCGAAAACCATCGCGTCCAAAAACATGTGCGAAAGTCATGCACAAAACCATAGGTGGGCCCACCCATGTTAACATAGGGTCCAAAACCAAAATTTTCCGGGGCACTACCTCGAACCCCATAAAGTGGGGTTACAGGTATGCCTCAAACCCCCTGTGACCCTCCCCACCTTGCTACACAATCGACGCAATGAAGGGGGGCTCCACCCCCCCCCCCCCCCCCCAATCCCTCAGTTAACTACGTGGGCTAGTTGTGGAAAGAATATAACACAACCCAACATTCTCCCACTTGTTGTTTTCTTTCCACAGGGGGCCACAAGAGAGCTCAGTCATTTTCCAGCCCTGAAACACCCATTGTCACCCTATACCAAGAGAAATTCTCAGAGCTCACAGATTTTGTCAGTGCATCTGTAGTATTCTTCAAAGTGTCCACCTTTACTAGTAAAACCTTTTTATCTTCTATCATATCCCTCACAAAGTGATACTGAACATCAATGTGCTTTGTCTTTGAATGATATGCGGGGTTCTTTGCCAAGAAAATTGCATTTTGGCTGTCACAGTCTGTCCTTATACCTCCCTGTAGTAACCCCATACTTGAACACAACCTCTGCAACCAAACTTCTTCCTTGCTTGCATGAGTGGCTGCCATGTATTCTGTCTCTGTAGTTGATAGTGCCACTACAGATTGTTTCTTACTCATCCAACTGACTGCACCTCCAAATATGTTAAACACATACCCACTTATAGATCTTCTCTGATCCAGATCTTCAACCCAGTCTGCATCAACAAAGCCATGAATATCCAACATTTTGTCCAATCCTGATCTTCCTTGGTAGCACAAACCATAATCACTGGTGCCACGCAAATACCTGAAAACCTGCTTCATTGTAGTCCAGTGCTCCTTCCCTGGTTTTGACATAAACCTGCTCAATAATCCCACTGCATGTGCAATGTCTGGTCTAGTATAGACCATTGCATACATTAGGCTACTGACTACACTTGCATATGGAACACGGGACATGTCCTCTTCCTCTTCTTGTGTCTTGGGACATTGTTCAGTAGATAACCTTACACCTACAGGAATAGGAACCTTCACTAGTTTACTATCCTGCATATTAAACCTCTACAATATTGTCTCGACATACTTCCTCTGGTTTAACCAGAGCTTCCTCTTTGCCCGATCTTTTAATTTCCATGCCCAAAATATAGTTTGCAGCACCAAGATATTTCATGTTGAATTTGGAAGAAAATTGGGTCTTCAAATCCTGGATAATTTCTTTGTCATTTCCAACCAGCAATATATCATCCACATACAAGACCAGATAAATAACACGGTCACCAATTAATTTAAAATACACATAATGATCTGCTTTGCTTCTGGTGAAGCCAAGTCCCTGTATAAATGTATCAAATTTCTGATACCACATCCTCGGTGACTGTTTTAACCCATACAGAGACTTCTTTAACTTTCATACTAGTTCTTTCTTACCCTTCACCACAAAGCCTTCAGGTTGCTTCATGTATATTTCCTCTTCCAAATCCCCGTGAAGAAATGCTGTCTTCACATCCATCTGTTCTACCTCAAAATCGAAAGCACCAGCAATAGATAAAAGTAATCTAATAGAAGTTGCCTTGGCAATAGGAGAAAAAATATCACCAAAATCAATTCTCGGCACCTAGGAATAACCTTTTTGTTGGGTTGTGTTATATTCTTTCCGCGACTAGCCCACGTAGTTAACTGGGGGTTAGAGGGGGGGTGGAGCCCCCCTTCATTGCGATGATTGTGTAGCCACAGGGGGGGGGCATCATAAGGGGTTTGAGGCATACATGTAACCCCACTTTATGGGGTCTGGGGTAGCGCCCCAGAAAATTTTGGTTTTGGACCCTATCTTAGAATGGGCAGACTCACCTATGGTTTTGTGCATGATTTTCACACATTTTTTTGGACGCGATGGCTTTTGGTCCATGGTATTAGATGCTTTGGCATGTATAAATATGTATTATAACATTGAAAGAACATAATGAAAAATCAAGCTGGTAGGCCCGGTTTTGGGATCCAGGGGAAAATCTCTGTGTATATGTGTTATGCTCTCACATTGTTTATTTTCTATGTTTTAGAATTCGTATGCAGGTAATTTCTGTAAGGGGTTAAAACCTACATTTGGTATCAGAGCATTTTTGGCTTCAAGGGGATGCCTTTGTTGTTGAGGGGTTTTGCTCGGGCCTATGGTAGACCATGTTCAATGGGAGATCTACGAGATCAATTCTGGTGTTGAAAGAAGATGGCGAGCAGTGGAAAGACAGAGATCGAGAAATTTAATGGTCGGAGTTTTGAGTTGTGGAAACTCAAGATGGAGGATCTGTTGGTGGATAAAGATTAGTGGATCGTGGTAGATCCAGGTACTAAACCAATGAGAGTGTCCGATGAAGAATGGAAGAAGTTTGATTGGAAGGAAAAGAGCACAATATAATTGTGTGTCTCAGATTCAATATTGCTGAATGTATCAGGGGAAGCTATGGTGAAGGCTTTGTGGGACAAGTTATGGAATTTGTACCAATCTAATTCTCTGGTGAATAAACTGTTCCTATGGAAAAAGATGTATAACCTGAGGATGAAATATGGAGACTCGGTGATAGAGAATCCGAATGCATTTAATACTGTGGTAAGTCAGTTAGCATCTTTTGATATTAAAATTTAGATGAAGATAAGTGCATCAGTTTGTTGTGTTCTCTACCAAATTCATGGGATAGTCTGGTTATTGCAATAGGTAGCAATGCAACTACCTTGCAGTTTGATGAAATAGTCTCATCCTTGCTACTGGAGGAGATGAGACGGAGAAATATGGAGAGCCAGAATTTGTCTATACGGTCCCAGAACAGAAACAAAAATAAGTCATTGAGTGGGAGATCTAAATCTAGACGGAGATCTAAATCTCCAAGGAAACCTGTAAAGGTGGTGCGCTGGAAATGTGGAAAAGAAGGGCACTACAAAAGGGACTCTAAATCTAAAGCTCCTGATAAAGGAAAGGGATTTGATGATGCTCCTTCTGCAAAGGCGAAAACCACCTCAGATGAAGGTGGGCATGTCTACTTGGCTTCTTCAAGTACACATGTAGATCATGAGGCATGGTTGATTGACTCAAGTGCATCCTTTCACTTCAATCCCCATAGAGAGTGGTTTTAAGAGGATGAGAAATACGATGGTGATGATGTCTTATTAGGGGATGATAGGAAGGCTAGAACCATTGGTCGCGAAAAAGTAAAGTTGAAGTTGCAAGGTGGAAGGGTTAGAACACTTCCGGGTGTTTTGTATATTTCTGCATTGGCCAGAAATCTGATTTCTGTAAGCAAGCTGGATGATGCAGGTGTAAAAACAATGTTCGAGAAGGATACTTGCAAAATGGTTTGGGGAGCATTGGTATTGATGCGGGGAGTTCGAATTGGAACTATGTACAAGCTACAAGGTAGAACTGTTATTGATGGCTACAATAGTTCTGTGGTTCCTGAAAGTGGAGCAGAAAATCTAGTGGTCTTTGGAGAGAAGACCATGTTGTGGCATCAAAGGCTTGGACATATTGGAGAGAGGGGCGTTCAAATACTTCATGGTAAAGGTATGGTAGAAGGTATGAGTAATAGCTCTTTGGATTTTGATTTCTGTGAAAATTGTGTATATGAGAAGCAGAATCTGGTGAGTTTCCCCTCTAGTAGTAAGAGGGCGAAACAGGTATTAGAACTTGTGCATAGTGATGTGTTTGGACCTTTGAAGGTTCCATCACTGGGTAAGTCTGTGTACTATGTATCATTTATAGATGAACTGTTAAGGAATACATGGATATATTTCCTTAAGAAGAAATTTGAAGCCTTTGACAGGTTTAAATAATTTAAGGCTCTCATGGAAAATCAGTCAGAGAAGAAGATAAAGGTGCTGAGGATAGATAATGGTGGAGAGTTTTGCAGCAAGGAATTTGAAGAATTATGTAAGAAGTGTGGTATAGCACGATAGAAGACAACTCCATATACACCTCAACAAAATGGAGTTGCAGAAAGAATGAATAAGATGTTGATGGAAAGGGCAAGAAGCATGCTCAGTGGTGTCGGGTTAGGACATGAATTCTGGGCATAGGTGGTGGATACTGCATGTTACCTGGTCAATAGGTCACCTTCATCAGCGTTAGAGGATAAGACTCCACAAGAGGTATGGATTGGTTGAAACCCTCTCTTTCACATTTGAGGGTATTTGGATGTGATGCATATGTACATGCTCCAAAGGAGAAACGAACCAAGTTGGATAGTAAATTTGAAAAGTGCATATTTATTGGTATAAGGATGGTTTAAAGGGTTATAAGCTTTGGAACCCAGTCACAAGGAAGGTTGTGTACAACCGAGATGTGGTGTTTAGAGAGGTAAAAGATGTTATTAAACATGAAGTCCAACCAAAGGAGCCTGAGAAGATAGAGTTTGAGCTTAAGGAGGAAGAATCAGACTCTATAGCAGAGGAGGAATCAGAAGATGAAGAGCCACAAAATCCGGGTGTGAGAAGATCAGTTCGAGAAAGAAGGTAGCTAGAAAGGTATAGTCCATCTGCTTTCTATTCAAATTTTGATTTATCTATTACTAACGATGATCCCAGAACTTTGAAGGAAGCAGTAGATTCAGAGGATGGAAAACTATGGAAAGAGGCCATGGTTGATGAAATGGCATCTTTGCACAAAAATGAGGCTTGGGATCTGGTGGAGTTGCCGGCTAGAAGGAAACCTATTGGCAGCAAATGGGTGTTCAAGAAGAAGACAAATGTAGAAGGAAAGGTGGAGAAATACAAAGCTTAGTTGGTAGCAAAAGGTTATTCCCAGGTGCTGGGAATTGATTTTGGTGATATTTTTTCTCCTGTTGCCAAGGTAACTTCTATTAGATTAATTTTATCTATTGCTGCTGCTTTTGATTTTGAGGTAGAACAGATGGATGTGAAGACAAAATTTCTTCACAGGGATCTAGAAGAGGAAATATACATGAAGCAACCTGAAGGCTTTGCGTTGAAGGGTAAGAAAGAACTAGTATGCAAGTTAAAGAAGTCTCTGTATGGGTTAAAACAATCACCAAGGATGCGGTATCAGAAATTTGATGCATTTATATGGGGACTTGGCTTCACCAAAAGCAAAGTAGATCACTATGTTTATTTTAAATTAATTGGTGACCGTGTTATTTATCTGTTCTTGTATGTGGATGATATGTTGCTGGTTGGAAATGACAAAGAAATTATCCAGGATTTGAAGACCCAATTGTCCTCCAAATTCGACATGAAAGATCTTGCTGCTGCAAACTGTATTTTGGGCTTAGAAATTAAAAGACATTAGGCAAAGAGGAAGCTCTTGTTAAACTAGAGGAAGTATGTCGAGACAATAGTGTAGAGGTTTAATATGCATGATAATAAATCGGTGAAGTTTCCTATTCCTGTAGGTGTGAGGTTATCTACTGAATAGTGTCCCAAGACACAAGAAGAGGAAGAGGACATGTCCCATGTTCCATATGCAAGTGTAGTTGGTAGCCTAATGTATGCAATGGTATGTACTAGACCAGACATTGCACATGCAGAGGGAGTATTGAGTAGGTTTATGTCAAAACCAGGGAAGGAGCACTGGACAGTAGTGAAGAGGGTTTTCAGGTATTTGCGTGGCACTAGAGATTATGGTTTGTGCTATCAAGGAAGATCAGGATTGGATAGAATGTTGGATATTCGTGGCTTTGTTGATGTAGACTGGGCTGGAGATCTGGATCATAGAAGATCTACAAGTGGGTATGTGTTTAACTTATTTAGAGGTGCAGTCAGTTGGATGAGTAAGAAACAATCTGCAGTGGCACTATTAACTACAGAGGCAGAATACATGGCGGCCACTCATGCAAGCAAGGAAACAGTTTGGTTGCAAAGATTGTGTTCAAGTATGGGGTTAGTATAGGGAGCTATAAGGATAGACTATGATATCGAAAGTGAAATTTTCTTGGCAAAGAACCCCTCATATCATTCAAAGATGTCGCACATTGATGTTCAGTATCAATTTGTGAGGGATATGATAGAATACAAAAAGATGTTGTTGGTAAAGGTGGACACTTTGAAGAATACTGTAGATGCATTGAAAAAATCTATGAGCTTTGAGAAGTTCTCTTGGTGTAGAGAGACAATGGGTGTTTCAGGGCTAGAAAGATGACTAAGCTCTCTTGTGGCCCCCTATGGAAAGAAAACAACAAGTGGGAGAATGTTGGGTTGTGTTATATTCTTTCCATGACTAGCCCACGTAGTTAACCAGAGGGTTAGAGGGGGGGCGGATCCCCCCTTCATTGCGCCGATTGTGTAGCGGGGGGGCTTAAAGGGGGTTTGAGGCGAACCCGTAATCCCACTTGATGGGGTCCGGGGCAGCGCCCTAGAAAATTTTGGTTTTGGACCCTATGTTAGGATGGGCAGACCCACCTATGGTTTTGTGCATGATTTTCGCACATGTTTTTGGATGCGATGGTTTTCGATCCATGGTATTGGATGAAATGGTTTTTGGTCCATGGTATTGGATGCTTTGATAGGTATAAATATGTATTATAACATTGAAAGGAACATAATGAAAAATCAAGCTGGTAGTCCCAGTTTTGGGATCTAGGGGAAAATCTCTGTGTATATGTGTTTTATGTGTTATGCTCTCGCATTGTTTATTTTTTGTGTGTTTAGAATCCGTATGTAGGTAATTTCTATATGGGGTTAAAACCTACACTTTTGCGACCAATCGAGCTTTATATTTCTCCACCTTTCCTTCTACATTTGTCTTCTTCTTGAACACCCATTTGCTGCCAATGGGTTTCCTTCTAGCTGGCAACTCCACTAGATCCCAAGCCTCATTTTTGTGCAAAGATGCCATTTCATCAACCATGACCTCTTTCCAGAGTCTTCCATCCTCTGAATCTACTACTTCCTTTATTAGAAAATTATATATTATAGAGCAATGGTACACATAAAATATTACAGAAATATAAACACAGAAAACACATAAAATAAGAGAGACACAGATATACATGGTTCACCCAGTTTGGGCTACATCCACAGAGAAAAAACCAATCCTTTCTTTATTATATTATCCAGCAAACTAAAGAGATACAACCTACAACAAATCCACTGTAACACCCTCTTCACTCTCAATCTCCTCTCTCTTCCTCACTCAGAATACAGATCTACATAGATGCAATACAATTCCCTCATATATAGCAAGGGGTTGCCTTCTAGGGCAAAAAAACCCTAAATTAAACATAACTTCTACCGTCAGATCTCCGCCTAATGAATGGCCAAGATCGACTATGAAATTACAATGTTTGATAAGGCAATTTTACATCTATTCCCCAAAGGTTGTAGCTGCCCCCCTGGACCCCCCTTGTAGCGAATATTTTACGGGCGGAATTGCCGCTCCATTTCAAACTGGGGTCCAATGCGGCGATACTTTTGAATATAGAAGATAATCAGGCTCCACACCCAACAATGTCCCACTTGGAGACTGGTTATAGTAACTCCACCGCTGCTTCATTTGCTAGAGAATGATTCCACTTTGGACCTAGTTATTTCTCATCTTATTGATCATACTTGAAGACCAATTGAAACTGAGTAGATTTTTAGTTTCTCCCTCGTTAATACTTTTGTTAACATATCTGCAGGATTCTGGCTAGTGTGTATCTTTTCTAGCTTCAACTGTCCATCTTCCAACACTGACCGTATGAAATGGTACTTGTGTTGTATATGCTTAGTCTTGGAATGAAATGCAAAGTTCTGTGCAAGATGTATGTCACTCTAGCTATCACTGTATAACCTGTCCAACTCCTGCTTCTTGCCCAATTCATCCAGAAACCTTTGTAACCAAATCATTTATTTACTAGCCTCTGTAGTAGCAACATACTCTGCTTCTGTTTTTGAGAGTGCAACAAAACTTTGCAGTTTTGAGACCCAATTGACAGCTGTTCCACCTACAGTAAACACATACCCTGTTTTGCTCCTCCTATTATCTCTATCATCCTCCATATCTGCGTCAACATATCCCTATAAAGAAATGTTTGAACCACCAAAGCATAATGCTTGATTTGTGGTATCTCTCAAATACCTGAAAATCCACTTCACTGCCATCCAATGTTCTTTTCCTGGATTGTTCATGTACCTTCTTACAACTCCCACTGCATGTGCAATATCAGGCCTTGTGCAGAACATTGCATACATTAAGCTTCCAACTGTTAATGCATATGGAACTTTAGACATATGAGCCATTTCTTCCTGAGTCTTGGTACACTCCTCCTTAGTAATTTTGAAATGGCTAGAAAAAGGTGTACTAACTGGTTTTGCATTGTGCATATTAAATATTTTCAACACCTATTCTATGTACTCACTTTGAGACAATGTTAGTTTACGATTCTTCCTGTCTCTAGTTATTCTTATACCAAGGATTTGTTTTGCAGCACCCAAATCCTTCATTGCAAATGAATTTGCCAATTTTCTCTTGAGCACATTTATTTCCTACATGTTAGACCCTACAATAAGCATGTCATCTACACACAATAATAATATAATATAGCTGCCATCATTTTGCTTTTTCAGATAAACACAATGATCAAAGTGACATCTAGTATAACCTTGTTCAGACATAAACTTGTCAAATTTTAGATACCACTGCCTTGGAGCTTGTCTTAAGCCATACAAGCTCTTCTTCAACCTACACACTAGTTTCTCCTTTCCTTTTACCTCATATCCTTGTGGCTGCTGCATATATATCTCTTCCTTCAAATCCCCATGGAGAAAGGTTGTCTTTACATCTAACTACTCAAGATGCAAATCTTCAACTGCTACTAGACTTAAATAGTTCTTATTGAAGTCATTTTAACAATAAGACAAAATATTTCATCAAAATCAATACCTCTCTTCTGTGCAAACCCTTTCACCACAAGTCTAGCTTTATACCTTTTCCTACCTCCATCTTCTTCCTTCAACTTGTAAACCCATTTATTCTGCAATGTTGTTTTACCTGTAGGCAACCTGACTAAGTCCCAACTCTAGTTATGTGCTAAGGAGTCCATCTCTTCTTTCATGGCTTGCTCCCATTTCTTCCTCATTTCTACCTACACTGCTTCTTCATAACATTTTGGTTCACCAAAATAAGTCAACAATACATAATATAATGAAGGAGAGTATCGTTCAAGGGGTCTACTTATCCTGGTAGATCGTCAAACACAACTTTTAGGTGTTTGAAGTGCTTGTTGTTCTGGTTGTTGATCATTATTATTTTCAGGCACCATCAATTTTTCTATGATCTCGTCAAGCACTGTGTATTCTTTGTTTTCTTTTTCTTGTTTCTTTTCCTACGGCTTATCCTTATACAAAACCTTTTCATTGAATATTACATCTCTGCTCCTAATGATTTTATGTTTTTCATAATCATAAAAGCGATAACCAAAATCATTAACACCATATCCAATAAAGGTACATTTCTTTTGTTTTGCCTCAAGCTTTGTTCTATTTTCTTTGTTAATGTGGACAAAGGATTCACAACCAAAAGTCTTTAAAAAAGAGTAGTTTACCTTTTTACCTATCCATTCCTCCTCTATAATACCACCATCCAAGGAACTTGAAGGCCCTTTATTTATTAGATAAACAATAGTATCTACAACATTTGCCCAAAATTGTAAAGGCAATCCTGCATGCAATCTCATGCACCTTGCACGCTCCATGATTGTCCTATTCATCCTTTCTAACACGCCATTTTCTTGTGGTGTTCCTGGAACTGTCTTCTCTTTGTGAATTCCATTCTCAGAATAGTACCTGTCAAACTCATTGCTGCAATATTCACCTCCATTGTCTGATCTAAGACACTTCAACCTTTTTCCTGTCTCATTTTCAACCAAATCTTTCCATTTCTTGAAAGTATCAAATACATCAGATTTATTTCGAATACAATAAATCCAGGTTTTTCTGGTTGCATCATCAATAAATGTAACATAATGACAAGAGCCACCAAGAGATGATACCTGAGCAGGTCCCCATACATCTGTATGCACAAGCTCTAATTTTTTGATTTTATTTTCTTTCCCAACTCTAAGGAATCTGACTCTCTTCTGTTTTCCATAAACACAATTCTCACAGAATTTTAAGTCAACATGCTTCAAACCTGGAAAAAAATTTCTTGAGTGAAGAATCTACATCCCCTTCTCACTCATGTGCTCGAGTCTATGATGGCACAATGCCGTATCTTCTCCTGTAGAGGTTAAAGCATTAACAGAATTAGAAATACCATTGCATAAATATAATGTACCAACCTTTCCTCCTTTCGCTATTACCAGGGATCCTTTAGTGACCTTCGAGGTTTTATCTGTGAAAGTAGTTATGCAACCTTCACCTCCCAACTGCCTTGTTGAAATCATATTTTTCTTCAGATCTGGAACATGCCTTACCTCCTTCAATAGCCACTAATTTCCATTTTGATTTTTTATGAAAACTGTGCCCATTCCAATGATTTTATAGGGTTTATCATCACCCAATCAAACCTGTCCAAAAGCTCCTTGAACATAATCATAAAAATGTTTCCTATCAAGTGTGCATGGAATGAAGCCCCTGAATCTACCATCCAGGCATCAATAATATTTTCTAATGAAAGAATCAAAGCATCTTGTAACACATCACCTGTTACATTTGCTTCATGCTTAGTTTCTCGGTGCACGTCTCCTTCTTTTCCCTTCCGAGACTTGCAGTCTTTCTTTAGGTGTCCTTTCTTCCTACATTTCCAACACATTATCCCCGATCTAGACTTGGATCTGCATTTTCTTGACTTACTGCGATATCCAGTGCTCTTTCCCCTTTCCATTTTTCTTCCCCTAGTCTCTGTAGTCAAAGCATTACCTGATGTCTCACCGGAGCTTTTCCGTCACATTTCCTCACTAAGGATTGCACTGACAACATCATCAAACTTTAAAGTGCTAGATCCAGAGACAAAGTTACTAATGGCCATAACTAAACCATTCCAGCTTTCTGGAGACATGCATAGAAATAACAAAGCCCTAAATTCATCATCAACAATTACCCCTACAGAACTTAACTGACTTGTAATTGTATTAAAATCATTTAAATGGTCTGCAACGGATCCACCTTCTGACATCTTCATATTAAATAAATGCGTCATAAGAAATACCTTATTTGAGGCCAAGGGTTTTTCATCTAGTTTGGCCAATGTTGACATTAAACCCTCTATTATCGTTTCCTTTGAAATATTAAATGATACCAATGCTGCTAGGCACAGCCGTATTGTTCAAAGTGCCTTTCTGTCAAGAATATCCCATTCTGTGTCTGTCATACTCATTGGCTTCTTTGTCTTAGATCTCTCTGATATAGATAATCTTCCATCTGCGTCTTCCACAACTGGTAGTTTTGGCCATTGAATTTTTCGACCCTAAACCTACCATCTTCCACCATTGCTCCCACTTGAACTAGGAACCCTTTTCTCCTGCGAGTTAATCAGCCAAATAGACCTTTGGCTCTAATACTAGTTGTTAGAAAATTATATATTACAAAGCAATGGAACACATAAAATATTGTAGAAATATAAACACAGAAAACGCATAAAACAAGAGAGACACAGATATATGTGGTTCACCCGGTTTGGGCTACATCCACAGAGAAATAGCCAGTCCTTCCTTTATTATATTATCCAGCAAATTGAAGAGGTACAACCTACAGCAGATCCGCTATAACACCCTCTTCGCTCTCAATCTCCTCTCCCTTCCTCACTCAAAATATAAATCTACATAGACACAATACAATTCCCTCATATATAGCAAGGGGTTGCCTTCTAGGGAAAAAAGCCATAAATTAAACATAACTTCTACCGTCAGATCTCCGCCTAATGAATGGCCAAGATTGACTACAAAATTACAACTGCCCCCAAAACCCCCCTGCCAGGGGGGGGCTCCCCAAAGGTCATAGCCCCCCCCCCCCCATGGACCCCCTTTGCAACGAATATTTTATGGGCGGCGTTGCTGCCCCATTTCGAATTGGGGTTCAATGCGGTTATACCTTTGAATATAGAAGATAATTAGGCTCCACACCCAACATCCTTCATAGTTCTGGGATCATCATTAGTAATAGATAAAGCAAAATTTGAATAGAAAGCAGATGGACTATACCTTTCTGGCTGCCTTCTTTCTCGAACTGATCTTCTCACACCCGGAGTTTGTGGCTCTTCATCTTCTGATTCCTCCTCCATTGTAGAGTCTGATTCTTCCCCCTTAAGCTCAAACTATATCTTCTCAAGTTCCTTTGGTTTGACTTTATGTTTAATAACATCTTTTACCTCTCTAAAGACCACATCTCGGCTGTACACAACCTTCCTTGTGACTGGGTTCCAAAGCTTATAACCCTTTAAACCATCCTTATACCCAATAAAGATGCACTTTTCAGATTTACTATCCAACTTGGTTCGTTTCTCCTTTGGAACATGTACATATGCATTACATCCAAATACCCTCAGATGTGAAAGAGATGGTTTCTTACCAGTCCATACCTCTTGTGGAGTCTTATCATCCAATACTAATGAAGGTGACCTATTAACCAGGTAACATGCAGTATCCACCGCCTTTGCCCATAATTCCTGTCCTAACCCGGCACCACTGAGCATTCTTCTTGCCCTTTCCATCAACGTCTTATTCATTCTTTTTGCAACTCCATTTTGCTGAGGTGTATATGGAGTAGTCTTCTGTTGTGCTATACCACACTTATTACAGAATTCTTCAAATTCCTTGCTGCAAAACTCTCCACCATTATCTGTCCTCAACACCTTTATATTCTTCTCTGTCTGATTTTCCACGAGAGCCTTAAATTCTTTAAACTTGTCAAAGGCTTCAAATTTATTCTTAAGGAAATATATCCATGTATTCCTTGAGAAGTCATCTATAAATGATAAATAGTACATAGACTTACCCAGTGATGGAACCTTCACAAGTCCAAACACATCATTGTGCACAAGTTCTAATATTTGTTTCGCCCTCTTATTACCAGAGGGGAAATTCACACGATTCTTCTTCCCATATACACGATTTTCACAGAAATCAAAATCCAGAGAGCTATTACTCATACCTTCTACCATACCTTTACCATGAAGTATTCGAAGGCCTTTCTCTCCAATATGTCCAAGCCTTTGATGCCACAACATGGTCTTCTCTCCAGAGACCACTAGATTTTCTGCTCCACTTTCAGGAACCACAGAATTGTTGCACCCATTAATAACAGTTCTACCTTGCAGATTGTATAGAGTTCCAATTCGAACTCCCCCGCATCAATACTAGTGCTCCCCACACCATTTCATAGGTATCCTTCTTGAACACTGTTTTTACACCTGCATCATCCAGCTTGCTTACAGAAATCAGATTTATGGCTAATGCAGGAATATGCAAAATGCCCGGAAGTGTTCTAACCCTTCCACCTTGCAACTTCAACTTTACTTTTCCATGACCAATGATTCTAGCCTTCCTATTATTCCATAAGAACACATCACCACCATCGTATTTCTCATACTCACAGAACCATTCTCTATGGAGAGTGAAGTGAAAGGATGCACTTGAGTCAATCAACCATGCCTCATGATCTACATGTGTACTTGAAGAAGCCAAGTACACATCCCCACCTTCATCTGAGGTGGTTTTCGCCTCTGCAGAAGGAGCATCATCAGATCCCTTTCCTTTATTAGGAGATTTAGATTTACAGTCCCTTTTGTAGTGCCCTTCCTTTCCAAATTTCCAACACACCACCCTTACAGGTTTTGCTGGAGATTTAGATCTCCCTCTAGATTTAGATCTCCCACTTGATGAATTATTTTTGTCTCTGTTCTGGGACCGTCCTTGTACAGACAAGGCATCACCATTCTGGCTCTCCATATTTTTCCGTCTCATCTCCTCCGTTAGCAAGGATGAGACTATTTCATCAAACTGTAAGGAAATTGCATTGCTACCTATTGCAATAACCAGACTATCCCATGAATCTGGTAGATAACACAACAAACTAACGCACTTATCATCATTTGAAATTTTAATATCAATAGATGATAACTGACTTACCACAGTATTAAATGCGTTCATATGCTCTGTCGCCGAGTATCCATCTTTCATCCTCAGGTTATACAGCTTTCTCTGTAGGAATTGTTTATTCACCAGAGACTTAGATTGGTACAAAGTCCCTAACTTGTCCCACAAAGCCTTCGCTGTAGCTTCCCCTGATACATTCAGAAATACTAAATCTAAGACACATAATCGTATTGTGCTCTTTGCCTTCCAATCCAACTTCTTCCATTCTTCATCAGACACTCCCATTGGTTTAGCACCCGTACCTACCGTGATCCACGGATCTTTATCCACCAACAGATCCTCCATCTTGAGTTTCCACAACTCAAAACTCTGACCATTAAATTCCTCGATCTCTATCTTTCCACTGCTCACCATCTTCTTTCACCACCAGAATCGATCTTGTAGATCTCCCACTGAACAGGGTCTACCACAGGCTCGAGCAAAACCCCTCAAAAACAAAGGCGTCCCCTTGAAGCTAAAACTGTTATGATACCAAATGTAGGTTTTAACACCGTACAAAAATTACTTGCATACAAATTCTAAAACACAGAAAATAAACAATTTGAGAGCATAACACATAAAACACATATACATATAGATTTCCCCCTGGATCCCAAAACCGAGACTACCAACTTGATTTTTTATTATGTTCCTTTCAATGTTATAATACATATTTATACATGTTGAAGCATCCAATACCATGGACCAAAAACGATCACATCCAATACCATGGACCGAAAACCATTGCGTCCAAAAACATGTGCGAAAATCATGCACAAAACGATAGGTGGGACCACCCATCCTAACATAGGGTCCAAAACCAAAATAAATAAAGTGGGGTTATAGGTACGCCTCAAACCCCCTGTGACCCCCCTTGCTACACAATCAGCGCAACGAAGGGGGGCTCTGCCCCCCCTCTAACCCCCTAGTTAACTACGTGGGCTAGTTGTGGAAAGAATATAACACAACCCAACAATAACATAAATGAAAGCAACGGGAGACCGAGGGATGGGTGCGTAAGGAAGTTAAAAATGAAGTCAGGTTCGAACTCAACTAGGCTAAAGAAACTTTCATGGAAGCTAAAAAGAAATTTGTTGAAGCTTTTACATTGGGGAGTCAGGAAAAACTATTTAGAAATAGTGAAATACAAGACGTGGAATCCTCACTACTGGCTACTTTTATGAAAACTTATATGAAGTTGTTGCGGGATAAGAAGGAAGTAGAAGGGCTCAAGGAGCTAATTGAAAATTGCATCAGAAAAATTAACATTCCTTTTGAACAACACGCTGTAAGGAAACTAGGTAAACATAAGAAGTTAATAGGGTGCGAAATGAGGCTGACCGCATAGATTGGAGAATATGAAATGGATCAAGTTATCTTGGATCTTGGGTTAGATGCAAACGTACAGCCCAAGCAGACATGGGAGAGGATGGGGAGACCTACGCTAAAATGGTCTCCTATACAACTACGCATGGACAATCAATAGAAGATCATTCCTATGGGGTGCCTGTATGGGGTAACAATTGATATTGAAGGAGAAAGTGTTCTTGCCGATTTTGAGGCGATTGAAATAATGGATGACAAAAATCCTTACCTTGCGGTACTAGAAATTGATTTGGCCTTTGACATGGATGCAATAATTAATATTATGAAGTGAAGGATTAAATTTGAGAAGAAGGCACATAGGGTTATTGTGCCACTAGATCCTATTGAAGGAGTGTGGTACACTGAACTGGTCTGTGAGTCTGAGGAGGACAATGCCTTGGATTAAATCTATAAGATTACTACATGTAGTAAATATTGGATCAATCCCACTATAGATGGGTAGACCATGTGGGATAGAGGCAGCTCCTATACCTCATACTTAGATGAAGAACTCGAACACTAGCAGAATAGGTTGCATCAAGTCTCTACGCTATGTTGCAATATGATGACAAAACCGTTTCAGTGCATATCTATGGAGGTAACCAATCTTTCACATTATGATGGCTTAAATGATGTTAATTTATTTTTGGATAAGTTTGAAAGGGAGGTGCCAAAGGAGCATCATTTTCAAGCACTAGAATTACCATTTCATGCTACACATGCCCGTTGGTGGGGTACACATCAGGATAACTTCGCTGACTGGAAGGAATACAAGCGATTGATGAAGCTAAGGTTTGGATACGTTAATACTCATATGACTAAAAAATATAGCAAAAGGGATGATCTGCATGAACACTTGGAGCGGTGGACTAAAGCTTGGGGAGAAGAGCCACAATCAGAATGGGTGCGTATCTTCTGTCACACCTTAGATACTATTCCAATGAATTGGTAATTGGAAACAAAGCTATTCCATTAGACCAACGATGGGATATCTTGAGGGAGATTTTCTTATTAACTTTTAGCTTTGAGGATGGATTTGAGTGTATTGATGAAGCACTCAAGGAAATTAAGGCCTCTATCTTTAGAATGCTAGAAGAACCAGTAGAATGGGTTCAACCAGATTGGAGTACACAACTGTGCCATGTGCTGGAATGCTACAACGTGACTACAAAAGAAAAGGAATATCCACAAAAAATAAACATTCTAGAGACCAAAGGACTGTGCGAGGTTTATGGTGCTAAAGCAATGAACCCTGATATATCAGAACCATTGAATACCAGGAAAGTAAATATTGGGTTTGATGCTTAGTGTAATTTTTCAAAGATAGGTGATTATTGGGATGAAGATACAGTTGATAAAGTTGCGGAGCTGCTGCGTGAGTACCAGGACTTGTTTCCCACCAAGTTCTTTGACTTTAAAGGAATATTACGGGATCTGGGAGTGATGAATATCACCTTAAAGCCCAATGCAAAGCTCGTAAAATAGATGCCTTACCATCTCAATCCTAGGTATAAGGAGAAGGTGTGAAAAGAGTTGGACAAATGCTGGAAGCTGGAATCATTGAACCAGTAGAAGAGTATAATTGGGTAAGCCCTATGGTTGTTCAAAGAAGAAGCAGCAGGGTGAAATTAGAATATGCATAGACATGAGAAAGCTTAATGATGCATGCATTCATGACCCATTTCCAACACATTTACAGATGAATTTTTGGAGAATGTTGGTGGACAGGAAGCTTATTCATTTGCTAATGGGTTTTGAGGGTACCATCATATTGAGATTGTGTTGAAGGATCATAGCAAGATGACATTTGTGATGGAGTGGGGATGCTTCCAATACACAGTGATGCCACTCAGACTAAATAGTGTGCTCGCGATCTTTTCAAGGGTTGTAATTGCATCATTCAATGAATTCATTCATAAATTCATAGAAGTGTATTTTGATGACTAGAATGTGTTTGGATTGGTAATGTACCATGTTGCAAGTCTGTGCTTATGTTGGATACTTGTCATAGATACCAAATTTCTCTAAACTTGAATAAATGTATCTTTTGCATGCTTTATGGGATATCACTAGTCCACGTGGTATGTAAGCAATGACTAATGGCATACCCTGTGAAGATAGTTGTGATTGTCAATTTAGAAGGTCTGAAGAATGTAAAGCATCTGCATGCAACACTGGAGACACTGGATACTATAGGAATTTTATTAAATCTTACGCACAAATAAATTCGCTGATGGAGAAATTACTGAAGAAGGATGTGACTTTTTGCTTGGATGAGGAGTGTTAGCACAACCTAGATTTGTTAAAGGAAAGATGGTGCCTGCACCAATTTTGGTATTCCCTGACTAGAAAAATATTTCATCTTCACGTGGATGCCTCTTGCATTGTGTTGGATGTGGTATTTACCCAACCAGCCGAAGGAGAGATAGATCACCCTATAGCCTTCACAAGTCGGAAATTGTCAATGGTTAAGAAGACCTATTCAACTATAGAACATGAAGGAGTGGCGATGGTCTATGTGCTGCAGAAGTTTCTATGTTACTTGTTAGGTGTGCATTTAAAAATGTACATAGATCACTCTGCTCTCACGTACCTGGTCAAAAATCCTATGTTGGGTGGGGAAGATTTGTAGGTGGTTATTGTTGTTTCAGGAATATGGGTTTGAGGTGATTGTGAAGTCGAGAAGGTTGAATGTAGGACCTAATCATATATCCAGAATTGAGATAGGCGAAGAACCAAATGATTTGGAGGAATGTTTGTCATATACGCAACTTTTCGTTGTATGCATCGCCTAAATCATTTTGCTAATATAATCTAGTTTTAGACTACTAGAACGACACCAGAAGGATATTTTACTCTATGGAAGAAGGAATTCGTGGTCTGTGCAACTCACTTTTATGTGATTGTGGGACACTTGTATAGGATGGGCACTGATGAAATACTACACTGATATGTTCCAAAGTTTGAACGCTCTAGCATCCTCATCGAAGCACATGGAGGAATGGCGGGAGGACACTATGCAGGTAGAGAAACCGCGCAGGATTGTGTTGCCCAATGATACATAAGGATTCTAAGGCATATTGTAGGGCTTGTGATGTTTGTAAAGGGATGGGGAATCCCTTGCAAAGGGATGAATTTCCCTTATATACTCACAAATTATTACCTGTGTTTGACAAATGGGCGATTGAATTTGTAGGTCTAATACAGCCACCAGGGAAAAATACGGGTGCGTAGTACACTATTACTACGACAGAGTATTTGAAAAGATGGGCAGAAGCATAACTGGTGAAGGACTATAGTGCTGCTACATCTTCAAAGTTCATGTTTGAGTATGTCTTGACAAGGTTTGGGTGTCCTAAGATACTAATGAGTGATAGGGGTACACACTTTCTAAATGAAACTATTGTCGTGATGCTTGAAGAATTTCAGGTTTATCATCAAAAGAGTATGCCCTATCATCCTCAGGAAAATGGTATGGTTGAAGCATTCAATAAAATTATGGAAAACACATTGACAAAGGTCTGCAACACACAGAGGAATGATTGGGATGTACACATACCAGTGGTCCTATGGGCATATAGGACGACGTGTAAAAAGTTGATAAGCCAAACCTTATTCATGTTGGTCTATGGGATTGAGGCTATAATGCCCATGGAGTATATTGTGTCGAGTCTACAGATTGCAGTATTGAATGATATGGCAGATCACGAAACTATGGAGGAACACCTCGTGTAGTTGTTGGAATTATAAGAAGACTAATTTCTAGTAGGATTTCACCAATAGGTGCAAAAGGAGTGCAAGAAGGCTTGGCATGATCGACATATTAAGTTGTGCACCTTCAAGGTGAATGAATTGGTCCTTGTGGAGTACTGAAGAAGGTATGCTTTATTGACTATTTTGTCATCTTTTCTTTAAAGACTTATAATCCATTTGCATCATGAACTAGGTAATTAATAAGAAAATATGACAAAATCTATGAGAATTGTATGTAATGCAAGATAACTAATAATCGCTATTTTCTTATGCAGAAAAAGGGAAAAACGAAAGATTGTCGTCCCAAGGAAAAAGACAGAGCAGAGTTAATTGCTGTCCCTGTGGCAGGAAACCACATGCAGACACGACAATCCAAATTGAAGCATATTAGCCAAGGAAAGGAAAAGGAGATATCAAATCGGCGCAAGAAAACAAAAGGATAACTGGAATTAATAGTTTGGCGAATCCCAATCTTAACTATTTTTGCATCATTGATATCTCTGCCTAGTTGTTATAAAATGGGGTAGCACTACTAGCCCAGACAACGGGTTGTTGTTACTTTTATGTAATTTCTCGTTGTATTCAAAACTTTGATCACCGACTCTCGTTGAGAAGTGATCCACTGTAACTCTGTTTTAATGATTTAATATAAATCTGGTTGCATTCCATCCTTAATCCTGGAATAATTTCAAGTGGTGTGTCCCTGGAGGCTGAGGGCCCAGCCCTGGTAGAACACTTGCTCCTATACCATTATCTTTAGTTCGTGTGTGGTTTCCATTATCAGCTTTGATCGATAATATGGTGTGTTTTGTTATTTTATCACAGCTCTGTTATATTTACAATATCGTCTCTATAACAGGAAGGTCGTATTGTTCATTCTGACTTTATAACGTATTGTTGTTCCTTTAAGTCATTAATGTAACATTACTGTTCTTTACAGAATGCTATCGCCATTCAATTACAGAGTAACCGGGTTGTAATATTCTTCAGTTGGTATTACTATATTCATCTATGGTTTATACTTCATTATGATTGCTGTTCAATTGACACCGCTGTTCCATTATGAATTGCAATCGTTATCTTTTATAACTGAGATCAATATTTGTGGTATCCGAGTCAGATTACTATTTCTCTTAATATCTATGTGTGCTGTGTGTGTTATTTATTTTAGTACTGTATATTCATAGTTGGCTCTAAGCATTGTTCTATATCTCATTACTAATTGGTTTCCATTCCATTTCTATTTGCTGTCTGATTTATTCTTAGAGTAAGGATTGCTCTTTGATTCCCGTAGGATACGATTGCTACCTTAATTTTCTTAGCATAAGGTTTCGCTGTGCATTAAGATTAGTTGCAGTTTCATTTCCTAGTTGTTGTTCAAATCATAGTTGCTGTTCCATTTCCTGTTATTTGCATTACCATTTCATTGAATGATCTGAAACTGTAGCGAGCATTGACATTTGTTGTCTAGTTCCCAGATTGATGATTTGTTCCTTGATTGTCTTCAGTTACATCAGTTTACAGAGGGATGAGTTATTGTTACTGTAACCTTGAATGATAATTTACTTAGTCTTCTAAATGCATGATTTAGGCTTTAAAGTGCTTTGCTGTAAGTACATTTTCTTTTAGCATCTGTTTACTCTTGTATTTTCTTGAGCACTATACTACTAACATTACTCTAACAAATGACCGCCTCAAACTGAGTACACTCTTTGAGATAACAAATCATTCCTGGATTGACAAGTTAATGTGAGGTAATTAGAGGTGAAAAAGGCCCTTTTTATGACTTGACAATCCTACTATATGATAGAAAGTTCATGAAGTTCCTGGGAAGTTTCAAATGCACTGGTTGGGACCTTATGTAGTCAAGGAAATTACAGATGGTGGCGCAGTTCAGCTCGTGAAGCTGAATGGGGAATTATTTACAGGAAGAGTCAATGGAATTCAATCGAAGTCATATCAAGGGGATCCTACCCATGTGAAATTACTACATGATAGCAGGATAATCATAGTACTCCAAGCAGCTACAAGGAAGTATGGGACTATAAACTACACTGCCCAAAGATTGGGAAAACAAAGTGAGAGGGTTGTGTGCGATGGAAGCCATAAGTGCACCAGGGGGAGCTGCGCCAAGAGAGTTACACCATGAAGCTTGGTGCCACATAGATGGGTCCAAAGATAGTCATTGGATGCATTGTAGTGGATTGGATGCTAAAAATCCCATTAGGAGGAGTGAGTAGGCTACATTTATGGCATAAATCTTTGGCAATCTACCGCCAAAGATGCACTTGTGATCAAAATTTGGAGGGAACGATCATATTTGAATTTGAAATCGCTTATAAATCTGACATGCTGGCCTATAGTAGAACACCTTTCCTTCTGAAAATCACTTGTTAATTTTCTTGCCTTCAGTCTATGAACCGAGAAGATTGGGAGGAACTTCTTTCATAACCAGGGTGCGCAAACTTGCTTGATTGGAGTCGTAAGATCATCCTTGAGAAAATGACGGATCCTACAGAAGCCGCTCACTCTGATGCCGCAACCCATAAAATTTCATCGACAATGGAGGCTACACCATCTGTGCCTATGGCACTGAGGTCACCTAGGCCTAAACCATATGTAGCTAAGGAAAAGTAGAATAAACCACAGGCTGTACAGGTGAGGAAATCATCGTGGAAGAACTTTACAGAGGTTTGATAGGAAGGTAAGATGGAAAAGTCTATAAAGCCACACAAACCCCTAGGTATTAATGAAGAGTAGGTGTGCGAAGGGGTTGAAGAGTTGGATGCTGAAGAGGGAGATCCTATCACTAGGCTCCCGAAGTATATCCCCCCCGTGAAAGGGAAAAGCGAAGGTACCCAAGGATCTCGATAACACTAAACTCAAAGTATTTACACCACTATAGCCAGAGAAAGTGCCATTTGAAGGCATGCTCTTAGGGCTTATTCCTACACTCAAAATGGTATATTTGGATCTAGTTGATCACAAAAAATTCCTGATGTTGGCAACAAACAAAATATGGTGAAGATATATTATGAGGAAGTTGGGGTCACTCGATTAGAGCCTATGAAGTGGGTCGCGGTGGTTTCAAAGCCCAGATTGGTGAATATTCTATGGGTACCACATTTCAGCTGAACCAATATGAACACAATGTGAATACACCAATTACTCACATTAGTTCATGATGGGTATCTCTGGTTGTGAGAACCCATCGCTATTATAGACATGATAATCAACCACATCACAAGTTTTCCCTATTAAGGGGTGGATCCAACCGAGGAGTTTGGTGGCAGGAGTAAGGAAAGAAACTCACGGAAGGAATGAAGATTGAGTTTGGCTTAGTGAAGAAGTTGAGCGGATACTCTATCCATTCCATAACAGACAAGGTAGTGCAGTTTTCCGCCTAGATTTTGGCTTTCAAGGTCATGAGAAAGTGTCGCGTAGATGAGGTGCCGGCACTAGTCATTTCCTTAGTTGCACAATGCACAAAGGGGGTGCAATACAACTGGGAACAGATTGTAGTACCTCTGCAAAGATTTTATGCTGAATTGTACTAAAGCATAGGACAACGACAAGGAATTCCACTATGCCTGGTTGTTGTTGCTAATTTCCCTAATTGCGTGGAGACTACCATAAGATGGTCAGTTCCTACCACATGATGATGATTTACGCAAGGCAGAGAAGTTGGCTTTGCTGTGGGCTACAAAGGATATGGAGAGGATCATGGAAATGAAGATATTTTGGTTGTTCATCGAGATGGAACTTTGCATGGTGATCAGCTAGAGGCCGTGGTTGTCACCTACCCTGCTTGAGAAGTTGGAGGTGTATGCAGAATTTAAAGTAGATTTTCACAATGTATCCATCCATTTGAGGCGAGATCCTAAGAAATTATGGTACAAGTTGTCGTACCTAGTCACCAATGCAGATGTACAGGAAGTTGTGGGAAAATGACTAGGTGAGTGGCGGTAGCCTTCAGATCTCGGCACAAGAACAAGTAAGGCTAGGGAAAGTTTCTCTGCGTAGACCACATCAGTGTAGAAAAAGAAAGAGGTTGAGCAGGCCACAACAACATAGAAAAATAAAGAGGCTGAGCAGGCTGCAGCTCCAGAGAAAGCAACACAGAAAAAGAAGGAAGTTGTTGCTAAGGCATTTGCTGACAAGGAGCATGCTGCGAAGGAGGCCACATTGGAGATTGAGGTGTCTTCTTCTCAACATCCTACAGACAAGGAAGGGTCCGAGGAGGAAGGAGGTGGGGAAGAGGAGGAGATCACTCCCTTTAAATTTTAGAAACAGAGCAAAAATGCCACTTTCGGGCCTAGAAAGAAGCAGAAGTCAAAAAATCACATCCATGTAGATCCAATGATCCTCCATGAGGGGGACTTGGATGAAATTGGAGACAAGGTATGCAATACAATGAATGAACTATGGCAAGAGTTTGAACAATAGTACTATCAGGCACTTGGGAACGCGCAGAAGGATCTGCACGATTTGTAGATTCAAACAAGTCGGCTATAGGAGAGCATGGGACAAGTGAGCAAGATTCAAGCAAGGCTGCAGCAAGCTAGCATGATGGTATTGGGCATAGAAAGGACTCTAGACCTCAGAGTTATATCGTTACCATAAGGATCACTGAGTTCATAGGTAGATGAAGCAAACACCCAACTCGGAAAGATCAAGGATGTGGGTGTCAACTTAGCTGCGTTACCTATTCAGACCCTCCACATGCTTCGTCAAGGGGTATCAAATGAGCTAAGGATTAGGGAGTAGCATGTAGTATCAATTATCATTGAGGTAAAGATGAACAATGATCATATTTTCGTAGAAAAGGCTCAGGTGTTGAAGGAAAAAGAAGAACTGACAGCGTGATGCTAGAGCTTGGAGGCAATAATTGCATTGGCATGTAAGATGCTACCAGAACTTCACATTCTAGAAGATGTAGAAGCAACGATAAAGATTCGAAAGTTGGATGTCACGGTCAGAGACTCGAAGGATGAGGTCGACTGAGTGAGATTTGTGTTCCAAATGAAGATCTCAAAGATAGAGTTAAAATTGCAACCAACCACTCCGCTAGAAGTTTGGGAGTAGCGCGAAGCAGCCATCAGGGAGAGAATGGGCACTTTGGATGTAGTAGTCATAGACTACACAATCTTAAAACATGCAATGGAACTATGGACCTCTTTGCAAGAGGACCCAAACCTGTAGAAAATTGGCACAGATATCTGGGAGATGCAGGGAATGTTTGATGAACTCAGGGTGACTTCGCACACTTTGGCACTGGTCCAGCACTTCACTCACTTGAGAGAATGAAAACAACTTCAAATGCATAATGAGGAGCTGCAAAGGAAAGAGACTGTCTTAAAGGCCAGAATACAACCATGGACATAGGAAGCCAACCAGCCTACTCTGTTAGTCCAAAAGAAGTTGAAGACACTCCAACAAACACAAAGGACAATGCATCTCGTGATGGAAGGCCCAACTACATAAAATATGGCAGAGGAAGTGCAGAAGGCCACAATGTAGGGTTATGTTGACTTACAGGTACTGGAGATAAATTCAACGACCTTCGCAAAAAGATCCATTCGCCAGCTGAGTGACTTGAGGGCGAGTCACCCAATTTATGTTGGGGGCCTGTTAGGAAGGGGTCCTTGGGGACAATTAAGTCAATTTTGGATAAATTATGTAGTTTCTTTTTGTAACGAATGTAAAGTCTCTGCAAAATGTGGAAAGTGGAGTGTGAAGCTAGTAGAAGTAAAAGGGGCTTTAGTCCCTTAGTTGGGCAGGTGATAGAGTTGTTTTGAGACTCACCCATGGTCCACAGACCATGGTATTGTAAAAAGGATACTATATAAAGTTGAGTCATAGCAAGTCTTACAAATTAACACTTGGCAAAGAATCATTGTAAGGGCAATGGGCTAAGGCAGGAAAGGTTTGTTCCCTGTACTTAGGTGAAAGGGGAAGGATCTTGTAGCTGAGTGCGTTGGGACCTTGGTAAGTTCATAAGCTGAGTGCGCGGGGACCTTGGTAAGTTCGCATGCTGAGTGCGCGGGTCCCTATAGCTGAGTGCACAGGGATAAGAAGTCTATAATTGAATGTTTATACTTAATAAAGACTGTTTTGAGATGATTTTGACGCATTTGTGCCTTGTTATTTACTTCTGCTAAAGTTTATGTATCTTCACTCTATGATATGTTTTATATGAATTAATGCATGTTTATTGCACGAAACTAGTAGATCTGTAATATTTATGCATGATACGTACAATTAATTACCTTCACGAAGATCTGTAATTCACTTAGATAGATTTGTAGTAGTTGTCTGTCCAGAAGGGATAAGGTTGTGTGAAGGTATATCTAAGCCGTAAGAACCTCAAGAAAATGTCACATGGGCCTCTATATGTAGAAACCTAGTTCCAGCATCCCCCAATACTACTTTGGATGAGATTGTAGCCTGCGCTATGCGGGTTGTTGCCAAAAGGGCTAGCAGTTACGGACTTTTTGGTTGGTGCAGTTAAAGCTTAACCTGGGTCATGCCCCATCAAGCCAACAGTTTGTGACTACCGTATCCGTGTGGACTACTCCACCGAAATTTGCGCAAATCCTATTGTGTTGTGTGTCTCTAACTAAGTTGGGACTATTCCCTTTTGATTTCAGACTCACTCTTACCCTCTCCCTTTACAATGAAGGAACTTAGACACAAGTTATAGTAAGTATTCACTAGGCACATGAACCTCACTGTTTGAAGACTATGTATACCACTCTCATGTGCTGACAAGCAAGAGATAAGTCATATCTTTAAGATAATGGCAACTAAGCCATCATACCAGATGGGAATCCTACATCAAACAGTGTGAGGTCTAGTTGGGACTTCATACTGGGGAGATCCCTTGAATGTTGGCAGGTCCTACACCGTCAACAGAACACCAGGATATTAGATGGAAACCCAATGTGCGAAAAACCCATCATTGTTGTCATCTTTTTCTTGTTATTTTATTAAAAGAAACTTCTTACAATCTTGTACCAACAAAGACTCTAAGCAACACACAATATCCTACCTACCAAAGGCTACAAACTTGTCTTATTTTCTAGCTTCTACTAGAAGGGAGCTACAACCCCATTTTTGAAGACTACTATTGTTGGGAAAAATATTGAGCGGGGGGGGGGGGGGGATCAATATTTGCAAATCAATAACTTTTTGCATTTCATATTCATATTTCTATACATGATTTTAATGAAATGATCATGTGTGTGCACGCGACTGTTCTTAAGAGAATGAGCATATATCCAATGAACTTACAATTCAGTTAATCCATCATATGTTTGTCCTCAACTAGTGCATTAGTACTTTGCTAATCATTAGATAAACATTAATCATGTGATGTAATAAATAAGCCATCACACATAAGAAACACATATGAACACCAAGATTTAAGGTGGAAACCCAATGCGGGAGAAAACCACTTGCTGGTGTTATCTCTGTCTTATTTTTAATATGAATAAAAGGTTGTTTATAATCTTGTACTGGCACATATTCATACCAGTATGTAGGAATCTACTTGAGCTACAACCTTCTCTTGTTCTCCAACTTCTACTAGAAGGGAGCTACAACCCCCTAGCTCTTGTATTGGCTGATATGTTTACCAGTACGTAGGCATCGACCTACAGAAGGCTACAACCTTCACTTGTTCTCCAGCTGCTACTGGAACGGAGCTCCAACCCCCTAGTTCTTGTATTGGCTAATATTTTTACTAGTATGTAGGCACCGACCTACAAAAGGCTAACACCTTCATTCTTCCTCCAGGGACCACGTTTCATAAATTTTCACATTGGATACTCTTGGTACACAACAATACAATATGTAGGCCACGTTTCGTCAAATTTTCATACTCAACCCATCTGTAACATTGAAGCTCAAAATCAAACATCATTGCAATACAACCATAAAATACATCTGCATTAACCAATCACTGAAACCCAATCATCAATCTCTGACATAACTGAAACCGAATCATCAATCTGTGAATCAACCACAATTAAATCAATCAATAACTGAAAACTCAATCAACCAACACTTAATAAAAATTCAACCAATCAACTGGAACAAACAGGTCACTGTAACCAATACACATATCTGAACTCAAAACACTGTATGAGCAACTAGAACCAACTGCAACCTCAAAAATCATATGTCAGAATGCATACGCTACTTCAATGAAGCCAACTTGCATGTATACGCTACTTTGTGTAACCCAACCTGTGAATACCTTTAAATATACTGAATCATAAAACTTCTGAACCATAAACTGTACCAACCAATGACATTATGAAGATCTACTATCATATTACAGAGTTCTAAATAGATAGCAGCAAATATCACTATTCTTACTCAATCAATCAATCAACAAGACTCAATCTCCTTATACAATCAATTTTACTTTCAGATCTAATGAAGACATCATTGACAAATAGTAGTAAAACAACAACAATGATTAGATAGATCAGTCATCTCTAAAAAATAAGCTTTTCTTCTACATACGCTACTTGGAAGTGCCAAACCAACATGTATACGTGCCTTCACCAAGGTGAACCAACGTATAGATCTGCAAATGATAACTTATAACTTCATAACTATTCCAGACTTCATATATACCCATATCATATCATTTAAAGTACAAAACATTTGTTAGTACTCAGATCTATATTATCCACTATCAGATCATATAATGATAAGTCATTTTAGGTCTTATGATCTTGATCATCATTAGAACTCATCCATCATCAAACACTCAAGTGCATACTTAGTCCAGATCAAGCAAAGAATTAGAAACCCATAACATGCATATTTTCATTTGATATAAATCTTCATAAGATATTCATTCCTTGCACTCTTTCACACTTTGATCTTCACCTCCTTATATACATAGATCCTTTTTCAATACCTCGGACCAAAACAAATTTAGAACCTATGGTATTCTTAGACGGGATGAAGTAACCTTAATTCTGCTCAATATTGTGAGCTAATACCATGGTATGGACCCTTGGTATTATTTAACCTTAATTTTCCATCCCATACACTCTTTTCCTCTCGTACAAGTGCATGCATACGTATATTCTCTTTTCGTTTTGTGTACCCGCTTGTATACGCTACTTGGACTAGGTGAAACAACGTATACAACTTAATGAAACTTAAAACATTCTTTTACTTAAATTTCTTGATTCTAATCTATAATCCTTTGTCCCATCATCCTATTCTTCTATGCCATTACTCTATTACCTCTAAATAGGCATGCTACAATGTGAGTTGTCATCATTATATTATTTCTGAAATGACTCCTTTGAACTACCCTGCATTTTGTCACATCTGTAAACACAACTGCCATGAATTATGTCACATCCTTTTTATATCTTTATCAAGTAGTCCATTCATCAAATGTTAGGAAACCAGCTCACAAAACGATAGAAAAGATAGATCAATGCCTTAGAATTCAACCTCTTCGAGGGGGAAACCTCCTTTACATTACACAAATGAACAATTCTTGGATGAAACAAATGACTAAACCTCCCTTCTATATATAGGAGTCTAACGGGTCACAATATAATCAAGTCGACCTAACAGTAATAACATAAGGGCACAACAATAAGAGTATTTGGTTTCTATGGGGCACACTGATAACAATATGGTGACAACAGGGGCACAATAATAACAACAAGGGATACAATGACAATAGTAATGGGGGAATCACTAGTATTATAGGGACCTAACATGCCCCTCTCCTTCTGAAAAGTGTTGTCCTAAATGCTTGACTATTTCTAGATGCTTCTGTATAAAATTCTCATCCTCCCATGTGGAATCTTCAGCGGTTAAATTCTTCCACTTGATGAGATACTCTGAAATTGATCGATTTCGTAGCTATCAAGTTCTTGTTTCTGTGACTGCTTCTAGTTCCAAAATGATTTTTCCTTCCTCATCAAGTTCTAGAAATATTGTTTGAACTAGGATCTTGTCACCTATAACCTTCTTTAAGCATGAAACATGGAAAAATGGGTGCACTCAGGAAGCTGTAGGGAGCTCCAATTTGTATGACATAGTACTAATCTTTTGCAACAGCTTGTACAGACCCTAATACTTTGGTGATAATTTATTATCCTTCTTAGCTTGCTTGAGGGACATTTGTTTATATTGTTGTAGCCGTAGGAATACCTAGTCACCTACATCAAAACTTCTTTCGCTATGATGTTGCTCTTCTTGTTGTTTCATTCTATTTTGCACCAACATGAGGTTATCCTTTAAGAGTTGGAGAACTTGTTGTTGATGCTTGATGTGATGTTCGACTGCTTGAACCTTAGAATTTTCTCTTAAATATGATGTGATGGATGGTGGATGATATCCACGAAGTGCCATAAATGGGGTCATTTTTGCTGCAGTATGGAAGGAAGTGTTATACCACCATTCAACAATTGGCAACCATTTGACCCATTGTGTCTGTTTATCAGATAAAAAGCAATGAATAGATCCTTCTAAACATTTGTTTACTACCTTATTTTTCCCATCATATTGAGGATGATAAGATGAGCTATGAGCTAACTGAGTACCGAGACAAGAAAATAATTATGTCCAAAAATTTCCAGTGAAAATGGGATCTATGTCGCTTACAATAATCTTTGGGTTTCCATGTAGATTTTGAATTGTGTCCATAAATGCAGTAGAAACTATAAAGACTTTAAATGGATGCCATAATGCACAAAAGTGTGCATACTTGGTAAGTTTGTCAACTACCACCATGATGACACTCTTTCCTTCAGACTTGGGTAAACCTGTGATAAAATCCATTGAAACCTCCTCCCAATGTTGGCTTGGAATGGATAAATCTTCTAATAGACCTCGGGTCTTAAATGTTTCAACTTTATTTTGTTGGCAACCAAACATTCTGCCACAAACATTTGAATATTGATTTAAGGCCATCCCAAAAAAATTCCTTCTTAACACTGTGGTAAGTTTTTAAAAATCCTGAGTGCCCTGCTAAGGGAGAAGTGTGCAATTCCATAAGAATATTTTGTTTGAGTTGGGAATTCTTACATAGGTATAAGTGATCTTTGTACCATAACGAATCATTTTTCCAGCTAAATGTATCAGATGTATTGAGATCTTGTTGTAACTTTTGAGTGAGTGCCTACACTTCTTCGCCACTATTCCATTCATCCCTTGGTTCATTTATCGAATCTGGTTGGATAATAGAAATGGCACAAAACAATGCTTCCACATCCTCATCCTTTTTTGAGAGTGCATCTATCACAACATTTTGCTTCCCTTTTTTGTAGATGATTTCAAAGTCATAACCCAACATCTTTGTTACCCATTTTTTTTGCTCTTCAGAGGATAATATTTGTTCTAAAAAGTATTTAAGACTATCATGATCCGGTTTTACCTTGAAGTGTCTTCCCATTAGGTAGGGTCGCCATTCCTTAAGTGCATGTAATATTGCCAACATTTCCTTCTCATAAGTATCTTTGTGTAAATACTTTCCTTTGATTGGACGACTTTCGAAAGCAATGGGTCTTTCATCTTGCATTAAAACAACACCAATTCCATTTCCCGAAGCATCACATTCCACAATAAAGGTTTTTGTGAAGTTCGGTGTAGCTAAGAATGGTGCTTGGCACATTGCCTCTTTAAGATGTTTGATTTCCTTTATTACTTTTGGAATCCATGAAAATGCATCTTTCTTCAATAATGTTGTTAGAGGTGCTGCTATTCTCCCATAATTCTTAACAAACTTGCGATAATACCCTGTCAACTCAAGAAATCCTTGCAGATGCTTTATGGATGTGGGTATTTTCCATTCCTTAATGGCTTTAATTTTTCTAGGTTCTACCTTAACACCTTTATGAGGTACAATATGACCCAGATATTCCACCTCTTGTACTCTAAAGAAAAATTTGGAGCTTTTTGCATATAATTGTTTCTCCTTCAATAGTTTGGGCACCTTGTCAACATGTTCAACATGATCCTTCCAAGACTTGCTGTAGATTAGTATATCATCAAAAAATACTAACACAAATTTTCTAAGGAAGGGTTTGAAAATGAATTCATCAAACCTTGAAATGTAGAAGGTGCATTGGTAAGGCAAAAAGGCATGACCAAAAATTCATAATTACCCTCATGAGTTCTAAATGTTGTTTTCAGAATGTATTTAGTCTTCATTCTTATTTGATGATATCTTGAACGAAGATCCAATTTCGTGAAGTAAATTGATCCATGCAATTCATCCAATAATTCATTAATGACAGGAATGGGAAATTTATCTTTAATAGTGAGCTTGTTGAGCTCCCTATAATCCGGACACATGTGGCATGATCCATCCTTCTTGTGCACCAATACTATTGGAGCTGAGAAAGAACTTTAACTAGGTTGAATTATACCAGCCTCTAGCATTTCTGCAACCATACATTCAATTTCACTCTTTTTGGCATAGGGATATCTGTACGGCCTAATGTTTGGAGGAACACTTCCTGGAATCAAATTAATAGCATGATCATGATCATATATAGGTGGGAGGCCTTTGGGAGTCTCAAATACCTTGGAATGATTTTCCAAGACTTTTTGAAGATCTGGAGAAATAGATGATTTCGATGTGGGAACCTCTAGCGAACATAATTGTGCAATTACGCCTCGTTGTTACTTCTTTAGAAGCTTTGTCATACCATTAGAGTTGATTATCTTTCCCAGTTTCCCTACAATACCCCTTAATTCAATTTCCTTTCCTTCTGCACAAAAGATCATGAAAAGTTCTTGAAAATTAAAATCTTTTGTACCAAATGATTTTACCCGTTGGACTCCTAGTATAACATCAGCACCACCCATTGGAATGGAAAGCATTGGGATATTCAATACATATTCTCCCATGGATAGCTTGATATTATCGCACTTTCCAGAGAAATTTATGGTTCCTCTACTTGCGACCATCACTTGACACTCTGGTGCTGGATATAGGAAGCAACTCAATTCCTTGGCTATCTTACAATGAATAAAATTGTGGGTACTTCCCGAATCAATCAACACTATTACCATTTTTTTCTTGATATGTCCTTATATATGGATAGTTTTAGGAGTGGCAATTCCAACCAATGCATTACCAGATATGGTCAGATTCATTTCTTCTTTATCTAGGGTTTGTTCCTAGAGTATATCCTCTTCTTTTGACATTTCTTGTTCCTTTTCTTCCTCATCTTCACAACCTATGTAGAACAATTTCTTCTCAGCGCACTTATGACCTTTAGTGTATTTTCTATCAGAACTGTAATAAAGCCCTTTTGCTCATTTTTCTTCCAGTTGTTGTGGTGTTAGCCATGTAGGTTGTGGAATGCTAGGGGCAACAAAAATTCCATATTTATAGTTGTGAGTGGTAGGTTTCCTGGTTGCCATAATTTTGCTTTCCATTTTTCTTTCTAACCTGAATGCCTTCTCCAATGAATTAGGTTCCAAAAGGTGAACCTCATGTTGGATATTATCCTTTAAAGTCCCTATGAACACATCAATCCTATGCTCCTCTGGAATATCTTTTACCCTTATGTTCAATTTTTGGAAGTCCTCAATGTGCTCCATCATTGAACCATTTTGTTTGAGATTTATCAATTGGCTAAAAAAGGTGTTGTTTTTTGTATCCTCATAATGTGCTATCATTTCTTCTGTAAAAATTTCCCAAGTGACAATTTGAAAACGAGAGCCAAGCCATCGATACCATACAAACTGATTTGGTTCCAAATATAAAGTTGCAATACGTACCTTTTGTGTGTTTTGCACATTATGGAGATCGAAAAATTGCTTCATCTGTAGTATCCATGTTCTGGGATCCTTGAAATCAAACTTCCTCATATCGATTTTTGGAACATGGTGGGTCTTCAATCCAAAATTAGAGTCTATGAAATCATGATTAACATTTCTTTTGTTCTCATCATGAGTTTCCTTTACTACCCTTTCACCATTAGTAACCATTTCTTGTAGCAATTTATTCAAATTTATCTTCAATTCGTCCATCTTAGCATCCATGCCATTCATCTTAGCATCCATGCCATCCATATTAACTTGAATGCCATTCGTATTAGCTTCCATGCCATTCATCTTAGCTTTAGTTACCTTTTGTGAGAGTGAAATTTGTTGTACTTGGTCTTGTAATTTTGATATATCATGTTGCATTTCTTCCTCTTCTTCACAAGTCATGCTACAACTTTTAGGTTTCTTACTAGGTGTTTCCATTTTCTTTCTTCGGGGCATCAATTAATGCTAATAATTCTTCACTATTCCCTTTGAATTCCTTCAAACTAATTTTTCAAACAAATCTTATGCAAAATTTAAAAAAAAAACTACACATCTTTTTTTCACTTGGTAAGAGCTCGATATTGAATCTATTGTATCTCTGTAACTGCGTATCTTGAATATCTGAAATCACGTCCTATAGTAGCCCTTTGAATCCTATTTCTAACCCCACAAGTCTAACCAAGATTGGATTCTCCAAGGAAGAGTTATGCCAAATATCCCACGGTGACCTGATTATAGACTAGTTCAGTAGAGAAAACTTGTACGAAGTGCCCCGTGTCACTGTTTTGACCTTAGTACATGAAACTAATATACGTAAAACTACAGGTCGTTGTCTTTCTAAAAATTCTTATGCAATTTCAATATGATGCTCAGAACAAAAGTTATGATAATTTTCCCCAGGTCACTTGTTTGGAATGTAATTTGGGAGTCTGCAAAAACCCTAACTTCCTCAAATAATATCTCTGAAAGTATAGAGGGACAAGCTCTGTGTTGGGTCCCTATAATACTAGTGATTACCGCATTACTATTGTAGTTGTATCCCTTATTAATATTGTTGTGCCCCTATTATCCCCATATTGTTATTACTATGCCCCATAGAATCCCTCTATTGTTATTTTTGTGGCTTTATATTATTATTGTTTGGTCGGATGGGTTATATAGTGACTCCTTAGACTCCTATATATAGAAAGGAGGTTTTTTCATTTGAATGATCCAAGAATTGTTCATTTTTGTAATTTAAAGGAGGTTGCCCCCTCGAAGAGGCTGAATTATAAGGCGTTTATGTATCTTTTCTATCTTTTTCTTGAGCTGGTTTGATAACATTTGGGATCAGAGCTTTGGATTCTAGGGTTTCGCTGCTCCAAACAGGTCATCATGGAATTTTCGCTATAACATTTTTTCTACGATGTTTCAGAAGCTAAAAAAAAACCCATTTGAGAAGAAATCATGCTGAATCTCGAGTCCGTATTTCAGAGCTTTTCACGCTATATTTGCGGAGATATGATCTGAGGAAGTTGGTCTTTTTGTAGACTCCTGAATTACATTCCGAACAGGCGACCTGGGGAAAATCGTCATAACTTTCTCTCTGAGCATCGAATTGAAATTTCATAAGAAGGTACTAAAAGAGGACAGACTGTAGTTTCTTGTATATATTTTTCAGAGCCAAAGGTTGAAACAGTGACTCATGGCACGTCGTACAAGTTCGCTCTACTGAACTAGTCTATAATCAAGTCACTGTCGGAGATTTCGCATAACTCTTCCTTGGAGAATCCAATTTGGATCACATTGGTGGCGTTGGAAAGAGGACACAGAGGGCTACTTCAGGTCACAATTTCAGAACTGGATGATCTAAAATTACAGAGATACATCAGAGGCAATATCTAGCTCCTACAAAGTGAAAAAAGGTGTGTAGATTTTTTAAAGTTTTGCTTAAGCTTGGTTTGAAAATTTATTTTGAAGGAATTCAAAGGGCATAGTAGAGAATTATTATCGGTAAATGATGCCCTGAGGAAAGGAAATTCAAACACCTAGTAAGCAACCTGAAAGCTCTAGCATGACTCATGAAGAAAAGGAAGAAATGCTACATGATATATCAAAATTACAAGACCAAGTGCAACAAATGTCACTCTCACAAAAGCTAATAGAAGCT
This sequence comes from Pinus tabuliformis, assembly GCA_031772625.1. Classification (NCBI taxonomy): domain Eukaryota; kingdom Viridiplantae; phylum Streptophyta; class Pinopsida; order Pinales; family Pinaceae; genus Pinus; species Pinus tabuliformis. Next base: position 1,521,182,739 of record CM062819.1, on the reverse strand, counting down.
AGGATAAAGGGCGTGGAAGCTAAAATGGATGATTTGAAGATAGATTTGAAGACAGATTTGAAGAGAGACATGGCAGATTTGAAGACAGATTTGACAAATTTTCTACAAGAAATACTTACTAATGGTGAAAAGGTAGTAAAGGAAACTCATGATGCGAACAAAAGAAATGTTAATCATGATTTTTTAGACTCTAATGTGGGATTGAAGAGCCACCATATTCCAAAAATCAATATGAGGAAGTTTGATGGCAAGGATTATGCAACATGGTTATTACAGATGGAGCAATATTTTGATCTCAATAATGTGCAAAACACACAAAAGGTACGTATTGCAACATTATATTTGGAACCAAATTAGTTTGTATGGTATCAATGGCTTTTCTCTCGTAAAAAAATTATCACTTGGGCAATTTTTACAGAAGAATTGACAACACATTATGAGGATACAAAAAGAAACACTTTTTTTAGCCAATTGATAACTATCAAACAAAAGGGTTCAATAATGGAGCACATTGAGGAGTTTCAAAAATTGAACATAAGGGTAAAAAATATTCCAGAGGAGCATAGGATTGATGTGTTCATAGGGACTTTAAAGGATAATATTCAACATGATGTTCGCCTTTGGGAACTTGATTCATTAGAGAAGGCATTCAGGTTAGCAAGAAAAATGGAAAGCAAAATTATGGCAACCAGGAAGCATACCACTCACAACTATAAAGATGGAAGTGTTGTTGCCCCTAGTCTTCCACAACCTATAAGGTTGACACCATAACAATTGGAAGAAAAAAGAGAAAAAGGGCTTTTTTATAGTTGTGATAGCAAATACACTAAAGGTCGTAAGTGTGTTGAGAAGAAATTATTCTACATAGATTGTGAAGAGGAAGAAGAAAAGGAGCAAGAAAGGTCAAAAGAAGAGGATATACTCCAGGAACAAAGCCTAGATAAAGAAGAAATGAATCCGACCATATCTTGTAATGCGTTGGTGGGAATTATCACTCCTTAAACTATCAAGATAGAAAGACAAATCAATAAGAAAAAGGTAATAGTGTTGATTGATTCAGGAAGTACCCACAATTTTTTCATTGTAAGATAGCAAAAGAATTGAATTGCTTCTTATATCCAGGTCCAGGGTGTCAAGTGATGGTTGCAAATGGAGGAACAATAAATTGCTCTACAAAGTTCCATAATATCAAGCTATCCATGGGAGAATATGTATTGACTAGCCCAATGCTTTCCATTCCAATGGGAGGTGTTGATGTTGTACTAGGAGTCCAATGGCTACAATCCTTGGGTATAATAGCTTTTAATTTTATAGAACTTTTCATGAAATTTTCTGTGGAAGGAAAGGAAACTGAATTAAGGGGTACTGCAGGGAAACCAGGAAAGATAATTAGCTTTAACGGTATGACAAAGCTTCTAAAAAGGGAACAAAGAGGTGTAATTGCACAATTATGTTCGCTAGATGTTTCCACATTGGAATCATCTATTTCTCTAGATCTCCAAAAAGTCTTGGGCAATCATTCCAAGGTGTTTGAGACTCCCAAAGGTCTCCCACCTATTCGTGATCATGATCATGCTATTCATCAGATTCCAGGAAATGTTCCTCCAAACATCAGGCCGTACAGATATCCCTATGCCCAAAAGAGTGAAATTGAACGTATGGTTGCAGAAATGCTAGAGGCTGGTATAATTCAACCAAGTCAAAGTTCTTTCTCTGCTCCAGTAGTATTGGTGCAAAAGAAGGATGGATCATGGCACATGTGTCCGGATTATAGGGAGCTCAACAAGCTCACTATTAAAGATAAGTTTCCCATTCCTGTCATTGATGAATTACATGGATCAATTTACTTCACCAAGTTGTATCTTCGTTCAGGATATCATCAAATCAGAATGAAGACTGAAGACATTCCGAAAACAACATTTAGAACTCATGAGGGTCATTATGAATTTTTGGTCATGCCTTTCGGCCTTACCAATGCACCTTCAACATTTCAAGGTTTGATGAATTCCATTTTCAAACCATTCCTTAGAAAATTTGTGTTAGTATTTTTTGATGATATACTAATCTACAACAAGTCTTGGAAGGATCATGTTGAACATGTTGACAGGGTGCTACAACTATTGGAGGAGAAACAATTATATGCAAAAAGATCCAAATGTTTCTTTGGAGTACAAGAGGTGGAATATCTAGGTCATATTGTATCTCATGAAGGAGTTAAGGTAGACCCTAGCAAAATTAAAGCCATTAAGGAATGGAAAATCCCCACATCCATAAAACATCTACGAGGATTTCTCGAGTTGACAGGGTATTATCGCAATTTTGTTAAGAATTATGGGAGAATAGCAGCACCTCTAACAACATTATTGAAGAAAGATGCATTTTCATGGACTCCAGAAGCAACAAAGGCCTTCGAGCATCTTAAAGAGGCAATGTGCCAAGCACCGGTCTTAGCTACACCAGACTTCAAAAAAACCTTTATTGTGGAATGTGATGCTTTAGGAAATGGAATTGGTGCTGTTTTAATGCAAGATGAAAGACCCATTGCTTTTGAAAGTCATCCAATCAAGGGAAAGTTTTTACACAAAGCTATTTATGAGAAGGAAATGTTGGCAATACTCCATGCACTTAAGAAATGGCGACCCTACCTAATGGGAAGACACTTCAAGGTAAAAACGGATCATGAAAGCCTTAAATACTTTTTGGAACAAAGATTATCCTTTGAAGAGCAACAAAAGTGGGTCACAAAGATGTTGGGTTATGACTTTGAAATCATCTACAAAAAAGGGAAGCAAAATGTGGTGACAGATGCACTCTCAAGAAGGGATGAGGATGTGGAAGCATTGTTGTGTGCCATTTCTATTATCCAACTAGATTGGATAAGAAAATCAAGGGAGGAATGGAAGAATGATGAAGAAGTGTGGGCACTTATTCGAAAGTTACAACAAGATTCCAGTACGTCTGATACATTTAGTTGGAAAAATGATTCGTTATGGTACAAAGATCGCTTATACCTCTGTAAGAATTCCCAGCTAAAACAAAAGATTCTTATGGAATTGCACACTTCTCCCTTAGGAGGGCACTCAGGATTTTTAAAAGCTTACCACAGGGTTAAGAAGGAATTTTTTTGGGAGGGCCTTAAATCAGATATTCAAAAGTTTGTGGCGGAATGTTTGGTTTGCCAACAAAATAAAGTTGAAACCATTAAGACACCGGGTCTATTACAACCTTTATCCATTCCAAGCCAACATTGGGAGGAGGTTTCAATGGATTTTATCACAGGTTTACCCAAGTCTGAGGGAAAGAGTGTCATCATGGTGGTAGTTGACAGACATACCAAGTATGCACACTTTTGTGCATTATCACATCCATTTAAAGCCAGTACAGTTTCTACTGCATTTATGGAAACAATTCAAAAGCTACATGGAAACCCAAAGATTATTGTAACTAACAGAGATCCCATTTTCACTGGAAATTTTTGGATAGAATTATTTTCTTGTCTTGGTACTCAGTTAGCTCATAGCTCATCTTATCATCCTCAATCTGATGGGAAAATGAGATAGTAAACAAATGTTTGGAAGGATATCTTCGTTGCTTTGTATCTGATAAACAGACACAATGTGTCAAATGGTTGCCTCTGGCTGAATGGTGGTATAATACTTCCTTCCATACAGCAACAAAAATGACCCCATTTATGGCACTTTATGGATATCAGCCACCATCCATCACATCATATTTAAGAGAAAATTCTAAGGTTCAAGCAATGGAACATGACATCGAACATCAACAATAAGTCCTCCAACTGTTAAAGGATAACCTCGTGTTGGCACAAAATAGAATGAAACAACAGGCATATCAACATCGTAGCGAAAGAAGTTTTGATGTAGGTGATTGGGTATTCCTACAGCTACAACCATATAAGCAAATGTCCCTCAAGCAAGCTAAGAAGGATACTAAATTATCACCAAAGTATTATGGTCCGTACAAGGTGTTGCAAAAGATTGGTACTATGGCATACAAATTGGAGCTTCCTGTAGCTTCTAGATTGCACCCAGTTTTCCATGTTTCATGTTTAAAGAAGGTTATAGGAGACAAGCTCCCAGTTCAAACAATATTGCCAGAACTTGACGAGGAAGGAAAAATTATATTGGAGCCAGAAGCAGTCACAGAAACAAGAACTTGACAGTTACACAATCGATCAATTTCGGAGTATCTTATCAAGTGGAAGAACTTATCTGCTGAAGATTCCACATGGGAGGATGAGAATTTTATACAGAAGCATCCAGAACTACTCAAGCGTTGAGGAAAACACTTTTTTGAAGGAGAGGGGCATGTTGGGTCCCTATAATACTAGTGATTACCACATTACTATTGTAGTTGTATCCCTTATTGATATTGTTGTGTCCCTATTGTCCCCATATTGTTATTACTGTGCCCCATAGAATCCCTCTATTGTTATTTTTGTGGCTTTATATTATTACTGTTTGGTCGGCTAGGTTATATTGTGACTCCTTAGACTCCTATATATAGAAAGGAGGTTTTGTCATTTGAATCATCCAAGAATTGTTCATTTATGTAATGTAAAGGAGGTTGCCCCCTCGAAGAGGCTGAATTCTAAGGTGTTGATGTATCTTTTCTATCTTTTACTTGAGCTAGTTTCATAACAGTCTGAAATTTGGATCCGAAGTTAAGAATGATTTGGGCTCAAATGGGTTTTTGTTTTAGCTTCTGCAACTTCGCAAAAACAAAGTTATAGTGAAAATACCACAATGACTTGTTTAGAGCAACGAAACCCTAGAATCCAAAGCTCTGATACCAAACGTTAGGAAACCAGCTCAGAAAAAGATAAAAAATATAGATCAACACCTTAGAATTCAGACTCTTTGATGGGTAAACCTCCTTTACATTACAAAAATGAACAATCCTTGGAATATATAATTGACTAAACCTCCCTTCTATATATAGGAGTCAAAGGGGTCACAATATAATCAAGCCAACTTAACAGTAATAACATAAGGGCACAACAATAACAATAGTTGGTTTCTATGGGGCACACTAATAAAAATATGGGGACAATAGGGGCACAATAATAACAATAAGGGATACAATGACAATAGTAATAGGGGAATCACTAGTATTATAGGGACCTAACAACCCGCTTGTATATGGTACTTGGACTAGGTGAAACAATGTATACAACTTAATGAAACTTAAAACATGCTTTTTCTTAAATTGCTTGATTTTGATCTATAATCCTTTGTCCCATCATCTTGTTCTTCTATGCCATTTCTCTATTACCTTTGAATAGACCCGCTACAATGTGAGTTGTCATCATTATATCATTTCTGAATTGATTCCTCTGAACTACCCTGCATTTTGTCACACCTGTAAACACAACTGCCATTAATGGGTCTGTAAGAGCTAAGAGCGAAGAGTCTTAGCATAGGAAAAAGACTCTGCAGCTGTGTGCGTAGAGTCCTAGGGTAGAAGTCCACAGCTGAGTGCACAGAGCCCTGCAGCTATGTGCGCAGGGAAGTTAGAGTCTGTACTGAAGACCTGAACCATCAATAAATAGAATTATTCTAGAGATACCTGTGTATGAGCTCTTTTACTTCTATTATGAATGTATGCGGTTATGTTATGTTGAATACTGAGTTTATGATTTAATGCTATATTGATGCACGAATCTATGTGTTTTACTTTTTCATATAAGAATATCTATTTACGCGAAGATAATTATAATTCATATTGAAGTTATCCAATACTTAAGCTAATCTGGGTAGACACGGAAGTAGGGTTAGTTACAGAGGCATGTAAGTGTCTGAATTTCCTATTTAGGGTACGCGAAGGATGATCATAGAACTTTGCGAAGGTCTCAAAGCTGAGTAAGAGAAGTATATCGATAAGCCCTAAAGGGCTTATCAGTCTGTGTGAAGGAAGGGTTAGGGTATCAAATGACATCACAACTATCTAAGGGTGCAAAAACTTGGTTCCTTCATCCCCCCATACTGCTTCGTGTGAGACTTCATTCCGTGCTCCGCAGATTGATGCTGAAAGGACCAATAGTGTAGGGATTTGCTTGGCTAATTAACACTAAACTTGGTGGTGGGCTCCAGTATTGTAGCAATAATGCTACAACTCCTGGGGCTTCCTATCTCTAATTTTATCAACCCAGTAGTTCGTACAAACTTGGAAGCGACGGTGCTGTATGCACAAGTACTAGCTCTTGTCGCAACTGTCACTTGGTCAGCTCGCACAAGTCCGCTAGGGCTCAAGCCAACTTCTATATGCTCTCAGAAGAAGCTTTCTAAATGATGGACGAAGGCTATCACAAAGGAAATTAATCTACTTTGCAAAAATGAACTGAAAGCCAACCAAAACATGGAAACCCTAGTAAACCCTAATCTGACTAGCTTAATCTCTATGATGCAATGGTGGAAATGCAAATGTCTAAGAATGATGCCATTACTGCTAGTGATATGAAATGCATGAACTTAAACTACTTCCATTGAAAAGAACATTGTTTTTGTATTTTTGCTTAAGTGGTTGGAGTGATTATGATTTTGTTTCTTATTAGGGTTTGGCTGTGCAGAGGTGGTGCGAAGGGAGAGAAAGCTTGGGAAAGGTCAGGAGGGCTAGGAGAGGTCCTAGGGGATCCCTAGCATCAGTCCACAGAAGTCCACAACGTTCAGGTGCTCGGCAACCGAGTTTGCAGGCTTCTACAGGATGTCTGCAGGGGATCCTACAGGAAACTCAGGAATTCTACAGGAAGGCTGCTAACTTCGACAGGATGTTCTACCGTGGGAGTTTTGGGTGATAGTGAAGTGATGGAGCGGTATGGGTGGATAGGTAAGATGGAGATGGAGCTTGTGATGGCTCAGGGGCAGAGCAATAAGATGGAGAAAGAGTGCATGAAGTTGGTTGGTGGATAGAAGGATGGAAGCAACGAAAGGTCAAGAAAATGGAGCTACGTGGGCAATGGAAGAGTTGGAAGGTAAACAAGTTGAACAGAGGTCGACTAGGTGGCTTTAGGCATGGTTAAGAAGAAGAAGAAGGAAATGGAATGATACTGAGGAGTGTAAATAAAACAAATTGCTTATGTCTTGCACCAAAAACGAGAATCCATTAACCTGTGCTACCTGTGCTATTAAAGCAATGAACAACAATGTAAATCGTGAAGAGAAGTCGTGCATGGAGTTGGAATGAAGAAGTATTGCTCAAGATCAGAGTGCATGGATGGATCTATAATCAAAATGACTATGTTGCAGCTTGCATAAAGGTAAAAAAGACTGCGTTTTTTGGTGGTTGGTACAGACTGCACCCCAATCTCTAAACAGAGATGGCAGTGAAGGCACTATCAACCTTTTCTTGGAGCTCCAATGAATTACAATCCTCCTATTCAAATCTAAGCAACTGAAAGTGATTTAACCATAAGCTAATCCTACTCAATCTCATTAAAGAAATCAAATCAGCAGACTGTGTTCTTGAAATGCATGTCAAAACAACGAAACAAAGTGCTGAAAAGAAAGGCAAATAATACTACAAAGAAGAGGAGGTCTATTTCTCCCTTAAAAGCTCAGAATTAGATCCAAATCTGCTTGCCTTTATTCATAATCAAGAGTCTAATGTCATGCCAAAACTGGCTTACAAAAACAAACACCGAGCTGTAGCTCGTGCTCAGAAATTACAATATTAGTTCAAAAGTTCAAAAAGCTCCTATCAAAGGCTACGGCCTTCATATTTATACACAATGAAGATCAAGCTGGCTTCCTCCATTCGTGGAGCTTGGCTATCCAACTGAAAGTCAAACTGCTGATCCTGTAGAATCCGTTGGCTGCCTTTAAGCTCGGTGGGGAGAGCTGTTGGAGCTCTTGAGTTAAAGTGAAAATCACGAGGAAGGTCATCAAGACTGTGGACAACCTCCCTATGAACCCGCAATGTCACCTTTGCTGTCTCCTTGTCTCCATTTGCGTGGTCTTTTGCTCTCTTTAATGCCAAAAACCTGAAATCATCATGTATTAGCCACATAGATATAATGCCTGCCCTTCTTCATACAAATAACACGAATATACTAAGAAATGAATGCATAAGTGATAAAAGATGAATGGTTGAGCAAGGTAAGTACGCCAAATGAGCCCAAATTGTACCAAAAATTGGGGCTCATCACTTGGGTCAGGGCCCATCAAGACAAAAAATGGTTCTGTTGCCAGGACCGGGATCTGCATAATGAGATGTGTGATGTCGCGTCACTGGAATCCAACTAAGAAGGAGATCAAAGACTGGTTGCATATAAATATCCACGAATTCGTGGCATAAGAGAACAGGAATCCACAATTGACAAAAGAACAGTGCTTGGACATATACCTGTGAATGAATATACACGAGACCTTCTTCTATTCCTTCCTGGTTGAGTTGTACAAGTGGATCATGAAATTTGTAGATGACCAAGGAAGGTGGAGGCTTGACAGTCCGATAGTCTGGACCTCGGAGTTAGTGCGGAGATTAGAAGCCTATGAAGATAAGATCACACGCGCTGCTGATCATTGGCTCAATCGTATCATAGGATGGTTCATGATAGAGTTCGAAATTGATACCTCTGTTAGTTACAGTGATGCAGAGAATTGCTTCTTCAAGGGGCTAGGAGGTAAGTATTTAAAGTCCTTAAATACTTGGATTAAGATGCTCTTGTGTGAAAAGTAGGTTATGCAGCTACCTTGATGTTTTGGGCTACACGAAGTGGAAGGACATTCAAGAACAAAGGGAAAACAAGCCCTGAATATAACCCGCTAATTGAACCTCCTCTGAGTGACGACTAGGAAGCAACACAGGCATCTCTGTAGAGCATTGTTTAGTTGATAAAGCAAGGGTTCTCGCGAATACCGCATCCATCCACAACACCTCCATCTTCACCTCCGCCGCATACACCTTTGCCTACACCACTACCACCTCTACCACCATTCAATATGGTGAACTCAGTAAAGCTACATGTGTTCAAGGGCATGAAAAATGAAGATCTAGACTAGTTTTGGTTCATCACAAAGGATGTATGGGAAGCTCAGGGTATCACGGATGATCAAATGAAGAAGGAAACATTGGTTAGTGCTTTGTAGGATCACACACTAACGTGTTACATTAAGTACTACATTGATAACTTGATGCCCGCGTTGGCAGATATCCAAACCACGTTGAATAAGGAATTAAATAGACCTAAGTTTGAAGCACAACCAATTGTGGGATTCAAAGAGATCATGATGAAGCCTGGTGAGACACCCTGAGATCTGGGTCAGAGATTTAAGTGTACAATCTGCAAAGCTAACATGAATCTGACTGGTGGGCAGCACTGTGAATGGTTTGTGGCTCCAGTCTTGGCTCATCTAAGGGTTGCGCTATAACAACAAAAGATTGGGAACCAGGCACAAGCCCTGGAAATTGCGATGAGATTTCACAAGACACTGATGCAACATGCTAATATGGGGGTTCAATAGATTCATGCATAGTTGCAAAACCTTTGCTTAGAAATGGAGAGTTTGAAGAAAGATAGAACATCTCGGCCCGAGGTGCATGAAGAAGTTTGGTGCATGAAGTTCAAAATCCGGGGGCATGACAAAGATCACTATCAAGTTTTCGCAAATTATGTTGTAGCAGGGTGATCAATGCCTCTGAGGCTGGAAGCTCCAACAGGGCTGAGTATAGGGCCCACGCTATGGTGTTCTATCTTTCAGGTAGTTGGAAAACATGTGACAGAAAATTTCCATTTGCTGCAGAAATTCGTACAGACATCGCAACAACTCTTTTGCAACTTCTGTCAATCGGTGGGTCATGATGAGCGCAATTGTTGTAGTTACAAATTAATGATGGATAGAACGCCTGCATATAGGGTATAGGAAGAAACTCGGCCTCTAGACAAAGGCACTGGGAAAGCGTGAGGCAAGTATTAGGGGCGCAGACAAGGCCGAGGTGGAGGAGGACCTGGTAGAGGTCGGGGACAGGTCATTTGTTACAACTGTGAGGGACCAGGACACTACGCACGAGACTGCCCAAATTGAACTTGTCTGTCATGTCGCTATTGTACTCATTTTGACCATGCAACAGAAGGTTGCTCGATATTGCTAGTTAAGATACGTGAAAAGTGGGTGCAGCCTCAGAAGCCGACTCAGAACCTACAGATGATGAGGGTTGAGCCTCGTGAAGAGGACCCCAAAGTAAATATTGTGCTGCAGAGTGGAACGACGACTGGTAAAGATAAGGGGAAGCAGCCTAAAGAAGGTGAGTGCATCCACAAAGCACCATAAAAAGAGATTGGGTTTGATATAGAACGCATAAGAGAAACGTTTATGGAAGCAAAGAAAAGCTTCGTCGAGGCCTCTCCCTCAGGAAGTTAGGAGAAGCCGGTTGAAGAAATGGACCCCTCCATGATTACTACCTTCTTAGGAACCTGTATGAAGCTATTGCACGATAGCAAGGCTATGAAGGGACTGTAAGAGCTGATCAATAGGTGCACTGGGAAGGAAAACGCTACTGACGAACTGTATGTAGTCAAGAAGATTGGCAGGCATAAGGTGAGAACGTGGCGTGAGATGAGGCTCACTACACAAATAAGAGAATATGAGATGGATCAAATTATTCTAGACATGGGGTCAGATGCGAATGTCTTGCCTAAATAGACATAGGAGAGGATGGGGAGACCTGCGCTACAATGGTCTCCGATTGAGTTAAGAATGGCGAATCAACAGAAAATCATTCCCATGGGAAGATTGCAGGGAGTAACGGTTGATATTAAGGGCGTGAGCACATTAGATGATTTTGAAGTAATAGAGATTTTGGATGACAACAATCCCTACCCCGCACTCCTTGGAATCGATCGGGCCACTGACATGAATGGGGTAATAAATTTGAAGAAGTGGAAGATGATATTTGAAACAAAATCGCTCTGCGCAGTGATGCCCCTGGACCCTGCAGAAGAACCATGCTATACTGAACTAGTCTGTGATTATGAAAGTGATGACAATTTGGACCATATTTACAAGATAACGAGGTGAGATCAAGATTGGATGATTCTGACAGCATATGGGCGTATTTCATGGGACCGTGAAAGTTCCTGCACATCAGATTGAAATGAAGAGTTGGAGCACTAGTAGAATCGACTGCATGAAGTATCTATGTTGCGCTATAATATGATGACCAATTCATTGCACTGTGTATCGTCAGAGGTCAGAAATATACCTTACTATGATGGTTTAACTGATGTTGATAACTTTTTGGATGCATTCGAGAGAGAAGTGCCAAAGAAGCATCACTTCTAGGCCTTGAATTGGGCATTGCGAACTATGCCTGTGAGATGGTGGGGCACACACAGTGACAATTTCGATGATTAGTGCATGTACATAAAGATGATGAGGGTGAGGTTTGGACAGCCACAAGTGTGACTAACAAAAAAATATGATGGGAGGAATGAAACACGTGACCATTTGGCCAAATGGACTAAAATGTATGGAGTGGAGCCGTAGCTAAAGTGGGTACATTTGTTTTGTCATACATTGGTACTTAGAGACAGAGCTCCACCATGACACTAAAGAATGGGATGTTTTGCGCCAAGGATTTTTGATGACGTTCAGCTTTAAGGATGGATTTGAATGTATTGATGAAGCATTATAGGAGGTCAAGGTAGTGATCTTCAGGATACTAAAGAATCCTCTCGATTTGATTCAAATCGATTGGACTACCCAGTTGAGCCACGCACTGGAGTGCTACAATGTGATAGGGGAAGAAGAAGATGAAGATCCAAGGAAGATTAATATTCCAAAAACTAAAGGTCACTGTGAAGTTGAAGGACCGTAACTATAGAATCTAGACATCACCACACGACTCAAAATTAGACAGGTGAACATTGGCATGGACGCAGAGTTGAAGTTTGCAAATATTGGGGACTACTGAGATGATGCAACAATAGATAAGGTCGTTGAATTGCTTTGCGAATATCAGGATTAGTTCCTCATGAAGCTTTAGGATCTGAAAGGGATAATAGGGGACTTGGGTGTCATGAATATCACTCTAAAACCAGACATGAAGCTAGTTAAGCAAAGGCCTTACCACTTCAACCCAAATTATAAAGAAAGGGTTTGCTTGGAGTTGGATAAAATGCTTGCAGTCGGCATTATTGAGCCAGTAGAAGAATCTAATTGGGTAAGCCCAATAGTCATCCAAGAAAATAAATAGAAGGATGAGATACAAATATGCATAGATCTCAGGAAGTTGAATGATGCTTGTGTGCATAATCCTTTCCGAAATCTGTTCACAGATGAGGTGTTGGATAATGTTGGAAGCCAGGAAGCATATTCATTTACTGATGGGTTCTCAGGGTACCATCAGATCAAGATTACACTGGAGGATAGAGGTAAGATGACCTTCGCAACTGAATGGGGATGCTTCCAGTATACTATGATGCCTTTTGGGTTGAAGAACATGTCGACAATATTCTCGCGCGTAGTCATCGTAGCGTTCAAAGATTTCATTCAAAATTTTCCGGAGCTATACTTTGATGATTGGACAGTGTTTGGACTGGTAAAGTGCTATGTAACAAGTCTACGCTTGATGCTGGATACATGCGAGAGGTACTAGATTGCACTCAATAGGAAGAAATGTTTGTTCTATGTCCCTTTTGGGATCTTGTTGGGTCATGTGGTATGCAGACAAGGCTTGATGGTAGACCCTGCGAAGATTGTGGTTACAATGAATTTGGAGGCACCAAGACGTGTGAAACAGCTACGCGCAACGTTGGGGCATACAAGTTACTATTCAACAACAGAGCACTAAGGTTTGGCTGTGGTATACGTGCTCCAGAAGTTTAGGGACTACTTTCTAGGTGCACACTTTAAGATGTATACAAACCATTTTGCATTGAAGTACTTGGTGAACAAGCCTGTGTTGGGGGGGGGGGGGAATATGCAGATGGTTGTCGCTGTTTCAGGACTGTGATTTTGAGGTTATTGTGAAACTAGGACGATTGAATTCCGGATCGGATATCTGCCATGCATTGAAATAGGAGAGGAGCCTACTAATTTGGAGTAAGGACTACTTGAAATGCATCTCTTTGTGGTGCATGTCGCGGATAATTACTTTGAAGATATTATACACTTTTTGACGATGGGAACGACTCCAGAAGCATATACTAGCCAACAAAAGAAGGAATTGGTGGTGCGCACGACATAATTTTCTGTCATTGCAGGAAAATTGTATAAAATGGGATCAGATGAAGTACTGTGACGTTATGTGCCAAAAATTGAATGAAACAACATCCTCCTTGAGGCTCATAGAGGAGCCACGGGAAGAAATTATGCGGGAAAAGCAACCGCGTAGAAGATTCTACACACCGGGTTGTGGTGGCTGACACTGCATAAGGATTCAAAAGCGTATTGTAGGGCATGCAATGCATGCCAAAGGACTGGCAGAACATCGTGGAGGGATGAGCTGCCTATGAATCCACAGATATTGTTACAACCATTCAAAAAGTGGGTGATTGATTTTGTAGGACTAATTCAGCATCCACGAAAGAAGATTGGTGCATAGTACATTATCACTGCGACTAAGTATTTAACCAGATGGGTGGAGGTATAGCCTGTGAAGGACTATAGAAGTGCAATAACAGAAAAATTCATCTTTGAGTATGTGTTGATGATGTTTGGTTGTCTAAAAATTTTGATGAGCGATCACGGTACGCATTTTCTTAATGAAATGATCAACGCGTTGACGGAGGAATTTCAGGTTTACCATTAAAAGAGTACACCATATCACCCGCAGGCTAATGGAATGGTAGAAGTGTTTAATAAGATACTGAAGAGCGCACTAACGAAGGTTTGCAATGCACAAAGAAATGACTGCGATGTGAGCATACCCATGGGGTTATGGGCCTACATAACAACTTGTAAGGAGCTGACTGGATAAACGCCTTTCAGGTTGGTTTATGGCGTTGAAGTTGTGATGCCAATGGAATACATTGTACCTATTATACAAATCATGGAATTCATAGGAATGGCAGATCGCAGAGCCCTGGAAGAAAGGCTTGCGCTACTGACAGAATTGGAAGAAGATAGGTTTTTGGCTAGATTCCATCAGCAAGTTCAAAAGGAGCGTGAAAAGGCATGGCACTATTAGCACATCAAACTGCACACCTTCAAGGTAAATGATTTAGTGTTATTATATGACAACAAGTTTGATAAATTTCCAGGAAAATTTCGAATGCATTGGCTGGGGCCCTATGTCATCAAGGAGATTACTTATGGTGGAGCATTTGAGTTAGTGAAGTTGAATGGAGAGCCATTTCCAAGGAAGGTGAATGGTAGCCGATTGAAGCCATACACCAGGGATCCAGCTAGATGACATAGTCTTAGTTCTCTAGGTAGTTGAAAGGAGGCGCGAGACTATAAAATACATTGTTCAGGTTGTAGAGCTGCATGATTGGGGAACTATGCGAAATGGAGGATTGTTACAGTGTCAGCAGAAGTGAGAGGGGAGCTACGCTATTGAAGGATAAACTACACAGGGCAACTAGAAAGTGACCATTGTGGTCACTGTTCATGATTTGACAGTGGGAAAATGGCTAAATGGAGTAGAGGGGTGGTATTTAAGTCAGAATTTAAGAGCAATATCTTGGAAAAGCTGCCGCCAATCTAGCATTTATGAATAGATTTTGTGGGGAACGGTCGAATTCAAATTCGAAATTTCCTATAAATTACAGATGGCCACCCAACGAAAAACGCTTAGCATTTTGAGAATTTAGGTGTTGAGCTATTAGGCACACATGAGCCCGGACTATTTTGAGGCTTTTGTAGCGAGTTCAATGTTCGAGAAATTACCAAAGGAAACTCAGGAGCTCTTAACTAGTATCATGTCGGCACCCATGGAAGCTGCAAGTGTTGGAGAAGAAATGGCAGCTGAGGGAGTTTCCTTGGAGGTAGCGAGTGTAGAGGTACCTACTGAAGTACCCAAATCGCCAAGGTTGCCTAGGCCGAGGCCTACACCAACTAGAGAGGGTCCAAAACCAAAGAAGGATAAGCAAAAAGTGGCACAACTGGTGCATGCATTGCCTAGAAAACACCCGCAGAAAGAAAAGCCCACTGCATAGGAGAAGGGCAAGGTAGTAGACCTAGAACTTGACGAAGACATAGAAGATGTCGATATGGGCGTGGAAGACGTTGATATGGGGGCAGAAGAAATTGACGTTGAGGGGGAAGACACTATCTCCAAGGTGCCAGAATATGTCCCTCCACACTGAGGCAAGGTGAAGATCCCAAAGGACCTCAATGAGAGAAAAATCACACTTTTGACACAATTTCTGCCAGACAAGATCACATTTGAAGGTCCGTGCCTGGCGCGTGTCCCCGATTTAAAGCTAGAGGATTGGGATTTGGTAGATACAAAGCACCTTCCCCACTCAGTGACCGATACATTCATGCACCACGTCTTCTATAAAGACTCTGGTGTGACTGCGCTAGAGCTAAGACAGTGGACAAAAGGTGTGGACAAGGTAGGACTGTTGAACCTACTATGGGTGCCACATTATAACTGCGCGCCCATAACTTTGATAGTGATCAAAAAACTATTATGCTTGGTGCATGATGGGTGCCTATAGTTAGTAGAACTGATACCAATCACTAACATGTTGATCCACAAGATCACTCTGTTCCTGCATTCAGGTTTGAATCCAGCCATGGCATTTAGTGGAAAGACGGGTGAGTGTGACCTCACTGAATGAATGACGGCCAAGTTCAAGCTTGCCAAGAAGTTGCATGACTACTCCTTCTCTAGAATAACGATTCGTGGTTAAAGTAGCCACTTAGATCCTGGCAGGGAAAATAATGAGGAAGTGTCGCATAGATGAAGTGTCGGCCCCAGCTGTGTCTTTAGTGGACCAGTGTGTGGAGGGCATACAATTTAATTGGGCACTATAGTGAGTTCCTTGCGAACTACAGAAAAGTGAAAGACCAAAGCAAGACCTTCCATTATGCATGGCTACTACTGTCAATTGTACTCATTGCGTGGGATTTACTAAAGCACAGTTAGTTTCCTCCAATTGCAGTAGAGATGCCAAAAGTAGTGAAGTTCACTTCACTTTGGGCCACAAAGGACCCCAAAAGGGTCAATTACAGTAAGATATTTTGGATCCTCATGAAGTCAAGCATTTGTGCCGTAATTAACCGCAAGCCGCGGCTCTCACCAACTGCCTTTGAGTAGTTGTCTGAATATCTGGAGTTCAAGGTGAAATTCCACTACATTTCCATTAGAGCACGGATGGACCCTGAGAAAAAATGGTATGATCTTCCATACCTAGTGATGGATGATGCAATTGTTGCGGTCCTAGAGAGTTGGCCAGCAGGGTGGCGCACGACCTCATACTTATCAATTTGGTCTAGCAAGTTTGCCGTGAAGCGAAAGAAGGAAGAGGCCAGATTAAAAATGGAGTAGTTGGTGGAAATAAGGAGGAAGGAAGCTGAGGAAAAAGCAAAAGAAGAGCGCGCTACCAAAAGGCAGGCAGAAAGGGAGGATGAAGAGGAAGAGAGTGACTCTGATAGGAGTTAGAAGTTGCCTTCTCCGCAGATAGAGGAGGAGGAGCAACGCTTAGAATAGGGAGGAGTAGACCTGGAGACTACTTCATTCTGAGTTAAGCGCACAAGGGAGCAGGAGAATGTAGGGCTGCGGAAGAAGTACAAGGCCAACAAGTCATCCCTTGACCCAATCACCTTGACAGAGGGTGATTTGAATGACATCGGCAATATAGTGATGGATGTGACCGCGAAACTACTGCAGAAGTTCGAGCAATAGCAAAAACAAGCCTTGGTCACGATTCAAATGGCTCTGTGCAAGTTGTAGATCCAGGCTACTTAGGTACAGACCAATGTAGGGCGGGGCAGCGCGACGTCGAGAAGTTTGGTGCCTGGAACCTCAGATGTAGTAGAGATGGTCCGCTCAATGGATCCCTAGGCCGTTGCGTTGTAGGATGGAGCATTCACCGTAGAAACAGAGGCTGATAGGACCACTGTCAGCGCTCTCAAGAAATTCGGGTTAAACTTGGTTGCGCTTTCGAGTGAAGCCCTTCACACCCTACAAGATGGTGTGATCATGAAACTTTGGGCTCGGGAGCAACACGCATTGAATGTTATCAGCAAGCAGAAGGTGAACCATGCCCAAATGTTCGTAGATAAGAGATCCATGATTGATCTTCTTAAGAAGATCACAGAGAAGAATAAGCGCACAACAGCTTTGGTGACTGAGGCATGCCAAACTGTTCCAGAGCTGAAGATCCCAGAAGATGTGCCAGTCAATGCAAGAATCTGGAAGCTCACTGCAGGTGTGCATGATGCATGGATAGAGCTAGCTAAGGATCAGTTTGAACTGAACCTTAATATCACAAAACTTGAGTTGAGTGCCCAGCCTTCAACTCCACCAGAAGCCAAAGAGCAGCACAAGGCTGCTATCAAAGAAGATGTTGCAGCTGTTGATACTGTAGTGAAGGCTTGCACTACACTATTTGAACAGGTGCTTGAAGTAATTACCAATCTACAGGAAGATCCCAACTTGCAGAGGCTAGGAACTGAGGCATGAGAACTGTAGCAGAGGTACGACGAGGTTAAAGTGATAGCATGCACCATCACCATCACGCAGAGGTTGGCAAAGCTGCAGGAAGAAAAGGAACTCAAGGAATAGGTGGACACAACATAGCACAAGTAAGAATTATTGAAGGCTAGGCTAGGGCCTTGGCTTGACGAAGCATATGTGTTGACAACCACCATTCAAGGAAAACTAGCTAGTCTGTAGGAAACAAGGTTGAAAATCCAAACAATAGTGCGGGACTAGCAACAGAGCAGCTGGTAGAGCAAGTGAAGTAGGCGGCGACGCAGTGTACTACCTAGGTTCTAGTAGTCCAAGTAGAGTTGGGAAGTCCTCATGACAAGATCTCTACACCGGCCGAGTGACTCGGGGTGAGTCACCATATTTATGTTGGGGGCTTGTTGGGAACGGGTCCCCTAGGGTCAATTTTGGGGTTAAAAACTGAGGTTTTGGGGCTAAAGGCCCAATTTTTGTATAAATAATGTAAAGTCTCCTCATTTTTTGGTCGTGAAGCATAAAGATTTAAAGATCCAAAAAGGGTTTCCACCCTTAGTTTAGGTAACTTGTGTTGGCTTTATGAGATACACCCTTGGTCTGCAGACCATGGGAATGTATGAAAAGGGAGAGTCTTAGAAGAGTCTAAGCAGTTCTTAGTAAGTTTTTGGGCAATTGATTGATGTAATGGGTCTGTAAGAGCTAAGAGTGAAAAGTATTGACATAGGAAAGAGGCTCTACAACTGTGTGCACAAAGGCCTAGGGTAGAATTTCGTAGCTGAGTGTGCAGACCCCTGCAGCTGTGTGTGCAGGGAAGTTAGAGTTTTACTGAAGATCTGAACTGTCAATAAAGAGAATTATTCTGGAGATATGTGTGTATGAGCTCTTTTAATTCTATTATGAATGTGTGCAGTTATGTTATGTTGAATACTAGGTTTATGATTTAATGCTATATTGATGCACGAATCTATGTTTCTTAATTTGTCATATGAATGCAAGTAAGAATATTAGTTTACACGAAGATAATCATAATGCATGTTGAAGTTATACAATACTTAAGCTAATCTGGGAAGATATAGAATTAGGGGTATTTACATAGGTGCGTAAGTGTCTGAATTTCCTATTTAGGGTATGCGAAGGACGATCATAGACCTTCGTGAAGGTCTCAAAACTGAATAAGACAAGTATATCGATAAGACCTAAGAGGCTTATCAGTCTACACGAAGGAAGGGTTAGGGTATAAAATGACATCACAACTATCTCAGGGTGCGAAAAATTGGTTCCTCCATCCCCCCATACTGCTTCGGGTGAGACTTCAGTCCACACTTCGCGAATTGATGCCGAAAGGGCCGGTAGTGTAGGGATTTGCTTGGCTAATTAATGCTGAACTTGGGTTAGGGCCCATCAAGCCAACATTCATCCAGTTACCATATACATGTGAGTTTCCATCAAATACAACACATGCATCATAATGCTAACAATCTCCCCCTTTGGACTTGATGGCAACCACTTTGGTGTTTGGTCACCACAACCTGTAAATAACATCAAGACAAGCATCAAGCTTTTCAGAACATCAAGCTACTCTCCAAACACCAAGCTACTCTCCCCCTTTGACATCAAGGGAAAAGGGATAACCAGTGTTAAATGAAGACTTACATATTTGAATTGCTGAATATGCACATTGATCATGCTCCTCCTATGCACATGCTGAATTCTCTAATCAAACTCCCACTTAGTACATGCTAAGATGCACTATACCATCCATGCTCCCCTTGAGCATATGCAGAGTTTGCAGAAATATTTTTGAAAGAATAACATGAATCTATAACTCAACTATGTGAGTGTGGCCTTCCTATCACCAATGGCTCATGCATACATCAATCACCCAGCCAAGTGGGCATACACCAAATTTGACTCATCCACCCAATCAAGTGGGTTTACATATTTGACATGATCTTAGATGTCCATACATGACTGAATATGAAAAGTATTACATCATAGGTCTTTACATGACCTTTACATCAAATGATATACATGACATTTATAACAAAGAGAAAAGATCTAAATAATACCATGATAGTCATCAACAACTATCATAAACCATATATGATCTTCACCATAATCATTTGTTAGCAACATCAAGAACAACAACTTGTATAAGTCCATCGCCAGTTCAAAATATATGTCAATTTAGTTTTAATATCATCAACCTATCACAAAGTATGTCACATATAGATATCAACTCATTCTCTTGACCTTATCAAGATCAACTTGCTCTGTTTCCTTAGTAGAAAAAAAACTTAACATAGCCTTCCATGAATCAAGTAAGCATATGTCATATCTCCAAGAAGTAATACAAAACCATTCACATATATACATGTGAAACTACCATAGTCATCATCTATGACCATAACATCATCATCGTAGCAAGAACTACATGATCTTTCCACAATAACTCACAATATATCAACCATGTATCATCACTAGGGATTTTTCTAACATCCCACATCTGATAAGCATCAACCATGATAATCAACATATGTGAGTATCAAACCTATCATCATAAAGTAAGAAGTCATCATGATTATGTGACTAAGTATGTCATGTCTTTGAATATCCATGTCTTCAAATAACTATGTCTTCATGAGACCTGTAATAATACCATTCTCTTGGCCAACCAACAATATTTACCAATATGCAACTTAAGTAATCATCCATGTATGCAGCATAATGTGTATCAAAGTGAAAATAAAACCATGAGCTCAAATACATTTTTCAATATTTTTTGATACCATAAAAAATAACAATCCTCAAACAATATACCATATATACGCTATGCATCATCAAAAGAGTCATCCACAATCATCCATAAATCTGATCTGAATAACAACTATGTGGCTCGAGCAATATAAGTATCATCTGAGAAATTATCATAGGCAAGCCATGACTACAACATAACATGATTCAACAACATAAGAATCATCGCCATTTATAAGAATAATTACATATCAAAGGCTTCTAAACATAAGGCCAACAATGCATTATTAGAAGCATCACATATTCTCCCCCTGAACCTATGCCAAATGTTCACTGTTAGATCTGATCATTGCATATATCAGTAAGAATCATCAAGGCATCATCATCAACTAGTTATACATCAAGTCATAAACAACTTATGAGGATCAAAATCACTTCTAAGTAACATCCACAGACTGTAACCATCAACCATAAAAAAAAAGACAATTGATAATTTTTTGAACCATATCAAACCCTTTTTCTGAGTTTGTCCCATTGCTTCTTCATCAAACCAACATATACGTGATTGTACAATTTTGAACTTGTGTATATACGCTACATGTCTTTATACTGTCAGCGTATGAGAATTAGAAAACTAAAATTTTATAGTTTTGGTTCCCCCTGAGTCTATTCTGATTATACTTGGTCCTAGAACTTTTGTTGAAACATCAGCTCCAAGAATATCATTACCATGATGGTTCTTCATCAGAGACTCCATTTTTCTCTTGTCTCTAGTAATGTGATGAGCACATACAATATCATCTTTGTCTTAGAATGATAAGAGAAAAAGATCACAGCTTATCTGATCTTCCTTTTCTTGATTCTCGGTGGATTCATCTTTTTCAAATTTGTTGATATACATTTGCTTATTTGATTGCTTACCATATTGTCTACGACGATCCATAGACTTGTCCCTGCATTCTTTTGCTACATGCCCAAACTTGTTACAAGCATAACATCTTATAGGTTTTATATTCCTTCTATAGCAATCAATGGCTTTGTGACCAAAAATATTTCAAGAAAAACAATATCCCTTAAAGTACCTGGAAGCTGATGATCTTTTTGTGAGATGGTTATTAGCTTGAAACATTCTATTTCTGCATCTGGCTGCAGCATGTCCAAAATTATGACATATAAGACATTCAACATTATTCATCAGAGGAAATAATCGATTAACACTTCCATAGTCAGGAGTAAATGATTTTCTTTGAAGAATTTCTTTCCTTGGTTATTGATGGGGTTGACCTCTTATCTCCTTGTTGAGCATTCAGATTTGGCATTAGAGATCCTTGCCTCAATTTATGAGCTAGATTCACCTTTAACAATTTCGTGAAAACCAAGACCAGATTTGATGGCAGGAGACCTTTGAATACTAATAATATTATCCAAAATCTTAGTACTGTCTTGAAATCATAAAAGTTTATCCTTTTCTTCTAATTTACCTTTTAGGATATTTACCTCAACCTGATATTTCTATTCCTTTTCTAGATACTGCTTCTTCATGATTTCTTCAGCTTTTCTTCCTTCTTCCACTTGTTATTTTAATTTGAGAATCTCATTTGCTTGAGGTAGTTCTTCATTCTACTTATTTGAATTTTCAAGATCTTCTTTTAGAGATACGACCTCAACTTCAAGATTTTCATAGTAACTGGATCTATATTTACATTTATTCATTGTTGTATCCTTTTCATTTACTTCATTTCTCAATGATGTCACTTCATCTTGCAGACTTTGACATTGATCTTCCTTTTCCTTGTACCGCTTCCTTACCTTGTTTCCTTCCTGCAACTAAGCTTTAACCTGGTAACTTATTCTTTGAAGGTACACTACCTTTTGTCAAATAGATCTTGTTGATATCTAATTTTATCTATGAGTCTTTTAACTTTTGTCTCTATTAGATTTCTTTCACTTTCACCCATAAGAGCAAATTCAATCGTTTCACTTTCACTTTCATTATCTTTAATATTGCATGAACAGAGGAATGTATCACTAGAAGACCAAAAATTAGTACGTGACACTTCTTTCGCTTGTTCATATTCAATCTGAGGTGATTCTGAATATGAATACATGGTTCCACCTAACAACCAATTGTCTCTCCTATTTCCACTATCCCTTTGAGATGTCTTCTTCTTCTGAGGTGCTTTCTTCTTTTTCTTCTTTCCCATTGTCTCGATGAATATCCGTTGAGCGATCAACCTTCTGCCAAAGGACCTAATCTAATACCAATTGTTGGGAAAAATACTTTCGGGGGGGGGGGGGGTTTGAATAAGTATTTAAAAATCAATAACTTTTTACATTTCATATTTAGATTTATATACGTGACTTTACTGAAATGAACCTGCATGTGAACACGACTGTTCTTAAGAGAAGGAGCATATATCCAGTGAACTTACAATTCAGTTAATCCATCATATGTTTTTCTTCAGCTAGTGCATTAGTACTTTATTAACCATTAGATAAACATTAATCATGTGTTGTGATAAATAAACCATCACACATAAACAACACACATGAACACCAAGATTTAAGGTGGAAACCCAATGCGAGAGAAAACCACCTGTTGTTGTTGTCTCTGTCTTCTTTTTAATATGTATAAAAGGTTGTTTATAGTCTTGTACTTATGCAGACTCAAACAAGTACATAGGCATCTACCTGCAGAAGGCTACAACATTCTCTCGTTCTCTAGCTTTTACTAGAAGGGATTTACAACCCCCTAGCTATTGTATTGGCTGATATGTTTACCAATATGTAGGTGCCGACCAACAGAAGGCTACAACCTTCACTCGTTCTCCAGCTGCTACTGGAAGGGAGTTCCGATCCCCTAGCTCTTTTACTAGCTGATATATTTACCAATATGTAGGTGTTGTCCTACAAAAGGTTACCACCTTCATTCTTCCTCCAGGGACCACGTTTCATAAATTTTCAGATAGGATATCCTGGTACATAGTAATACAATATGTAGGCCACGTTTCATCAAATTTTCATACTTGACCCATCAGTAACATTGAAGCTCAAAATCAATCACCACTGCAATACAACCATCAAATACATCTACAACAACTAGTCACTGAAACCCAATCATCAAAATCTTTGATATAATTCAAACCCAATCATCAATCTGTGAATCAACCACAACTGAATCAATCAATCACTGAAAAATCAATCAATCGACACTTAATCAAAATTCAACCAATCAACTGCAACAGATAGATCGTTGTAACTAGTACATAGATCTAAACTCAAAACACTATATCAACAACCAGAACCAACAACAACCTCAAAAATCATATGACAGAATGCATACGCTACTTCAATGAAGCCAACCTGCATGTATATTCTACTTTGTGTAACCAAACCTATGTATACCGTTAAAGATATTGAATCATAAAACTTTTAAACCATAAACTGTACCAAACAATCACACTCTGAAGATCTACAGTCATATTACAAAGTTCTAAATAGATATAAGCAAAGATCACTCTTCTTACTCAATCAATCAATCAAATAGACTCAATCTCCTTATACAATCAGTTGTACTTTCAGATCTAATGAATACATCATTGACAAACAACAATAAAACAACAACACTTATAAGATAGATCAATCATCTCTAAACAATAAGATTTTCTTCTACATATGCTACTTGGAAGTGTTGAACCAGTGTGTATACACACCTTCACCAAGGCAAACCAGCGTATAGATTTGCAAATGATAACTTATAACTTCGCAACTATTCTAGACTTCATATATACCCATATCATAGCATTTTAAGGAAAAAAAAAAATTTAGCACTCAGATCTAGCCTATCCATTATCAGATCACATAATGATAAGTCATTTCAGGTCTTATGATCCTGATCCATCATTAGATCTCATCCATCATCAAACACTCAAGTGCATACTTAGTCCAGATCAAGAAAATAATCGAAAACCCATAGCATGAATATTTTATTTTGATCTAACTCTTCATAAGATATTCATTCCTTGCACTCCTTCACACTTTTATCTTCACCTCCTTATATACTTACATCCTTTTTCAATACCTCGGACCAAAACAACACTTAGAACCTGTGGTATTCTTAGACGGGATCAAGTATCCATAAATCCTCTCAATATTGTGGGTTAATACCATGGTATGGACCCTGGGTATTATTCAACCTTAATTTCCCATCCCATATGCTCTTTTCTTCTTATGGAAGTGTGTGAATATGTATACACTCTTTTTGTTCTGTGTACCCGCTTGTATACTCTATTTGGACTAGGTGAAACAACATATACAACTTAATGCAACTTAAAACATTCTTTTTCTTCAATTGGTTGATTTTGATCTATAATCCTTTATCCCATCATCCTGTTCTTCTGTTCCATTACTTTGTTACCTCTGAATAGACCTATTACAATGTGAGTTGTCATCATTATATCATACTTGCACTGAATCCTTTGAACTTCCCTTCATTTTGTCACATCTGTAAACACAACTGCCATGCATTCTACCACATCATGTTTATATCTTTATCAAGTAGTCCTTTCATCAAATAGGTTGTCTATCAAGGACAACACTGACACAATCTTCTTGTATCAATACTTTAACCATTATTTTGTTCCATCATTCTGTCATCTCTAATATCTCTGTGTTCCATCATTCTGTCACCTTTGATATCTGTCATGTAGATTCACCTAGTTACCATATAAAAGTGAGTTGTCATCAAGGAAAACACATGCTTCATAATGCCAAAAACTATACTCAGTTATTTATGGACCACTTTTCAAAATGTTTCAAACTGGATCCACTCCCAACAATTCCGAAATCAATTACTCAAATATTGAATCATCAAATATTCTAATATAACCAATGCAACTTGATCAAACTAGATCAGAAAAATTCGAACCAATGCATAACCACTCATTAATATACCAAGTCAAACATTGTTACCCATCACAGAAACCAACTGCTACCACTGGAAACCTTGATCAAGTATGCATCAATTCATACACTATTTTTCTTAATCATACCTGCGTATGTACGTGATTTTCCAATAGAATACCCATGTATAGATCTTAAAAAATTAATACCTGAATTTGAATCACTGTCACACTGAATAAATCACTCAATTAGGTGTTGAACCCATCACAGAACAATGAACCAAATACAGATCACAATACAATAGTATCATCAACATTTCATAGTATCAAACACAGATTATCATGAGAGAGAAATCATTGATAGACAACAACAAACATAAAAGAACTGATCAAACATTATTAATAGTTCATACTGAAAAATCATAGCTGATGTACACTACTCTTATAACGAACACCCGCGTATGTACGCACTTTAAATACTTGACACTTGTGCATAAATTATGTATTTTTGCATAATATATACACAATTCCCCTAAAGTAGATCCGCATATGTAAATGACATCTCTGAAGAAAACTTGTGTATAGATCTGTAATGATTAAATAATGCCTTCGCTACAACTATAAAACATACTTTGCAACCCTTACTATCACATGTTCATGTCAAAATATCATTACCATCACATATCTCTGATTGTTAGTCATAATCATAAAATATCAAGAAAACATGTTCATTAGTCACTACAATGCTTTCAGATATTATCAAATATGAGCCTCCTTCATGTTCTTTGGTTCGCACCTATTTTAGATCAAATCATTCATCAATAACCCATAAATTGCACACATAACACTCTGATCTCCATCTCCTTATATAGCTTGGGCCGTAGCCAATAACTTAGGCCAATCCCTTAGTAATTCCAATGGTATTCTTTGATGGGATCAAATATTCATTGTCGCTCTCATTATTATGGGCCAATACCATCATAAAGAACCTTGGTATTGACAATACCATGGTGCGAAAACTGTATATGACTTTTCTTCACCATACCCATGTATGTTTCCCTAAACTTCACCTTTATTATTGCTCTGCCTCTGAAATGATATTCCTTTGTCCATTCCCTTTGTCACATCTACGCCAACCTAAATAATCATCTTTCTACCATAATGTTAACATCCTTATCAAGTAGGTTTCCATCAAGAACAACACATTAATCATAATTCCAATAATCTCCCCCTTTGGACTTGGTGACAACCACATTGTTGTTTGGTCGCCACCATCTGTAAATACCTGCAAAGACATTTGTAATGCCATAAATATTTTCTCCAAGCACTCTTCTCTAAACACCAAGATACTCTCCCCGTTTGGCATCAAGGGCAAAGGGATGACCAATTTTGAATGAATAATTCTCTCCCTTTGTAGAGAGGATCATTGTAGGTCTTATCTGTTGAATATGAACACTGACCATGCTCCCCTTAAGCATATGTTGAACCTTCTAGAAGATTTGTAATGATGTACATGACTCTATGACCCAACCAAATATGACCTTTCCTATCACCAAGGAATCATGCTTACATCAATCACCCAAAATAGTGGGGTTACATGTTTGACTCAACATTACATCAAATTCCCAATATAATGGTATTACATACATAATTGACTTGACCCCAATAGTCCAAACATGACTAAATATTACAATGATTACATCATGGGTCTTTACATGACCTTTACATCAAGAGATAGCTATGACATTTATGACCAAAACCAAAGACCTCAATAGGGAGGTAGCAAGACCATGAGAGTATTTAGAAACAATCATATACCATATATGATCCTGCATCATCATAATGTATCACCAACATATAGGAGAACCAAGGACATCATCATAACAACTTTTTCATATGTACCTCAAGAAACTTAAGTCATCATAAAGCAACATAACATAATCAACTTCTTAAGCATCATCCAAAACTTCAATAGAAAATGTGTCATCAACAACATCACCAATCATAAGCATCATTATGTAAGAAGGAATTCTCAAGAAATCATAATGCCAATATGAACTTCTAGAAATATAGCAAATACTCCCCCTAAACCCGTGCCAACTATTCCTTGTCAGGTTTGAGCACATCCAACTCATCAATTAGTAAATTTAGAACAACAACAAAAACTCATAACCATCATAAGAAAATATCACTTCTAAGAAGCATCTGAATATCACCATATTGTAACCAATTGACACTAGAACCAAAGGGCCAAAGAACAATTGACTACAGTATACCATAACCTCTCCTTGAGACTATCCCATCATAGAGAAACATACACTATTGTCTAGAACCAAACTCATGTAGATATGTTATAGACATTTTTGTGCCTCGCGTCAAGGAGCAGGAAATGTCGATAATTACAGGGATCCTCAGTCCCTAAACATGTTGTTCTTACCCCTAAAAGAACAAGGTCATCAATCAACAGCACTTCCAATCAGTTCTCCACCTGAAAACACTTCAGAACAGGCTTATTTTGGATCATGTCAGCTGCTTAACTGAGCTTCTGTGCTGTATTGCAACTGTCCCACTCTGTACCTGCGCTGGAAGTCAAAAACAATGAAGGCTACCTGCGCTGGGCGAGATTGGCCAAGTGGCACAGTCCTCCTGCAAGGTGTCAATTGCCCAGGAAGCTTCCAAACTGACACTTGGGTCATGAGACTCGCCCTGTGATGAGTAAGAGGTACTTGATCACCATGTGTAAGCAAGGATCTCCAAGTGGACACAGGAACTGAAGATTAACTGGAGATGGAGAGGACACAAGGCAGCTTCATGTCAGTCTCAAGCTGACTCATCCTTTTCTCTTCTCTCCTATATATAGAGCTCTTCTATGAGGTCTATAGAGGCTGGAATTTTGGTATAAGCAAGGAGGTGCTGTTGGTATACTGCCAGGATTATTGGGTGATTGTTTTACTAGAGGTGAAGAAGAGAGTTCTTGCTGCCGAGGAGGTGCTGCTGGATTGGGGCCAACATCATTGGTTGTAACTTCCTCTGGAACCCTGTTACTTTCTATCAATAAAGTTTGCATGTTCTTCTATATACTTGTTTTACATAGATGCTTTTGTGTTTACATGTATATTTGATGCAACCTAATCCATGCTTCAATTATGATTGCTTGTATCTCGTAGTTTGCTCCCTTTTGTTGTGCAGATTCTGTGTGTAGCTGGATCGGCTTGGAGAGTAAAGAGCTGGGAACGGGATACAAAGCGAGAAGGACAAGGATCGACTAAGCGCAAGACACCAGGTTGGTTGATCCTCTTTCTATTCTCTCTGTGCTTTCATAAAGATGAACATGAAAACTTTGTCATTCAGTTGTTGCTAAAGTCTGTCACCTTTAGAAAGGGTTAGTGTCATCCGCATCGGATACTTTTCCCCACAACAAATTGGCGACTCCGCTGGGGAGATCCTAGTATCTTGTTGTTGTAGTATTTTGCTATTCAGTTCCTGAAGAAAGGAGTACCGAATCGAAAAGCTTTTGACTCTATCAAAAGCGAAGTAGAGGGTTTTTGCTACTCTTGCTCCTTTGCTGAGCAAATTCAAGATTTAAAGAGCTAATCTACAGATGAATCCTTACTCTTTGTGATAGATCTTTATCCTCTTGATCATCCCTTAGCCTGTACTTAACCCATAGCATTTTATTTCAGTCAAAACAGTACATTTTTGAGCTTTTTATGACCCGGAATTCTTAGCAGACGTAACTCTCGTAAGTCAGTGCAGGTTGTCCACAGGCAGTCTGCATTACAGCCAGGTGCTCCCTTCGGGAACTGCGCTGAGAGTGAAACTGGCAGACCAGTGCCTGCGCTGGTCCAGTTGGCCTTAGTCTAGCTCAGCTCTTCCTTTGTGTCTTGGCCCTGTTTGCACTCGTTTTGACTGATTGCTTGCTGGTTATTGTATTTGCTGTAGACCACTTCTCCTTGACATTATTCCGCCTCAGTTGTGTGATGAAATTGTAAACGTTCTTTTAGTATTTCTTGTTTCAGTTACAATTTCCCATTGTGAAAAGCGAACCTAGTAGCTGTGGCCTCTTAGATTGCGATCTTATGAGTTAGTGTTATTGTTGTTCATAGCTGTTTTGGATTGGTTTGCTTCTCACTTTATGGTTTGAATCTATACTTTTCCTGTATTTAAAACAAGTCTTTCATAAGGTGTTCTTTTGATTATGGACAAGCTTGTTTATTTCTACTTGAAAGTTGATTCAAAAATCATACAACAGTTTCCTTTTGTTAAGCATCAACATTAAGGATAACGAAAAGAAATACATGCATTGTGCATTTGACTGTATGCTTGACGATTTAGGAAAATGTGCATTTTAGTGTGTGTTCTTTGATCTGTGGAAAAAGTTGTGTCTTGCTCTTTCCTCAAGTAGATTAAGGTTTTCAAAGTTGAAAGATTGAAAAGATTTTGCTTCTCATTCTTAGATTGCATATAGGAAGTTGTATATATACATCTCGTGGCGAACCTGAAAGGCAAACTGTTAAGAAAGATCAACATTAAAATAAACTCAATTTACATAACAACGCTTTGGAATTTAACGCAAACATCTAGAGGTCTAGGTAGAGACGTGTTCCGGCGTCGTTAAACATAGTGACTGTCGATCTCTACGAAGGTGGGTGATTCCTCCTGAGAGTCGGTGGCACTAACACGGATTTGAGCTCCCGCGTACCGTCGCGTATATTGGGAGACCCCTATAGGCTTTTATCCTTTATCCTTCGGAAACCGTGTCGGCCGCCCTACTGATCGCGATGCAGTGAACACAGCATTCACGAAGATCGACCACCCGTACCGTAAAACGTATTCTGTGGTTTCGCGAAAGGTTTGGCACACCCTCTGCCTAGATCTCCAGAGCAGTTTCTTTTGGCCCTTTTCAAACTCTATAACTGAAAAGGTCCAACCGAGCATTTGTCACTTCGGGCTCGTTAATACATCGAAGGCGACTAGAGTCATCTTTAGCTTTTTCTCGACTCTTAAAACATGAAAAAGCAAGTTTGTGTCTAAAAGCGTCGTAAATAAAACTTATTTTAAAGCGGAACATAATCACCTGTTATTCCCACGTTGATCTTTCAGTTGAAAAGTATGGAGCCCACCAACCAAGGAAGTAACCTTGGCGGAAGTCCAAATCCCTTCTCCTCTTGGGGAGATGTTGGTGCGCCTCATATGGCTACATTGTCACTTCCAGGATTGACAATCGGCCTTCCTGTTTGGCTCTTTTCAACTAATGTTGTCCAAATCGCCACTAATCCTGAGCAGTCGAATCAACTATCAGAACAATCTAGAACTACCCACCAGCCTTCTACCTCTTGTGATACTTCCTCTGATCCTTCATCTTCGCAGGGTAGAGCCGGAAAAAGTCAGCCTCCCAAGGAGAAGAAAGAAAAGAAGAAGAAAGGGAAGAAGCAGAAGGAGCCTCTGGCGAAGGCGACTGGGGGCAAGCAGAAGAAAACTGACAAAAACCCACACACTGCACCGACCGGGCCTAAATCGCCATGTGTCATTTGCAAAGGGATCCATTTCCATCGTGATTGTCCTTGTATTCCCCGGATACTAAGGGACTGGTCCCCGAGGTTGCACAATCCGGTAGCATCAACCTCTGGTTGTCAAGTTGATTGCATTCCCTCAACTAGCGAGAGTGAAGGACGAAGAAGGGGACCAAGATCACCCTGTCTATTGTGTGAAGGTCACCATGCCATCCACAAATGTCCATTCTTAGATGAGGCAAAGAGAGTTTTGGAAGATCGCCCGGTGTCACCGGTGCAACTTCCGCCTGGATACCGAAAACTCGCGCCTAATCCCTCGATAGTTGAAAATCCAGTTGAACCACTCAAGTGGTCAGCTGATGTGTCAGTCATTGAGAATGAACCTACCGAATCTAGACCAGACGAAAGTCTAAAGGTCGAAACAGCAGTTGACCCGGTTCTTCCTTCAAAGGTTCTATCGTCCAATGACTCCGTCATTGAAGACCTGTCTTCAAATGACACCGTCACCGAAGTGTCGTCTTCATGTGACACCCTCACTGATGAGAACAAGGATGACACCATCCAGGTTCTCTTTATCAGCACCGACTCCGACGAGCATCCGGGCAATGCGCCCATTCCTTTATCGCAGGAAGGAACATCATCTGAGTCGTATCCGGCCGTATATTCGGTCCCACCACCAAGCAACCTGGTTGTATCCTTTGATTGGAATCAACTAGGCAGACCCCGGTTACCAGCCAGTACACCATTTAGAATCATTGTCCAGATCTATAGAATGGTTATGGCTGGTACTATCATTGATGAAGGGGCGTCTGTGAGTATCCTTTCCTCTATTGCTTGGAAAGCACTGGGTTCCCCAGCGCTTTTACCTGAGTTGAGAAATCTCTCAGGTTTTGATAAAGGAACCAGTCGACCATTAGGAATCCTCCCCGATGTACCTGTTACATTGAAGGGGAAGACCGTCAGGATGAACGTGTTGGTAGTTCAAGGACCCTTGGATTATAACCTACTCCTTGGACGCGACTATATTTATTGCATGGGAGCGATAGTCTCCTCACTCTTTAGAGTAATGTGTTTTCCACACGAAGGAAGGGTGGTCAAGCTCGTAGACCAGCTTTCATTTCCGGGATCTCGCATCGCAAATAGTCAAATACCAATCCTAAATGGTCTGTTCACTCAAGATTCGCCTCCGCCCCCAGTCCTCCTTCCCGATGAGCGCGAGTAATTCGGAAAGAAAGACTAGGACCCAGGGGGCATGCACCCTGGTCTGATTCGGGCAGAAGAAACTCCGGGTACAAGGAAGAATTTCCGCAGGAGAACATGACTAGTCCGTACCCCGTCCGAAGGAAGTGGGGTTGTTCTGGAATAATGATCTTTTGTTAAAGTTATGTGTTTGGGAATCATTCACCTTTGTCTAAAAAAGTGGGCAATGCCCAAGTAGGAATTCCCTTATTGTGACAAGTAGTCACCATCTTTAAATTCAAGCCTCGCCCATCGAAACATATGTTTTGAAGGATAAGCAGGGGCAGTAAACTAAGAAGGAGACCGTATTTTTGTGACAGAGGGTAACCATCTTTGGACAACCCAATGATAGACACCGCCGAAGAAAGAGATTGATTTGCGGCAGCGAATAGAACCACTCTTCGGATAATAAGAAAGAGGCAAGCCTCCCTCGATAATACACATGTTTTATCTTTGAGTAGTGTTCTTCTATTGTCACAATAGCTGTTTGTTAAAAGTGGGCCGACAGGAAGTCTGAGTACTGCGTAAGACCCCTTAAAATAACGAGAAGACAAGTATCGTTAGCATTAGATTAGCAAGATGACAAATAACTGTGAACACCCAAAGAAAAGCAGAAGTAGGAGAGAGGAGGGGCAACCTCGAAATTCTATCCTATACCTGGGGGCATGCAAACTTTCTGGAGTGCAAGCTAGGGGCGGTTATTTATCTGGTTTTAAGATTAACCGTTTCCAAACTTGCATGAAAGAAAGCCTGTGGGGCAGAAGTAAAATTTGCCAAAATAAGAGCATAGCTGTAGTAAGGCATAAGCTCTATAAAAATTGGTCCTTATAGGAGGCGTTCTTATGACTGGTATATCGAGCAGTTTTAGCATATAGTTCATGCTCGTTAAAAAATAAACGCGAAATTCGAGCAGTTTTAGGCCTGAATTTATGCTCGTTAAAAAATAGAAAAGTGTGAGCAAATGTTTCCCCCAGAGTTCAAGCTCATGGAAAAAATGAACCGGTAAGTAACCTTTTGAGATCGTAAATTCATTAGCCATAAGAACCTTGATCGTGTTTTCATCCACCACCTCCACCGTTCATTTGGCCGATCATTCACTTCCATTTGTGTGTTTACCTCTTTTGAGAAACAGCTGCGAAGAGTGATTTCACCTAGCCATCCTTGTGACACTGCCGTGATTGGAAATTCCAACCTGTACCTGGAATCTGTAGCTATCCCTGTTTATCACTCGTTCCTCAAAAGACGAGTCTTCTTTCAGCTCTTTTCACTGACTCGTAAAATATGAAAAGTTTGCCGAGTTTTGGCCTTCCAGCTCGTTAAAATGACCGGAACGCTATCCCTCCTCTAAATTTTAATCTTTTTGGACTTGAGGGATTATTGCACAAAAGGATCGAGCGCTTGCCTGGTTCAGCTCGTTAAAAATA
Source organism: Pinus tabuliformis (assembly GCA_031772625.1). Classification (NCBI taxonomy): domain Eukaryota; kingdom Viridiplantae; phylum Streptophyta; class Pinopsida; order Pinales; family Pinaceae; genus Pinus; species Pinus tabuliformis. The sequence continues at coordinate 1,521,149,310 of CM062819.1, read as the reverse complement.
CCGAACAGCCATCCCTTCTGTATTGTTTTATACTTTTTTGGACTTAAGGGATTAGCTGACGAAAAAGGAATTATGGAGTTGACTTTCTGTACCTTTTTAGACTCTCTAAAAATGAAAAGGACCGAGTTTTCTTTGTCGTTAGACTCGTTAAAATGATTAAATAGCGACAAACTTGTCTTTAGACGAGAACGAGTTTCCCTATCGCTAGGCTCGTTAAATCTTAGCGATGGGCTTGCCCGAAGGGCAGGTTATAGAACAAGCATATGTTATCCTCCTCAAGCTTGACAAAAATAAAGAGGTACTGGTCAGAAATGACTGGGGAAAAATTGGGAGAACATCAAAGTTTAGAGGTAGCAAGTCACTCTTGAACATGACACTTTTCTTCCGTATCACATCGGGTTGGGTTGTCTCATTCACCGGTCTCGTCACCATGGTCCTCGCCACACCATCCATTCGGGGTAATGCTACCGATCCATCGCATCAGTGTCGTTATATGTTCAAGAGGGGTCATTCAGAAAGTGTCAACCGTGTCCCATCCACTACCATACATTGTCCTTCATCCATTTCATGATCGCCACCCTGAATCATATGTCACAGTTTGTTTCCACCTCCACTAAATCATTAGCTCCGTTCCGTGTCATTGATGTGGGATTCATTAAGGCCCTCCTTTGACGGATCACTTCTTGTCGACTTCAGCTCATTATCCAAGAAGTCGATCTAGGAACACCCCCATCAGTACTTTGAAGCTTGCATGCCTCAATGGCAAGCTTCTCACTTCCGGCGACAGGTATACATCAATGACCTTCGACCAGAAGATTTTGCGTGGCGTTCGACGCCAAGTCCTTTATTCACGCCACGTGAATTGTACTGCCGTACCTTGAGGGTCATCGTCATTATTGGTGATTCCTCTCGCGCTTGTTAACGGTTTTCATTATTGACCGGTAATCAAGCGATGTCTTTCCATGTTCGACTTCAGCGTAATTCTCACATGGATCGACTTGTACTTAGAGTGAAGATCGAACAAGTTTGAAGACCCCGGATCTAGTTTCATCCATCCGGGCTGCGATATATATTCAGGAAATATAAAAGCATTTGCCATGTACATCATTGCAGCAGATGATCATCCTCCTCAAAGGATGATAATTTTAGCGGAAGATTATCAGTCTGTCTTCAGACGATCGTCTGTCATATGTACCAAAATGTATTTATAGAAAGCTGAGCATGGGAATACCCGCCTCAGCTAGATCATGAGAATAATGATGAATGAAAGATAATGTATTGTATTGTATTGTATTAGAGGGCACTCTCCTCAGCACTGGAACGAACTTCGGACCCTCTAGCTAAAGCATTTCACCCGATTAACGGCCTCATACTTTAGGGGGCAACTGTTATAGACATTTTTGTGCCTCGCGTCAAGGAGCAGGAAATGTCGATAATTACAGGGATCCTCAGTCCCTAAACATGTTGTTCTTACCCCTAAAAGAACAAGGTCATCAATCAACAGCACTTCCAATCAGTTCTCCACCTGAAAACACTTCAGAACAGGCTTATTTTGGATCATGTCAGCTGCTTAACTGAGCTTCTGCGCTGTATTGCAACTGTCCCACTCTGTACCTGCGCTGGAAGTCAAAAACAATGAAGGCTACCTGCGCTGGGCGAGATTGGCCAAGTGGCACAGTCCTCCTGCAAGGTGTCAATTGCCTAGGAAGCTTCCAAACTGACACTTGGGTCATGAGATTCGCCCTGTGATGAGTAAGAGGTACTTGATCACCATGTGTAAGCAAGGATCTCCAAGTGGACACAGGAACTGAAGATTAACTGGAGATGGAGAGGACACAAGGCAGCTTCATGTCAGTCTCAAGCTGACTCATCCTTTTCTCTTCTCTCCTATATATAGAGCTCTTCTATGAGGTCTATAGAGGCTGGAATTTTGGTATAAGCAAGGAGGTGCTGTTGGTATACTGCCAGGATTATTGGGTGATTGTTTTACTAGAGGTGAAGAAGAGAGTTCTTGCTGCCGAGGAGGTGCTGCTGGATTGGGGCCAACATCATTGGTTGTAACTTCCTCTGGAACCCTGTTACTTTCTATCAATAAAGTTTGCATGTTCTTCTATATACTTGTTTTACATAGATGCTTTTGTGTTTACATGTATATTTGATGCAACCTAATCCATGCTTCAATTATGATTGCTTGTATCTCGTAGTTTGCTCCCTTTTGTTGTGCAGATTCTGTGTGTAGCTGGATCGGCTTGGAGAGTAAAGAGCTGGGAACGGGATACAAAGCGAGAAGGACAAGGATCGACTAAGCGCAAGACACCAGGTTGGTTGATCCTCTTTCTATTCTCTCTGTGCTTTCATAAAGATGAACATGAAAACTTTGTCATTCAGTTGTTGCTAAAGTCTGTCACCTTTAGAAAGGGTTAGTGTCATCCGCATCGGATACTTTTCCCCACAACAAGATACATGATTTTCCTTTATGTCATCCACGTATAGAAAGTAAACTGCAATAATTTACAGTTATGGCTCCCCCTAAACATGAAATATTTGTTAGAATAATTAACAAAGTAATGAGGTAGAGACCACTCCTAGTTTTTGTCTGCAAAGGAATCATATGGAAGTGGCTTTGTAAATATATTTGCAACTTGTTCCTCTGAAGGAACATATTCCAGTTTGACCTTTTGTTTAGGCACCTGTTCTCTCAGAAAGTGATATTTGATTTGCAATATGCTTGGTTTTTGAGTGCATGACAATATTTTTAGAAAGACTTATGGCACTAGTATTATCACACATAATAGGTATAGGTTGAGGACAAGTGATTTGAATGTCTTGCAATGTTTGCATCATCCATGGAATTTGAGTACAAAAATATGAAACAACAATGTATTTTACCTCAGCAGTAGATAAAGAAATGGAGTTTTTTTTTTTGTTGAACCATGATACCAAGCAAGGTCCCAAATAAAATGATACTCCACTAGTACTCTCTTGATCATCAATATTACTTGCACAATCTGTGCTTTTGTAAGCATGAAGTGAAAAATATGCATCTTTGGGATACCATCAACCAAAATCTTGAGTTCCTTGTAAATACTTGAATATTCTATTAACTGCATGGAGATGATTTTCTTTAGGATTTGCTTCAAATTTTCCAACAATCCGAACTACACGTGTAATATCTAGTCATGTTCTTGTAAGGTAGGATAAGCTTCCAATCATGGACATGTATTTTGGTTGATTAACTGAAGGAGAATCATCATTTTCACTAATATTACATCATGTTACCATTGGTGTGCATACAGGCTTGCAATCTTCCATTCCATATTTCTTCAAAATATGCTTGAGGTACCTGGTTTGTGAGAGAAAGATACAATTTTTTTTTTGAACTTGAAGACCAAGAAAGTATGTTAGTTCACTAAGTAGAGACATCTCAAATTCTTATTGCATAACTGAAGAAAATTCCTTACTCATAGTTTCTACATTACTTCCAAATATGATCTCATCTACATAAACAACAACTATTAAAAGTTTATCAGTATCAAATTTTATATATAGGTTGTTGTCTACAAACCCATTTTCGAAACCTTGTTGTTGAATATACTTTTCAATATGAGAATTCCATCCATGAGGAGCTTGTTTTAATCCATACAAAGGATTCTTAAGCTTGCAAACAAGACTTTTATCATTTCTTAGAATAACTTCTTCAAGTTGTTTAATATAAACTTCTTCTTCTAGATCCCCATTTAAAAATGAATATTTAACATCCCTTTGAAATACTTTGAAGTTATGAAAGCCCGAGAGAGAAAGAAATATTCTTATGGATTCAAGTCTAGATACAGGTGAAAATGTTATTCTTTTCCTGTTGTGCATAACCTTTGCAAACAAGTCTTGCTTTGTTTCTAATCACTTCTCCATTTTCATTTAGTTTGTTTTTGAACAACTATTTTGTCACAATAATATTTTTATCATGAGGTCTTGGTACTATGCTGGGATGGGGTCCCCTGGGTCAAATTTGGGGTTAATAAACCCAAGTTTTGGTATATTTTGTGTAAATAATGTAAAGTCTCTACGATTTGTGGATGCAGAGTGTGTAGATGGCTAGGAGTCAAAGGGGTTTAGCCCCTTGTTTTATCTAAAGTTTGAGTCGGTTTTGAGATTGACCCATGGTCCACGAATCATGGCATTGTATGAAAAAGGATATAAATATGTGTGTCTTAGAGAGTCTAAGGGAGAATAAGGGATAATGATAGGAGGGAAGTGATAGCAATGAGAAGTGGGTAATATAGAAGAAATGCTCTGCAACTGAATGCGCATAGGTATAGGTAGAGTTTGCAGCTGAGTGCGTGGACCCCTACACTTATGTGCACAGGGTAGTTTTGAGTCTGTAACTTTGCATGAAAGATCAATAAAGACAGTTTCCAAATAATTGTTGCGTATTTCTATTTGTCTCTGTTGATGTTATATGTTGTCAATGAATAGTGTGTGTTTATGGAATATTGATCAAATGTTGTGTGATTCTCTTGAATAAACCTTAATGATGTACACAGTGCATGTTTAAATACCTTCACGAAGACTCTGATGAATTTTGTGTTATTTAATAATAACTTAAGTTATCTGCATAAAAATTAATTTCGGGTTGTTCTCTAATTCATGCAAGTAGATAGATTGACAATTAAAAGTCTGTAAGAACGAATCGTAGACCTTCACAAAGGTTTGAAGGTTATTTTAACAAAATTATAGTAGCGTGCCCTAAGATTTTATCGATCTACATGAGGGAATATTTAAGGCACTAAAAGACATCACACTAGTCTCTGGATGGATAAACTTGGTTCTTGCATCCCCCCATAGTGCTTCAGGTGAGACTGTAGCCTGAACTACACAGGTTGTTTCCGAAAGGGCCAGTAGTGTAGGGTTTTGTTGGTTGGCGCAGATTTGCTTGAAAGAAATGTGTGATGTTGCATCATTGGAATCTAACCAAGAAAGAAATTGAAAAGTGTTTGGATTGAAATATTCAGGAGTTTGTGGCGCAAGAAAACAAGAATCCATGCATGTCAAAGGAAGAGTGGTTGAATAGGTATCTATATACTGAGATACACAAGATCTTCTTTTACACCTTCCCCATTGAACTGCATGAATGGTTGGCTAAATTGACAGATAGCCAAGGAAGGTCGAAGCTCGATAATCTGATAGTGTGGACTCTGAAATGAGTGCGATGGTTAAAAGCCTCTCGAAAAAATATTGTGTGGGCTATCAATCACTGCCTCGATCAAATTATAGGAGGATTTGTTACAGAATTTGCAATTGATACCTGAGTCAGCTATAGCGAAGTAGAGTGAATGTTTTTCAAAGGACCACGAGGTAAGTATTTAAGATCATTGAATACCTAGATTAAAATATTGTTATGTGAGAAATAGGTGATGCCATTACCTTCATGTTCAGAGCTACGCGAAGTGGATGATTCTTTAGAAATTGTGAAGGATCCAGACCAGAGTATAGTCAGTTTATTAGACCTCCTTTAAGTGACGATGAAGGGGCATAACAAACTCCTCAGCGAAGTGTTGTTAAGCTAATCATCCATCCACTCAACCTCTGCCTCCACCGCCCATCACATACACCTTTTCCCACACCTCCACCTCCACCACCACCATCCAACATGGCAAATGCGATGAAGCTGCCAATTTTCAAGGGCATAGGGAGTGAATATCTGGAGCATTTTTGGTTTGTTGCAAATGCTATGTGGACAATACAACATATTGTTGATGAGAATATAAAGAAGGCATAGTTGGTTACCAATTTGTAGGACTGCATGCTAACTTGGTATATTAAGTACTATTCTAGTAATCCTCTTGTATCACTAGCAGAGACTAGGGAAGCTTTAAACAAGGAGTTTAGTAAGCCTAAGTATGACTTGCATTCAGTAATCGGATTCAAAGAAATCATTATTAGGGTCTATGAGACACCTTGGGAATTAGATCAAAGGTTGAAGTGTTAGATTCAAAAAGTTAACATGTAGGTTACAGATAGTCAACATCACGAATGGTTTATAGCTTTGTGTCTGCCCCATCTCATAATTTCTCTGTTACAAAAGAAGATAGGAACATAGGAAGAGGCCTTGGAAATCGTAATGAGGTTACATGGATCAGATATTCAAGATGCGACCTTTGGAGTACAATAGATCCACTCTCAGTTACAGAGCCTACACCTAGAATTACAAAGTTTGACGCAAGACAAGGAGACCAAACCTGAAGTGTGCGCAAAAGTCTAGTGTTTGAAGTGAAAGGGCCAAGGGCATGATAAATATCACTACCCAGTGTATGTGAATTATATTATAGGAGGGGGACCAATTCCCCTGAAGCCAGAAGCCCCATCATGGTCGAGTGTGGGGGTTGCGCTATGGTGTGCTATTTGTCATGTTGCTGGACAACATGCAACGAATAATTTTCATTTACTGCAAAAATTCATCCAGCCACCTTAGTAGTTTTTCTGTAACTTCTACAAATCGGTGGGCCATGATAAGCACCATTGCCATAGCTATGAGTTGATGATGGAAAGAACACCTACATACCGGATGCAAGTAGAAACTCAGCCTCTAGAGCAGGGCGTCGGAGGGGCGTGTGGAGGTTATCAGGGACGAGGATAAGGCCAAGGAGGAGGAAGACCTGGTAGAGGTGAGGGTCATATTATCTACTACAACTATGGACAATCAGGGTACTACGCATGAGAATGCCAGAATCAGACACACCCGTCATGTCAATACTATAGCTAGTTTGAGCATACTATAGAAGAGTACCCAATGTTGATAGCTAAAATGCAAGAGAATAAAGCACAACCTCAGCAACCTATGAAGAACTTACAAATGATGAGAGCTGAGCCCCAGGAGGAGGATCAAAGCATGAATATAGTGCTGAGAAGCAGAATAACGACTGGAGATGATAAGGGTAATAACCTGAAGAGGACGGATGGGTCTATAAGGCCCCAGAGAAAGAAGTTGATTTGATCTAGAGCATGCTAAGGAAAGTTTTGTGGAAGCCAAGAAGAGATTTGTTGAGGCCTCCACCTCAGGAAGCCAAAACAAGGTGCAAGAAACCATCGCGCCTGCAGAGGTTAATCCCTCAGTCCTCACTATGTTTTTGGAAACCTGCATAAAACTACTGCGCGACAACAAAACTATGGAAGGCCTACAGGAAATAATAAACAAATGTTCTTGAAAAGAGAAGGTCCCTGATGGACACTGGGTCATTATAAAAATTGGAAAACATAATGCAAAAATAGGGCACGAGATGAGGCTTACTCCATAGATAGGTGATTATGAGATGGAATAGGTCATCTTGGATATGGGGTCCGATGCAAACATATTACCAAAAAAAACATGGGAAAGAATGGGAGACCTGTGCTGCAGTGGTCCCCGATTCAGCTTAGAATGGTGAACCAACAAAAAATCATCCCCATGGGACGATTATATGGAGTAACAGTTGATATAGAAGGTGCAAGTGCGATGGTCGACTTGGAGGTTATAGAAAGCATCGATGAGAGTAATCCATACCCCACGCTCCTGGGAACTGACTCGGTGATTGATATGAATGGGGCCTTCAATTTGAAGAAGAGGATAATGTCATTTGAAAGAAAATTGCTTCGAGTTGTATTACCGTCGGACCTCGCAGAAGGGGCACGCTATACTGAATTAGTCCACGATTATGAAGAAAGCGAGGATGAACTGGATCAAATATAAAAAATAACAGCGCGAGATTAGGACAGGATCAATCCGATGGTGGATGGAAATATTGCAGGGGACCGAGAGAGTTACTACACCTCGAATTCAGATGAATAATTGGAGCATTGGCAGAAACACATGCATGAAGTATCTACACTGTGATGCAACATGATGATGAATTCGTTGCATTGTGTTTCGTTAGAGGTAAGGAAACCACCCTATTACGATGGTTTACTTGATGTAGATTTGTTTTTGGATGAATTTGAGTGAAAAGTCCTTGAGGATCACCACTTCCAATCTTTAGAATTGTGTTGGCTATGTGGGGCCTAACCCAGGTTCAATAGTGAGTTTAGCCAAGTAAATCCTAGTACTACTGGCCCTTTCAGCAACATTCCATAGAACGTGGACTGAGGTCTCACTTGAAGTAGTATGGGAGGGTGCTGGAACCAAGTTTCCACACCCTAGGGATGTCTTGATGAGGGTTCTGGAGGTTTGCCATCCTAATCTATGCGGTCTGCTACTCCGCGCAACTTCCTATTCTTCGCAACCCACGCGTACCTTTGTATTACTCTGATCCGATCTGATCCTTACTATTATATTTGTGCTTACCTTATTTTGTGCGGACCCAATATTCTTGTTCAACTTTTAGATTATCACACGTACTTGAATAATATAATTGCATAAAGAATAACCAGAACATAGAAATACAGATCTAAAAGCAGATGCACAATATTCTAAATCAATCTTATCTTTATTAATACTCAAGTTCAGTTATAGACCCATCTCCACCCTGCGCACTCAGTTGCAGGGGTTTGCGCACTCAGCTGTGGACTCCACTAAGCCTCTACGCACTCAGCTGCAGAGCCTCTGCGTACCACTATGACCCAATACACTTCAGATTTACTTCTATACTCTAACCATGCCCTCACATCTATCTGTTACTTCTCAAAACTAAGACTCACTTTACACTTAGAGCCTCGCTCTATTTATACAAACACTCTACAGTAAATTACATTATCTTAGGGAAGACAACCCTAGACTGTCGCACTTTGTGCCCGCATTTCGCGGGGTCTTTACATTACACTTGACCAAAATGCGAGCTTCAAGCCCCAAAAACATGGTATGGGGTGATATGCTGCCCAACAAATTGGCATTGTGTGCTATGGCCGCATGATGGTGGGGTATGCATAAGGATGGTTTTGCTGGATGGAGAGATTACAAAAGAATGATGAGGTTATGTTTTGGGAATCCTAACACTAGATTACCCGAGAAATATAATGGAAGGGATGATCCACGTGATCACCTAGCAAAATGGACTAAATCATGGGGAATAGAGCCACAACGAGAGTGGGTACACATATTTTTCCATACTTTGGATACAATTCCCATGAACTGGTATTTGGAAACGAAGCTCCGCCATGGCACCGCGGACTGGGATATATTGAGGGAAGGGTTCTTATTGACCTTTAGCTTTGAAGACGACTTCACAAACATCAATGAAGCACTACAAGAGATGGCGGTTATCTTTAGAACCCCACAAGAACTTATGGAATGGGTCCAACAAGATTGGAGCACCCAGCTACGTCATGTGCTGTAATGCTATAATGTGACCACTGAATAGGAGGATGAAGATCCAATTAAAATTAATATTCCAGAGGCAGAAGGGCATCACGAAGTTGAAGGCCCATAAATAGAAAACCCGGACATTACCGTGTCATTGAAAACAAAGAAAGTAAACATTGGCACTGAAGCATAACCAAAGTTTGTGAATATTGGAGACTATTGGGATGACACTATTGTGGATAAAGTTGTTGAGTTACTCCATGAATACCAGGATCTCTTCCCCACAAAGTTTTCAGATTTGAATGGCATAATTTGCGATTTGGGAATTATGAAGATCACTCTGAAGCCAGATCTGAAGCCCATTAATCAAAGACCGTATCTCCTTAATCCTAAGTACAAGGAAAAGGTTCTCGAAGAGCTGGATAAGATGCTAGAAGAAAGCATCATAGAACCAATTGAAGAATCTGATTGGGTGAGACTGATGGTGGTTTAGGAGAAGAAACGAAAAGGGGAAATAAGGATTTGCATAGATTTACAGAAGCTTAACGATGCATGTGTTCACAAACCATCCCCAACGCCATTTACAAATGAAGTATTGGATAATGTTGGAGGGAAGGAGGTGTATTCCTTCATTGACGGGTTTTCTAGGTATCATCAGATTAAGGTCGCGCCCGAGGATAGGAGAAAAATGACCTTCGTGATGGAATGGGGTTCTTTTCAGTACACTGTGATGCTGTTTGGACTTGAGAATGCGCCTGTGATATTTTCACGCGTAGTCATAGTAGCGTTTAAGGAGTTCATTCATAAGTTCCTAGAAGAATACTTTGATGACTAGACGATGTTCATATTAGTAAAGTGCCATTTAGAAAGTCTATTCCTGATGTTCGATACATGTCGCAGATATCAGATTGTGATGAACTTGAAGAAATGCATATTCTGTGTTCCCTTTGGGATCTTGCTGGGTCACGTGGTGTGCAAGAAAGGATTCGTGGTGGACCCTGCAAAGATTGCAATAATTGTGAATTTGGAATCCCCTATGAACGTCAATTAGTTGCGCAAGATACTGGGACATACAAGATATTATAGAAAATTTATCAAAGCCTATGCTCAAATTACTGCGCCCACAGAGAAAATACTGAATAGGGACACAACATTCTGTTGGGACGAAGAATGTTAGTGTAGCTTAGATGCATTGAAAGAAAAGATGGTCACTGCGTCGATTTTGGTATTCCATGACTGGAAAAAGGAGTTTCATGTACATGTGGATGCCTCTTGCATTGCACTAGGTGTAGTTCTAACATAGGCCGGTAAAGGAGAAATTGACCATCCGATAGCCTTCACGAGTAGGAAGTTATTGAAGGTCGAGAAGAATTATTCAATGACTGTGCACAAAGGATTGTCCATGGTGTACGCGCTACAGAAATGCAAGCATTATTTGTTAGGAGGACATTTCAAGATGTACACAGATCATTCTGCCTTGAAATACCTGGTCAATAAGCCTCTGTTGTGGGGGGGGGGGGAATCTACAGGCGGTTGCTATTATTTCAAGAGTATGACTTTGAAGTCATTGTGAAGCTAGGGAGGTTAAACGTAGGACCTGACCATCTATTGCAGATTGAGATAGGTGAGGAGCCTAATAATATGGAGGAAGGGTTGCCAGATGTGCAACTCTTTGTGGTGTTCATAGAAGATGATCATTTTGTAGACATTATTCACTTCTTGACTACGAGGATGGCACCAAAAGGATATACAAATTAGTAGAAAAAGGACATAGTAGTGCGCATGACAGATTTTTTAGTTATTGCAGGGCATTTGTATAAGATGGGTGCTAATGAAATATTGTGAAGATATGTGTTGGATCTTGAGTGGGATAGGATTCTCGCTGAAGCTCATGGGGGGGGGTTGTGGGAGGTCATTATGCAGGCAAGGAAATCATGCATAATATTTTGTGTGTAGGTCTACGGTGGCCAACATTGCACAAGGATTCGAAGGCCTATTGTAAGGCATTTGATGCATGTCAAAGAACTAGGAGACCATCGTGAAGGGATGAATTTCCATTACATCCTAAAGTATCTTTGTAGCCATTTTAGGAATGGTAAATTGATTTTGTTGGGCCAATTCAGCCCCCTAGGAAAGAAAATAGGTGCGCGCTATATTATCACTGTGATGAAATATCTAACCAGATGGGTGGAAGCACATCTGGTTAAGGATTGTACAGGGGCTATGGAAGCAAAATTTCTTGTTTGAGTATGTATTATCCATATTTGGTTTCCTGAAAGTGTTGATGAATGACAGAGGTACGCAGTTTCTCAACGAAATGATCAGTGCGTTGACTGAAGAATTCCAGGTCTACCACCAGAAGAGTACACCATATCACCCTCAGGCCAATGGAACTATTGAAGCCTTCAATAAGATTTTGGAGAATGCATTGAAGAAGATCTACAATGCGCAGTGGGACTAGGATGTGTGTGTACCTATAGTACTATGGGCTTAAAGGACTACTTGTAAGAAATTGATAGGGAAAACACCATTCATATTATTATATGGGGTTGAAGTTGTAATATGCCGATGGAGTACATTGTACCTAGTTTTTGCATAACAGTGCTGACAGATATGGCAGATGGCAAGGCCTTGGAGGAACAACTCGCACCGCTGATGGAGCTCGAAGAAGATCAATTTTTGGTAGGATTCCATAAAAAAGTATAGAAGGAATGCGAAAAAGCATGGCACGATCGCCACATCAAGTTTTGCATGTACAAGGTAAATGATCTTGTCCTGATATATGATAGTAAATTTACTAAATTTCCAAGTAAATTACAGATGTATTTGTTAGGGTCATATATTGTCAAAGAAATTATAGATGGAGGCACAGTTCAGCTTGTGAAGTTTAACGGGGAACCCTTCCCGGGTAGAGTGAATGGGAGCAGGTTGAAGTTGTACATAGGAGATCCTGTACAATGACTATATGGAAGTAGGATAGTTTAGAGCTCCAGGCAGTTGCAAGGGAGCACAGGAATATCAACTACATTGTCTAGTTTGGAGGACAATGCAACGAGCACGCTACATAGAGAATGACGAAGACACAACCCATGAAGCATACCGAAACAAAGAAGTAGAACAAAGATACATCGTTAGGGAAGGTAGTGGACCTGGAGGGGGAAGAAGCCTAGGGAATAAAGGATATAGACACTGAAGGAGTGGAGCCCATAATAAGGCTCCCTAAGTATATCCCTCCATGGAAGGGAAAATAAAAGGTCACAAAGGACCCATATTCTGACAAGTTCACCATATCTACGCCCCTGCTACCTGAGCAAGTCCCTTTTGAAGGTCCGTAGCTTGTGAGGATATAGCTGTTGAAAAGGGAGGATTGGGACCTCCAAATCACACTAGGTTTCCACATTTGGTGATGATAAGTTTTTGAGAAGGGTCTACTATGTAGAATCAAGTGTTACAACACTGGAAACGGAGGAATGGGTCCACGGTGTCGAGCACTCAGGGTTACTAAATCTGTTGTGGGTGCCCCACTATCACTGCACCTCCATTAATACAATATGTGTGCGCTAGGTGCTCACATTGGTGGATGATGGGTGTTTATGGCTAGGAGGGCCTATCCCCATTACATACATGCTCATTCATAGAATCATGCACCTACCTTACAAGTCCATGAACCTGGCTGAGGAGTTTGGCGGAAATACTGGGGAGAAAGACCTCGTAGAAAGAATGAAGAGGGATTATGGCATCGTGAAGAAGTCGCGAGGGTATTCAATTCTTTCTATAAGTGACCTGACAATTCAATTGGCCACCCAAATTTTTGCAGGGAAAGTGATGTGAAAAAATCGCACAAATGAAGTTCCGGTGCAAGTAGTTTCCCTAGCTGCATAGTGCGTGAAAGGCATGCAATTTAATTTCTCAAAATACCTTTGTTAGGAGCTCCTAGTGAACTGCCGAGAGGCCCAAGATGAAACCAAGTTGTTCCACTACATTTGGTTGCTATTGTCGATTATGCTCATTGCATGGAAATTTCTCGAGGCAACACAATTCGCTTCCATATGGTCCACAAAGGATCCCACGTGGACTACAGAGACGAAGATATTTTGGGTTCTCATGGAAATGTCTCTCTGCATGGCCATCAATCAATGTCTGAGGTTGTCCTTAACCTTGTTCACATAGCTATAAGCCTACGTGGCATTCAAGGCTGACTTCCACAGAGTATATATCCAAGTGCGAAAGGATCCATAGTAGAAATGGCATGACTTGCCTTACTTAGTGTTAGAAACAGACATCTAGGAGGTTGTATTGAAATAGCCTACAGAGTGGTGTGCCTCGTTAGACTTAGATGATGGAACAAGCATGGGCATAGGAAGTTCTGTTGCGCAGATTAGAAAGGAGGTAGCGAAGCAAGCTGCACGTACAGTTGCATAGAAGAGAAAGAAGGAATCCGTAGAAAAGGCTTGTGTGGAACAAGAACGCACAACCAAGGACCAGGCAGAACAAGAACATCGTGAGTCACAAAAAGGTGACAAGTCACCTTCGTCAGAGATAGAAGAGTAGGAACTTTCGAGACAAGGCGATAGAAGGGATGAGGGGTAGAGCACCGCATTTATTCTGAAGAGACCTGACAAGGAGAAACAGCGTGATACAAGGAAGAAGCAGAAATAAGATAATTCACAGGGTGATCCCATGGTGTTAACAGAGGGCAATATTGATGAGATCAGGGACAAAATTCATCACACCACCATGGAAGTGGTGTAGCAGATTCAACAACAATACATGCAAATGCTGGGGAGAGTCTAAAAGGATCTACACGATCTGTAGATCCAAGAAAGAAGAATATAGGTGGGCACCGAACAAGAGAGTGCGAACCAAGCTAGGCTGACACCCGAGACAGGCCAAGCTACAAAGCTAGTAAGGACCCTAAACCTCAGAACTATACCATTACCAGATGGGTCAATTCAAGTAGAGTTCGTCAATGATCGCATTATCCTGAGTATAATTAAGAACATGGAATTGAATATAGTAGCAATCTCCAACGAGATCCTCCATGCGCCACATGTTGCGGTGCCAAATGAATTGAGAATTAGGGAGCAACACACCTTCAATCTCATAAGTGAGTATAAATTGATCAAAGGGAAAGTGTTTGTTGAAAATATGCAGGCTTTGAAGGAAAAGGAGGAACTTTAGATGCGTAGTTCCAGTCTAGAGTCAGCTGTAGCAAAGGCATACAAGACAGTACCTGAACTTCACATCCTAAAGGATGCACAACCATAGGTGAAAATAAGAAAATGAGCTACTGGTGTGCATGAGGTTAAAGCAAAGGTTGGCTGAGTCGCATTTGAGCTCAACATGAAGATTACAGAGTGGCAGTTAAAGCTACAGCCCACAACTTTGCTTGAGGTCCAGAAGCAGTACAGGGTAATGATAAAGGAAGGCATGGAAACCTTGGATGCCATAGTCATTGACTATGCAGTATTTTTTGAGTAGGCTATGGAGCTAGTGACTAATATGCAGGAGGATCCGAACTTGAAGACATTGAACACAGATGTAAGGGAGTTGCAGTGGCAATACGATGAAGTTAGGGAAACTGTGTGCTCCATAGCACCAGCGTAGCACCTTGCTAAGTTACACGAAGGAAAGAAGCTCCTAGAACAAGTGGAGGAAGCATAGAAGAAGGAGGCCTTGCTAAAGGCTAGGTTGTAGCCTTGGTTAGAGGAGGGTTATTAAGTCACAATTACTATTCAGGATAAGCTTAAAGCATTGCATCAGAAACATTAGACGACGAGGCTGGCCATAGAAGGACCAGCCACGGAAAAATTGGTCGAGGAAGTCAAGCAGGTATCAACACAGAGCACTGTCGAAGTTGCAGGGATCCAGGTGGAGTTGGGAGGCCTTTGAAGTAAGATCACAACACCAACAGAGTGACTCGAGGGCGAGTAATGATATTTTTGTTGGGGGCTTGTTGGGATGGGGTCCCTAGGTCAGTTTTGGGGTTAAGATAACCCAAGTTTTGGTACATTTTGTGTAAATAATGTTAAGTCTTTGTGATTCATGGATGTGGAGCACATTGATAGCTAGGAGTCAAAGAGGTTTAGCCCCTTGTTTTATGTAGAGTTTGAATTGGTTTTGATATCCACCCATCATCCGTGGACCATGGAATTGTATGAAAAATGTTATAAATTGGTGTGTCTTAGAGATTCTAAGGGAGAATAAGGGATGATGATAGGAGGGAAGTGATAACGAAGAGAAGTGGGTAAGATAGAAGAAAGTATTTGTAGCTGAGTGCACAGAGGCCTAAGTAAATTCCGCAGCTGAGTGCACTGACCCCTACAGCTGTGTGCACAGGCTAGTTTTGAGTCTATAACCTTGCATGAAAGATCAATAAAGATAGCTTTCGAAGAATTATTTTGTATTCTATTTATCTCTGTTGATGTTATATGTTGTCAATGAATAATGTGTTTTATGGAATATTGATCAAATGTTGAACGATTCTCTCGAATAAATCTTAATGATGTACAAAATGCATTTTTAAATACTTTCGCGAAGACTCTAATGAATTATGTGCTTTTTACTAATAACTTAAGTTATCTGCGCGAACACTAGTTTATGGTTGTTTCCTGATGCGCGTAAGTGGATATATTAACTGTTAAAGGTCTACAAGAACGGATCGTAGACCTTCGCGAAGGTCTGAAGGTTGTTTTAACAGAATTACAGTAACGTGCCCTAAGAGTTGATCAATCTATGCGAAGGAAGATCTGAGGTGCTAAAAGACATCACACTAGTCTCTGGATGCAGAAACTTAGTTCTTTTATCCCCCCATACTGGTTCGGGTGAGACTGTAGCCTACGCTACACGTGTTGTTGCTGAAAGGGCCAGTAGTGTATGGTTTTTTTGGTTGGCGCAGCTAACTCTGAACTTGGGTCAAGACCCCCTAAGCCAACATACTATCTCCCATGTATGGTTATTTTCTATTTTATCAATTTCTTTGGCCATTGCCTTAACCCAAATTTCATCTTTTCTTGCTTGATTTACATTTTGAGGTTAGATTGTGTATATTAAGGCTAGGTAACTGGAATTTCCAACAAGAGTTCTTCTAGTTTGTTCTCCAGCTTCCTTTTCACCCAAACTTTGAGATTCCGTATGGTTTTTATTAACATACCTTGAAGGAGTCATTTCTTATGCTTATGTGCTTTCAATTCCTTCTTCTGGTGCTTCATTAATTCCCTCTCCTACAACCTTTTGTCTTGTTGTAGGAACAAGTTTGTCATCTGTTGGTGCTTCCTTTTTGGTACCCGTGGATGCTTCATCAATTACAACATCAATGCATTCAACGATATTTTCAAGCCTTTTATTATAGAATTTATATTCTTTTCTTATAGAGGAGTATCTAAGGAGAATTACTTCATCAGATCTAGATTCAAACTTTCCAAGCTTATCAGCATTATTCTTTTTGTAACATTTTCTTCCAAAAAATCTAAAATGTTTGAAAGTCGGAGGCTTACCAAACCATAGTTCATAAGGTTTTTTTATCATTGTTTGCCTGAATATGAGCTTTGTTGAGGACATTCACATCTATATGTGTTGCTTCCCCTCAGAAGGTATGAGGTGCTCTAGACTCATCAAGCATCGCACATGACATTTGTTGGATTGTTTTGGTCATTCTTTTTGCAAATTTGTTCTCTTGAGGAGTTTTAGCTATAGAAAACAACCTCTTGATGCCATTTTGTTCACAAAAGTCTAAAAAATCATATGATATATGATTAACCTTAGTATTGCATCAAGGATGTTGCAAATACTAGGGCTGCCAACTTTACTTTATCAACCAGGGGTTTAATACAAACTTGGAGGTGACAGTGGTATATGCACAGTAGATGCAAAAATCTACTCTTTTCACTTTTCAACTGGGGTGATAGACCACCAGGGATTTCAAACCAGACTTCTATTGACTAGAAGGAGTCTAACTATTGATAGTGAATGTACAACTAATCTTTAATGCAAGAAAGTAAATGATTTCCTATTTAGGAAATGAAAGCATTGAATGGAAAGTTCTATGAAATGCCATGAAATAATCTAGCTAAGAAATGATACACATTACTTGCAGAAAAGAACTAATCTAACCTTGCATTTTATCTTTTGGCTATGTGGACTAAGTGGACATGGGAAATTATCTTATCACTCAATGATTGATGTATTCATGCACTAGCTATCTCATGTTGAAATGGAAGAAAAAGTGTCTTTTGATTTTTGATCTAGAAATGTAAATGCTAAGTTAAACAATTTGATCTTTGGATGGGAGAAAGGCATGGAAAACTTGGTCTAAAATGACACTGAGAGCCATGGAAGTCAAGTGGATGTTGGGTGTAAAGCCTAATTATCTTCTGTATTCAAAAGGTTTCAGCTGGATGTATACCCCAGGAAGATTGTACACCCCTCCATACGGGGGGTTGTGGGGGGCACTTGTCCCCCCCGTGGGGGTTCGGGGGGGGGGGGCATCCCCCCTGGCTAGGCGGGCCGGGGGTAGTGCCCCCAAAGATAAAAATAGATGTAAAATTGCCTTGTAAAAGTATAGTAATTTCTAGTCAATTTGGGCCATTCATTAGGTAGATTATCTAACGATAGAAGTTATGTTTAATTTAGGGTTTTTTGCCCTAGAAGGCAACCCCTCACTATATATGAGGGAATTGTATTGCGTCTATGTATACCTGTATTCTAAGTGAGGAAGAGAGAGGAGATTGAGAGTGAAGAGGGAGTTACAGCGGATTTGGTGTAGGTTGTATCTCTTCAATTTGTTGGATAATATAAAAAGGACTGGTTGTTTCTCTGTGGATGTAGCCCAAAATGGGTGAACCACGTATATCTGTGTCTCTCTTGTTTTATGCGTTTTCTGTGTTTATGTTTTTGCAATATTTTATGCATTCCATTGCTCTATAATATATAATTTTCTAACAACTGGTATGAGAGCCAAAGGTCTATTTGGCTGATAAACTCGTAGGAGAGAAGGGTTCCTGGTTCGAGTTGGAGCAATGGCAGAAGATGGTAGGTTTAGGGTCGAAAAATTCATCAGCCAAAACTACCAGCTGTGGAAGATGCAAATGGAAGGTTATTTGTATCAAAGAGATCTGTACCTACCATTGAGCAGAAAGACAAAGAAGCCAACAAGTATGACAGACATGGAATGGAATATTCTTGAAAAAAAGGCACTTGGAACAATACGGCTATGCCTAGCGGCGTTGGTAGTGTTTAACATTTAAAAGGAAACGACAAAAGAGGGTTTAATTTCGATATTGGCCAAACTATATGAAAAACCCTCGGCCTCAAATAAGGTATTTCTTATGAAGCATTTATTTAATATGAAGATGTTAGAAGGTGGATCTGTTGTAGACCATTTAAATTATTTTAATACAGTTACCAGTCAGTTATGTTCTGTAGGGGTAACTTTTGATGATGAAGGTAGGGATCTGTTATTTCTGTGCTCATTGCAAAAAAGTTGGAATGGTTTATTTATGGCCATTAGTAACTCTATCTCTAGATCTAGTACTTTAAAGTTTGATGATTTTGTCAGTGCAATCCTTAGCTAGGAAATGCGACGGAAAATTTTCAGTGAGACATCAGGTAATGCCTTGACTGCAGAGACTAGGGGAAGAAAAATGGAAAGAGGAAAGAGCTCAAGATACCGTAGTAAGTCAAGAAAAGGTAGATCCAAGTCCAGATCGGGGATAGTGTGCTAGAAATGTAGGAAGAAAGGACACCTGAAGAAAGACTACAAGTCTCGAAAGGGAAAAGAAGGAGATGTGTAGCAAGAAACTAATCATGAAGCGAATGTAAGAGGTGATGTGTTGCAAGATTCTTTGATTCTTTCATTAGAAAACATTACTGATTCTTGGGTGGTAGATTCAGGGGCCTCATTCCATGCCACACCTGATAGGAAACATTTTTATAATTATGTTCAAGGAGATTTTGGACAGGTTCGATTAGGTGATGATAAACCTTGTAAAATCATTGGAATGGGTACAATTTTCGTAAAACAGCGAAATGGAAATCAGTGGCTATTGAAGGAGGTAAGGCATGTTCCAGATCTAAAGAAAAATATGATTTCAACAAGGTAGTTGGGAGGTGAAGGTTTCATTACTACTTTCACAGATAAAACCTGGAAGGTCACTAAAGGATCCCTGGTAATAGTGGAAGGAGGAAAGGTTGGTACATTGTATTTATGCAATTGTATTTCTAATTTTGTTAATGCTTTAACCTCTACAGGACAAGATATGACATTTTGGCATCATAGACTCGGGCACATGAGTGAGAAGGGGATGTAGATTCTTCACTCAAGAAATTTGTTGTCGGGTTTGAAGCTTGTTGATTTAAAATTTTGTGAGAATTGCGTTTATGGAAAACAGAAGAGAGTCAGATTCCTTAATGTTGGGAAAGAAAAGAAGAGTGAAAAATTAGAGTTTGTGCATATAGATGTATGGGGACCTACTCAGGTATCATCTCTTGGTGGCTCTCATTATTATGTTACTTTTATTGATGATGAAACAAGAAAAACCTGGATTTATTGTATTCGAAATAAATCTGATGTATTTGATACTTTCAAGAAATGGAAAGCTTTGGTTGAAACTGAGATAGGAAAAAGGTTGAAGTGTCTCAGATCAGATAATGGAGGTGAATATTACAACAAAGAGTTTGCTAGGTACTGTTCTAAGAATGGAATTTGTAGAAAGAAGACAGTTCCAGGAACACCACAAGAAAATGGTGTGTCAGAAAGGATGAACAGGACAATCATGGAGCGTGCAAGGTGCATGAGATTGCATCCAGGATTGCCTTTAAAGTTTTGGGCAGATGTTGTAGACACTGTTGTTTATCTAATCAACAGAGGGCCTTCAAGTCCCTTGGATGGTGGTATTCCATAGGAGGCATGGACAGGTAAAAAGGTAAACTACTCTTTTTTAAAGACTTTTGGTTGTGAAGCCTTTGTCCACATTAATAAAGAAAATAGAACAAAGCTTGAGGCAAAATCAAAGAAATGTACCTTTATTGGATATGGTGTTAATGATTTTGGTTATCACTTTTATGATTATGAAAAACACAAAATCATTAGGAGTAGAGATGTCATATTCAATGAAAAGGTTTTGTATAAGGATCAGATGTAGGAAAAGAAACAGAAAAAAGAAAACAGAGAATACTCAGTGCTTAACGAGATCACAGAAAATGTGATGGTGCCTAAAAATCATAATGATCAACAGCCATAACAACAACCACAACAACAAAAAGCACTTCAAACACCTGAAAGTGGTGTTAGAAGATCTACCAGGATGAGTAGACCCCCTAAAAGATACTCTCCTTCATTATATTATGTATTGTTGACTGATTCTGGTGAACTAGAATGTTATGAAGAAGCAATCCAGATAGAAACCAAGAAGAAGTGGTAGCAAGCCATGAAAGAAGAGATGGACTCCTTAGCACATAACTAGACTTGGGACTTAGTCAGGTTGCATGTAGGTAAAGCAAAATTACATAATAAATGGGTTTACAAGTTGAAGGAAGAAGATGGAGGTTGAAAAACATATAAAGCTAGACTTGTGGTGAAAGGGTTTGCACAGAAAAAGGGTATAGACTTTGATGAGATATTTTCTCTTGTTGTGAAAATGACTCAATCAGAACTATTCTAAGTCTAGTAGCAGCTGAAGATTTTCATCTTGAGCAGTTAGATGTAAAGACAACCTTTCTCCATGGGGATTTGGAGGAAGAGATATATATGCAGCAGCCACAAGGATATGAGGTAAAAGGGAAGGAGAAACTAGTGTGCAGGTTGAAGAAGAGCTTGTATAGCTTAAAACAGGCTCTAAGGCAGTGGTATCTAAAACTTGACAGGTTTATGTCTCAACAAGGTTATGCTAGGTGTCACTCTGATCATTGTGTTTATCTCAAAAGGCAAAATGATGGCAGCTATATTATGTTGTTATTGTATGTAGATGACATGCTTGTTGTAGGTTCTAACATGCAGGAAATAAATGTGCTCAAAAGGAAATTGGCAAACTCATTTGCAATGAAGGATTTGGGCGCTGCAAAACAAATCCTTGGTATGAGAATAACTAGAGACAAGAAGAATCACAAATTAACATTGTATAAAAGTGAGTACATAGAAAAGGTGTTGAAAAGGTTTAATATGGAGAATGCAAAACCAGTTAGTATACCTTTGGCTAGCCATTTCAAATTAATTAAGGAGGCGTGTCCCAAGAATCAGGAAGAAATGGCTCATATGTCTAAAATTCCATATGCATCAGCAGTTGGAAGCTTAATGTATATAATGGTCTGCACAAGGCCTGATATTGCACATGCAATGGGAGTTGTAAGCAAGTACATGAACAATCCAGGAAAAGAAAATTGGATGGCGGTGAAGTGGATTCTCAGGTATTTGAGAGGTACCACAAATCAAGCATTATGCTTTGGTGGTTCAAACATTGCTCTACAGGGATATGTTGATGCAGATATGGCAGGTGACAGAGATAACAAGAGGAGCACTATAGGATATGTATTTACTGTAGGTGGAACAACTATTAGTTGGGTTTCAAAAATCCAAAGTGTTGTTGCACTTTCAACAACAGAAGCAGAGTATGTTGCTGCTACAGAGGCTAGTAAAGAAATGATTTGGTTACAAAGGTTTATGAATGAATTGGGTAAGAAGCAAGAGTTGGGAAGGTTATACAGTGAAAACCAGAGTGCCATACATCTTGCAAAGAACTCTGCATTTCATTCCAAGACTAAGCATATATAGCACAAGTACCATTTCATACGGTCAGCATTGGAAGATGGGCCATTGACACTGGAAAAGATACACACTAGCCAGAATCCTGTAGATATGTTAACAAAAGTTGTAACCAGGGAGAAACTGAGAATCTACTCAGTTTCAATTAGTCTTCAAGTATGATGAAGAAGATGATAAACAACCAGGTCCAAAGAGGAGTCATTGTCTAGCAAATGAAGAAGCAGTGCAGTTTCTATAATCAGTCTCCAAGTGGGAGATTGTTGGGTGTGGAGCCTGATTATATTCTGTATTCAAAAGGTTTTGGTCGGATGTATACCCCAGGAATATTGTACACCCTCCATGCGGTGGGGTGTGGGGGGGACTTGTCCCCCCTGCGGGGGTTCCGGGAGGGCCATCCCCCACGGCTGGGGGGTCCGGGGGCCAGCGGTCCCTCCGCGGGGGTTCGGAGGTAGTGCCCCCGAAGCTAAAAGCAGATGTAAAATTGCCTTGTAAAAGTATATTAATTTCTAGTCAATCTAGGTCGTTCATTAGGCGGATGATCTGATGGTAGAACTTATGTTTAATTTAGGGTTTTTTTCCCTAAAAGGAAACCCTTCACTATATATGAGGGAATTGTATTGCGTCTATGTATACCTGTATTCTGAGTGAGGAAAAAAGAGGAGATTGAGAGTGAAGAGGGAGTTATAGCGGATCTGATGTAGGTTGTATCTCTTCAGTTTGCTGGATAATATAAAAATAAGGACTGGTTGTTTCTTCGTGGACGTAGCCCAAACTGGGTGAACCACGTATATCTATGTCTCTCTTGTTTTATGTGTTTTTTGTGTTTATGTTTCTGCAATATTTTATGTGTTCCATTGCTCTATAATATATAATTTTCTAATAGTGAAGGGCCTACCCTATGCTCAGACTATTATTTCTACTCAAAATAGGTTTAAACATGCCACTACAGGAACTACTACAGGAGGTCCTAGTTTACTACAGGATGTCCTGGTTTTCTATGGGAAGTTAGCTGAAGGCCATAGGAAGGTAGGGATGGTGAAATGAACTACTGGAAAGATGTTTGATGGTGAAATATGGCATAGGGAAGGTTCACATTAACCAAGGCTCAACCCAACACTTCAAGATGGTTGTATTTTCCCAAGGTGGCTATCCACGATGGCTACAAAACATAAATTTGGATTAGGGGTTGGTAGGCCTTGGAAGAATGTGAAGAAGACTTAGATGAGGCTAGTGGGATGAGTTCCTCCCTATAGATCAACAATCCCTACAACAAAACATGTTCTTCTCTTCATTTATGAATAACTTCATATAAATAGGGAAAAGATGAGTTGAATTTGAGAAAAATGATTTATCGATGGCTAATGACTAGATCTATGAAATAAAATACCTTCTTAAACTAAAAAAAGCTCAAGAAACAAAATGGAAAATGTAGGTTCTTCCAAGAAATCATAAACAATTATCTATTCAACAATGAACCCTAAGCTATGAAATGATCAAAAGATAAATATGTTTTTGGGGCGGTGAGAGTGGAGCCCTCAAACCATGATCCCATTAGGGGGATGAGGAAGAGGACACCGTCACAAGATTTTCTAAAGTATTATTTCTCACTACTATGCCACTAATCTACTTCTTCAACTAATGGAAACAAGGCTAAACAATAAGTTTAAATACATGTTAAACTAAACAAAGCAGAAATAACTTCAGCAACTAACTATGGTTTTAATCTAAGAATACATGTACAAAAATAGGAACCTTTACTGCAAGGGTTGGGCCCTAACCCAAGAGTGTCAACCCTATGAGTCAACTCAGTGTTGGATCAAGGTAAACCTTCTTATTATCATCAAAATTTCAAATACAACATAAGATTAACAATCACAATGTTTCAGCTCTAAATTTCCTCTTGGCTACAAAATAAATCGAATCATAATGAGGCCCTTGGCATTCTTATTTATACAAACTGAAGCTACAAAAATATTCCTAAAAATTAGGGAGACTTTGCTCCCAAACTTGAGAATGACTTGTCTTCACTATCACTAGCTTGACTGCCAATGAACTAGGTTGGCTTGCCTGCTCATAACTCCAAGCTGATGAGATATGGTGGAGGAATCTTTGAATCATTTGAGAAGTTAAGGAGGGAGGCAAATCTCCTAAAATCTTTCTTTATTGTCCACTTCAAGTTCCTGTAACTAAATTATCCCAAAACTACTCCAATTCCTACAATTAATGTATATTAGGCCACATGACATAACATATCACCTTTACCCTTGTCACTAAGAGAAATATAGTAAAACATGTAATTAAATGTGAGAAAAGTTGATTTTAATAATATGGAGAGTGGCATTAAGACCCATATAGTTTACCTATTGATGAGCCTCATCATCACTCCCCACTGAAGGTGTTCCTCATCCATTGAGAAACTTATCCTATGTCCATATCTTTCATAGATCTTGTGGCCTCTCTGTTGGCACAAAAGTGACATCAGGGGAAGACCCTGGGTTCAGGCACAGAGGGAAAACAATGGCTCATTGTAGTCTAGGACAACACTGACATTTTCATCTTACCCAGTGGATAAGGAGTCTCACTCGAGGCATGCCATGACTGGAAGTAAGAAGGGTTCAGCATAGGGTAAGGGATATATCAACCATTAGTCTGTAAGAGGCTTTATGCATATACTGAGACTAACATTATATTAATCATTACAATGAATATACCATGCACATAGACTTGTATTGCATTCAAAATTTTAGTAGGTGCATATAACATAAGCAAATACACACATCATACCAAGAAACTAGTCCAGTTCTTCATTCATCTTAATTCAGTAGAATAACAGTACATGATACATTGGCCTCAGCCACATATAACTATATGAAATACCGAATTACGTATATTGAATGCCTGCAACAGACTTAGCCCACTTCTCAAATACTACTCTAGTCTTCAGTTCGGATGCTATGAGCAATCACATCCTCCTTGCTGCTCGTCTGTGACTAAAACACTACATCCAACTCATCAAGCCTCAACCAACCCCTTTCTCCTTGTGACTTTCTCCTTTTGCATTCCTTCTACTGTTTGCACTGCCATTTATCGCTTGGCTATTTCTTTCCTTGGCTACCTCTCATTTTCCTTATCCACTCGGTTGCCCCTAATTTTTGTTGACACCTCTCTGCAACCATCCCACAATTGCATGTTCCTGTCTCCCGCCTCATCTATCTTTTTTGAAACCTGACTATTGCTACCGCCACCCATTTCCTCTTCTTTGTATCTTCAAAATCTTACAAAATCCTTCAAAATCAAAACGAAGGCCCCAATAGGCCCCAACCACAATTCTTTGACTGATCCCTGATTCAATCATTTCAAGCTCTATGGGTCTTGTTGGTGTCTCAGTAGGTACTTCTATCGGATTGCTCCGATTATGTTGGCTGATGAGCTAATGCTCACGTTGTCTTAGCTGTCATTTTCTAGGTGGTTTCTACTCCCATTGTGCCTTCTTGTACTTGATGTTCTTCTTTTCCGAACGAAGGCTCCAACTCTGGAACAACGATGGTCATTTGCTACCTGAATTCAATATATTTTTGGAGGGTAGCTTCCCATCTGACAATGATTGTGTTAGCCGATTGAGTCAAGTCTTCGACTGTGTTGGACATTAATTTGGTTGGATTTTTACTCTGTATATGGTCCCACTATTCTTCACTATTGTTGCAGACTTCTTTCAAATCTAGAACCTATACTCAGACCGGCAGACACAAGTCTCCTATTAGCTTTTTGGTTTTCGTCGATTCTTCTTCAATCTGTTCAACATGTGCTTGAATGGTAGTGATCTATTTGTCAATATTATGGAGTTGGTTGGAATCCATGTAGTCTATGCTATTTCCAAACATTATTTGTAGCTTCTCTCTCATAGGGTACAATAACCGATTCTTCAATGCAAGGCTTCCCGACCATTCGTGAACTCTATCCATCAAGGCATACCCGTCTACTAGTGCCTCAGTGAGTGCGTGCTTCTTGGTTGCCACTTCATTGATCTTTCCATGTATTTTTCTAGCATATATTTCGACCGGGTTTGGCAACGCTGATCTTCTTATTTCCAGCTTCTTCTTCATATCGGCACTGGTTGCCACCAGATTTGAACATGCTTCTTGAATGTGATCATAGTAGCTCACTGGTGAGCTACTATGATCACATTCAAGAAGCATGTTCAAATATGGTGGCAACCAGTGTAATTGATCTCTTTCTTCTGTTACTTCCTGTAATTGCTTCTTTTGCTTCTCGTGCTCCTTGGCCAGATCATCATGTATTATTTTGGCTCTTTGCACTGTTTGTTGAATAAATGAAAACAGTTGTGCTGTGGACCAGTGCTACAGGGTGTCGGCTTGCATTGTGCTTGGTTCTGGAAAACTTTTCTGAATTGGTAGGATGCTGGCAATGGATTTCTCGGAATGGGAGGTGGGAGAATTAACTGGTTGTGATTGTGGGGTGAACTAGGGAGTGGGAGGAATGATATTAGGGTTAGGGATCACCAAGAAACTTATAGGGAATAATGGTTGGTATGTTTGGCCCCTCCTCCTATGGAAGGGTTGTGGTTGGTCCTTTCTCCTAAAGTGGGTCCAACCCAGAAGTAGAGAGGCTAGTGAGGTTTGGGTGCTACTGCCAGAGGTGGCCCCTCTAAAATAATCTGTTGAATCGACATCCATATTTAAAATTGCTAGTTGTGTGTCAGAGGGGATAGTTTTTGACAAGGTTGCAGAGGTGGAGGCCATGTGGGGAGAGGATTCTTGCGACTAAGGTGAAATGGTAGAGGTATTTGGGGGAATCTCTTCAACAATCAAGGATGTGGATATTGATTGTTTGACCTCATCAGTAAGGTCGACAATGTGAATTGTTGGAGTAGTTCTTGGCTTCTTAACTGCTGGGTTCCTAACTACTCTTTTCTTTTGGGTTTCGGGATTGTTGGCTGAAATGGGGCTCTAATGCCACCAGTGGGAATTTCCATCACCAGTGGAGTTGTAATTATTGGTGAAAACATAGTAGAACCTTGAAAGTGCATGGGTTGATTAGCCTCACCTAATTTCTCTTCAAAGCTTGCGATCATCTACCTTATCACAAACATTTGTTGTTTGATTTGCAGCACCATTGGGTGTATATCATCTTCAGCTGACCTCTTTCTGCTGCTTTCTCTTGCTTGCAACTATGGCTTTAATCCACCAAACAAATACCGATACTTTCCCTTTGTAATTTTGCAAGCAACCCCTAGCCATGATCCAATCTTGCTATAGAGTGTCACTTGAGTCAAAACAGATTTTTGTGGCCTCATCTTTAAGGTGTTAGGATGGACACATCAAGGTTGAAGGTAAGTGTGCCCATGTGAGGCTCCAAACCATATTTCCTCGTAGAACTCATCTACAAGTGGTTTAGGTATTCTGTCCATTGACCCGATTGTAATCAACATCAGCTCATACCATTTAGTGAAAGCTACCTGATTAATTTACTTACTGCTCGGGTCCCCCGAAGCTCTCCATGGCTCATACCAGAGTGCTAATGGTTTTCCTTCAGTAATCTGCATCATCTCCCTCCCCCTTGGTGGCCGCCATTTCCACATCGCTAGAGACATCAGTATGTATCCAAACAAGAAATTGGTACTTTGCTTGTAGATATATTCACATGCTTCGAAGAGCTCATTTAGCACGAAAGCAGACTAGTTGAGCACTTCTCCATTGCAGCAGTGCTCCGCAACCAAAATTGCATCTAGAGTGCATTCATTTCTTGTGAAGTGTCTCATGGTCTTGCCTACTATGATGTAGCAGGTGAACCTTATCTCAATTTTTTTGATCATGTCAATTTTGGCTCCCCTTCCACCATGCTTCGTTCCATATTTTTCATAATAATCATCTTCTCCTTGCTTCTTTACTCTTTTTGTGCCTACCTAGAACGTCGTGTTCATCACATTTCCTCCTACTGATAGCCCTGTGAGGTCGTGGATATCGTCGACGTGAATTGGGTACTCCTTGTCGAGCCACAAGGATCCCCCTTGCATTCTGCTGGCTAATAATTTTGTACATTGCATTGTAGCCAGTTGAGTGTCAAAGATCGGTAAACTTCTCAAATTGATTAGTGTCGACCACTGTAATCCTTTGAAATCTTCTTTGAGTCTGGCTATTGTGGTGCCATATTTCTTCTGAATTTCTTCTATATAGACCTCCCTTTTCAGCGTTGGAAACTAGAAATAATCAGTAAGGTCATTGTCAACTAAGGTAGATTTGTCATATTTTCCATATAGATTTTCCAGCAGTGAAATTCTCTCATCTAGTTTGTCCTCTGGGACTGAAATAATTCCCTTTGCCATTGCTCTGCATCTCTGATAGACAATCGTCACTTGAGGTTTCAAACTTCTGCACTTTTGTTGTTGTTGTTCTTTAGAGTGGAATTGGAGTTCCTCTGCTACCTGCACTTGAAATTATGTAGCTTCTTGCATTATCATGCAAATTAAGTAGCCGGTCTTGACACAACGTTTCCTGACTAGGCTTTGGCAACTAATTTTACTATGACAACTTTCCCCATGTATCCTAACTGTGCTTCGCTGCCATCGGCTGACCTGGATCTAGGATTTCTGATGTGGACTGGGGAAGGACATAGTGAGCCAAATGGCTTATTATCTTTTCCGTAATGGAGGGTATTTATTAGCTAAATTTGAAATTTTATGACTTCCACTTGAAATTTGAATTATTAGTTACTTATTATGGAAATTATTACTCGTATGATGGAAAGGATAAACAAAGCGTGCAACTATTAAGACTAAGAAAAGTGTCTGCCTACGTGTGACTTAAAATTGGAAAAGCGTCTACCTACGAGTGCCTATTAAGTATAAGTGTTCCCCGTGACCACAAATGGGTTGTGGTATCATGACATTTTATCCACAACATTATTGATGCTTTTGCTTATTCTTCTTAAAAGATGATACAAGACACAAACTTCAAATGGATATCGAAATGAATTGACTAACTTTTATTGACTACTACCTACTTGTGGGCTCGTTTCTGAGGCCCCCTTAACTTGATAGTGTGTTCTTTGGCATGTGGAAGGTTTTTAGGTGTGTGCCATTTACCCAACCTTGTAGCATTTTTCCATCCAATTACGCCAACCGTATCTCTCCGGAATCTTTGATTTTTTCCACTATAAACGGGCCCAACCAGTGCATTTGCAATTTACCCGGGAATGTTTGGAACTTGTTGTTGTATAATAATGTGTGATCTCCAACTTTGACTGTCTTCTCTCTGATATGCCTGTCTTGCCAAGATTTTTTCCTTCTTTTCTCTACTCATTGGTGAAATTCGACCAAGAATATCGATTCATCAAGTTCCATTAGTTGATTGAGTCTTTCTCCTAATGCTACATCATCTGTCATCTTTGTTGCTTGAGAAATAAACATACTTCGTACTATGAACTCTGCTGGGACTACTGCTTCCTTTGCATATACCAGTTGAAATGGTGTTTGTTTATGAAGTCTTTTCATTATTGTTCTGTACGCCGATAGAGTTTATGGTACACGCTCGTCCCAGTCGTCCCTGTTAGCTGATACAATTTTCATGAGACCTTTCTCCAGTATTTTATTGAATGCCTCAACAGTCTCATTGGCCTGTGGATGGTATGGACTACTTTTATGATGTTGAATCATAAATTTCTTGAGAAGAGACTCAACAGTTTCATTAATAAAATGTGTTCCTTGATCGCTTGTTAGGCTTTTTTGGCATCCAAATCTTGAAATTATATTTTCAAAAATGAACCTTGCAGCAATGTCGGTTGTACAGTCTTTGACTGGTGGTGGTGCTGCCCATCTAATGAGATATTTCGTATCCATTATTATGTATCTTTCATGTGAGTGTCGCACTGGTGGTTTTATGGGTCCGATGAAATCTATTACCCATTTCTCGAAGATCTGCACTGTATGAATTGGGTTTAAAGGGAGTTCATCTTGTCATGAGGGCTTCCCAACCCTTTGATAGACATCACAATTCTTAACATATTCTTTAGAATCTTTGTGGAGGGTTGGCCACCATAATCCTGCATGTAGTATCTTCCTTGCGGTGGATTTTCCTCCTACATGGCCTCCCACGACCCCAATGTGTTATTCCCAGAGCACATCTCCTTTTTCAAGTTGAAGGATGCAGTGCCTCAGGACTTGATCTAGACCCATCTTATAGAGATGTCCTGTGATTAGTTGATATTCTATTGCCCTTACTATTAGATGTCGCTTCTGTGTTGGTGTATACCCCTCCAGGAAGTGCCCTATTGTTCGTAGCCCAACAATTTCTTCTAGGTAGTCCAAAACTTCTTCTATTCTAAATAAGTTAGCATTAGGTAGCTGATCATATAATTCCCCTTAATTCTCTCCATTTTCCAGTCGTGATAGATGATCCGGCCCCACATTCAGTATTCCAGGTTTGATGACTACCTCGAAAGTAAATTCTTGGAAGAGTAATAACAAATGGCATATTCTTCCTTCTAACACTTGTTTGTTCACTAAATAACTTAGACCTAAATGATCTGGGAAAAATTTAAATGGCGCTCCCAATAGGTAATTCCTGAATTTATGTGGAGAGTAAACCATGGCTAGTGCCTGCCTCTTTGTTGTCGCATAGTTCCTTTCTGTAGTTGACAATTTCCTGCTGGCATAGTACACTGGGTGATCCATATTTCTTTCACCTCGTTGCACTAAGACTGCTCCTAGAGTGATCCCTGATGCATCAATATGTACATGAAATGTATTTTTCCAATCCAGGTACACAAGGATCAGAGCAATTACCAGTTTCTCTTTCAATTTATCCAATGTTGTTTGACAATACTCCGTCCAAGTGAATACTTTCATCCTTTTTAGTAACCTCTCCATCAGGACTGTAATTGATGCATAATTCCTAATGAACCACCGGTAATACCCTGTATGGCCCAGAGTGGAACATAGTTTCTTTACATTGTGTGGTGGTTCCAAGTTAACACTTACCGAAACCTTTACAGGGTCTACGCACATTCTAGCTTTGCCAACAATTTTGCCCAAAAACATTCCTAATGGAACTACAAAAATGCACTTCTTTAGGTTCAAGGAAATTTGCAACTATCGGCACCTTTAAAACATGACCCTTAGTAGGCTTGTGTGTTTATTCAACAGACTATATACTGTCTAGTCATCCATGTACACTTCTAGGAACCTATGAATATAGTCTCGGAATGTAGCTATAACAATCCTTGAGAAGACAACAGGTGTATTCTTCAAATTACATGGTAGGCATATGACCCCCATTCAGTGGTGAACGTTATCTTCCTTTCGTCCTCTTCTGCTATTTGGACCTGATGGTAGCCCGGGAATCCATCCATGAATGAATATGCTTTATTTCCCGCTACATTGTACAAGACTTTATCACTAAAGGGTGTTGGAAAAGGATCATGCACACATGCATTGTTCATACTTCGATAGTCAACATAGACTCTGATAATTGTTGCATCTTTCTTGTTTTGTATGACGATCAGACTAATCCATTATGCTTCGTTTACTGGAAATATAATCCCAGCTTCTAGAATTTTGTTGATCTCCCTCTTAACCTTTTGTTTCACCCTAGGGTTTAACCTATGCAGCTTATGCTTTACTGGATGGGAATCTAGATTCAGAACAATATTCATCTCCCCTATGTCCCCTTTTATCTCTTTTACATATGCTACTGAAGCTAGGAACAAGTCTTTATATACTTGCAATAGGTCAAAAATTTGTTTTGTCATATGTTCGTCCCAATAATCCCCCATAGATGCCATTTTGGGTTTACCTTCTATTCCAATATTTTTCTTTCTCAATTTCATCGGTAGTAGGTGTGTGGCCTCTCATGCGGGAATTTCATGTATATCCCTTTCCCCTTTTGTTTCCTCAAAGGTTAGATGTCTCAATCCTTCTAACCCATCTTCATCTAGTTCTACATCTACCTTGTCGCATGCCATATATTCTAGAGAACCTGTGTCATAAAGATACTATAAGAACTTTTCATCAATGGAACCTTCCCATAACTGTCCTGGGGTGAAC
Source organism: Pinus tabuliformis (assembly GCA_031772625.1). Classification (NCBI taxonomy): domain Eukaryota; kingdom Viridiplantae; phylum Streptophyta; class Pinopsida; order Pinales; family Pinaceae; genus Pinus; species Pinus tabuliformis. The sequence continues at coordinate 1,521,117,225 of CM062819.1, read as the reverse complement.
AGGATTCTTTTAATAGCATATTGTTAGGTTCTTATACCAATAGGTTTCATTTTTCATGATTGACTATAGAAGAGCCAAATATGTTCATCCTTTCATGCTGCAAAGGTTCCATATTTTGTAAACAAATGAAGAAAATTAAAAAATGAAAAGAGGGTATGCCCTAAAAGAAAAATCAAATGGAAAAAAGAATGAATTGGTCAGAAAAAATGATAAAAATGAACCCCAAACCAAAAGACCAGGAAAGTGTGCTAGTTTAAATGCCACTACTGTTCCCTTTTTGAAGAATTTCATTGTGTACAGGTGGTTGATTCTTGACACAGTTGATGAATAGCCAGACAGTTCAATCCTAGTTAGATCATGTTTTAATTTACTTGTCTTTAGAATAGAGAATAAAGATCTATCCAAACAGCTAAAGCTTGGTAGATGAGTAAATAGGTAGAGAAACAAAGGAGCCCAACTACTTAATCTGGGCCCTTGGAAGAGATAAGGGTAGACTTGGATAGGAGGGCATTCAAAAGGAAAAGAGGAAAATCAGGGTTTGCTAGTCCAAATGCACCCAATCAAAAAGAAGAAAAAATGATAGGTGTACTAGGCTGGGTAGACAGTTTGAGGTTGCAGAAGCAGGTTTGTGATCATTTTTTGTCTTGTCAAGAAAGACTTATCTCATGGATGTCACAAGTACCATGGCAGTTGTTTGGTTGTAAAACAGTTGAGCATGACTAATTTCCCCCCCATTCCCCCCAAGTACCCTTACTGACATCCCCTCAAGGACATTGGGATCTGCCCAATAGTCCTAGTTCACTTCATTTTATGATAAATACTAAGTGGAACTTTGCGTTTACTTAGTCAAAACAAGCCACATTTCTTGTATAAAAGATCTTACCATTTTACTTCATTTCCCCAAAAACCTAAGTTATTACCTTATAAACTTAGCGTTACCTATCCATAAAATCATATTAACATTTACTTTATTGTATAGCTCCTTTATCATTTTCCCACCCCTGTTTTATAAAAACTATATAAAAAACCCAAAAAATACATAATATCCCTACCGCTGGCAATTATAGCCATATAACATAGTTTCAGGAATTATTGGTCCATTTCGGACCTTAATAATAACCCTTCCATGTTCATAATCCATCGGGGTTTATTTAACATCAGGTAACATAAACAACCACGCCCAGAAATATCATAACCAAAGTGTAACACCCAAAAAAAAACATTATAAAACATTGAAAAAATAGCACGGGTCCCGTGTCATAAACCTCCGCTGCTTACCTTGCCCGTCAACCGTCCAATCCAGTGCCATAGATGCAATGGCTGGCGGAGATATCGGAACCCCTTATCTGCCGAATGTTAGCGTCCGGGGGATGGGCGATATTTTTGCCGTACCCCTGCCACGCGTTGGCTTCCCGGCGTGATCGGAGCCCCCTCCTCCAAAACCACCATGGCCCTAAGGCAGTGTGGGGAATACCGCTTACCACCCCGCCGCCTACCCCCTGACGTCATACCCACGTCACCTGATGACGTCGCATCCACGTCGCCCACCACCACTCCGCATCAGTGCCATGTCATCTGTTGACATCACCACCTCGCCACTGTGTCATCTTCCACGTCATCCGACACGTCATCCTCTGTAACCACTACACGACAAAATTACGTCATGATGACGTCTTCACAAAAAAGCACCAAAAGCCCGAAAAAGCCCAAATTGTGTTAAAAGTCGTGGAAGTGATTGCTTTTGGTTTATTTCTATTCATTGGTTGTGGAAACCTCTGCATGCGAATTACGATGAATTCGCCACCAAAGTTGCACAGTCCATCACCCACTGGAAGCAACTCCATAGTGTGTCCCTCAGCTCGGCCTACAGTCCATATTGTGCACCTAGCGCCCATTTGAAGCAGGTATTTACTCAATTGCTCCTGAACCCTCTGCATTTCTAGTTTTTCTCTGTGTCTGAACCCATGGAACCAAAAATTGCACAAATCAAGTCACCTGCTCTTGAGAGATAGACCGCCACCATCCCTATTTTAAAATTTTTTTCCACAAAGCGACCAGTTTTATCCATTTTCACAGTAAACCACACTTTTTAGATAAAAATGCAGTGTCGTACCCAAACCTGTGCGCTACAACCTTTGTTGTTGTCCTGTTTATCAAAAGAATTCCTCGAAATCCATTTCCCTCTGCAAGTTTCGCTCATTTGCCAAAAATTCAAGCTCATTTCCTCTGCATTCCGCTCGAAGAGCCAACAAATCCAGCAAATTCAGTCAAAAACCCTGACTAAACTCTGCAAAATTTGTTTTTAACCATAAATTTTACACAGTGAGGCCATTTCTATGTAAGGCTCAGTCTGCAATTCCCTGGGAAAACCTCAGAACTAGTACTCAATGTTCTGTTGCTGCTTAGACCCACATTCAAATCAAAAACACAGAGAGTTTAAAGATGGAGACTCTAGCAGCCTTGAATGTCACTCCTCTCAATGCACCCCACAAAGAATTGGAATCACTACCTTTGGCTGATAGGGATTATCTAATCCAAGACTTGGTTGGTGACAGAAACCACCTGCAGACATTCTGTGAGCTGAGGAACAATTACCTGAATAACAATGATTTTTATGGGATATGGGAATCAAATCTGCCCATATACTTCCTCCCCTCTGTCAATATCTTCCCTGAGATAATTCACCTCTGCTGTGAAAACTATGAACCAACTCAAAGGGTAGTAAAATATCCATCTGGGAGCATCCTCTTTCATATAACTCCTGACTCCATCAATCAAATGCTAAATTTCAAACCAACTCAGCTGCTGTTCCCTCTTTCTATGAAATTCTTACTTGATGAAGGTCCTAAACTCTCTAGCTCAGAGATAACCCGAATTGCCCAAATATTTATGAGAGCAGATCTCCAGCCTACAGAGCCACCTCCTTTTCACTATGTATGGTTTAATGAAGTGGGTAAATTATTGGTTGATATGATATCCTATGTTCTGGGTTTCAAGACAAGTGAACATATTGATGAAACTATATTGGTTTTACAGTCTGAATTTACCCCAAGGCAGCCCCCTGCTGTCAAATACAATTATGCCAAATTCATTGCCAGCAAGATACATGACCAACTATTGAAACTAGATAGAGAGGGAGTCTTCAAGTATTCATCCTACATCTATCATCTGTTCCTGTATTATCAGCCAGACTGTTTCCAATTCCCCATCAAAAGATTGGACTCTAAAGGAGAAAAGAGGTCTATGATTTTTTGGACCTCAGTCTTTCATGAAGTCCACAACTCTCCCTACTTTTACTGTGAGTTCATTGACATGTTTTTCTATCTAGTCTCTTCTCTCCTAAAGAGAACTTCTCCTCCTAGACTATCTTATGATATGCAAAAAATATTGCAGCTCTAGAAAACTACAAAATAGGTGACTGGTACTTCTACTAGAATCACACTGTCATCAGGATATATGGCTGTGAGTTGTGCCCCTACAGGCTGCCAATATATGTTCCAATGAGACTATTTTCCTTGGAATATTATAGGCAATTTATCAATTCAGATTTGACTCATTTCCATAGCACCAAGAAAAAGGCTTAGTTGAAATTCAGAGACCAACTAGGCCCCTATGTCATGAACCAAAAAGAAGGATGGCAAGATGCTGATCAGATATTGGGTGAAAAACTCAGATTAAAAAGGAGCTTTTGGTGGGTACCCTATGACCCAAATGGCTTTATCAAAGCAAGAAAAATAAAATATAGGCTGTCAGCTTATGAACATTGCAAAATCCCAGAGATAGAACAATTTTCCAACTAAGATGAGTGGGTAGAAGGCACACTAGTTGAATAGTTCACTGAGGAAGAGATAATGGAGCAAAATATGAAAAATCTAGAAAAGACTCTTGACTTGGATTCTTTTGGGCAGGTGTCTTTCAAACTACCACAGCAAGTCGGAGAAGGCACATCAACTGCTGCAGCTTCACAAGCTGCCCAAGAAAGGACTACACTAGCAGTAGGGACAGCAAAAGGCAAGGAGGTAGTAGATATAGAGCCAGAAACAATGACAGACAAGCCAACTACCTGAAAGGAACAGGGTCAAGGGCAAGCCCCTCCACTATAGCCAGAGGCACCATAGATTCCAGCATTACAGACTCCTCCCAATGAGGAAAGAAGCAAGAAACGAGACAGGGAAGAAACCACACCTGCAAGTGGGTCAACAGAGTAGCCAGAGGCCAAAAGGCAAAGAGTAGAGCCTCTACCTAAAGAGGAAATTAGTGAAGAAATCATAGAGAGTCCAAGGAGCGAGAGGGAAACCAGCCAACAAAAATCCACCAGCTCTCACAGGAAAGAAATGGAAAGGAAACATGGTATGGAGGTGTCCTCCTCAAAGCGGCAAAGTAAGCAACCATCTGGTATTAAAGGAACATTCATGGAAATCAAATCCCAAAATGAATTATTGAGAATATAGCTTTATGATCAACTTCTCAAAACAACACCCTCCAAGTAGCAAAGACTGATGGCAGCTTGTGACATTAAGGAGGAAAAAATGATCTTCAGTCATTTCAAGCCTAAAGTTCAGCAACCACAGACAGCTGCGGACTACATAAAAACAAATCTAGAAGTCCTCGCCAAAGACATACACCCAATGGACCAAATTGAGTTGCACAAGCAAACAGGCGAAATGGTCTATGCTACATTGGCAGACAAGGCAATGCTGGCCCACCAATTGAAGGAGTCGTTAATCAATACATCTGCCTAATTGGATTTGGAAAGAATATCTTCCTTGGCTAAAGACAACAGAATAAAGACCCTGGAGGAAATTATTGTTGAGCTAGGGCATGATCCTAAGGATGCCAAGGGCATCAAAGCCCTCATAAGGAAAAAGGAAGAAGATATTGCTGCACTTAGAAATCAATTGAGGCTGCCTGCAACCATGCACCCACAAACTACAGAACTTGCACAAGAAAAGGCAGAAGGAGATACGATGGATTTGCTGATGAGGATGAATCAAAGGATAATTCAAATGGAGCAAGAATTGGAGAAAGCATTGCAAGCCAAGTAGGGAGAGTCAACCTCCCAGCCACCTGAAACAGCTCCAACAGTTTCCACTGTCCCTCCCACACTTGCAGCAGCAATCCCTCCTATCATCCTAGCATCAACAATAGGTACATCAACCACGGATGCTTTAGCAGCAGTAGCAATAACAACATCAGAATCTAGCATGAGTATGGAAGAAATGATGAGAGCAGTAAAAGAGCTAGAAGTCCAAATGTCAGAGCTGAAAGAGGCCAAAGAAAAGTTGGCCAAGCTAGAGGTAAGCTATGACAAATCCAAGATAACAGTGGCTGAAAAAACAAGAGAAATAAAGGCCTTGGATAACAAAATAAAATCCTTAGAAAAAGAGCTTACTCTACATAAAACTCTGTCTGAAATCAAGACAATTCTGTGGACCAAAATTGGCCAGTCTATCACTGACCAATGGCAATCAATTCAGACAATACATCAGCAAATGGAATTGATAGAAATAGCCCGAGTAGAGATTCAAAGGGCCAAGGCATCATTGGGAAACATGCCTGAGCAGGCCAGTAGACTCATTCAATTTTTGAATACTCATACCAAAGAACAACTAACAACTCTAGAAATTAAGAACAAAACAGACACCATTTTGATAGTGAAAAAGGTGCTGACCCTGAGGAATTTTGTTCAAAATCTAGAAAGAAAGTGCCAAGAAATGCAAACAGAAATAAATGCCTTCAAAGAAAAGTTTGCAATGTTGCAGAGCAAAGGGTTACCCAACTTATTGACCAGAAATGGAAGACTATTAACACATGAACAGTATGCTAATAGGTTAAATACCTATGTTTCCAATCAAATTACAGCATCATCAAGCATTTCAGAAGACATAGTGCCTCCCTCTGGACAGAGTCTATATGACAAATTAGAAAATTTGTTCTACATTGAACATGAGATAAATCATCTTTTTGAAGTCCATCCCAACTTCTATAGATATACTAAAGTTGATGAAACACTAATAAAAATACAAAGACATCAGCTGATAACAGACCAATGGTAGCAGGGGATGCTCGAGGTTTTACCAAGGTAATTTCGGTTCTTTTTCTTTTTGATCAACTACATATCAGCAAATTCAATGCACGGGCCACCTGTCAAAGAAAGAAGACAGCAGAAAGAGGAAATCAAGTTGGGACTGCAACTCATTAATACAAGACCACGCATAGATAAAAGGCCAAGACAACAACGCAGGAACGCAAAACAAAGACACAACTACCAGCCGACTCACTCAGTCCAAAAGTAAAATATCTCTGACAAACTAAACAGCCAGCACACCAACATTTACTACGGCATTCATTTCTCTCATTTACTTCTTCTGTAGAGTAGGTGAAGGAAGTTATTGCTTGATAGCTTATCTACATGATATTTTGTATCTACTTTTTGTATAAATACCTCCCCATGAGATGTATTCGGGGTTGGTGATTTACTCTCTGGACTGCGCTGTAACTCTGAGATTTGTTAATACAAAGGCTATTGAAGTTCATTGCTGCTGGACTGTCTGAATGTGGATTTGACATTCTGGGACCTACTACAGAATTCCTGTGTCTTTCTACGAATCAATAAGTTGTTCTAACCTATTTTTTATGTATTCTGTGTTTGCAAATTTCATATATGTTTCATAATCTTAGTGACAAAGAAAAAGAATAGCCCAGAATTTGTTTAAATGCACTCTGTGTTCAATCTCTGTTGTTAATTATGTTTTCTTCAGAGTTAGCATAAACAGGAATTCTTAGCTGCTCTTGTATCCACTGATTCTTTCACTTTGAATATTGCCCAGGAATTCTTTACTGCTCCTTGGTAATATTCATGCACCTTCCCTCTGCCAGCATGATGAAGGATGCTTAACTGCCCTTCATCCACTGGCTTACATCCCACCAATTCTCATATTTTAAAATTGTTCCAAGATCAATTATCTTGCTCTGTAGTATTGCCCTTTATCAAAGAAAACACTCTCAGCAGTTCATCCTCATCGACCCCATTTGCCCAATGGTATAAACTGTTTTAGACTTGCATCCTAGCTTTGTTTAAGATCACCATCCAACAACTTAAGCCAAACCCTGTGCATCATAACTAGCCTAAAATATTTCAAAACAAAGCTAAATTACAAAGAGAGAGCCCTCTCTCGTTGCAGATTGGCTAGAATCTGCAGCTAAAAGACTGGTTAGTGGTTACCTCGGCCGTATTCCCCCTTGTTGAAGCCCTGAAAATCAGGTCGACAATAAGGGGGATACTCGCCCGGTCCAGACCTTGGTTGGCAGCTCCTTATCCGTTTGGTATAGCGGGTCCGACTGGGGATAATGGGACCAATTTCCCAATCTATGTGTGTGTGTGTGTAGAATTGGATGTTGCTGATCTAACAGTTCCTATCTAAGCTATTCTAATTCAAAATTTAATCTAATTCTATGCTATTGTAATCTAATAAACAACACATCTAAATCTATGCTAACTCGGGATGTAATTCTTGTATTATGCGATCTAAAGATATTTCAAATAACAACTGGTAATAAAGATCATTCAGCGATTATGAGAAAGGAAATCAAATAAGATTAACTATTTCGCATAAAAAGTTAGACGAAACAGTTGTGAACAACATATTGCATAATAAGCTATTCATACATTAAACATAAATAAATAGCTACCACCGTACAAAAGTGCCAAAGGATAACTCAAGCATTCATGCAATAACATATAAACAACTAAAAACTATATATCACTTTAACATATAAGCAGAAATGGTCAAGAGATAAAAGTACCATTTATGACTGGTCCTACTCATAAGCTTCAAGCAACAATGATTTATCTCTCCTTGCTCTAACATCTACTAAGAGTACAAAAGTGCAACATCAGTCGCAGATATCAAATGCAAACATCAACAAATCTTGATCCATTCATTCACCAAAACCTCCTCTAAGGGTGCAAAAGTACATGTTCTGAGGACAATTTTTTGATAAATTTCTGGACCCTTCTCTAAATGCATGAGAAGGGTTTAAATACTACTAAGTAAATAACTTAATTACACAGATTCAGGATACGGTTTAAATGACCGCCCTTTTTCTAAGCAAAACTGTTTCTAAAAATTAAATCTAATATCTAACTGTTTCTGCATTTTCTCCTTAATGTTGCGAGCATTCAATATTTGCCTGGGTAGAGTCGGCTGACTGTCTTCCGCTTTTGGTTGAGCTAAGAAAACAGAAATGGCCAGAGCTAGCACCATCTTTTCAGCAAAATAGAAGATATACTTGAGAATCATCCTCTGGCTATGTGGATTTACTGTGTATGCTCAGTAATAATTCAAATTTCACTTGGTTAATCCTCAAATTGCCTCTGCCTTTGCTTTCTTGCGTTTTCCGGGCTTATGAGTGACTGAGTAGTTAGGGACTTTTCTTTTTGAGAAATTTTCTCAGCGATGCGTGATTACGCTAATCACGCATCGGAAACTACCTTCGTTCTTTGATCTGGGCCTTTCTGGTGCGTTTTTCGCTTTTAGCGCCTTTTCCTTCACCGGGTATAAGCTTCAAATTTTTGTAAACATACTGCTTTCATGAGCTTCTGACCTTGAGCATTAAATCGCTTGTTGATATCAGCATTGTTCAACTACTCATTCAACCATGGCTCTGACTGAAAGATCTGTAATGGATAGCTCTGCAGCGCTCTATGAATTTGCGGCTCTGTTGCATGCGGTATCCGTTTATGAGGGCATCTCTTCTCTGTTTCTTGGCATTTGGAGCTTTACCCTTTTCCTTTAACGCTTCCTGCACATTGCTTCATGTTTTTTTTGTTTTTCATTCCTACAGTTCACACATGAGGAGAGAGTAATGATAATAAAAGTTGACAAGAAAGCTCTAAGCTCTACGGATGTACAAAAACATGCCACCTGACGTGAACTAACTCTTCGAAAAACACAATACTGTCTTTCATTAACACTTGGCATATCATTCATTAATTTTCATTAAAGCGCATATCCAATTTTTGGTTTATGGACAGCTTTTCTTGAATGTTGAGCTGGGGAAAATCTGCGATGGACAGTTTCTGCGATTCGCATCACGGCATCGCATCATCGTAGTATCGCATTATCGCCTTTTTCATTAAGATGTGTTATCACAGGCTTGCCGGATCGCGCTTATCGCAGATCGCTCGCTGTATCGCGTGATCGCAAGATCACTGTATCGCGTGATCGCAAGATCGCAGATTGTACTGTCGTGTTATCGCAAGATCGCATATTGTTACAATTGTTAAATGGTTATGTGTTTTTTATGCGATTTTGTGATATGCGATATCGCATATCGGCCATCAGTGATTTTTTAAGGTTATTCCAATATGAGTGTTTCTTAATGTATGCGATGCAATGGAATTTGCGTCGCACTTTCACAGTTTATCGTTTTACTCATAAGGAAATACCCTATCTTCTTCGCGTGATGCGATGTTTTCTTAAGGAGTAAAATACATGAGTTTTAACTGAATTTTTTGAATTTTTACTAAGGGTCCCCACTTACCTAGTGTTATTGCTAATACTAAATAAGGAGGGGGGTTGTTGGTGGCCACAACACCCCCTTAGAGCTTTCCTGGGGAACAACCTGAGTGATAACATCATTGGCGACTCGTTGGGGACCTAAATGATTGTTTGTTACTACTGTCTATTTTCTAATGCTACAGATGGAGCCTGAAGTTAGCCAGGTAGCCTTTGAAACTATTTTTGTTGTGCATTTACAGGAGTAGATAAACACTACTTCAGTCAATCTCCAGTCTAGTTTTAGGCTTTAAAACAGCTATCCCAAAGATTTGATCAGTTTCCTTGTTTTAGCATATTCAGAGGAAAGCCCAAAGTTTCCTATATTTCCAAAAGAGCTTCCTTCAAAATATTGGTAAAAACTGTGATCTTTAGACATTTCTAGAAAATACCAAAAAACAAAGTTAGAATCTGGCTCCAAAGAAGAAAACTCGTTACACCAGGGCAAATCCTGATCCAAATCCTCCAGCTATTTTTGTAAATCCTAACTTGATCTCTAAGAGCCTTAGAAAACAAGAAAATCTAGAAAATTCTGTTGATTTAGACCTTGATATACTTCAGCAAAACCTTACAAAATCTGAGCCTACTCCTGGGAGAGCAGCAGTCCTTTCTGTCAATACTACAGCCTCTCTGAGTTCTTCATCCACACCTCAAAGCATTCTCTCCACTCCCCCATCTACTGCACATATTTCCACCACTGGCCCTGCTATTCCAGTTGTCTTATTTCTTCCTGTTGTCCCATTTATCCCTGTAAATATGGCAAACCGTTATGCTCCTCTGCAGTTACCTGCAAATCCAGGGGCTATGCCTCAAGATTATCAAAGAAAAATTACATATTTTGATGGTACTGGCTCCTATATAGCCCAACAACACACTAAGAAAATGATGGACTACTTTGAGAACTATGAAATTGATGAAAACGATGTCAGAATGAAAATTTTTGTTCAAAGCTTAACTGGTGAAGTAAGGACCTGGTTTAGGGCACTTGGTGCAAACACAATTTCTGATCTGGATGCCCTATACCAAACCTTTTTGAACAGACGGGAAAAGAAGAAGGATCCATTGCATATCCTATCAGAGTATGACAGTTTAAAAAAAGGCCCACAAGAAACTGTCCAAGACTATTGCGCTAGATTCAACAATGTGTACAATGCTATCCCTCAAAACCTTAGACCTCCACCTCACCTAGCCTTGATCAAATTCCTTGATGGATTTGATTCCGACATGGCATATCAACTAAGGGAAAGAGCTCCTCCTAGCTTATAAGACATGCAAAGCATAGCGGTTAGTGTAGAGGCCAACTTGATATCTAAGAGAAATCAGGCTAGAACTGAAAGGAGAACAACTTTCAAAGAAGAGCCTTCTGCATTTGAGCAAAAACTAGATGCAATCATCAAAGGTATGGACAGACTGGGTGACAGAGTGGAAACCATTGAAAGGAAATCTTCTTGGGATGGTCAACCAAGTAACACCACTAGAATTCCAAACTTTAGAAAAAATCAAAATCCTAACACCGGGAAAGCTGGCCCTGATCAGAATATCAGACCTCCATTTCAAGAGAACTATGCCGAAGCCTCAACCTCTAGTGAGCCAACTGAGGATACTAAAATCAACCTAATGGATTTGAACAGTGAACAACAAATCTTTCTAACCCAAGATGACCAAGAAGCTCATAATTTCAACCAATTTCAAACCAAATCCGGAGAGCCATTTGATTTCAGAGAAGGGTATGATGCAACGGTCTATGAGGTTCATAAACAATACAAATTAAGAAGCAGAACCATAGATGTGCTTGAACCTACCAGGATGAAAGATACCAAGCAGCCAAAGAAAACAAAGGATAAAGCTACCCTGACAGAACCCCCTGTTAAAACAGACCTCGACCCAAAGGAAGCCACTGTGGAGGACATATCAGACTTACAGCCCTCAAAAAATCAGCCATCCACATCCCTTCCCTCAAAATAAAATCTAAACTTCCCTCCTGAAAATAATTTCAAAACAGATTTAGCTTAGAACAACACTTATGATGAAGAGAAGGCCACTGAAAATACAGCAAAAAAGGAGAACCTTGTTGCTTGAAATACAAGAATTCAAGTGGAAAAACCTTTTAACCTAGAAACAGAAATAGGTAAACTGAAAATAGCCATTCCTCTGTCTGAATTGGCTAAACATGAAGTTTATAGGGAACAAATCAATAGGTCACTTAAAATATCAGAAAATAGGGATGCAGTCAATGTTTTATATGACCAACCAGAACTGATTTTTGGTCCCAAAGTCAATGGTAAAACAGTAGATGGAGGAGTTCCTCCATTCTATGTGAGCTTGAACATTCATGACAAAGTGTTGCATAATGCAATGTTTGATTCAGGAGCTTCCCATAACCTAATGCCTAAGTCTGTAATGGAAAGACTGGACCTAGAGATCACAAGGCCTTACAAAGACTTGTTCTCATTTGATTCCAGCCAGGTCAGGTGTTTAGGCCTAATCAAAGATTTGTGCATCTCTCTAGTACAATACCCCACAAGGACAATCTTGATGGATGTGGTGGTAGCTGATATCCCACCAAAGTATGGCGTGCTATTGTCCAGATCTTGGGGTGCAAAACTCCAAGTATCTTTGCAACTAGACATGTCCTATGCCACCATTTCAGTCTTTGGACAGCCAAAGAGATTGTATCGGGAAACATTGATGAAATATGTGGTTAGAAGTCAAGAGAAACCCCAAAACTTCCCCATCTATTCTATGCATTCTGATATGGATTCATTCATCTTATACAGTGCTGAGATGTGTCCCAAAAATGATGTCAAACTCCTGGAAACAGCACAAATAAAAAGCATAAATTAACAATCTAGTTCCCAAGATCAAAAAATTGTTGATGTGATTGATGCAACAAATGAACAAAACATACCATATGAGTTACAAAATCCAACTTTTCCCACTGAGCACGTTTCCAAAACTCCTAAGGCTAGTCACAATCAAGAAATCTTATGGTACTTAGAATTTGATGGGTTAGTGAACAAATTAGGAGCAGGGGCACGGGTTTGGATACACAACATGCAAAATGACCATGCTCAAGGTCATGCATATAGGCTAAATTTCAGATGTACAAACAACATGGCCGAATATGAGGCCCTTTTACTAGGTCTCAAACTGATTAAAAGTCTTGGGGCAACGAGGATTTCAATTCTAGGGGACTCAGATTTGATTATACAACAGATGAAGGGAAACTTTGTTACAAATGATCTTAGGTTAAGAGATTACAGAGGGGAAGCCATTGAAATACTTAACACCTTCTCAGAATCTCAGCTCACCAAAATTCTAAGAAAGCACAATTTACATGCACATAGTTTGGCAACTTTTGCCAGCACTTGCAAGCTACCATTTGAGCCCAACCACCACTTCACTGCTGAAATCAAACACAGACCTGCTGTCCCAGATAATGTAAAAAATTTGCAGGTGTTTGAAAATGATACACAAATAAATAATTTCCTAACTTTGAAAGAGGAATTCTCAAGTACAAACATTGACACAAGCACCATTGATGGTCAACAACAAATAGACAAAAGTAAGCAAAGTATATCAACTGAAACAACAAATTTGATTTTGCATCCAACAACTTTTGATAACAAAAATTTACAAGAGCTAAAGCAAATGGACCTTGATGAAATGGCTAAGGGAGAATCTGAAGTAATTGAACTAAAGGATAATTTTCTGCCCACAGGCCTAACTCCTTTGGAGGATATATTTGATTCAAATGATATTCCAAGAAAGACAAAAATGCAACCACTAAATGCAGAAATTGAGGACTGCAATATTGGAACCACAGAAAATCCCAAAATGATAAAACTGTCCAAAACACTGCCTCCTAACCAAAAGCTGAAATACATACAGTTGTTTAAAGAATTCCAAGATGTCTTTGCTTGGAGCTATGAGGACCTCAAGTCCTATGATAATTCTGTCATCCAACATACAATAACCTTGAAAGAAAATCAAAAACCTTTTAAACAAAAGCTTAGAAGGGTGAATCTTGTCCTCCTTCCCCTTATTGAAAAGGAAGTCAAACGAATGTATGAAGCTGGAATAATTGCACCTATCAGGTTCTCTGACTGGATTTCAAACCTAGCACCTACTAGGAAGAAAACGGGAGAGATAAGACTGTGTGTTGACTTAAGAAATTTAAATAAAGTCTCTCTCAAAGACCACTACCCCTTACCTAATATGGATCACATTTTACAAAGGGTAGTGGGAGCTTCTAGGATCTCATTGATAGATGGATTCTCAGGATTCAATCAGATCTTAGTTCACCCGGATGATCAAGATAAAATTGCCTTTACAACACCTTGGGGAACCTTCAAATATGTAAAAATGCCTTTCGGACTTAAAAATGCAGGGGCCACATTTCAACAAGCAATGGGCATAGCCTTTGCAAAAGAGATCCATGATTTCTTAGTCATATATCTCGATGATCTCACTGCTTTTTCAAAATCAGACCAAGAACATTTAGAACATTTGAGTCAAGTGTTCCTAATTTGCAGAAAATATGGCATATCATTGAACCCAAAGAAATCATTGTTTGGCCGAGAAGAAGGGAAACTCCTAGGTCACATAATTTCAAAAGATGGCATTAGAATTGACCCGGACATAATACAAGCTATTCTCCAAGTGCCTCACCCAAGAAACATCAAAGAACTGCAAGCTTTTTTAGGAAAGATCAATTTCCTAAGGAGGTTCATTCCCAATTTGGCTAAACTGATAAGACTGTTAAATAATATGCTGAAGAAAGATTCTAAAGTCAAATGGACAATGGAAGCGAAACAAGCCTTTGAGGAAATCAAAATAGCTTTGACTAAAACACCTGTCCTCACAAGTCCCAAGTTTGATAGAGATTTCATAATCTTTTACTTTGCATTTGAGCATACTATTGCTGTTGTCCTATTACAAAAAGATGACCAAGGGTGTGAGAAGCCCATTGCATTTTTCGGCAAAGCACTTAGAGATGCACCTTTAAAATATCAGATCATGGAAAACCAAGCTTGTGACCTTGTAAAAGCCATCAAGGATTTCAGAGTTTATATCTTGTATTCTCGTGTGATAGCTTATGTCCCAAATGCCGTGGTCAAAGACATTCTAACTCAAGAAGGAATTGAAGGTAAAAGGGGCAAATGGATATCTAACATTTTAGAATATGACATTGAAATTAAGCCAACAAAGCTGATAAAAGGACAAGGACTAGCCAAGCTGATGACTGAAACCAATTTTCAAACCCTTGACATCAATGAACTGGATAACGAACAGGAGATGGCAACTCCATAGATCAATCAAGCCTTTTTACAATTACCTTGGTATGCTGACATATGTTATATATTGTTAAACCTGCAAGCTCCTCCAGGGTTATCCAGGACTAAAAAGATATTCTTGAAAATGAAAGCTTCAAAGTTTTGTATCATAGATAATGTGTTGTTTTGGAAAAACCATGAAGATATTTTGCTTAATTGCCTAACACTGGATGAAACTAACAAAGTACTTAAGGAATTTCATGCAGGGGACTGTGGCGGACATTTATATTGGAAATCAACAGCTGATAAAATCCTAAGGGCTGGATTTTATTGGCCCACGCTCATTGCTGATGTAAAGAAATATGTAACTTCTTGCCACAAATGCCAAATCTTTGAAGGCAAGAAAAAGCTGCTGCCTTTGCCCCTCAAACCCATTTCAACTGAAAGGCCATTTCAACAATGGGGTTTAGACTTCATTGGGGAAATCCACCCTTCATCCTCTGGTCAGCATAGATGGATTTTGACAGCCACAGACTATTTCACCAAGTGGATAGAAGCTATCCCTTGTAGGCAAGCCAATGACTCAATCATCATGAAATTCTTAGAAACCAATATTCTGTCTAGATTTGGCTGTCCGGAGAAGATTATTACAGACAATGCTGCTACCTTTAAATCCAAAAGAATGATCAATTTTTGTCATAAGTACCACATTACCTTGGGCCACTCCACAGCCTATTACCCTCAAAGTAATGGTCTAGCTGAGTCATCCAATAAGAGCTTGATCAATATCATAAAGAAAGTATTGGAGGAAAACAAGAAAAATTGGCATAAAAAACTGGTAATTGCACTATGGGCAGACAGATTGACCACCAAAAGATCCATTGGAATAAGCCCATATGAATTGGTTTATGGCGTGGAGGAAATATTCCCTTCATCTTTGGGAATCCCAGTAATAAAATTGCTGCCAGAAATACAAGCAGAACCTAATGATATTCAGAGAAGAATCAATCAAACAATTCACTTGCAACATACTAGAGAGGAGGTATACCAAAGATCTCAGGTTTTAAAAGAAAAATTTAAAAAGATATTTGATAAAAGAACCAAAGCAGGGGATTTCTTCATTGGGGATAAAGTTTTAAAGTGGGATTCCAGAAGAGAAGATAAAGGAAAACATGGAAAAATTGATTTTCTATGGAAAGGACCTTTTGTTATTCAGACTGTATAAGGAAACAACACCTATTTTCTGAAAATATTGGATGGCACAGAGGTAGATGATGGGCCAGTAAATAGTCGAATGCTGAAGCATTATTTTGATCTGGTTTGTTGAAGAAATCAACACTTTAGTTTGTAGATAATAGTGTTTACTTTTTGCAATTTATTACAGCAATATGATAGGGAATGAGATGCAACAAATTTTGAGAGAAAGACAAGGAATTGTGCCACTTAGTGATATTCCACTTGGAGTTTATCAGAAGAAGTTGAAAAAGAGACTTGGGAGCTGTGAAAATGATGACAAATATTCAGACAGAGTAATCTAAACAGAGCTACAACTAAGTGAATGAATTCATGAGAATCACTCAAAACTTGTAGAGGCACCATTATGTGTAAAACAAAGGAGAAATGTCAGAATACATCAAGAATTGAACATAAGGCCCTCTGACCTGTTGTTCTTGACTTTTCACCAGGAAAAGCCATCCCCAAGTGGAGCCACTGTTAGGTTCCTATACCAATAGGTTTCATTTTTCATGATTGACTGTAGAAGAGCCAAATATGTTCATCCTTTCATGCTACAAAGGTTCCATATTTTGTAAACAAATGAAGAAAATTAAAAAATGAAAAGAGGGTATGCCCTAAAAGAAAAATCAAAGGGTAAAAAGAATGAATTGGTCAGAAAAATGATAAAAATGAACCCCAAAACAAAAGACCAGGAAAGTGTGCTAGTTTAAATGCCATTACTGTTCCCTTTTTGAATAATTTCATTGTGTATAGGTGGTTGATTCTTGACACAGTTGATGAATAGCCAGAGAGTTCAATCCTGGTTAGATCATGTTTAAATTTACTTGTCTTTAGAATAGAGACTAAAGATCTATCCAAACAGCTCAAGCTTAGCAGATGAGTAAATAGCTAGAGAAACAAAGGAGCCCAACTGCTTAATATGGGCCCTTGGAAGAGATAAGGGTAGACTTGGATAGGAGGGCATTCAAAAGGAAAAGAGGAAAATCAAGGTTTGCTAGTCCAAATGCACCCAATCAAAAAGAAGAAAAAATGCTAGGTGTACTAGGCTAGGTAGACAGTTTGAGGTTGCAGAAGCAGGTTTGTGATCACTTTTTGTCTTGTCAAGAAAGACTTATCTCATGGATGTCACAAGTATCATGGCAGTTGTTTGGTTGTAAAACAGTGGAGCATGACTAATTTCCCCCCTCATTCCCCCCAAGTACCCTTACTGACATCCCCTCAAGGACATTGGGATCTGCCCAGTAGTCCTAGTTCACTTCATTTTATGATAAATACTAAGTGGAACTTTGCGTTTACTTAGTCAAAACAAGCCACATTTCTTGTGTAAAAGATCTTACCATTTTACTTCATTTCCCCAAAAACCTAAGTTATTACCTTATAAACTTAGCATTACCTATCCATAAAATCATATTAACATTAACTTTATTGTATGGCTCCTTTATCATTTTCCCACCCCTGTTTTATAAAAACTATATAAAAAACCCAAAAAATACATAATATCCCTACCCCTGGCAATTATAGCCATATAACATAGTTTCGGGAATTATTGGTCCATTTGGGACCTTAATAACCCTTCCACGTTCATAATCCATCGGGGTTTATTTAACATCAGGTTACAAAAACAACCGCACCCAGAAATACCATAACCAAAGTGTAAAACCCAAAAAAAAACATTATAAAACATTGAAAAATTAGCACGGGTCCCGTGTCATAAACCTCCGCCGCATACCTTTCCCATCAACCGTTCGATCCAGCGCCATAGATCCAATGGTTGGCGGCGATATCGGAACCCCTTATCTACCGAACGTTAGCGTCTGAGGGATGGGCGGTATTTCTGCCGTACCCCTGCCACGCGTCGGCTTCCCGGCGTGATCGAAGCCCCCTCCTCCAAAACCACCATGGCCCTAAGGCGGTGTGGGGAATACCGCTTACCACCACGCCGCCTACCCCCTGACGTCATACCCACGTCACCTGATGATGTCGGATCCACGTCGCCCACCACCACTCCGCATCAGTGCCATGTCATCTGTTGACATCACCACCTCGCCACTGGGTCATCTTCCACGTCATCTGACACGTCATCCTCTGTAACCACTACACAACAAAATTACGTCATGATGGCGTCATCACAAAAAAGCGCCAAAAGCTTGAAAAAGCCCAAATTGTGTTAAAAGTCACGAAAGTGATTTTTTTTAGTTTATTTCTATTCATTGGTTGTGGAAACCTCTACATGCAAATTACGATGAATTCGCTACCAAAGCT
Organism: Pinus tabuliformis; assembly: GCA_031772625.1. Lineage (NCBI taxonomy): Eukaryota > Viridiplantae > Streptophyta > Pinopsida > Pinales > Pinaceae > Pinus > Pinus tabuliformis. The sequence goes on along the minus strand of CM062819.1, from coordinate 1,521,098,891 downwards.
ACACAGTCCGTCACCCACTGAAAGCAACTCCACAACGCATACCTTAGCTCGGCCTGCAGTCCATATTGTGCACCTAGCACCCATTTGAAGCAGGTATTTACTCAATTGCTCCCGAACCCTCTGCATTTCCAGTTTTTCTCTGTGTCTGAACCCGTGGAACCAAAAATTGCACAAATCAAGTCACCAGCTCTTGAGTGATATACCACCACCATCCCTATTTTAAACATTTTTTCCACAAAGTGACCAGTTTTATCCATTTTTGCATTAAACCACACTTTTTAGATAAAAACGCAGTACCATACCCAAACCTGCACGCTACAGCCTTTGTTGTTGTCCTATTTATCAAAAGAATTCCTCGAAATCCATTTCCCTCTGCAAGTTTCGCTCATTTGCCTAAAATTCAAGCTCATTTCCTCTGCATTCCGCTCGAAGAGCGAGCAAATCCAGCAAATTCAGTCAAAAACCCTGACTAAAGTCTGCAAAATTTGTTTTTAACCATACATTTTACACAGTGAGGCCATTTCTATGTAAGGCTCAGTCTACAATTCCCTAGGAAAACCTCAGATCTAGTACTCAGTGTTCTGTTGCTTCTTATACCCACATTCAAATCAAAAACACAAAGAGTTTAAAGATGGAGACTCCAACAGCCTTGAATGTCACTCCTCTCAATGCACCCCATAAAGAATTGGAATCACTACCTTTGGCTGATAGGGATTATCTAATCCAAGACTTGGTTGGTGACAGAAACCACCTGCAGACATTCTGTGAGCTGAGGAATAGTTACCTGAATAACAATGATTTTTATGGGATATGGGAATCAAATCTGCCCATATACTTCCTCCCCTCTCTCAATATCTTCCCTGAGATAATTCACCTTTGCTATGAAAACTATGAACCAACTCAAAGGGCAGTCAAATCTCCATCTGGGAGCATCCTCTTTCATATAACTCCTGACTCCATCAATCAAATGCTAAATTTCAAACCAACTCAGCTGTTGTTCCCTCTTTCTATGAAATTCTTACTTGATGAAGGTCCTAAACTCTCCAGCTTAGAGATAACCCGAATTGCCCAAATATTTATGAGAGCAGATCGCCAGCCTACAGAGCCACCTCCTTTTCACTATGTATGGTTCAATGAAGTGGGTAAATTACTGGTTGATATGATATCCTATGTTCTGGGTTTCAAAACAAGTGAACATATTGATGAAACTATATTGGTTTTACTGTCTGAATTTACCCCAAGGCAGCCCCCTGCTGTCAAATACAATTATGCCAAATTCATTGCCGGCAAGATACATGACCAACTATTGAAACTAGATAGAGAGGGAGTCTTCAAGTATTCATCCTACATCTATCATCTGTTCCTGTATTATTAGCCTGACTGTTTCCAATTCCCCATCAAAATATTGGACTCTAAAGGAGAAAAGAGGTCTATGATTTTTTGGACCTCAGTCTTTCATGAAGTCCACAACTCTCCCTACTCTTACTGTGAGTTCATTGACATGTTTGTCTATCCAGTCTCTTCTCTCCTAAAGAGAACTTCTCCTCCTAGACTATCTTATGATATGCAGAAAATATTGCAGCTCTCAAAAAACTACAAAATAGGTGACTGGTACTTCTACCAGAATCACATTGTCATCAGGATATATGGCTGTGAGTTGTGCCCCTACAGGCTGCGAAGATATGTGCCAATGAGACTATTTGCCTTGGAATATTACAGGCGATTTATCAATTCAAATTTGACTCATTTCCATAGCACCAAGAAAAAGGCTCAGTTGAATTTCAAAGACCAACTAGGCCCCTATGTCATGAACAAAAAATAAGGATGGCAAGATGCTGATCAAATATTGGGTGAAAAACTCAGATTAAAAAGGAGCTTTTCGTGGGTACTCTATGACCCAAATGGCTTTATCAATGCAAGAAAAATAAAATATAGGATGTCAGCTTATGAACATTGCAAAATCCCAGAGATAGAACAATTTTCCAACCAAGATGAGTGGGTAGAAGGCACACTAGTTGAACAGTTCACTGAGGAAGAGACAATGGAGCAAAATATGAAAAATCTACAAAAGACTCTTGACTTGGATTCTTTTGGGCAGGTGTCTTTCAAATTGCCACAACAAATCGGAGAAGGCACATCAATTGTTGCAGCTTCACAAGCTGCCCAAGAAAGGACTACACCAGCAGCAGGGACAGCAAAAGGCAAGGAGGTAGTAGATATAGAGCCAGAAACAATGATAGACCAGCCAACTACCTGAAAGGAACAGGGTCAAGGGCAAGCCCCTCCACTACAGACATAGGCACCACAGATTCCAGCATTACAGACTCCTCTCAATGAGGAAAGAAGCAAGAAACAAGACAGGGAAGAAACCACACCTGCAAGTGGTCAACAGAGCAGCCAGAGGCCAAAAGGCAAATAGTAGATCCTCTACCTGAAGAGGAAATTAGTGAAGAAATCATAGAGAGTCCAAGGAGGGAGAGGGAAACCAGCTAGCAAACATCCACCAGCTCTCATAGGCAAGAAATGGAAAGGCAACATGGTATGGAGGTGTCCTCCTCAAAGCAACAAAGTAAGCAACCATCTGGTATTAAGGGAACATTCATGGAAATCAAAGCCCAAAATGAATTATTGAGAATACAACTTTATGATCAACTTCTCAAAACAACACCCTCCAAACAGCAAAGACTGATGGCAGCTTATGACATTAAGGAGGAAAAAATGATCTTAAGTCATTTCAAGCCTAAAGTTTAGAAACCACAGATAGCTGCGGACTACATAAAAACAAATCTAGAAGTCCTCGCCAAAGACATACACCCAATGGACCAAATTGAGTTGCACAAGCAAACAACTGAAATGGTCTATGGTACATTAGCAGACAAGGCAATGCTGGCCCACCAATTGAAGGAGTCGTTAAGCAATACATCTGCCCAATTGGATTTGGAAAGAATATCATCCTTGGCTAAAGACAACATAATAAAGACCCTGGAGGAAATTATTGTTGAGCTAGGGCATGATCCTAAGGATGCCAAGGGCATCAAATCCCTCATAAGGAAAAAGGAAGAAGATATTGCTGCACTTAGAAAGCAATTAAGGCTGCCTACAACCATGCACCCACAAACTACAGAACTTGCATAAGAAAAGGCAGAAGGAGATACAATGGATTTGCTGATGAGGATGAATCAAAGGATAATTCAAATGGAGCAAGAATTGGAGAAAGCATTGCAAGCCAAGCAGGGAGAGCCAACCTCCCAGCCACCTGAAACAGCTCCAACAGTTACCACTGTCCCTCCCACACTTGCAGCAGCAATCCCTCCTATCATCCCAGCATCAACAACAGGTACATCAACCACGAATGCTTTAGCAGCAGGAGCAGTAACAACACCAGAATTTAGCATGAGTATGGAAGAAATGATGAGAGCAGTAAAAGAGCTAGAAGTCCAAATTTCATAGTTGAAAGAGGCCAAAGAAAAGTTAGCCAAGCTAGAGGTAAGCTATGACAAATCCAAGATAACAGTGGTTGAAAAACCAAGAGAAATAAAGGCCTTGGATAACAAAATAAAATCCTTAGAAAAAGAGCTTACTCTACATAAAACTCTGTCTGAAATCAAGACAATTCTGTGGACCAAAATTGGCCCGTCTATCACTGGCCAATGGTAATCAATTCAGACGATACATGAGCAAATAGAATTGATAGAAATAGCCAGAGTAGAGATTCAAAGGGCCAATGCATCATTGGGAAACATGCCTGAGCAGGTTAATAGACTCATTCAATTTTTGAATACTCATACCAAAGAACAAGTAGCAGCTCTAGACATTAGGCACATAACATACACCATTTTGATAGTGAAAAAGGTGGTGACCCTGAGGAATTTTGTTCAAAATCTAGAAAGAAAGTGCCAAGAAATGCATATAGAGATAAATGCCTTCAAAGAAAAGTTTGTAGTGTTGCTGAGCAAAGGGTTACCCAGCTTATTGACCAGCAATGGAATATTGTTAACTCATGAACAGTATGCTAACAGTGTAAATATCTATGTTTCCAATCAAATTACAACATCATCAAGCATTTCAGAAGACACAGTGCCTCCCTCTGGATAGAGTCTATATGACAAATTATAAAATTTGTTCTACATTGAACATGAGATAAATCATCTTTTTGAAGTCTAGCCCAACTTCTATAGATATATTGAAGCTGATGAAACACTAATAAAAATACAAAGACATCAGTTGCCAACAGACCAATGGTGGCAAGGGATTCTGGAGGTTTTACCAAGGAAATTTCGGTTCTTTTTCTTTTTGATCGACTACATATCAGCAAATTCAATGCACGGGCCACCTGTCAAAGAAAGAAGACAGCAGAAAGAGGAAATCAGGTTGGGACTGCAACTCATTAATACAAGACGACGCATAGATAAAAGGCCAAGACAGCAATGCAGGAACGCAGAACAAAGACACAGCTACCAGCTGACTCACTCAATCCAAAATTCAAATATCTCTGACAAACTAAACAGCCAGCACACCAACATTTACTGTGGCATTCATTTCTCTCATTTACTTCTTTTGTAGAGTAGGTGAAGGAAGTTATTGCTTGATAGCTTATCTACATGATATTTTGTATCTCCTTTTTGTATAAATACCTCCCCATGAGATATATTTGGGGTTGGTGATTTACTCTCTGGACTGTGCTGTAACTCTAAGATTTATTAATACAAAGGCTGTTGAAGTTCATTGCTGCTGGACTGTCTGAATGTGGATTTGATGTTCTGGGACCTGCTAGAGAATTCCTGTGTCTTTCTACGGATCAATAAGTTGTTCTAACCTGCGTTTTATGTCTTCTTTGTTTGAAAATTTCATATATGTTTCATAATCTTAGTGATAGAGAAAAATAATAGCCCAGAATTTGTTTAAATACACTCTGTGTTCAATCTCTGTTGTTAATTATGTTTTCTTCAGAGTTAGCATAAACAGGAATTCTTAGTTGCTCCTGTTTCCACTGATTCTTTCACTTTGAATATTGCCTAGGAATTCTTTACTTCTCCTTGGTAATATTCATGCACCTTCCCTCTACCAGCATGATGAAGGATTCTTAACTGCCCTTCATCCACCAGCTTACATCCCACCAATTTTCATATTTTAAAATTGTTCCAAAATCGATTATCTTGCTCTGTAGTATTGCCCTTTATCAAAGAAAACACTCTCAGCAGTTCGTGCTCATTGACCGCATTTGCCCAATGGTATAAACTGTTTTAGACTTGCATCCCAGCTCTGTTTAAGATCACCATCCAACAACTTAAACCAAACCCTGTGCATCATAACTAGCCTAAAATATTTCAAAACAAATCTAAATTACAAAGAGAGAGCCCTCTCTGGTTGGAGATTGGCTAGAATCTGCAGCTAAAAGACTGGTTAGTGGTTACCTCGGCCATATTCCCCCCTTAGAGCTTTCCTAGGGAACAACCTGAGCGATAACACATATAATGTCTCATTCATGCCTTGATCATCATCCCTGAATGAGAAGATGTTGATGAACTGGGTAGCCATGGGATTCCAATCTGCCGTCTTTTTACACAGCTCCTCTTGCACTTACTAACCGTACAAGATGGTACCTAGGGTATGTATAATACATGCACCCAAATTTCTTTCAGAATCCTTTCTCTTTCCTAATTTTCTATGTAGGATTCTAAGTGTTTCTTAGGATCTGAATTACGTCTATATTTCATTCTATCTCACAGGCAGTCTTCTTCTTGACTGAACCTCTGTCTCATGGCTTTATTTATAATTCCCCATTCACACAACGTGTTGTGGTGCATCCTCGACCACCTTATCGGTGTGGCGAGTAATGCGACATCTAGCAATGGAACCTTGTGATCTTCCCTTACTTCTCTATCTACTTTGTTCAAGAAGATGTCCAATGGTTCAATACCATGGAATTTAGGATAGTCGCTTACATCTTCCCCTATCCAATTTATCCTGTCTATCTTCGCACAGCGTCTGGTATCAAGTTCATATCCCCCTTGCTACCATGCATCCCATGCGGCTTTCGAACCATCTTCTAAGCTTTGAATACTCCTCCACTTGACAGATCCTCCTACTATAGGATTTATATAATCCTCTCCCTTACTTGTTGTTAGTGTGTATAGTTGGTCTAACATTCCTGGCTCATCCCTATCATCTACAGGTTCTATGAATCTGGGTCCTTGATACGAGTCCAAGGGTTGTATCACACACATTCCTTCTGCTTCAAAGATCATTAGTTCTTTCTTCAGGTTAATGACAATGTAGTTTTCATAGGCCCAGTTGATCCCAAGGAGTGTTGGATATGGGTCCTTATCACCCATTATGTCAATTACTTCAAATTCAGTGTATGTCCTTACTCCCACCACATCCACCTCTACATCTTCCAGCCTTCCACTACGTAGGATGTTGTATTGATTCACCATCCTCAATTGTATCGGTGAATTCTTCAGTTGCAGCTTCCCCATCGCATCCCATGTTTTCCTGGGAAATATGTTTACATTTGACCCCAAGTCCAACATCATGTCTTTGATCTGGAATCTTGCAACCTAAGCATTGATTCAAAATTCCTTTCCGCTTCTCTTTTTATTCTACCACACTCTTCTTGTATGCATTTTTGGTAAGTTGGCAGATGGTAGTTCCTCTTCCTCTTCATCTTCTGGCAATTCCGCTATTAAAATTTTGTGCAATTCTTTCAACATGTGCTCATCCTCAATGATATGTAGAAATAACTTAAACCATTCTTCTATCGGCTGAGAATTGTTGAACGCGCGGTTATTTTTGTTTTTGTTTCTCCCTTATCTCGGTCATCCCTTAAAACAATTTAGCTGCCTCCTGATAATACTGGTCACACAAGCTTGTATGATTTCTTTAGGGATGTTGCCTTAATGATCGAGGGTGGGTCCACCTTACCTCGATCTTCCCCGATCTTCTTTCCACCTCTTCTAACTATATTTATATTAGTTATGAGAAAATAATCATATGTACGAGGTTCAACGTTGACTAGGTTAGCCCCTCTCTGTCTAGTCCTTTCCTCCCACTTTGCAATGAGCTCTAGTCAATCCTCCATGGCATGCGTATTGATTCTACATTGCAAACACCATGGTCTCCTAGGGAGCAGACATTCCCTGGCGACATGCCCCTCTTGGTCAGTGTTATAACACCTCACGAGATCTCTTCCTCCCGCTCTTCCTCCTGTCTCATTTCCTCCTCGTCCTCCCCTGTTGTTTACTGTATTGAAACTGGCCTTATTTTTCCCATGTACGTTGTGTACTCGTACCGCTTTAGCCAATTTAGCAACAAATTTTTCTAGATTATTGTAAGGCACTAGGGGAAGGTCAGGATGGATATTGCCTATACCTTGGGATTTTGTTGTTGACCTCTTGTTTCACCTTCAGCAAATAACCTTCTCATGATGTTACCCATTTCCTCTTCCCTTTCCTCTTCGCAATTACTCAGCATTTGTCCCTCCGCTATCATTCCCGCAACCTGTAAGGATGGGCCCTCTTTGTTATCCTGGCTTCTATCTCTCCTATCACCATTCTTATCTAGTCCTACATCCTATTTATTATCTCCCTCTCTTCTGAGCTCCCCGACACCACTCCTACCTGGTGGGGTCCCATTTTTCTCTTCTTCAGAGTCTAAACCACTCTTTCCTGCCACTTTTTAGCTAACATTTCTCTCCTCTGCACCCTAACATCTCTGGTTTTTCACAATCCTTCTATGTCAATTCTTTCATCAACATCTCTATTCCCCAACCAGTAGCATCCTCTCCTTCGGTCCTTCCCCCAGTACTGGGGTTTTATGCTACCATCGTTGTTGTAGTTGAGGGTAGCAGTCCTTCTTCTACCATGAACATCTTAATCCACAATGACACTTCCCTCACCAACCTTCCTCTTAATCCTGACTCGAACACCACTTCTTCCCTTTAGAAGGATTGATAATTCTTTGCGGCAAACATGACTATGTACCCCTCCACTGTAGTATATACCCAAAAGTCAACTTCCCTTGTCCAATCGCTGTCTAATTGCTAAAGCGATACAAGGTCTGAAGGAGTCCAGTCACAGTGAGCTGATTTTGTTCCCTCTGATTGATTATGCACTTTTAGCCTCCTTAGCCAATTATACAAGTCTTCTAGAAACTTGCACCAAAATATCTTGTACTGGTCACTCGCACGCTCAACATAGAAAGTCTCTCTACTCTAGAAATTGGTTGGCCCCTTTGAATAGAATTTTCTACTATAAACTAATCTACTCTTTTATTCCACGAATATTTAATCTCTTTCTTGAGTATCCTCGACACCATATTCTGAACTGGTTATTGTAACTTCAGGTCCAGGTAATGGAACCATTTGTTGGCACCAAAGTGACATCAGGGGAAGACCCTGGGTTCAGGTCCATAGGGCCAACAATGGCTCGTTGTAGTCTAGGACAACACTGACATTTTCACCTTACCCAATGGATAAGGAGTCTCACCCGAGGCATGTCACGACCGGAAGTAAGAAGGGTTCAATATAGGGTTAGGGATATATCAACCATTAGTATCTAAGTGAATTTATGCATATACTCAGGCTAACATTATATTAATCATTACAATGAATCTACCATGCGCATAGAATTGTAGTGCATTCAAAATTTTAGTAGTTCCATATAACATAAGCAAATACACACATCATACCAAGAAACCAGTCCAGTTCTTCATTCATCTTAATTCAACATAATAGTAGTACATGATACATTAGCCTCAACCACAAATAACTATATGAAATACCCGATTACATGACTTGACTACCTGCAACAGACTTAGCCCACTTCTCATCTACTTCTCCAGTCTTCAGTTCAGATGCTCTAAGCAATGGCATCCTACCTATTTCTCGTCTGTGACTAAAACACTATAGGAAAATCATCAAGCCTCAACCAACCCCTTTCTCCTTGCGGCTTTCTCCTCTTGTATTCCTTCTGCCACTTTCACTACCAATTCTTGCTCAGCCATTTCTTTCCTTGGTTTCCTCTCATCCGCTTTGTCCACTCGGTTTCCCCCGCTTTCTTCTGACACCTCGCTGCAACCATCCCACAACTACCTATTCCTACCTTTCGCCCCAACTACCTTTTTCGCAACCAAACTGCTGATTCCACCACCCATTTCCTCTTCTTTGTATTTTCAAAATCTTACAAAATAATTCAAAATAAAAACGAAGTCCCCAACACTCTCTGACATCCCAAACCTCTATTGAAGGAGTTTCCTCTTGAGGATAGAACCTTTAATGTTTATGTATTTCTTCCCACTGCTTTCTTTCCTCCTCTTTCTTCCTACCTTCTAACAGAACCAACAACAAGAGTGGAATGAGTTTCAAACCAATCCAATTGATTTTTAGTTTCTACATGGAATTCTTATACAGTGGGGCTCTTTCTAGTGCATGCCTCAACCTCTCAGGGGAATGGTGCTCTCTAGCCCTTAGACTATGTGGTAGGTTTCTCCATCTCCTCTGGCATGCTTGCTGGCTTTCATTTCCAAACAACCTCAAGGTTTTTTCAAAGTGGGTGATGGCCTATTCTTGTGTATCTAGGTATCTTGGTGCCAATTGGGCATCATTGGAGATGACGTTGTTGTTGCTAATGACAACCATAGAATTTATTTATTCTGATCTGATGTAAAGGGGCTCCCCTTTCTCTTTTTCCAATATTCTCTTCACCTCCTTAGATATGGCCTCCTCATGACTCATCCATGATGCAAGGGCCATTAGTTTTAAATCCCCCAACTTTGCATTGGGGTCCCACACAATTAAATCTATTAAGGCCAAGTTGTGTAGGTAAAATTCAGATATCTTAGCCTTATCTTCCTAGGTGCTCTTGTCACATAGTTCAATGAACTGTCTATAGTCTTGGAAAGGCATAGTCCCCTGTTGTGCTAATGTCTTGATATGAAATTGCAACCATTGATTGTTGAGGTATATTTCATATGATCTTGATGGATTCCTGCACTAAAGTGCCTCCATGGAGAGGCTTGCCATGGTGGCCAATTGGCTCTCTTTTTCCTACAACTACCTCCTTAGCCATGTGTTTTCTGCCTATAGTTAAGATCTCATAATTTGTTCCCTGTCTCTCATCTCACTCAACTCTCTACCCATCTCTAGGATTTTCTCTTCCAAATGGCCCACATATTCTAGCTTCTTTGACTTGGAAATTTACGATGTGTCCTTCCTCTCTCTTTCTCAAGCTCAAAGAAGAGAGGGATTGAAAATTTTTGTGGTATTACTCTGCCTCCCTCAATGAACTTGTAGTAAGAGCTTAGATTTGGTTGTGGGCTAGGTTCTTGCAACTCTTGGAATTCCCCCTCAGATGCTTTTGGAGAACCTTCCCCCTACTGCACTTTTGGTGTTGCTTCCTTGCCTTCCCTCTGCCCCTGCTATCCTTCATGTATCCTTTTCTGTGTTTCTTGTAGGACTGATAGAATTTCCTATGGGATTGCCTGAGGATCCTATAGAAGGATTTTTCCTCTCTGTAATGGGGTCACAAGTTCCTTCTCTTTATTTTTTTATGTTGACCTGTGCACATGCTTCCTAGCATAGGTGATGGAATCATTTTGGGTAGCTTGTTTTGATGTGCCCTCTTCAACTTTCATTCCCAAGGAAACTAGCTCTTCCTGCTTTTTTGTTGACTCCTCATTTATGATGGGAGTCCTTGTGGGTGTTTGTGGCCTCCCCTGCTTGACCCTAGTGCTTCTTCTTGTTTTAAAATAGAGGGGAGTATGCCTCTATATTTTTCCTTTTGACTTGATGGGTGTGCTTAGGGTAGTCAAGGAACAATCTGCCTCCTTCGTAGTAGGCTCAGGGGTCAACCTTGGAGATTTATTCCCTTCTTTGGTATGTTTCTTAGGGCTTGCCTCTTCCTTCTTCTCTTCCTATTCACCTTTCTCTTCTTCTTCTTCTTTTCCTTCTACCTCTTCTGCCTCCTCTTCTTCTTCTTCTCTTGCCTCTTGTTCACCACTAGAGGTTGGGTCCCTATCATATTCAAGGGCTTGGATTTCAATTACATCCTCTTTTTCCATGTCTCTAAATGTGAACCATAGAATATGAATTCTTAATTGGCTCAAGGCATCCTCTAGTATTAGCTTAATGATTCCTTGATGTGCCAATTTCTGATGTTTCCCTTCTTGTACCTTTTGGCTCATGTCTATCATTGACTGCAACAAGAAATAAGGCACACTGAGCCTTTAGTTTATGGGTAGCTCCTCTCCAAATCTCAACTCATGGAGGAGTCTAAATTGGTATCCATTGACTGCATTAAGCCTCCCTTCACAATAAATGTATTTGAGAATGTGATAGCTCACCTCATTCCAATGACAAGGAAGGATCTCCCTTTTGACCCCATTTTTGTCCTCAATTGGCTCTCCATCATACAGGAAAAAGGTTTTCTTAGAAAAAGTGCTTCTAGCCCTATCCTAATTTCTCCATTGCACCCCTTGAGGAAGTGTGGTGACTCTATTGATCACCCCAGGGTTGATTGTAATTGACAACTCCTTGACCATATTAGTAGCACTAGTTCTAGCCTGAGGGTTGAGTGCCATGGAAAATTCGTGAGCTATATCATCATCATACCCTATGACAAACTCAAATAATCCCAACCAGTGATGCTTCCTAAATATATCTATCACATGGGGATGAGGGTGGATCCTAAATGTGTCTGTGGGTTCCCTTCTGTTGAATCCTACTCCCATTTCTCTTCTCTGGTTAGCTGACTGTAGGAGGTTTTGTAGGCTAGCCTTAGTGTGAGTTCAGGGTGACTAAGAGTTTAGAATTTTTGGTGGATGACTATAATTTTTACCCTTTCCTATCTCCACACAATTTTCTTTAAACTTCACAAAACTCTGTTTAAACCTGAGGCCCACAGTAATTACTATAAAATTTCATACTTGTCCCTTTCTTTCTTCCCTAGCTATCAAGTAAAAAACACAAGAGAGATGGGCCACTTACCTTTTACTGTGATGCTCTGGATGATGAGAATTTCCGACCAAATAGACCCTAGGAACCCCTTGCATATTTCTTGTGAATTTACAGTGCTTCTTGGAGCTCCTTGAGTTTCCTATAGTTTCATGTAGCTCTGTTTCTTGTAGGGTGTCCAAAATAGGGTTTGCTTCCTTGATGGCTCTTCAAGGTCGTCCCGTCTCTCTGATCTTGAAATGAAAAATGGGTGTATGAAAGTTTGGAATATTTTCTATTTATGTTCGATTGCTTAGAGCATTGTGTTGGCTGGTAGAAGTACAAGATTTCCTCATTGGGACCGTTGGCCCATCGTTGGTGATCATGCAACCTCCCCTCATAATTATCACCCACTCGCACATAACTAAATCAACCATATTTTTAACTAATGCTCCTTGGTGTGACATTTCAACGTGGCATGTTGAATGGGAGTCTAATTTTTTTCTTCGGGCTGAGGATGGCCAAGTTAATTGGCCACCTCTAGCTTATAAAAAAGCGTTTTCACGTTCCTTACATTTTTGGCATATTGTACTTAGGAAAGAGTTTGCATGAGCTTCCATACCCGTGCCTACCTTTGCTGGGTGATTCATGTTGGAGGATGATGTTGCTGTGCTTCTTTTTCAAGTGATTTCTCTCCTTTGGTCATTTTTTGTTGATTTTTTCCTGCTGATATAACTGTCTTCTGGTTGTTTCCTATGTGCAGGTGCTTGGAATCCTTACTGCTACTGCTAAGCTCTAGACAGGAGAAACAAGGCTTCTAGAGATGCTGGAGCCCCTTATTTTCATTGGTGGTGAAGGAGAATGCAACAATGGCCTATTGCAGTTGTAAAATAGGCTGCTATAGGAGATATTGTAGCTACTACATGAAACCCTATAACTGCCTTTTCTTCATGATTTTTTTGTTTTTTTCAGTTAGAGGGAGGTTGGGTGGTGGTGTAGGAGTTGAGAAATGAAGGAGTGATGGGTGGATGAGGCTAATGATGACATGTCCTATGGATTCTCCCTTTTTTTTATATTTTTCATTTTCCTGTGTATTTTTATTTTTATGGACATAGAGGTAGGTAGGGATATGAGTGGATGTTGAGTGAGAGATGGTGAGGTGTAGGGTCCTTTTTTTTAACATAGAATAGGTCTACATCATTACTTTCCAATAAGGACCCCTTTCCAACAGTATTTCAGGATAGTACTACAAGATCTTGCGGTCGCAACTACAATACATCATGTAGCAACTATATGACATCCTGTAGGAAGCTAGAAAACAACTCAAAAATTGGTTTTTGATGCCTGAAAGTGGAAATGGATGATGGGGACATGATAGGCATGCATGAGATGAAGTGTATGGAGGAAGAATTGAGGTTATGATTGGGTTGTTGTCCCTAGAACTTTGAGTCCATTGTTGTCTTTAAAAACCTATCAAATCATAGAATTTTATTATTGGGCAGGTTTGAGGTCCTTGCAATGAAATTTTTGTATTTGTTTTTTCTTTTGAAAGACACACAGGTCACCCCAAAGGAGGTTTTCAGCCTATATGCCTGCCTAGGTGCCTCAAGGGAGGTTTTCACCTAGGGGTATTTTTATTTTCCTTTTTTCACTCCTGGGTTGTGTCAAGGAGGATTCAACCCAAGAGTTGGCCTCAGGTGCCTCACACAGGTTTTCACCTAGGTTCCCTATTGTTTTTTCTTTTTTATTTTTTCAAAAATAAAAACAGTCTTCAAAAATTAGGTGAGGTGGAAGCAGAGAAACTTCCAATCACATTCACTTCCTTACTGATGGTAAGGATGAACTCCTCCCTTGACAAAGGTGTTTTATAGACTTTCAATCTGTACCCATTCACAAGCAAGGGGATAACTTCTTCATCAATGGTCCTAATTTACACAACCCCATTGTCATGGAACTTTTCTATTAGATATGTGCCTAGCCACTTCATCATCAATTTGACTTTGAAGTCATTGAACCTAGAGTCATATAGAAGAGCCCAATCTCCTTCTTGAAAAACTTTGTCCTTGATATTTTTGTCATGTCAAAACTTTCTCTGTACTTTAATAACTTCAATGTGTAGGAGGGCATTCATCCTGAATCCATCCAAACCATTTATTTGGAGTAGCCTCTCTTGTTATGCCTTTGTAACATCCAAATCCAACTATGCTTCCATTCTCAAAGTGTTGTAATCAAACTCAATGGAGAGAAGAGCCTTCTTTCCATAGACCAAGCCATAAGGGGTGAAGCTAGTGGTTGTATTCTAGGTTGTATTATAGGCCCAAGTGGCCTCCACTAGTCTGCCCAAGTGGCCTCCACTAGTCTGTCAACCCAATATTTTTTGTTGTTGCTCACAACCTTGGTGAGGATGCTTTCCAATGCTCTATTAGTAACCTATACTTTTCCATTGGCTTGAGGATGATGAGAAATTGAATTCTTGTGTTTGATCTTATGTTGCCTCAACAAAATCTCAATCAAGTGTGATGTGAATTGAGATCCCTAATTAGTGACTAGTTCTCTAGGGTACCAAAACTTGTGAAATACATTCTCCCTTAAGAACTCAACCACTTTCTCTTCTGTTACTACCTTGATAGCCTTGGTGTTAGACAACTTTGTCAAATAATCAGAGCATCCAATTATGTACTTTTTCTTCCCAGATGGTGGATCAATGGACCCAATGAAATCCATGCCCCACTTGTCAAATGGCTCTAGAGTAGGTTTCTCCATTCTTTGACACTGGTCACATCAACAGGTGTATCTTCTTACATCTTGGTGGAGAGTGGGCTAGTAGTAGCTAGCTTGCAATACCTTGAAGGTTGTCCTCTTAGCTAAAATGTGACCTCCATAAGGCCCATCATGACAAGCCAGAAGGATGTCAAATAATTCCTCATCCCTGACACATCTCCTCAAAATTTTATCTGGGCCTCGCTTGAAGAGATTTCCCCCAATCCAAGTGAATGGGGTGCTCTTTCTTACAATTCTACTTTTTTCCTTGGAGGATAGATTTGGAGGGAACTATGTAACCACTAGGTAGTTTCCTATGTTAGAAAACCATGGAGAGAGAACTAAAATTGAAAATAAATTCTCATTCGGCTGTTGATCATCAACCATTCCTTCCTCATCTGTAAGCAAAGAAATTCTAAACAAAAAATCTGCAACTACATTTTCTCCACTAGGCTTATCAATGATAGTTAGATCAAACTCTTGTAATAAAAGAAACCATCAAATAAGTTTGACATTCACATTAGGCTTGTTGCTCAAATATTTGATAGTAGCATGGTTAATATGTACAAAGGTCCGATAACCGATGATGTAGTGTATAAGTTTGTTCAAGGAATGGACAACAAATAGGAGCTCTTTTTTAGTCACAATATAGTTCAATTCAGCCTTGGAAAAATTTTGCTAATGAAGTAAATGGTATAAGGCAACTTGTCATCTATCTAGTCTAGAGCTGCTCCTATAGCTTTTTCAAAGGCATTAGTATGGATGTGGAAAGGAAGAGCCCAATTTGGGCCTTGGAGTATGGGTGCAATAATCAGCTTGTCCTTTAAGGTTTCTAGGGCCTCTTGGCATCTTTTAGACCAACAAAATTTAGAGTCCTTGGCCAGTGGTCCAAACAATGGTGAGGCTACTTTGGTGAAGTCCTTTATGAATATCCTATAGTATCCATCTAAGCCCAAGAAACTTCTGACCTCCCTTTGCTCTTGAGGAGTAGGGACTCTCTTTATGATAGCAATTTTATTTGGGTCCACTTGCAGTCCTTCCTAGGATATTGAGTGACTGAGAATAGTCTCACCATTCATCATGAAATCACATCTCTTAGGGCTAAGGGATAGGTTCATTTGAATTCATTTCTTCAATACTTTCCCAAAGTTGGAGAGAGCCTCCTGGAAGTTACCCCCATAGGGAGTGAAGTCATCCATATAGATTTCTATAGAGTCATGGACTAACTCAGCAAAGATGCTTAGAAATGCCCTTTGAAAAGTGGAAGGGGCATGACATAATCCAAAAGGTAGGACCCTATAAGAAAAGGTACCCCAAGGGCAAGTGAAGGTGGTTTTATCTTGGTACTCTAGGCTGATCTGGATCTGATTATAACCACTTAATCCATCTAGGAAAGAGAAGAGCATCGTTCCTGCAATACCATCAAAGACTTGATCAATGAAAGGCAGAGGGAAATGGTATTTTTTATTGGCTTTGTTTAACTCTCTGTAGTCCACATAGGTCCTCCATTTTCCAATATTATTTGGGACCAGAACTAGAGGAGACACCCACTCACTATCTGAGATGGAGTAAATGGACCCTGCATCCAAAAACTTCTGCAATTCTTCTTTAATTATGTCTTTGAGGGTTGGGTTCATTCTCCTTTGAGGTTGGCACACTGGCTTGCAACCTTCCTTGATGTAAATGTGGTGAGTAGACAACGAAGGGTGCACTCCATTTCATTATAACTCTAGGCAAAGGCATCCAGGTGCTCTCTTAGCATGTCCCATAACTTCTTTTCCTGATGTGGAGAGAGAGAGAGGGATTGATTTTCAATGTTTTAGTTGGACCAAATTCTATTATTTTGACATGAGTAGGACTTGAGTCAGCCATGCACAAATCATTCCAAGGGTCATCTTCACATTTCTTTACTAACTTATGAAGATACATGGTGTTATGGGGTTGATTCTGGAGGATTTGATCAATTAGTTCGTCTTCATCAGGTTCCCCCCTCCTATAATATAATCTAGGGTACGTATTGGCTAGGATGTGGCATGGTATACTTGATCTTCCTCCTCCTCTTATAACCATAAGGATAATTCATGCTCTAGAGATGGTTGAGAAGTAGGGTACAAGACCAATTGTTTGGAAAAATTCCCATTTAATGGTCATATTCCCTGCCCTGCAACTTATGTAAGCATTAGCAGTGGCTAGCCATGGCCTTCCAAGGATGAGAGGATAACCATTGAATTTGGTCTTAGGTTGGAGAACTAAGAAGTCAACAGGGTGTTCCAAAGAATCAAAGGAGATCATCACATCCTCAACAACTCCCTCAAGAGCTACTATGGATCTATCTACAAGCTACAAGATTGTTGTGGTCTTCCTTAATGATCCTTGGAGATTTAGTTTAAGCATGGTGTCCTGAGTAATCACATTGATGGAAAACCAAAGATCAATCAAGGTATGGGGGACAATGATTCCATCAATGTGCACATCTACTAGAATACTTCTAGGGTCTAGTTACTTCAGGCAAATCACCCTCCCCAACATTAAGTCAGACAGTTGCCCAATGACATTAATTGTAGGGGTTTCTTTCTTTCTCTTCCCATGATGTTTGAAGAATTTCTCCTTGATTAACTTGTTGTAGATGGGAAAATACTCAATATCTTAGAGGAGTGGGATTTTAACACACAAGTTTTTCAATTCACCTAGAAGTTAAGTCTCTTCTGGGGTGTGCTGGCTAGGATGGATTAGTCTCTTAGGAAAAGGAGGTGGATTGGCTTGAGGAACACTCTCTTACATTTCCTCTTCAATATCCTCAAGTGGAGATGGAGGTTGGTTATCTGAAATCACTCTTCCAAACATGAGGTTGATTTATTGAACTTCCACAACATAGGTAGGGTAGGATGTCTCTCCACTATAGACCTATTGTGCTTGCTTGTTGTTTAGGTTTGGATTTGGCTGAGAAAGAATATGAGGTTGCTTAGTTGGAGCAAGGTGAAGGATCTGTGGTTGATATGGAGGTGGAGGAAATAAGGCTAGAGATTGGTTGAATGGGGGCCTCCACCCATGTGATGGGGTATTCCACTAAGGTTGTGGGGGAGCATATGGTTGAAATGATTGATTGGCAAGTTGGGAATAATATTCAGGTGCATAAGACTAGGGAGAAGGTGTGGACCATGAATGATGAGTAGGAGGACACCAAGGAGGAATGGATGCATTCTGATTAGGGTTGTAATATGAATAGGATTCCCCTTGCATGCCATGTTGGTATGTTCGAGGTCCTTGAGGTCTCCTATGGTTGATATAGTAGATTTGTTCAGTCACACCTTCAGTTCCTCGATACACAAATTTCAATCTAATAAGATAAGGGCACTTGTCTTTGGAGTGGTTTTCCTCATAGACTGAGCAGATATATATAAGATTCAATGAAAACTCATTTCTAGGGTACCTACTGGTGCATCTAGGGAAAAGGATAGCTAAGTCTCTTTTTGATTCCTCCCACTTCCTCTTGATGTGCATGGTGTCCCTTTGTAGAACAAGGGTATGCAAGATTTCTCTCTTAAATTCATCCAACATGTTCCCAATTTCACTTTTTATGGATGTTTTGGAGGAGGATAAACTGGCCAAATATTGACTAACCCTACCCTTCTTTCTGGACACCCTAGAATGATTTCTGAAAACTATCTTGATATCATCGTAAGATAGTTGATAGATGTCCCTGATGGGCCTCTAAATTAGACATAAATTAAGGCCCATGCCTCTAATTTAAAACATAAATTAAGGCCTATGACCATCCTTCAACACATTAAACCTCTATTTTGCATTAGATAATTTATTTTTAACTTTAATATATTCATTAGAAAGGTTTGTGAATAATTGAATATTTGTGCCTAATATTATTTATTTTTTGTGGAATATTATGAGAATATTGGGCAAATTATGAAGAGTTGGAGGAGGAGATAATTTAGGGACTTGTTCCCTACTACTGAACGATCAATAATAAATAATAAGTCAACAAGATATTATAGAATTATCGCACAAATTGTGGAACTCCAATGATTTAGAAAATCTAGGAATGTGCTCCACTAATCAAGGGAGCAAATCCACCAATCAAGGGAGCAGATCCACTAATCAACGGATTTTGGTGGGGAAAGATTCCTCCATCCATGGAGAATGATTCTTAATCATTTTTTATAAGTACCAAGCTGAATTTTACTCTAGGGAATGATTGAGAAAATCTAGGAATGTGTTCCCTGCTATTTAATGCAAATTTTTAGTATTGGGGACTAGATCCACTAATAAAAGGATTTTGGTGGGGAAAGCTTCCTCCATTCATGGGGAATGACTCCTAATAATTTTGTATAAGTACCAAGTCGAATTTGCCTCTAGGGGGAGATTTTCATTAGTGTTATTATGGAGAGAACTTGTATTTTTGCAGCTCCATTGTATTTTCTTGCAGGGATGTAATTCTTTTGATGAAAATAATGAACATTGGTGTCGTGTTCAGCTTCTAAATATTGTTCTTCTCCATAGGTCTCTAATTTTACTTGGGCTTGGAGCCTCAGAGCCCTTTTGTATCATTTTCTTTCCTTCTTTTCATTGCTTATTTACATGCATCTCTAGTTTTAATTTCTTTCTACTTCTCCATTTAGTATTAATGATTTCTTGTTGTAGGATTGAGTTAAATGGTTGATGTAAGTTATTTTTTAGGATCACAAGAATTATTTCATCCTTGTAAAATATTTAGAAATTCATAGAAATCATTGAGCTGCTTCGATTAGTCTTCTTATTCCCAAATCTAGATTGTTGGACCTCCTTTTTGGCAAAGAACAATAAATTTCTGCTATTTTTTAGAGCATGCTAACAATATTGAATCAACTTGATTATACTTGAATTAGATAAAAAACAAATTCTATTTGATAAAAAAATTACCCCATTGCATTTTCACTTGATTTGGTTAGGCATTTCTTAGATTTACTAGCTAACTAGTTCTCAAATTTCTAGATTTTCGACTAGTAATGTTTTTTATTTTTATTTTAATGGATTAACATAGGCATTTTTGAGTGATTCCACTTGGAATAGGGACCTAAGACATCCTAGTTAATAAAAAAATTTCTCCCATCCAATTTGGATTTTATTTTATTGGCCATTAAACCCTCACCAATTTCATCATTTCACAAGCTTTTTGAGCGAATCCATCTATCTCCCGACTTTGGTTTTGAGTTCTGAGTGATCCTAGGAATTTTCCCACTCCATTCCACCCATCACACACCTTTCCTAGGCCTCCCATCACCTCCAACACATCACATTTTGCCTTCGGCTATATCCTGTAGGTTTCCTGTAATTCCTATAGGATCATCCTGTAGGTTTTTAGTACATCTTGTAGGTTTTCCTCAAATGGCTTGTTTTGAGGCTGAATTGATGGAAAACCTCTAGGAAGTCACCAAAAGCCTCCCACGGGTCCTCCAAACCATCCAACCATCTCATAGCCCTTCCAACCACCCTCAAACATCCTTAATTCACCTGCCACATCCACAAAAGCAATTAGTTTCATACTTGATTTTGCATAAAAAGACAAAAAAAGTAAAAAAATATTTAGTTCAGTCTCTTTACTTGCACAATAGTGTTGTTTGATGCTTCTTACTCCTACAACTTAGATACGAGCATTTTTTTCATGTTGATTTAGCATTTCTACCTAGCATAGCTTATTAAATGGTTAATTAGGGAATGATGTGATTTAGCATTTTACGTCTCTTTCCTTGTACTTACAATAGGTTAAGGTTCCATTTCAAAAATTTTATTTTCTATAATTAGTTTAGGATTTGACTTCATTACATGCACTCCATTATATCATGACAACAAAGGAAGGACACATTGTATGCCGCGCATATAGTGCTGACACATCTTAAGTTTGTACAAACCCTGAGTTGATAATTAAATTCGGTAGCCTTGAGAGTTACAACATTCTTGTTGCAATACCGAGGCTCATCCCTTTTTGGCGCCGTTGCTAGGGAGGTGTCAAAGTATGGATTGTTTTCTTCACTAGTTGATTAATTTGTTTTAAATTTTTGCAAAAACAAAAAATATTTCATTAAGCATATTTAATTTCAATAGTACAAAAGTGCGTTGAATTATAGTTTTCTTTGAATCATAAAAAAAAAAAAAACAAAAATATCCAACACGAACCCATCCCCCCAATTGATCACATGGTGCAATCAAAGCCACATCACCATTCACTTTTGCAGGTAGAAGAAGAAGATGACAAATAATGTAGAAGAAATGGATGGAGATGATGACAATGAGGAAGATTCTCTTAGATTTCCCATTCAGGATACTCATGGTAGTGTGCACATGAAGAACATCCCTCCATATTTTCTTCCAAAATTTCATGGTCTAAGGTCAGAGGATCCAGAAACCTTTCTCTTTGAATTTGAGATTTTTTATAGATCTTATGGTTACTTATTAAAAACTCAAAAACTAAGATTGTTTTCGACAACATTGAAGGATGGAGCTCTTAAATGGTTCATGAGTTTATGGACTAATTCAATAAGATCGTGGAATGATATGCAAAAGATATTTATAGAAAAATATAAAGATCATGATCTTAAAGAATAAATTTTTAGAATGAATCAAAGAGAAGATGAGAGACTAGAGGATCTAGTAGAGAGTTTCATGTATAATGTTAAGAGGGGAAAACTACATCATTTAGGATTAGACACACCAAAAACCCTCTTACTTAGAACAATTAGGGATGAGTGGATTGATCTCCTTAATCTCATGAGTAGAGGTGATGTATATCAATTATCATTTGAGGAAATTTTTGAAACATGCAAACACATATCAAGAGGAAAAGAAAGAGTAGGTAAATCAACATCAAGATTGGTAAGTCAAGCTAAACTTGGAAATTTGTTTGATGATTTTAAAACAAAAATTCTTAGCAATCTAACAAAACAAGTAGAAATGTTAAGAATGCAAGATGAAGGAAAATAAAATGCTGATACTTGTGTTGCAGAATCACATGATGTTAAGCATTGTCCATCATTACCAAGGTTGAAGAAAGTTCAGTAAGAGGACAATGGCGCAAGTCAATTTCCAATGCAGCAATGTTATGTAGCTCCTAGAGAACCATGGCAGCCTATTCAACTTGATATGATGCAAGAGCCTAATTCACAATTTCAAGGTTATGCATATCCACCTCAAAGTAATTGGAACACACCTTTTCCTTGGCAACATTGGCCATATCAACCCCAAAACCAATATTGGCAACAAGGTTGGCAAGGAACTTATGGTAGCCATCCATAATAGCCTTAATATTTTCCTCAATATCCTCCATACCCAACTCCATATTATCCCACCATTCACCTCCACCATAACCGCAACCCAATCCACATCCATCTCAAATATACATTCCCACTCAACTACCTGTACCACCATTTCAAACCCACACATTGAAGTAGCTTAGCCCACTTACGATGCTGAGGTATAACACTTCCAAACATCTCCTCTTGAGATCAATGCTATTCACCATAGCTCAGGAAGACGATTGAAAAAAAGAGATTATCTTGATATCATTGAAGGACCACATCTAGACGAAGAAGATTCAAATGAGAAGACCACCTGATCATGGGTTGCACTTGATGAAGAGCAAACATCAAAATTAGAGATTGAGAAATCTCCCTCATGGTTACTATCAAATCCTCCATGTATTCAAGAGATCAATAAACAAAAAGAGGAATATTTGAAGGTCATGTTAGAAGAATACATGAAGAATGATCCAGATAAGCAAGAAAACCAAGGACATCAAAGTTATATTGAGGTTTGGTTCCAAAAAATCAACAAAATGGAGCATCACTCTCTTCTTCAACTATGCTTGATCCTTTCAAGGTCAAATCATTTGGTCCCTAAAGTCTAGGTACATGTCAAAGCATACATTTGAATCCTACACATCATTTTCTCTATCATCTTGATGTGCACATGGCTCCATTGGAAGTATTCTTATACTTGAAAGTGATTTTGTTTTTCAAGTAGGGTAGGGTAGAAGAAAAAAAAACAAAAAAAACAAAAAACAAAATGAAAAATAAGAGAAAGAAAATAAAAATCTAAGGTGGAAACCTCCTTGGAGGTGCCTCAGATTGGCTCATTGATTGAAAACCTCCATGAGGTGGTCAATGGGTTGAAAAAACAGAAAAGAAAAGAAAAAAAGAGAAAAAAGAAGAAGATCCTAGGTGAAAACCTCCTTTGAGGCGCCTAGGCAGACCTACTAGTTGAAAACCTCATTAAGATGACTAGTAAGCCTAGAAGAAAAAATAAAAGAATCCTTGCTCCATGCATGCATGTACTCTCCAACATTTGCAAGCAACAAGAACAAGTTGGTACCAAAAGGAAAATTGGTCAAGCCTAGTCAAAAGAAGTCAAATTTTGACTTTCTCCTACTTCACTCAAATGCTCCAATAGGGCCAAGGCCATACTAATCCATCACTCTCATCTATTTTCACCATACACCCATCATTCTCAAGCTTATACCACTCATTTTCCTTCTTGTCCTAAAAAACTACAGGATGCTCTGTTTTACTACATGATACAAAAATACATAGAGCAAAAATTTGTTTTTACCATAACTTGAAAGCCAGGAATCCATTTGACAAGTTGTTTCAGGGGGAGATGCATATGGATGGTGGTAACATGCTCAAGAAATGTCAAAAAATTCTAGTGTAGGGTTCCAAGAAATTGGCCTCCATCACCTTCAACCATTTTTTGCATTTTCTCAATATTTGTGGATCCATTTAAAAAGTTGTTTCATGGGGAGATGCATATGGATGATGGTAACTTGCCCAAGCAATTAAAGCAAATTCTAGTGCACAGTTTCCAAGAAATCAGACTCCCTCACATTAAGACATTTTTAGTTTTTCTTGAGATTGGTGCATCCATTCACCAAAATGTTTCTATTGGGAGCTGCACAATGATGATGGCAACATGCTCACAAAGTTTCAGCTCAATCCAGTCTACCATTTGGGAGATCTAGACAAAACAAGTCGTTGTCATGTAAACCTACAGAATACAGAACAACACCTACAAGATTGACAGTGAGTTGTTTTAAAGGAGATCCAGAGGTCAAAGAAGCTCCTCCATAGCTTAGCAGCAACATCAGGATCATCAGCATCACCATCCAACACCTACAGCAGAAGCATGCATGTTTCTCCAACAACCATCAAGTAGGTACAGGTATGCAATATTCTTGACCTCTTCTCTTGAGCATATTAAAGTTAGAATTTTGTTGTCAATGCATGAGAGATGAGGTTTTATAAGCTAAGGATGGGTCAACAGTCTCAGCCGCCTTCAACTAGTTGATTGCAGCTCACTCCTTCACTCATGCAATGTTGAAAAGTCAAATTATGAAGGGCGATGATTTCAAGGAATGGGTACAGCAGTTAAAAGAAGAAATTTTTGCAAAGGCCAAGGTCACCATAGCACTCAAAGCCCTCCATCCACTTCATATTCACTATCTATTCATCATTCATCCATCCCATTTCATTCTTGAAAAAAAAACCAAAGAGACCATCCTCTCCATTTTCATGAAATTTCCATTTGCAGGTCAGCAAGAAGGACAGTCAAAGAGCAAAGGAGGATCACAAAGAGACCCCTGTCACTCACATTTTTATTTTACCACTCATTACCATTCATTCCTCCACCATTTATGTCATTTTTTCCACTCCTTTACTTCATCTTACAAAGGGTCTGTGTTTTACACAGGATGATCTTGTAGGAATTACAGTGACCCAGAAATCCTACAGGAGGCAGTCCTAAGGAAAATAAATGGTGGAACAAGGTAGCAGAATGTTGATAAGGGTGTAGAAGACCTTGAAAAATTGAAAAAATAATCAAGAAACATCTTGAATAAGGGAAATAACGCAAGAAAATGATCTCAAGAAACAATGATTTTTCTTTGAACAAATATGTTTTTGGGCTTGTGCTTGTAGAGCTTAAAGCCAAGATTCTTAATGCAAAAAAGAGAGGCCACCAAGGCCATGAATGAGGCACAATGAGGTCACTAAGTTGCTCAGAGGATGAGCAACACTTTCAACATGGGGGTATGATGGGCCTCTAAATTAGACATAAATTGAGGTCCATGCCTCTAATTTAAAACATAAATTAAGGCATATGACCATCCTTCAGCACATTAAACCTCTCTTTTTGCATTAGTTAATTTATTTTCAACTTTAATATATTCATTAGGAAGTTTTATGAATAGTTGAATATTTGTGCCTAATATTATTTATTTTTTGTGGAATATTATGAGAATATTGGGAAGGTTATGAAGAGTTGGAGGAGGAGATAATTTAAGGACTTGTTCCCTACTACTGGAGGATTAATAATATTTAATATGTCAATAAGATATTATGGAATTATGGTACAAATTGTGGAACTCCAATGATTGAGAAAATCTAGGAATGTGTTCCACTAATGAAGGGAGCAAATCCACCAATCAAGGGAGTAGATCCACTAATCAAGGGATTCCGGTGGGGAAAGCTTCCTCCATCCATGGGGAATGATTTTTAATGATTTTTTATAAGTACCAAGTCAAATTTTCCTCTAGGGAATGATTGATAAAATCTAGGAATGTGTTCCCTGCCATTTAATGCAAATTCCTAGTATTGGGGACTAGATCCACTAATAAAGGGATTTTGGTGGGGAAAGATTCCTCCATTCATGGGGAATTATTCCTAATCATTTTTTATAAGTACCAAGTCGAATTTTCCTCTAGGGGGAGATTTTCATTAGTGTTATTGTAGAGAGAGCTTGTATTTTTGCAACTCCATTATATTTTCTTGCAGGGATGTAATTCTTTTGATGAAAATAATGAAGATTCATGTCATGTTCAACTTATAAATCTTGTTCTCCTCCATATGTCTCTGAGTTTCCTTGGGATTGGTCATCCCAAGAGCCTTAGAGCCCTTTTGTATCATTTCCTTTCTTTCTTTCATTGCTTATTCACATGCATCTCTAGTTTTAAGTTCTTTCTACTTATGCATTTAGTATTAATGATTTCTTTTGGTAGGATTGAAATAAATAGTTGATGTAAGTTATTTTGTAGGATAAAAGGAATTATTTCATCATTGTAAAAGCTTTGGAAGTTCATAGAAATAATTTAGCTGTTTGGATTAGTCGTCTTATTCCCAAATCTAGATTGTTGGACCTCCTTTTTGGCAAAGAACAATAAATTTCTCCTATATTTTAGAGCATTCTAACGAGTTTCAATCGACTTTATTCCACTTTCATTAGATCACAAAAAAATTCTAGTTCATAACAAAAATTAATCCATTTCATTTTCACTTGATTTGGTTAGGCATTTCTTAGATTTACTAGCTCACTAGTTCTCAAATTTCTATATTTTCGACTAGTAATGTTTTTTATTTTTTTTGAATGGATTAACATAGGAATTTTTAAGTGATTAAACTTGGAATAGGGACCTAATACATCCTAGTTAATAAAAAAAATTGTCCCATCCAATTTGGATTTGATTTTCTTGGCCATTAAACCCTCACCAATTTCATCATTTCACAAGCTTTTTGAACGAATCCATCTATCTCCCGACTTTGGTTTTGATTTATGAGTGATCCTAGGAATTTTCCCACTCCATTCCACCTATCACACACCTTTCATAGGCCTCCCATCACCTCCAACACCTCTTATTTTTCTCTCGGCTGTATCCTATAGGTTTCCTCTAATTCCTACAGGATCATCCTGTAGGTTTCTAGTACATCCTATAGGTTTTCCTGAAATGTCCTGTTTTGAGGCTAAATTGATGAAAAACGTCAAGGAAATCACAAAAATCCTCACAGGGGTCCTCCACACCATCCAAACATCTCATAGACCTTCCAGCCATCCTCAAGCATCCTTAATTCACGTGCCACATCCACAAAAGCAATTAGTTGCATACTTGATTTTGCATAAAAAGACACAAAAAAAGCAAAAACATATTTAGTTCAGTCCCTTTACTTGCACATTAGTGTTGTTTGATGCTTATTACTCCTAAAAATTAGATAGGATCATTTGTTTCATGTTTATTTAGCATTTCTACCTAGCATAGCTTCTTAAAATGTTAATTAGGGAATGGTGTGATTTAGCATTGAATTTCTGTCTCTTTCTTTGTACTTTCTTTCTTGCAATAGTATAAGGTTCCATTTCGAATATTTCATTTTCTACAATTAGTTTAGGATTTGACTTCAGTACATGCACTCCATTACATCATGACAACAAAGGAAGGACACATTGTATGCCGCACATGTAGTTCCAACACCTCTTAAGTTTGTACGAACCCCGAGTTGATAATTAAAGTTGGTAGCCTTGGGAGTTGCAACATTCTTGTTGCAATACTGAGGCTCATCAGTCCCCTCCAGACAACATGTTTAGGGTCTATAGGATATCTTCCATGATCCCTCTAAGAAGGACTAACTTGAGTAATTCAGGATCGAGGGTGCATCTGACCCTTTTGTAGTTGAGTTGGAGCATTTCTGCATAATCTTCCAATGATTCATCATGTCCCAAGCTCACTATGAAGATTTCTTCTTTGGTTTCCTTGGACCTATAGTATTCCCTATACTTGTCATTGAATTATTGATGCATCTGAACCTAGGTAGTGATGTTGTCCCCAGGTAAACCCATGAACCGACAGAGGGTTGCATTCTTAAGCGTGGATCAGAACAATTTCAACTTCCGGTCATCAGAGGTATAGTCATAGGCTTCGAAAATGATAGCAAACTGAAGCAAAAAGGTATCAACATCTTCTAAGGTTAAGCCATGGAAATGAGGAAGGATAGAGGGGCTTATGCTTTTCATCCTAGCGTCTCCATTGGTTTCCCTAATGGGGAAATCACATTCATTACTGTTCGCAACCATTTTGTAAGTGTGTGGAATGGTTTCTTCTTCTTATAACCCAATAGGTTCTTCAAAGATCTCTTGTGTCTCACCTAATGGGTCCTCCAACTCCCCTGTAGTAAGAGAGGGAAGATGATAGCCACCAAAAAAGAGGGAAGGTTGGTTGTCTGATGGTGTGGGGGTATTTGGAATCTTTTTTCCTAAATTGTCTCTACTCCAATGAGGCATGAAAGAAATTTTCTTTCTTTTTTTAGGTTTTTTCATAACTACTTGAAAAATAGAAAGAAAGAAGAAATTGCAACTATTTACTGAATTTAAAATAGAAAGGAAAGAAGAAATTACATCTACCTAGTCACCTCCTCGACAACGATGGAAAAAGTGATGAACCTCAGTATTGCAACAAGGATTATGCAACTCCTACGGCTACCAACTTTACTTTATCAACCTAGAGTTTTGTACAAACTTGGAGGTGACAATGCTATATGCACAGTAGATGCAACAGTCTACTCTTGTCACTTTTCAACTGGGGTGATAGATCACTAGGTTTTTTAAACTAGCCTTCTATTGACTGGAAGGAGTCTGACTACTAACAGTGAATGCACAACTAATATTTAATGCAAGAAAGTAAATTCTTGCCTATTTAGGAAATGAAAGTGTTGAATGGAAAGTGCTATGAAATGCCATGAAATAATCTAGCTAAGAAATGACACACATTACTTGCAAAAAAGAACTAATCTAACCTTACATTCTATCATCTAGCTATTTTGACTAAGTGGACATGGGGAGTTATCCTTTCACTCTATGACTGATGTATGCATGCACTATCTATCTCATGTTGAAATGGTAGAAAAATAGTCTTTTGATTTTTTATTTAGAAATGTAACTGCTAAGTTAAACAATATGATCTTTGGAAGGGAGATAGGCATGGAAGATCTGGTCTAAAATGACAATGAGGGGGATGGAACTCAAGTGGAGGTCCTACCCTATGCTCAGACTATCATTTATGCTCAAAATAGGTTTAAATAGGCTCCTATAGGAGATCCTGTACCCGCTACAGGAACTGCTACGGGATGTCCTAGTTTACTACATGATGTCCTGGTTTTCTATAGGAAGTTACCTGAAGGCCATAGGAAGGTAGGGAAGGTGAAATGAAGTTTTGTAAAGATTTATGATTGTGAAATAGGGTGTAGGGAAGGTGCACATTACCCAAGGCCCATCCCAACAGTTCAAGATGGTTGGCTTTCCCAAAGGTGGTTGTCCACGGTGGCTACAAAACAAAAATTTGGATTAGGCATTGGTAGGCCTTAGCAGAAGGTGGAGAAGAATTAGATGAGGCTGGTGGGATGATTTCCTCCCTGCAGATCAACAATCCATACAAAAAAACATGTTCTTCTCTTCATTTATGTATAACTTCATATAAATAGGGAAAATATGAGTTGAATTTGAGAAAATTGATTTATTGATGGCTAATGACTAGATCTATGAAATGAAATGGCTTCTTAAACTACAACAAAATCAAGAAACAAAATGACAACTACAAGTGCTTCCAAGAAATCATAAACAATGATCTATTCAACAATGAACCCCATCTATGTAATGATGAAAAGATAAATATATTTTTTGGGTGGTGAGAGTGGGGCCCTCAAACGACGATCCCATGAGGGGGATGAGGAAGAGGTCACTGTCACAAGATTTCCTGAAGTATTATTTCTCACTACTGTACCACTAGTCTACTTCTTCAACTAATGGAAACAAGACTAAACAATCATTCAAATACTTGTTAAACTAAACAAAGAAGAAATAAATTCAATAGCTAACTATGATTTTAATATAAGAATACATGTACAAAAAGAGGAACCTTTGCTACTAGTGTTGGGCCCTATCCCAAGAGTTTCAACCCTCTGAGCCAACTCAGTGCTAGATCAAGGTAAAACTTCTAATTATCATCAAAATGTCAAATACAAAATAATATTAACACTCACAATGTTTCATCTCTAAATTACTTCTTGGCTACAACAAAAAATTGAATCCTAGTGAGGCCCTTGGCCTTCTTATTTATACAAACTGAAGCTACCAAAAAATTCCTCAAAATTAGGGAGACTTGGCTCCCAAACTTGAGAATGACTTATATTCATTGTCACTGGCTTGGCTATTAATGAACTTGGTTGGCTTGGATGCTTGTAACTCCGAGCTAATGAGATATGGAGGAGGAACCTTCGAATGATTTGAGGAGTTGAGGGAGACAAATATCATAAAATCCCTCTTGCTTGTCCACTTCAATTTCTTGCACTTAAATTAGCCCAAAAATAATCCAATTCCCGCAATTAATGTATATTAGGCCACATGACATAACATCTCACCTTTACCCTTCTCATTAAGGAAAATATAATAAAATATGTAACTAAATGTGAGAAAAAGCTATTTTAATAAGCTGGAGAGTGGCATTAAGACCCATTTAATTTACCTATCAATGAGCCTCATCAATATAAAAACTCCTACTCTATCATATATATGACATTTAATTTTCAAAACTAAGTCATTTTTCTACTAGATCTTTGAAGGCTTTAAATTTACCAAATGCTTCATCTTTATGTTTCAATAAGCCAATCCAACACATTCTTGTAAAATCATCAATGAATAATATGAAGTATTGTTCACCCCGAGGATACTTATTTCTCATAGGATAACGCAAATTAGTATGAATAAGTTGAAGTGGATTACTTGAAGTGCCTTCTTTAGCATTAAACTAAACTCTAGTTTTCTTACTGAATTGACATGATTTTCATATGTTGTTTTCTCGTGGAGAGATGTTAGGTGACTCATTTACTGCTCCTATTCTGCTTGACTTGTGCAATTGAGTGGCTATTAGATGTCCCAAACTTTTTTGCCAAAGCCATCTTTCTTTTGATTTTCTCATGTAACAATTCTCTTGGTTCCCTTCCAAGCCATATACATCACCTGGAGTTCTTGTTCCCTTTATAATGATCTTACTTGTATCGATATTCCATACCACACAATTTTTTGATCTGAAAACAACCTCATGCCCTTGGTAACACATTTGAATAACACTCAACAATTTATGTCTTAATCCATCAACAAACAAAACATTTCTAGATTTAACCTTATTCTTTAGCAAAATAGTTCCTTTCCCTTTGATAGCAGCAGGTGAGTTATTTCTAATGGTTATGTTCTTTTCTTTCTCTATTTTAGTAAAAGACATAAACTTATATTTATCAAATCTCATATGTTTTGAGAATCCACTATCAATGTACCACAAATTTTCTTGATCTCCTGCATACAAAGCTAAACCACAATTTTTAGATTCTATGGTTTTATTTTTCCATACCTTGGATGTTGTTTCCTTTTGTTCATTCTAAAGAGTTGGTCTCATTCTTCTTCTGTGTTCAGTCTCTCTATGACCAAAGTTATTGCAAAAGGAACATTTTGCTTCACCTTGTAGAGGTGAGAAAGTATTGTAAGAGTATTTATTTAACCCAATCTCATTCTTTTGTTTTCTTTCTTCTCTAGTCATGGTAGTTGTATAAGCGACTCACTGAGTAGTCTTATGACCAAAATTATGGCAAGTGAAGGATTAACCATTGAATTAGAAGTTCCTGGGAGTATAGTAACTTTTTTTGTAGTTTCCCTTTTAATTGTGGTAAGGATGTTTTACCAGCGAGACATTTGATCCCTCATTCCTTTGCTGAGAGCTATAATTTCGTTGATCGATTCCCTTTACTGCATTGAGATAGCTTCCTATACTTGTTTCAGAAGATTTTATAGTCCCTGACGATTCTCCATTAGACCTAAGACTTGTTTTTATTAGAGGAGAGCATTGTACTTTGATGATTTCTTCCAGGGCCTCAAATCCTTTAGCAAATCTAAGGTTTAAACTTTTTTCTTCTCGAGTTCCTTTCTTAGACTTACTATTTCTAGTTCTAATTATTCACTATGCCTCTCATTTTCTAGGATATGTTTCTTTAGAGCTTATTATGTTAATTTATCTCATTCTAAATGAATTTTAAGTTGAGTTATTTCTTCAATGATATTATCCTTTTCTTCTAGGGAATCCATAAAAAAATCATCAGTCTCATCAATTCATTAATCTTTAAATGACATAAGAAATTGATATTCTTGATCAGACTCACCTTCTTCACCATTTGAAATACCATCACTATCTTCATGTGTGTAGAAGATTTTCTTGTTTTGAAACCTTCCTCTAATACTTACTTTTTCAGAATTCTTCTCTTTCTCATGGTTTTCTTTGTAAGGGCATTTAGCAGAATAATGACTAACTCTTCCACAAGAAAAACGTTTGAAAGGTAGCTTACCTCTAAATCTACTAGTTTCTACTTGAAGTACCTTTACGAAGTTCACCTTCATACGATATGTAGCATGATTCCTTAAGCTCCTCCTTTAAATTTTCCTTTATAAGTAGCTTTGAATGATACTTCTCTAATATCTAAGGGACCCTTTTTTCTCATTTTATAAGCTGTTAAGATCCCATGAAGTTGCTCAATAGTAACGTTTTTCAAATCCTGCATTTCCTCAATGGAAAAGACTTTCGAATCGAATTTTTGGGTTAGAGATCTTAGGATTTTCTTAATGAGAACCAAATATTTTACTTCATCAGCAAGATTTATCATTGAATTAATGATCTCATCTACCCTAAGAAAGAAACTTGCAATACTTTCATCACTATGCATTCTGAGAGTTTTATATTGAATTGTAAATGTTTGAAGTTTTTCACTTTTTACTTTAGTGTCACCTTCATAAATTTGGATGATATTATCCCATATAGCCTTTGTGGTATTTAGCTACATGACTTTCACAAATTTTGATTTTGCCAAGCTTCCCAAAAGAGCGTTGACAACCTTTGCATTGGTCTCATATTTTTCCTTTTCTACTTCATTTATGAGAATGGAGGATGGATACTGATAGCCTCCTCCAACGATTGCCCAAACATCAGCTCCACATAAGTGTAGATAAGATATCATTCTGACTTTCTAGAAAACCAAGTTGGTTCCATTAAACAATAGTGGTTGGACAGATGTTTCTCCCTCTTCATTGCTCATATTGATGAATCTCCCTTGAAGTGATCAAGCTTCTTCTGAAGGACTTGATATGATACCAACTGGTAGGAAAAATACTTGGCGAAGGGGGGGGGGGGGGGGGGGTGTTACACAACATTTTGTCACTATCCCTGTACTCCCCGTTGCTTGATCCTAGAGGATCTCTACAGTGAACCCCACATGGTTTTCCTTCATGAAGAAATTCCCATTGTGCTCCTCTTCATGAGCAGATCATTTCCCTTTTGCACCATTTCCCATGAAACTTCTGTTTTTCCCAGTTTACAAGACTGAAGCTAATGGCCTTTGTCTACCCCGCGCTGATGTGCAGAGATTAGCACTACTCCTCGCACTGCTCGGAGTGACTGAGCAGTGTTTCAGCCACGTCGGTCTTGTTATGGAAAGTTTTTTAAATTAGAGCTGAAGCTTCCAGCTCTAGAAGCTCCGTAATGGAAGTATGGTAAATGGTTTAGCCGGATGGGGTCAAGGATGACAGTTTGGGCTCCTTTCCCCTATAATGATGGAAATACCTCAAGGGATAAGTCCTTCTCCCATGAGAAAAGGGTCTATCTCCCATCCATATTTCTGATATAAACCTCCCTTGTTCCCAAGAACAAGCTAGTTTTTGGCTGAGTGTGAGTGTTATAGTTGCAAAGTGTTGATGCTATTTTGGAGAAGACAAGCAAGATATTACTAGTTGTAGCTATCTAGTTATGTGAGGGAGAAGTGTGTTTTGGTTTGGAGTGAAGCCTAAAGGAAAGAGCTTTAAAACTATTGCTGTTTGAAGCCATCGTGGAATGCTAGCAGAAGTGTGTGGGAACCTGGTCTTTTCAAAGGAAGACTGCAACGTCAATACGAATATTTGTAATCTCTCTTTGATATTAATTTATGCAACTATTGATTGATTTCCTACATGTTTTGTAATATTACATATCCATATCTTAATGTTTCTTGACTTGTTAAGTAGGTTGAATTGAAATTTGTCTATTATTATGTTTGTATGTTGTTGTTGTTTAGTTGTTTCAAGAGCTTGAAGAAGGAACTGAGAGATTGCTGGAGCGAGCAAGCGAGGACATCCTCAAGCAGAATAAGCAACCAAGAGGTAAGCCCCGTTGATTGATTCTAACCTAAGGAAATCTTCCATATAATGTATCTGTTGTGGCTACACCTGTTATCGGGCTAGAGGAATTCATTCATTTCCGCACTTATAATTTTACTTCACCACAAATTGGCGACTCAACTGGGGATCCCAATCCTTTTGTTTGTCTTGAATTTCATGATTTTGTGAGAACTTTTCTAGTTTCATGTTTTCCCTTTGGTTCTATTTCTTTTCTCCTACTTACTGGCCTAAGTCTAAAATTCATAGTAGCAGATCTGGTCCCTGTTTTGAATTTTTTTTATTTTTCCTTAGCTACCTTGGCTAGTGCTCTTCATCCGCCGACAGCCGTGCCGACCAGCCTCTAGTGCTTGTTGTCAGTTAGAAAGTCGCACCGATGCTTGTAAGTGAAGATTAGGGCTTGACCCCAATCTTGGCCATTGTGTTCTGCTCTTATGGTTTTGACCCCATAAGCTCTTTGGACCATTTTCTCCCTCATTAGAAAACTAATTTTCATTTGGTTTTTATTGCTTAATGGCTTGTCATATTTCTAGTTGATTGATTGAGTCATTGAGTGGCCAGTGACACTAGCGCATCTAGTTGGTCACCCATTCAGCGGTTTGTGAACTCACTAAGTCGAGTTGTAGGTGTGTTTACTCTTTGCATTTGTTTTTGGTCCTTTTTACGACTTTGACCTCTTTTTGCACAAGTTTGAAAAAGTTTCGTTTACTAGCTTAAATGTTTCTTTTTCGACATAGATTACATTGTTGGCCTTGTGTTTGGTAAATTCGTTGTTTCATTGATCTAAATGAACTTCTCTTTTCATGTTTTCATTTGCTTGAAGAGCTTATTGTCTCGAAAACTTTTTCATTGAAAGATTGTATGCAAAAAGTTTGTTTCCTTGTTTCATGATAAAGTATGAAATTATAGCTTGGTGTATCATTATGTTATGATAATTTTCATCTTTTAAAAGATTAGAATTGCATCAGCATTTGAAAAAGGAAGAGAATTTTTGTTTTTTAAAGGACTAATAGATACGTGTTTGTCAAGAAATTAGGAATTGAAATGCATTTTTCATTAGTTTAATTTTTGAAAAAGTAAGGTAGTGAAAGATCATTTCATTTTTAGTTGCTTGATTGTTTGCATTTGATTGACTAGTTTCTACCCTCTCTAGTGTAGGAATTTCATCGAATTGAAAGGATCTTGTCTCATTTAGTTGCATTTGAGGTTTTTCAAGAAACATCGCTAAGACCTGAAAACTTAAACTTAACTCAAGATCAACTCTAAAATTAATTCAATTAACCTAAGGCACATTTGACATTAACGATCATATCTAGAAGGTCTAGGCTAGAGATGTGTTCTAGCATCTTTAAAACTAGCAGTTGTCATTAGCTTCGGCATTAGATAGTGCTAGTACGGATTTATGCTCCCCATACCGTTGAGTATATAATAGGAGAGCCCACTAGGCTACAATCCTTTTATCCTTAGGAAGCTGAGTTGGCCGCCTTGTGAACGTGATACACTGAACACAGCATTCGGGGAGATTTCCTGCTCGTACTTTTTGGTTCGCCAGGAGGTATTCTGCAGTTCATGGTTGCCTGATAATCCTGTTTACCTAGATCATCCAGAGTAGTCATTTTATCTTTTTGACTCATTAAACTTAAAAGATCATCCGAACACTTGTCCTTTCGAGCTCGTTTCCAATCGAAAGTGATAGAGTCATCTTTGTTTCTTTCTTGACTCGTAGAAAAAGAAAAAGCATCAGTATTTTATGTGTCTTAATAACTGATTGCCCATCATCCAGAACATCCTGTTAGTCTTTTTTAAAAAATTGTGAGTTCCATTAAAAGGACATTTTAAAGCCTTGATGTTATTTGTTCCATCGACTAAGACAAGGTCATCGTGGCTGAACCATCTGGTTCACCCAATGTTGCGGGGAAAAGTATCCGATGCGGATGACCCTATCCCTACTCTAAAGGTGACAGTCTTTAGCAACAACTGAAAGTAAAGCTTTGATGTTTTCCTTTATGAAAGTACAGAGAGGGGGAAGAAATGATCAACCAACCTGGTATCCTTCGCTTAGTCGATCTTGATCCTCTCTCTTTGTCTCTTGTTCCCAGCTCCTTGCTCTCTTTGCCGGTCCAGCTACACACAAGCCCTGCACAAAACGAGAGAGGAAACTACAAGATACAAGTACTCATAACTGATGCATGGATTAGAGTGAATCAAATATACATGTAAATACAATACATCAATGCAATACAAGTATATATGAGAACATGCAAAACTTTATTGATAGAAGTAACAGGGTTCTGAGAAGGTTACAACCAATGATGGCTCCAATCCAGCAGCACCTCCCCAGCAGCAAGAACTCTCCTCTTCACCTCTAGTAAAACAATCACCCAATAGCTCTAACTGTAATCCAACAGCACCTCCTTGCTTTACACAAAATTCCAGCCTCCTTAGACCTCATAGAAGAGCTCTATATATATGATAGAAGAAGAAAGGATGAGTCAGCTTGAGACTGACATAAAGCTGCCTTGTGTCCTCTCCCTCTTCAGTTAATCTTCAGTTCTTGAGTCCACTTGGAGATCCTTGCTTACACATGGTGATCAAGTACCTCTTACTCATCACAAGGCGAATCTGATGAACCAAGTGTCAGTTTGGAAGCTTCCTGGGCAGTTGACACCTTGCAGGATGACTGTGCCACTTGGCCAATCTCGCCCAGTGCAGGTAGCCTTCATTACTTTTGACTTCCAGCGCAGGTACAGAGTGGGACAGTTGCATTACAGCGCAGAAGCTCAGTTAAGCAGCTGACATGATCCAAAATAAGCCTGTTTTGAAGTGTTTTCAGGTGGAGAACTGATTGGAAGTGCTGTTGTTTGATGACCTTGTTCTTTTAGGGGTAAGAACAACATGTCTAGGGACTGAGGATCCCTGTAATTATTGACATTCCATGCTCCATGATGCGAGGCACAAAAATGTCTATAACAGTTGCCCCCTAAAGTATGAGGCCGTTTATCGGGTGAAATGCTTTATCTAGAGGATCCGAAGTTCGTTCCAGTACTGAGGAGAGTGCCCTGTAATACAATACAATACAATACATTATTTTTCATTCATCATTATTCTCATGATCTAGCTGAGGCGGGCATTCCCATGCTCAGCTTTTTATAAATACATTTTGGTACATATGACAGACGATCGTCTGAAGATAGACTGATAATTTTCTGCTGAAATTATCGTCCTTTGAGTAGGATGATCATCTGCTGCAATGATGTACATGGCAAATGCTTTTATATTTCCTGAATATATATCGCAGCTCGGATGGATGAAACTAGATCCGGGGTCTTCAAACTCGTTCGATCTTCACTCTAAGTACAAGTCGATCCATGTGAGAATTGCGCTGAAGTCGAACATGGAAAGACATCGCTTGATTACCGGTCAATAATGTAAACCGTTAACAAGCGCGAGAGGAATCACCAATAATGACGATGACCCTCAAGGTACTGCAGTACAATTCACGTGGCGTGAATAAAGGACTTGGCGTCGAACGCCACGCAAAATCTTCTGGTCGAAGGTCATTGATGTATACCTGTCGCCGGAAGTGAGAAACTTGCCATTGAGGCATGCAAGCTTCAAAGTACTGATGGGGGTGTTCCTAGATCAACTTCTTGGATAATGAGCTGAAGTCGACAAGAAGCGATCCGTCAAAGGAGGGCCTTAATGAATCCCACATCAATGACACGGAACGGAGCTAATGACTTTAGTGGAGGTGAAAACAAACTGTGACATATGATTCAGGGTGGCGATCATGAATGGATGAAGGATAATGTATGGCAGTGGATGGGACACGGTTGACACTTTCAGAATGACCCCTCTTGAACATATAACGACACTGATGCGATGGATCGGTAGCATTACCCCAAACGTGGATGGTGTGGCGAGGACCATGGTGATGAGACCGGTGAATGAAACAACCCAACCCGATGTGATACAGAGGAAAAGTGTCATGTTCAAGAGTGACTCGCTACCATTAAACTTTGAATGTTCTCCCAATTTTTCCCCAGTCATTTCTGACCAGTACCTCTTTATTTTTGTCAAGCTTGAGGGGATAACATATGCTTTTTCTATAACCTGCCCTTCGGGCAAGCCTATCGCTATGATTTAACGAGCCTAGCGATAGGGAAACTCGTTCTCGTCTAAAGACAAGTTTGTCGCTATTTAATCATTTTAACGAGTCTAACGACAAGGAAAACTCGGTCCTTTTCATTTTTAGAGAGTCTGAAAAGGTACAGAAAGTCAACTCCATAATTCCTTTTTCGTCATCTAATCCCTTAAGTCCGAAAAAGTATAAAACAATACAGAAGGGATGGCTGTTCGGTACTTTTACGAGCCGAACAAGGCAAGCGCTCGATCTTTTTGTGCAATAATCCCTCAGGTCCAAAAAGATTAAAATCTAGAGGAGGGATAGCTTTCGGTCGTTTAACGAGCTAGAAGGCCAAAACTCGGCAAACTTTTCATATTTCACGAGTCAGTGAAAAGAGCTCAAAGAAGACTCGTCTTTTGAGGAACGAGTGATAAACAGGGATAGCAACTGATTCCAGGTACAAATTGGAATTTTCCAATCACGGTAGTGTCACAAGGATGGCTAGGTGAAATCACTCTTCGCAGCTGTTCCTCAAAATAGGTAAACACACATATGGGGGTGAACGATCGGCCAAATGAAATGGAGGTGATGGATGAAAACACGACCAAGGCTTTTAAGGCTTATAAATTTGCGATCGCAATGTCTATTTACCGAGATAGGTTCATTTTTTAATGAGCTTGAACTTTGGCAGAAAAACTCTGCTCACACTTTTCTATTTTTTAACGAGCATAAATTCCGTGGTAAAACTGCTCGATTCATGGTCAAATTTAATTTTTTACTTTTACTAGCTTTTCTCTTTTCAAATGTAGTACTTCATCTTCAATTGCTGCAACAAATTTTGTTAGAAATGGACAATATTTGCATGAAAACGAGATTATAACCCTAATATTTAACTTTAAACTGTGTAAAAAAGTCATAAAAAGGTGTTTTTACCTCTCATTTACCATTTCATTTGCATTTTGCTTGTTGGAGCTCTGGAGGTGCCTCTTCTTCCTTGATTTTCACCAGCTGATTCCGGGAGATTCTGTGGACGATTTTCGGCGCCGTTTGGACCAGGTAGGAGCTAAACCTTAGCCCTTTACTTTCATGGTTTCCTTTTTCAGTTTCATGCACATTTTTCAGGGTTTCTGGGCCCCAGGGGTTTCATTAGAGCGCCCTGGCATCAGCGCAGGTTTCCCTTTCGAAACTTGCGCTGTATTTCAGGTGGTCTTAAAGCAGACTGCCTCTCAGCGCAAGGGGAAGCTTCTCTGCCTGCGTTGGGCCTAGAAAGACTGATCCTGCATGTGTTTTTTGATGATTTTTTCGCCAGTTTTTCATCAAAATTAGGAACTTACTCCTTCTCTTGTTTGCTTGCAGGGAACTTTGAAAAAAATGTCCCTTACATGGCGAGAACGAGAACATGAAGCAGAGGACATGGTTGCACTCCATGACCCGGTTACGGTGAGCGCGCTTCGGAACTGTGGCCTACTGAAGTTCTTCCGTATCTCTAGCATGAGAGCACAGATTTCTTTACTGCAGTATATGCTTGATGCTTGGGATCCTGTTAACCAAGTATTCTAGATTAGGGGGAAGTCCTTCCCTTTGACCATAGAGGACATGTACTTCTTGATTGGGCTGTCAAGGCGGGGTGCTCCCATTTCTTTGTCAGGTACGTCTCGAGGGACTACTTCCACCAGAGACTATATCCGTCAGTATTGCCGGGAAGGTTCACAGCCGAGCAAAGACGGCAAGATCAATATCCGTGACATTACTGATAGGTCTCTCAGGTCCATTCTGTTTACTATTGGTAGGATGGCTGGTAGCGCAGCTTTGCATGTTGCCAACAGATCTTATATGCAGCACGCCTTGGAGTGTCTCCAACCGAAAGTGTTTAACTGGTGTGATGCAGTACTTATTCAGATGAAAAGTCAATTGACCAAGGTAAAGGACGGGGGGCTGAAGAACTTTGGATTTGGTTCTATTCTCACTGCCTTTGTCTTGGAGAAAATCCCATTGATGCAACCTCAGTACATCTTGCTTGATGTGCCTTCTCCGACCGAGCCACGCATGCAGAGGTGGGTTGACCATATGTCCCGGCATGCTGGTCAACCTCATATTACATTCACTGAGTCCTTCTTTAGGTGGTTCGAGCGTCAGGAGATGGCATTTTCTGAGTATCCATATGTGGGTATGGACTACCGAGGTGATCCGGACTTGGTGCTTCCGGACGGCGAGCAATGGGGTGCTATTGGTAAAATCTCTGACCATATCACTGTTTATTGTTTTCATTCATGATGTTTACTGTTCAAAACTGATCGAACTCTTGGGTGCATGCAGATGTTGGTCCTGTTCGTCCAGTAGCTCGTCCACGATCGCCAGTTGCTGCCCCAGCAGCAGAGCCTGCTAGGAGAGTGGTTATTCGCGACCTTGGTGATACTGAGATACTTGCAGCTATGCAGGAGCAGGTTGAGAGCCTTACTCGTGGTCTTCCGGATGTACAGATTGACGAGTTACCTTTACAGTTGCAGCGGCACACCATCGGCGTGCCTAGACGATGGACTCGTCTCTTGCGCATGATCGCACAGACCGTGACGTACTTTCATGAGCACCACTAGGCTAGGGTGCCCCCTAGCATATTTTTGAGTTCTAGGTCATATGACCAATTTTGTTTTGATTACAGCACATTATGTACAAACTATAAACAGCTTTATATATTTTGATTTTCGGAGTTTATTTCAGTTTATTTGTGATCCACTTACATAGCACCGATGCATCTCTTTTTATATATGTTGTAAATGTCTATCTAATACATAGTTTGCCAATGAATCTGTTAATGTGTTCAAGTTTCTGGAAATATGCTGGTATTGAATTGAATCAAACTCTCTTTCCAAAATCTTAACTCTTAGAAACATACGATAAATAGCTGGATTGCGGACTGAATATATACCAGTGAGTTGTAGTATCACAAGTTGTGAGTCTAGCCTAACAATTAGTCGGCGTATACCATGGGCGATGGTATCAGAGAGGAGTTCGATCAACGCGCTATACTCAGCGATATTGTTTGTTGACCGTCCAATACACACACCTCTGAAACTCACTAACTCGCCGCTTGGATCAAAAATGGCCCAGGCAGCGGAGGACAAATTCCACGTACTACGACTCGCTCCGTCGGCATATCCCACATATGTATCAGAATAATTCGACATCTGCAACAAACGAGAAGGGTGGATTACTACCGAAACAAACATTTTAGCGAAAACAAAATACAACAAAAGCACTCAGGTTACTATTTAGGCATAGTAACGCTTGAGGTACAACCCGTTACGGGGTTGCGCCAGTGGTATTCCGTCATAATCCATTAACTCGTAGGCTCCTTTTGCTAACACCCTTTTAACAATATAGGGACCCATCCATAAGGACTGAAATTTTCCTGCTCCTAATTTATCGGATTCTTGGTCGTAAAGCAAAACCAAGTCACCTTCAGAGAAGTTGCGCGGTTTGACATTCTTGTCAAACTGTGCTTTGACTCGTTTCTTATGAGCCTCGTTCGCCAAAGCGGCATCACGACGGTTTTCATCCAACTGGATCAATTCCAGGAAACGAGCCTCTTCTTCTGAGGTTCCGGGGAGGAGGTCAATTGCGAGTTTAAGAGACGAAATTTCGCACTGGATCGGTAATACTGCCTCTAGGCCATACACCAATTGGAATGGTGTGAACCCAGTGGCGTTCTTTACCGAGGTTCGGTAAGCCCATAATGCTGAGTACAGGATTAGATGCCATCTTCTCTTGTGAACCCCGATCATTCTTTGCAACATACGCTTCAGGACTTTGTTGATTGCCTCAACTTGTCCGTTGGCTTGTGGATAATACGGGGTAGAGCTGTCGTGCGATAGCCCTAGTTTGGCAGCTAATTCAATCATCATGTGATTGCGAAAATGCGATCCATGATCTGTCACTATAGCTTGCGGAACGCCGAACCTGGCGACTACATGATTGAAAAAGAAAAGGGCAGCTGTTTCACCAGTGTTATCCAATGTAGGCATCGCCTCGGCCCATTTGGTAAAATAGTCAACAGCGACTATAATATACCCATGCCCCCCGGTCGAGGTGGGGTTACATTGCATGAAATCGATGCCCCACTTGGCGAAGGGCCCAACAGCAACTATTGGCTGTAAGGGTGCGGGCGGTCTTCTGGTTTTGCTATCAAAGATCTGACATGCATGGCAACTTCTGACAGCTATTATGCAATCTTTAAACATAGTTGGCCAGAAATATCCTGCTCGTAAGATTCTTTGTGCTGTTGCATATCCAGATTGATGCCCCCCGCACGCGCCTGAGTGACAATCATTCAGGGCTTTTTCGGCCTCCTCATGGGTAAGGCACCTCCTCAGAACCGTATCGACGCCACGATGGTAAAGTGTATTACTGACGATCATGTAGTCTTTTGATTGGTATCGTATACGTTTCCGTTCCGAGTGTGAGGTATTAGGCCTAAATTTCTGGGTTTGGAGATAAACAATGATATCTCCATACCACTCATCGTTTACTGATATCAGAAACAAATTTTCATCCACGATTGACTCTTCTGATGTTTCATCGTTGGACGACGATGGGAGATCGCACAATAATTCCGCGAAAACTAGAGCTTTCTTCGATTTGGATTTTACAAAATCTAAATCAAACTCTTGAAGGATGGCTATCCATTTTGAATATTTGCCCCCAAGCAACTGTCGCGACAGTATATATGTCATGGGATTGCAATCTGACAAAACGGTAGTTTTCCTAAAGAGGACATAATGTCGAAACCTTTGAATCACTTGAACAGCAGCAAGCGCTAGTTTTTCAACATAGGAATATTTACTTTCTGTATCATTTAAGTTTTTACTTAAATAATATATAGGATGTTCAATTCCATCGACTTCTTGCACTAAGACCATCGCAATGGTCGTATCTGCTGCAGCTAGATACAGGTTAAAATCTCTTTGATAGTCCGGGGCGTACATTAATGATGCTTTTACTAGACAATCTTTCAGAGCGTCAAAGGAAGCTTGCGCAACCTGGTCCCAGACAAAAGGTACATCCTTTTTCAAAAGACGAGTATAACCTTTGGCAAGTTCTGCGTAATTTGGAATGAACCTCCTCAGAAAGTTTGCTTTCCCTTGGAGTTTCTGAATCTGAAGCAAATTTGAAGGTGGAGGCAAATTAATGATTGCCTGAACCTTACAGGCGTCGAGACGAATCCCATCCTTAGAGACAACAAAGCCAAGTAAATGACCAGAACCGACGCAAAACACACACTTGTGCGGATTGAGTCTTATCTTATAATGTCGGCAACGTAGAAATATTGCTCTCAAATGCCGCGGATGATCAGTCCGCTTTTGCGAATGAGCCGGAAGATCGTCGAGATAAGGTTGAACAATGTTCTTGATGTCATGAAAGGCATATGCCCCTGCGTTCTTTAAACCAAAGGGTAATTTTCGATAAGCGAATGTGCCCCACGGACAGATGAATGCAGTCTTAGACTGGTCCTGTGGGCGGATATTTATTTGATTATACCTGGAAAATCCATCCATAAAGGAAAAGATTTCACATCCGGCGCATTCATCAATTATCTGGTCGATGAAGGGTGTAGGGTAGTTGTCCTTTGGACAAGCTTTGTTCACATCCCTATAGTCGACGCACACTCTTATCGTCCCTTGTTTTTTCATAACAGGGACAATATTCGATACCCAATCGGTTAGAGGAACCGGGTAGATGAATCCAGCATGGAGGAGTTTTTCAACTTCCGCCTTAATGGCAGCGGCTTTCTTCGGATGTACCTGCCGAAGCCATTGTCTTACTGGTTTGACATCAGGATACATTTTAATCTCATGTTCAACTATGCTCGATTCAATGCCTGGCATTTCATCATATGACCATGCAAAGACATCTCTAAATTCGCGAAAGAGAGCACTATATATTTCCAGTTCTGAAGGGGAACAACTTTTGCCGACATGAATATTCTCAACAACATCAGATTTCGTCGAGATGTTTATGGCTACTGTCTCTTCAATATTGGATAGGTTTCTCTCTGAATCCACCGTATTTACAGTATTTGTTAGGAATTCAAACACTGAAGGGTGGTATAGGTCGTGATGAGTT
Source organism: Pinus tabuliformis (assembly GCA_031772625.1). Classification (NCBI taxonomy): domain Eukaryota; kingdom Viridiplantae; phylum Streptophyta; class Pinopsida; order Pinales; family Pinaceae; genus Pinus; species Pinus tabuliformis. The sequence continues at coordinate 1,521,054,912 of CM062819.1, read as the reverse complement.
TCTTCTTCACAGTCTGGAAGAAGGGAACGATGGTGGTGATCATTCCATGGTGCCCCCTCAATCATCATTGATTGTAAGATTCCTTCGTCAGTCCCATGAACTTTTGACCATGGATCTAATGGGGTACCATATTCTTCGGACCTATCTACCCAAACGCTTGACGAGCGTTCATTTGGGCTCGCCTCCCACGCCTGAAACATTGATTGCTACAATATTTCAATAGGGCTAGGTGGCAATACCACTTGATGATCCATGACGACTTTGTTTTCTGCGACCTTCGATGAAGATACCATGTTGCATGTTGCTACAAACGGTATATCCACTATATGGGAAGGAGGTGGCAACGCGAAAGTTCCCATCATTGTGGGATCTTTTAGCAAGCCTACTCTGATATCTCTTATCGAATGGTCGCTCCCATGGATCAGGGGAATGCTTCCTGTAACTTGTGAACCATTAGGGAGGAAATTCTGTTGGTCGACAATCGTAATCCCTCCTTCAAACGGGAATGCAATCTTCCTAAAATATGTCGACACTACAACTGCCATGGCATATATCCATGGTCTTCCCAGTAGGATGTTATAGTCCAGATTGCCATCAATGACTTCAACATCAATTTCTACTGTTTTTCCTCCTAGTTCAACCTTAAAGTTATTTAGGATACCGTACGGAGTGTACGACCTACCGTCAAATGCTTTCAATGTCGTCGAAGATCGCGACAAGGTTGGAGATCCAAGAGTTTTCCAGCAACTCATCGACATGATACATGTCGATGCTCCCTCATCAATAATCGTTCTATGAACAGTTTTGTTGAGTGCTTTCACTTGAATAAGGAAAGCTAATTGCGCTGGTAACTGAGGATCATATCCTTTGTGATCAAAGGATACAAGACTGGAATCTTTAGGATCCACTCCACCAATTGCAGATAACAATGCTTGTCTTTGGGATGGGCAATTTTGTAGTACCTCAAGAGTCGACATAGCAGATGGCGATTGGGCCAAATCCTCCACTATATTATAGTGTTGCGCCGCTCTGGCGCGAGGGTTGAATGTCGATTTGTGGACTACTCCCTTAGGCGGCTTTATTGTTAATTCATGCGTGAGGGGGGGTACAACTTCTGCCGAAGTCGTTGTCGAACTACTGGGTTGATCTTTCCCTTTGTCGTTCGACACCGGCGGATTCCCATAATCTTTATTCCTAGTCGAGATCAAAGCATCATTTTGCTTAGTAACCGACAACATAAGCACTTGAGACGGGGAAGCATTTCCACTATCAACCATATTTTGACCTGGGGCGGGAAACGGATCAGTCAACACAGCTGAAGTTTGGGAGCTCTTTAGGAACCTCTTTAACTCAGCTTTGAACGGACAGTCCTTTGTCGAATGATTTTCATCGCATATTTGACATGGATAAAATTGTTTCCTTTGCCCAGGAGGGTTTGAAGAAGTTTTTTGAGGGGATGACCCACCTTGTTTCTTCTTCTTCCCTTTGTTTTGTTTCTTCTTGCTTCCTGGTTGATTGGAGTTTTTGTCTTTATCCGTAGATACAACATTTACCTCCGAAGCAAGAATCTCTTGATTTGCTTTTTGATTCGAAGTCTTACGGGCTTTCTTATTCGAATCCCTTGTCGACTTAGCGTTTGCAGTTCCAATCACGCCATCACCGGCATGAGAGTCACTGTTCGATTCGGGAGGAGGAGGGATTGAAAATTCCGGTCTGGGGGCATCAGGTATCTTATCATAGAGCGTGCCCAACTGAGTATACACTAAGTCCAAATATTGAGCACGAGCGATAACTTGCTCCTCTGTTACGACGCCTCCCTTGGCCACATCTTCTGTTATTGCCGGCAGAAGCGACTTTATAAACCACTCAGCTAATAGCTGATCTGGAACATAGGTCTTTACCATTCTGCGACGACGACGCCACTCATGTATATGATCAGATATATGTGTGGCAGTTGTCTGCTTGAAATTGGTCAAAATCTCTGTTCCAGTTTCGTACCTTATAGGTAACTGAAAGTGTGTTAAGAAAGTCGTGGCTAGGGAACTAAAATTGTCGAAAGAGGCTCTAGGTAATTCAATATACCATTTGGCCGCCGGACCAGTCAATGTCCTCTGGAAAAGACGAAGCCTTATTGAATCATCATTCAAGGTATTCGACGAACACCACAGATGGAATGTCATCACATGATTCGACGGGTCTTCGCCCGGATTTCCATTGAATTTAGGAATGTCCGAAGGAAGTTTGTGAGGAATCGCTGGCCACCAATGGGCATAGGCGATTGGATCGTTCGTCAATCGATGTAAATCTGGTAATTCTAGTGTCGCCACGAATGGCAACTGCTGATTCAGGTTTGGCGAGGCGTACCCAGGATACGATGGAATCGCCTGAGCAGTAGGCCTTTGCACACCAGCATAATGCAACTGATGTTGATATGACTGATATGGTTGGTGGGCTTGGCCACTGTAAAGTGGTTGGTTTAACCCATTCTGAATATAGGGTTGCCCACTATTCGCAAAGATCTGTTGCTCAGATCCTTGGTACACCTGTTGAAACTGAGGTTGTTGGTATTGCACCATCCATGGTTGTGAAGCCATGTTTTGCTGTGCGACACTAACCGACGGACCAAGATGCGGGGTTATGGTCCCCGTTTGTATCTGTGTCGTCCCGGCAGTTGGCGATTGTGGTTGTGTTGTAGGGTCAATATGCCGTTGCATTACAACTTGTGGTTGACATACAACAGGCATCGATTGAACTTGCGACACGGTTACAATTGCTGGCGTCGTCGGGATACTAGACATAGGTACAGATTGTTGCATAGAATATACAACTCTCGGTTGTTGGGGTAACATAGGTACCCAACCACTCGTCGTTACTTCAGTCAAACCTGAATGTGGTTGAAAACTGCCGTATGGGTATCCTCCCGGAAGAGGAAGTGAAAGGGCATATTGCCCCCCATACGGTAACAATCCGGAGCTCAAGGGCATAGATGGCCTTTGAGGACTGGATGGCCCAAAATGATTCCCAAAGGGATCAATTTGTCTAGTTTCAACATAAGAATTACCGGGTATTATACCGGAAGAACAAACTGGAACAGACCAAGTTGTCATAATAGTCCCTGGGTGGACTCCTTCTAGTTGATGAGAACTAGTTGGGACAGATGGTATGCCGGCAAACATCGTTGGAGTGGCAGCAGGAGCTTCTGCTGTTGCTATGTCGTTTGGCATAGTTCTAGATGTCGACGGTTGTTCAGACATTTTAAGTCTATCCAATAAACTTCCTAACGATTCTTCGGGAACTTCTAGTGGCGATGGACAAACTTCTGATGCAGAAGGAAAAAGAGTGGTACCCACTCCAAAATGAATTGGAGTATTTGCTTGCTGGTCCTCTACGATTTCCTCTATTGCAATCAGACCAGGAGGAAGAGGAAGACCGTCAGGTCCGTAAAAGATTTCTGGTGCCGAAGAAGGGGTTGCTTCGACAGCGACAGTTGTTTGAACAACAAGACTCTGTGTACCGGTTTCAGATGGAACTGGTTCAGTTATGCAAGTACTTGTCTTCAGACTAGGATCAGTACAACTGTCCCTCTGTTGCCGTTGAACTTCTTCAATAGAGGCAGGGATTCCAGAAATATTGGGAGTGACCAGAATCTCAGATGTTGTTGGAACTTCCGTTCTAACTTTAAAAGGAGATTTTGACCTGGTCAAGCGAGTTCGCTTCGTCCGTACTACTCTCGGTTCCGGAGACAAAGGCGGTTGACTCGCAAGCCTCCCTGAACGACGGGGTTTTAATTGACTTTCCTCCACGGTTGCGGATTACTTGATCAACTAAAATACAAAAAGGGGAATTATGTTTCCGTATTGAATGAATTTTATTAGACGCTTTTAGACACAACTTTGCTTTTTCATGTTTTAAGAGTCGAGAAAAAGCTAAAGATGACTCTAGTCGCCTTCGATGTATTAACGAGCCCGAAGTGACAAATGCTCGGCTGGACCTTTTCAGTTATAGAGTTTGAAAAGGGCCAAAAGAAACTGCTCTGGAGATCTAGGCAGAGGGTGTGCCAAACCTTTCGCGAAACCACAGAATACGTTTTACGGTACGGGTGGTCGATCTTCGTGAATGCTGTGTTCACTGCATCGCGATCAGTAGGGCGGTCGACACGGCTTCCTAAGGATAAAGGATAAAAGCCTATAGGGGTCTCCCAATATACGCGACGGTACGTGGGAGCTCAAGTCCGTATTAGTGCCACCGACTCTCAGGAGGAATCATCCACCTTCGTAGAGATCGACAGTCACTACGTTTAACGACGCCGGAACACGTCTCTACCTAGACCTCTATTGTGAGCGTTATGTTACAATGCGTTTTTAGATTCATTCAATATATTTTAAGTTGATCTTGTTTATCAGTTTGTCTTTCAGGATCACCACGAGATGTATTGGTACAAATTCCTAAATGCAGCTAAAATGATAAGCAAGCTTTCACAATCTTTTTAGCTTTGAAAATCCTAACTACTGAGGGGAGAGAAAAACAATATCTTTCCACACAGAGCACCAAGCACAAACTAATGCACTTTCTCCTAGATCAGACACCCAAACTTATCAAAATGCAAATGCAAGATGCATGTATTTCTTTTCTTTTCCTTTAATGTTGATGTAGACAAAAGGAAAACTGTTGTATGATTTTCAAATTCAATTTGAAGCGTAAACAAACCAGTTTTTCTAAAATGAAAAAACGCTTTACAGGTACTTGTTTCAACACTAAAAATATATGAATTCAAACCATAAAGTGAAAAACAAACAAACTTAAACAGCCATGAACAGTAATAAAATTAGCTCATAAGATCACAAAGACACTTTTACAGTTCAGGATCTAAGAGGCCACAGCTATACTGGTTCGCTTTTCACAATGGTAAACTGTAACTGAAATAAGAAATACTGAAAGAACATTCACAGTTTCATCACACAACTGAGGCGGAATAATGTCAAGGAGAAGTGGCTTACAGCAAGTACAATAACCAGCAAGCAATCAGCCAAAAACAAGTGCAAACAGGGCCAAGACACAATAGGAAGACTGAGCAAGACAAGGGCTAACTGGACCAGCGCAGGTTCTAGTCTACCAATTTCACTCTCAGCGCAGTTCCCGAAGGGAGTACCTGCGCTGTAATGCAGGCTGCCTGTGTACAGCCTGCACTGACTCACGAGAGTTTCGTCTACAAAGTTTTCCGGGTCATAAAAAGCTCAAAAATGCACTGTTTTTGATGAAATAAAAAGCTATAGGTCAAGTACAGGCTAAGGGATGATCAAGAGGATGAAGATCTATCACAAAGAGTAAAGAGTCTTTTGTAGATAAGCTCTTCAAATCTTGAATTTGCTCAGCAAATGAGCAAGAGTAGCAGTCCCTCTACTTTGCTTTTGATATAGTCAAAAGCTTTTCGATTTGGTACTCTTTTCTTCAAAAAATGAATAGCAAAATACTACAAACACCAACAAGATACTAGGCTCCCCAGTGGAGTCGCCAGTTTGTTGCGGGGAAAAGTATCCGATGCGGATGACCCTATCCCTACTCTAAAGGTGACAGTCTTTAGCAACAACTGAAAGTAAAGCTTTGATGTTTTCCTTTATGAAAGTACAGAGAGGGGGAAGAAATGATCAACCAACCTGGTATCCTTCGCTTAGTCGATCTTGATCCTCTCTCTTTGTCTCTTGTTCCCAGCTCCTTGCTCTCTTTGCCGGTCCAGCTACACACAAGCCCTGCACAAAACGAGAGAGGAAACTACAAGATACAAGTACTCATAACTGATGCATGGATTAGAGTGAATCAAATATACATGTAAATACAATACATCAATGCAATACAAGTATATAGGAGAACATGCAAAACTTTATTGATAGAAGTAACAGGGTTCTGAGAAGGTTACAACCAATGATGGCTCCAATCCAGCAGCACCTCCCCAGCAGCAAGAACTCTCCTCTTCACCTCTAGTAAAACAATCACCCAATAGCTCTAACTGTAATCCAACAGCACCTCCTTGCTTTACACAAAATTCCAGCCTCCTTAGACCTCATAGAAGAGCTCTATATATAGGATAGAAGAAGAAAGGATGAGTCAGCTTGAGACTGACATAAAGCTGCCTTGTGTCCTCTCCCTCTTCAGTTAATCTTCAGTTCTTGAGTCCACTTGGAGATCCTTGCTTACACATGGTGATCAAGTACCTCTTACTCATCACAAGGCGAATCTGATGAACCAAGTGTCAGTTTGGAAGCTTCCTGGGCAGTTGACACCTTGCAGGATGACTGTGCCACTTGGCCAATCTCGCCCAGCGCAAGTAGCCTTCATTACTTTTGACTTCCAGAGCAGGTACAGAGTGGGACAGTTGCATTACAGCGCAGAAGCTCAGTTAAGCAGCTGACATGATCCAAAATAAGCCTGTTTTGAAGTGTTTTCAGGTGGAGAACTGATTGGAAGTGCTGTTGTTTGATGACCTTGTTCTTTTAGGGGTAAGAAAAACATGTTTAGGGACTGAGGATCCCTGTAATTATTGACATTCCATGCTCCATGATGCGAGGCACAAAAATGTCTATAACACCCAATTCCTTTTCCTCTCCTCTGTCGGAAAGATTGTCTGAGGAGCCATTTCCTGAGTTATCAGAGTCACTCGAGGACCAAAATGTTGAACTCTTAATTGTTTTGATTATTCAACCTTTGTCATATTGTCCTCCACCTACTTTCGATACATGTTCATCTGCTGATCTTGGCCTGGAATCTCTAGAAAATCCCATTCAAACTCCAGATAAATTGTTGACCACTGACGGTTAGCTTGGAATGGTTAGCTATCCTCCGAACTCTCTATTTGACATTGTTGAGATATCACCGCAGTGTCCTTACGGTTCGTATGACTACCCAGGTGTTCCTTTGGAACTATTCCCGAGTACATGTTCAACCATTCGTCGTCATTTTTTTTCAAACATGGAACCTGAAGGCGATGCTCCAGTCACATCTTTGGATGAGTATGAAGTTTCTACTCCACACACTGTTGAGGGAGAAGAATTGCAATTGCAGTTTCCTCCTGAGGGTTTCCCTTTTTCAGAAGGTGTTCCTACTAGTTTGCCACCCAACTATGTGTCTTTGGGGCTCTTAGTTTCAGGCACACCTAGTGACTCATCACTCTACCATAATCTTGTATGGGCGTCAGGCTTCAGGCCTACATCAGGTCCGTTCATCACAAACATGACTTCCCAACAGGTTGTTACTTCAGTCCTGGTGCAACCCACCGTTCTGAATACTCTTGTATCATTAATCCTAGTTACACGTCAGTCACAACTGGTAGTTTCAAAGATTGTCTCTGTCAGTTCCTCTGTCCCATTAGTTAGTGGCTAGATTATGCCACCGGCTGGGGGGCATAACTTGAATGTCTCTATGGTATCAAGTGCCACTAATGTGAGTGGCTCACAAGCACACATGCTTGGTATAAACCAACCCTCTTATGGTATTATTTATAACCCTATTGATCCTACTGGATCAAGAAATGTCCAGTACCAACAGGTTTATAATCCCATTGTTCCATTTGGATCGAGAAATGTTCAGTATCAGCAGCCCTATGGTGCTTAGGTTTAATACCAAAATCCTTATGTTCCATATGGTTCTCAAGGATTGGTTAATAAACCTTACACCCTAGAATCTGGGTAGTACATCTAGCCTGGCTATGGCCAGATTCAATTCAGTAATTTCCCATGCACTGTCCAAGTACCCTTGCAATAGCAAGGAAAACTTTTATAACAACCAGGGCAGCCTTTGTTACCACAAGGGAAACCTTTGTTGCAGTAAGGGATCTCCGCGCAACAACAAGGGAAAATCATCCTGCAGCAAGGTCACCTGGAACAATCGTAGAGTCAATCCTTACAATAGGTGCAGCAAGCCATGCAGCAACAGATGCAATATGCTCTACACACCCCTCAACCCATACCCTCACAGGGACAACCTCTACAAACCCAGGGACAAATTTTGCAACCACAAGGTCAACCCTTGCAACAACAAAACCAACCAGGACAGCAGCAACCCTTATATACATATAACCAAGGTCAACCCTTGCAGGGGTAGGGTTAAGCTCAAGTCCTGCAGCAGCAGGCCCAAAACCCTCTTGTCCTAGTTCAACAGGTTCGGAATCCTACCGACCAAGGGCTCTAGGTACACAACCCCTACATCCAAGGGAACCAAGTGTATCAACCTTATGCCCAAGGACTACATGTCCAGAATCCTTTTGTTCAGGGACAACAGGTTCATCAACCCTATGCTCTAGGACAACAAGTCCCATATCCATATGTCCAAGGTCAACAGGCTCAACAACCTTTTAACCCATACGTTGCTTATCAACAGCCTATGCCTTGACATTTTCAAGGTATTCAAGGTCAAAATCCTCCCTATGGTCAAGGTAATCTGCAATGGGGGCAGCCTCAGATACCATATGGCCAAAATCCCCCACTGTGGGGCCAAAATCCTTACCAACAAGGATGGGATCCTCCATATGGGCCCGCTTATCGGCCTCCCATGCCTTCTAACACTCAATTACCTTTCTTGTCTACACTCGAGTTATCGAATGTATGGCTCGTTGCGAATGATCTGATCCTCCATTCGCCATACTGGCCTCCTATGTTGTCCAAGATACCAATTGATTGCCCAAAGTTCGATTGAAAAGCTGTTGGGTGCTAATAGGTGTCTTTTAAAACTCCTAATTGCCTTACATTAATTATCAATTTGGGTAAGTATTTTTGTTTCAAGAGTGTACATAATATGTGCAAGCTATAAGTCCAGAGAGTAATGCTTTTTAAGTTGAACTATAAAACGTGATACAAGAGTAAATGGATGCATTTATAAAACTTAAGCTATAATTGTTAACAGAAATATTACATCCAAGCATCAAGACTTAATCTTCAATTGAAATCATAATCAAATCTGAATCAAGCAATTCAATTGAAAATAGCATCAACCGAGAGCATAGTATCATTAACCAATCTCTTTCAGCTGATTCTATATGAATCACACTCTATCTCAATTAAGCAATTTGAATGGAAATGATGTCAACTGAGAGTTTAGTAGTATTAACCAATCTCCTTCAGCTGATTCTATACTAACCACACTCTTATCGTAGTCAACCAAAAATCAATGTCTTAACTGATAATTAATTCAACCTGCAGTGAGCACAAATGAAATCAAATGGAAAAGTTGCAAAGTACATGAGATCAGAATAAAGGAAAGTAAACTAACTGCAATGTAAACTCACATGAAATCAGAAGATATCAAACATGGTAAACTTAATAGAAAATGGAAAAACATCAAACCAATTAGACTCGCATGAATTAGAAAGATATAACACAGAGGATAGAAGTTTGATCCATCAGAGGCCGGGCCCTAGCCACCAGCGAATACTGTTGAGCTACTTCAGAGAATACGAATGATCAGCAACGTAGATTATGTATTAACCATTGAATTAAATCCTCATTAAAATACAGTCGTCTTTCAGAATAGAATTATGTATATTGAAATTACAATTGAGGTCCCAAACATAAAGCTATATCTCTCCATTATCCCCTCTCCTCCTATCCTATCCTATCCTATCCTATCCTATCCTATCTCTAATCTATCTCTAATAATCCCCTTCTTTGATCTCTGTTTTCATTTAAATACATAGAGAGCAGAGAGAAGTTAGAATAGAGATGATTACAAAATGATTCCCATAAAAAAATTGGACTGTTCACAACAAATTGATCAACAAGATCATATCTGAAATGTCTTTCCATAAGGATTCAACAGGAACATGTCAAATTTGGTATTGCAACTGAGATAATTTGGAAACTAGCCACAACAACAAATCTGAGAAATCATCTTTAGAGAACCTTCTATTTCTCTTAATACAGATCGAATTTTGGAAAAATGATCCTTAAAAGACTAATTCGGTCCGTTCTGGACAAAATCCATGTTTCAAATTTTCCATATTTTTCTCCATTTTCCCAAAACATCCAATGAAAAATCGTCACTTCTTATTCCAGCGAATTTCTGAGTTGGAATATTTAATAATGAGCTAGAGATCAAATCTGCAATCTGGAAAATATCTTGGAGGCTAAAATGGTGAGTGATGTTACAAAAAAATTATTAATAAACCATCATTGGTAAAACCATGCAAAATAATCATCAATTTATTAAAAAAAAAGGAGAAGAAATAATATTTATCCATAAGAGCATAAATAATTATAAAATGAAATTATATGATAAAGTATGATAAATGACGTGATAAAGAATGGTAGAAATGGATGAAATAGGTGTTAAAAAGTGATAATAATAATGACACATTAGCGGCCCAACATACCCCCAAATTGAATATATTGCATGTACTCATGAAACCCGAAGCCTATATATTAACCAAGCCATATAAAAAAAGTGTTCATCCCAAGTCATGAAATTGATGGAACAAATGACTTCTTCCTCAAATAATGAATATTCAATTTTAGCAATGTTGATGAAGGCGTAAAAATTTTCACATTGACATTCAACTATATGTACATGAAGTTGTAGCAAAATATGACATAAGAAACAAAAAACTTCATTAACCATTTCCTCGAAAAATTACAAACAAGACTTTGCTGAAATTTTGCAAGTCGATTTCTACTATATTAATGATTTTATGATCCAGTAATCAGATCATTGTGGCGCACGGATCATGAGATATAAAAAAATGGTTGTAAGTGATAGTGCATGATTTCTAAAATTTAACTTGAAATTTTCTAGGTTTGTGTATTTTAATGATACCTCTTTGTTTTCCAGAAATTACAAGAATTCAATTCATAGTTTTAAAGATATATGCAAATCAATTTATGCACTATATAAAAATGAAATTGTATGCCTTAAGTGAAAAAGAAAGTAGAAAACACCCATCATGTATAACAATTCCTCCCCTAAACTAGAGAATTAGCATGCCCTCATGCAATGCTAGAAAACAAATTGAGGTGGTTGCTACAATCTATTGAAATCTATGTTTGGTGTAAAACAACATGGAATAAGGGAGATGTTGAGAATGAATAAGAAGATCAATGGATGATAAAGAATATTAATGGCATGGTCATAATAAATAAATAAATGAAAGGAACACTCCCTCAAACTGAAAGAATATATGTCTTTGAAAATGGGAAGTGGTAAAGATGTGGAATAAATAATGATAAATAATGCTCAATGGATTTTCATGAAATTCTCCTAGATTTTCAATAAATCAGAAACTTATGCTATTTTACCTCAAGTTTTACCTCTGAAAAAAATATGGAATGACATGTATGGACTGGCATTTGTTGAAGCTGATGTAGGCTGAGTTGATATTGAAAATGATGCAAAAGGTGGACTCCAGGTAAGCACATCATGTCTGAACAATTATTCGCGTTCGCAAGTTTCTCGAGTCCCTTTTGTTAGTTGCAATAATGTGGCCTTGCTGCGAATAGAGTTTCCCCCCATACTTGTTGTTCTCCTGTAAACAAATCACTATTTTGCATGTAAATTTATTGAATCCACAGTTTTATTTTTTAACAGCAACAGATAAGCCGTATGCAAAAATACCAATCAGAAAAAACTTTTGTATAAATGTAATACTAATATTTTGTCAAATCAACAAGTTATGGAAGAGTGTAGTAATTATATCGCATGCTATCCCATAATGCATACATTGCCCCCTCAAATTGTAAAAGTGATTCCATGACCATAAAGCATAGGAAAAGTGTGGTGCTGACAGCAAGGCAAGGGAATGAACAATACAGAAGTAAATGAAGCAGAGTATACATATCAATGATAGGACGGCAAGAGGTATGGCTATAATAAGAGTGGAGTGTGTAAAGAGAGTTATGAATAAGAGATAGGACGCTTTGGATTGATGATAAGTTATGCCAAAAAGATGCGTTATTGATGGTATTCTAGCTGAAAATGATGTGATTGACCGGAAAACAATTTCTCATGCATAAAGGTTCAAAACAAAGAAAAATTAAAGAAATAACTTCTCCGATTAAAAAAAAGAGAATAAGAAAATGGTATTATAGTAATAATTGACGATAAGATATAACTTCAATACCATAAGCAAAGCCTCTGTTGCCAGCAGGCGTCCATAGCCTCGGCAGGGTTGCTTTTTAACCCATATGAGCCAGGATCCTCATTTTATAAATGGAGAGTTCCAGTGTTTTTCTACAAAAGATATCAGTGTGCTAGCATGGTAACCAGATAACCACACTGCCATTCACTGGGATGCAGCAAAAGTGATCAAGTCGGCTCGTGATGAGACGTCCTGTTCCAAGGATATTTTGGCTATCAAATGGATCATAACCCTGGTGTGGTGGCCATAATGGGAATGCCACTTTGTCACAGCCTTATGAACATGGTTGGCTGGCTCTTAATAAGACCCCCTATCCTCCATCTGCAAACAAAGTTTTGTTGTTATTACACATTTTTATGATAAATAAAGGGAGGCTTAGTACTCCTTAAGAGCAGGGATGGTGGCAAAAGTTGAAGATGTCAATAGAAAAAAATATACCTATAATCTCATTTATTACAGATGCAGAAGATTATAACCATGAAGGGTGGAACCAACATGGTATTAAGATGATCAATCAGTATCATGTACAACAGAAAACGATGTAGTAAAGTAGTATATAAATAAATGTGTCCCTTTTCTTAAAAATAATCTCTCATCTAGAAGCTACCCTGCTAAAGATCATAATGCGAATGATATTAACTCGCTTCAATAGAATCCATAATTATTGTCCTCATAAAAGTAGTGTACTTCATACCATTAAAGGGAATCAGTAAAATGTGGTTGAGATGAATTAGGAATAATCCCACTAGAGGAAGGAGGTGCTATTCACAACACAAAACTTCATAAGAAGAAAAAATTTTGTTCCGAAGAGGGAACAACAAAACACTCTAAAAGTGTTGTTCCTTAGAGGGAACAACAAAAACTCAAAAATGCTCAAAAAGTGCTGTTCCCTGGAAGGAACAATAAAAACACACAAAAAGTGTTGTTCCCTAGAGGGAACAACAAAAAAAACTCGAAAAAATTGTTGTTCCCTTTAGCGAACAACAAAAATAGTTGAAAAAGTGTTGTTCCCTTTAGGGAACAGCAGTTGTTCCCTAGAGAGAATAGTAAAAAAGCACTCAGAAAAAGTGTTGTTCCGTTTAGGGAACAACAACTGTTCCCTGGAGGGAACAACAACTGTTCCTTGGAGGGAACAACAAAAAACACTCAGAAAAATGATGTTTCCTAGAGGGAACAACAAAATCATACTAAGAAAAAACGTGTTGTTCCCTGGAGGGAACAACAAAGGAAAACATACAGAAAAAGTGTTGTTCCCTTTAGGGAATAGCAACTATTCCTTGAAGGGAACAACAAAGGAAAACATACATAAAAAGTGTTGTTCCATTTGGGGAAAAACAAAAAATACTTGTAGAAAGTGTTGTTCCTTGGAGGGAACAACAACTGTTCCCTGTATGGAACAACAGTTGTTCCCTGTAGGAAACAACAAATCAACACATGAAAAATTATTTTTCCCTGGAGGGAATAGCAAAAACACTCGGAAAAAGTGTCATTCTCTTTAGGGGACAACAGTTGTTCCCTAGAGGGAACAACAAAAACACTTGAAAAGTTTTGTTCCCTATAGGGAACAGTAGATGTTCCCTGTATGGGACAATAAAAACACACGGAAAAAGTGTTGTTCCCCGGAGGGAACAATAGCTGTTTCCCGGAGGGAAAAATAGTTGTTCCCTGTAGGGAACAACAAAAACACTCGGAAAAAGTGTTGTTCTCTTTGGAGAACAACAACTATTCCCTGGAGGGAACAACAAAAACACTCGAAAAAGTGTTGTTCCCTTCAGGGAACAACAACTGTTCGCTGGAGGGAAAAACAAAAAACACTCAGAAAAGTGTTGTTCCCTGGAGGGAATAGCAAAATCATACTAAGAAAAAATGTGTTGTTCCTTGGAGGGAACAACAAAGGAAAACATATAGAAAAAGTGATGTCCCCTTTAGGGAACAATAACAAATACTCGCAGAAAGTGTTGTTCCCTGTACGGAACAACAAAAACACACGGAAAAAGTGTTGTTCCCTTTAGGTAGCAGTAGTTGTTCCCTGTAGGGATCAATAAATCAACACACGAAAAAGTGTTGTTCCCCGAAGGGAACAACAGCTGGTCCCTATAGGGAACAACAAAAACACTTGAAAAAGTGTTGTTCCCTCTAGGGAACAACAAAAATCACTTGGAAAAAGTGTTGTTCCCTGGAGGGAACAACAAAGGAAAACATACAGAAAAAGTGTTGTTCCCTATAGGGAACAACTAAAAATACTCATAGAAAGTGTTGTTCCCTGTAGGGAACAACAAAAACACACGGAAAAGTGTTGTTCCTTGTAGGGAACAACAAATCAACACACGAAAAAGTGATGTTCTTTGTAAGGAACAACAAAAGAAAACAGGGACAGAAAAAAACACAGACAAGCAATCATCCCTACTGCTCTAAACAACAGAAGGGCAATCATAAAAAGAAATAAAAGCAGTAGAGAAAAACAGGAAAAAGCAATTGTATTTACAAAAAACAGAGAAAATCAATCATATTTACAGTAGCAAACAAACAGAGAAAAACACATAAAAAAATCATATTTATAGTTTTAAAAGAAATAACTTTTTACAGAAATGAATCTGCCAAAGGATTGCCTTCTGCAACTGAAACTTGCATGGTGGGGTCCTCATTGTTCAATCACCAATGGAGTGGAAACTAAAATTTGAAGGAAGAAACACCTGAATCACAAAAACATAAGAGAGAAAAAAAGAAACAAAAAATTATTTGAAAAATAGTATATAAATAAATAAATTAAGTTACAACATCTATGATGTTATTTCCTAAGGGAATATCCATCTGTCAATGGAAAAAAATGATCTTTTGGAAAAATGTTTTGGCAACAATGACATGAATCTTTAAATGGAGATCAATTATTCATTTATTCTATTATGAATCCATTAGGTAATGAATTAGATGAAATTCCCTTGTTTCATTAAAATTTCTTTCAAGAATCGCTCGTCCATAAATTGACCTTCTTTATTCTCCTAAGACTTGAAAAAATGAGTGTCTACCTACAATAAAACATCAAATCATGGAGAAAGAGAGGTGATCGGGCTCCCATAATCCAATAATTATGCAAAAAACTTAACAAGTAGTTTACTTTGTAAAATAGATCCATGGAAAAAATAACAAAGTAAAATTTATTTGTCACCTGCGGGAGAGCAGTAGCCAATCATGTTAACCAGCAGTGTTTTAATCACAACTCCTTTGTTTTTGGTCCGATTCGAGTGATTCAAAATTAAAATGAGAGATAATTCAAATTTATATCAGTAATAGAAACAGGTTTTGAAAATTCCATGATATTATATGTCAATTTTACTTAGAACAACCTCCATAACAGAGTCATTTTCGATTTCCCCACATAGAATAACAGTGGATTTTTTAAGCATAGTTTTTTCGTTTGATGACAGATTCAAATGATTCAAATTTAAAATGAAATTATATTCATTTATGTATCTCCAATATAAATATAGTTTTAGGAAAAGAAGAATTAATAGGCCAAATACTCTAATGAAGAGCCCGAAAAATAGAGTTTTAAGAGTGCTGATTTACGATAGACAATCAATATTTTGGTCATAACTTTCTCATACGATATCGAAAATGAGTGATTAAAATTGAATTGTAAACTATATTCATGGGGGAATATACCATAGAAACAATTTTTCAATATATAGTCATTTAGGCCTCCAAAAACTGACTATCCCAACTCTATTCCTGAGCTGCTTGCTAGACATCTTGGCAATGTTTTGGTTATAACTTTTTCGTTTCAAATAAAAATTAAGTTATTCAAATTGGGTTGGAAAGTATACACCAAGGGATAATTAGGATAGAAACAAGTTTTAAAAATATTCCCTTTTGGTCCCTCAAAACATGATTGTCTCGACTGTGTTTGCAGAAATTTCATCGAGCCCACAAGCCAAAAAAATATGATATTCAAGAATTTTCTTCAAATCGGTGATAAAAATGAATATGAGTGTTTATAAAACTATTATTTCAATTATAATTCATATACATACACAAATGAATTAAAAAATTTATCACCGATGTTGATTTCCATAGCATGTTGCAACAAAAACAACTATTTTTACATAAAAACAAAATGTATTTATTTATGTCCTTATTTTTTTTATTTTTTACACTAACCTATTCTGATTTGAAAAATGAATATGACTACGTATAAGAGTACATCTAGTGGAACCATTTTCGAAATAAGGCTTTAAGTATGTACATACCCAAATTTGAAAAATGCATGTTAATAAATATTAAGGTATGAGAAGCCAACTTCGCTTGAAAAGATGGTGTCAAAAATTGTTGAAGTATGGAGTGATGCTGCAAACAAATTATGGAGTGACACCAATCTTCAATATATCCTTTACTTTATTGATTTCCCATAGCCATCATATCATGAAGTTCTTGAGTTTTTAAAACGGCTTCTTGATGCAGACTAGAAGAAACCTCTTTTTCTTCAATAACTTCTACAATTTTTGGATTTGAAACATTGTCAATCTCAGTATAAGTTTTCTCCAATGGTGCATGTGAGATAGAATGGGTGGGAAGGGTGGGTAAATTTTGTTGTTCAACGTTGTAAGCATGTTGTACTAGTTTATTATGGTGAGGGTGTAGAATGAGTTGAGCAGGAAATTGTGTAGGGAATGGAGAATTTTGATGATGTGGTTGATTGGGTTGTGTGGATGATTTTGATAGGCAAGCAAGATGTTGTGGAAGAGCTGGTGAAGAATATGGAGGATGTGCTTTTGCTACAAGATGAGTGAGAGTAGTCATGCAATCATAAGATGAACCATGCCAAACTTGTAGACAAGATTTGTGGGGGTTATATTGAGATGGACATGGCTGCCATAACACGTGAGTATTCCATAATGGATTATGCAAGTAAGAAAATGGAGAGAAAGTGTTTTGTACCATACATGTAGGCCACGATTTCCATGGTTTTGACCTTGTTGCAGCTTCCCCATCTCTTTGATTTGCCACTTCCATCCTAGATAAGGAATAGTGAGTATCTATGGGATGCTCCTTTTGACAATGAGGGAAAAACACTTCTTCAATTTCTTGGATTTTTTGAACCTACAAAACATCCAGTTTTGAATTTAGAGAGTTAATAAAATTATATTTCAAATTTTCAAATAAAACATTGATTTTAGCTCTTATATCTCCTATTCTTGTAGCAGATTTGGAAAAGAAAGAACAAATGTCACTAGAATTATTACCAGCCTTGGAGATTCCTCTTGAATACCTTATGCACAATTCAAAAACATCATCATATGATAATTGAAAAACATCACCTTTTCCTATCAGATTTAAGAGTTCTAAAAATTCATCTTTGTTTCCTTTGAGTAAGAGTGTTTTTAAGATCTCTTTTTCCAAATACTTATGCTTTGATTTTTGAAGGTTGTATTGAAATCACTCTACATAGTCCTCCAAGCTTTCCTCTTCCCCTTGTATTATATTGAAAATATCTTCATCTTCCTTGCAATAGTCTTGGTACTTCTTCAAGAGTACGTTCTTCATGTCCTCTCATGTTTGGATGCAGTTCCCACCAAGGCTTATGAACCATCGGAGAGCTGCTCCTTTTAGAGTAAGAGGAAACACTTTCAACCTTTGATAATTAGTACCATAATCATATCCTCTAAAAAGTACTTCAAACTCAAATACAAATGTATCTGGATCTTCATTTGTCGAACCATAAAAATTTGGTAGAGAAGATGGGGGAAATTATGTGCATTTTTGTCACCCCTCCTAAATCTTTGATAGGGAATTCAAAAGTAGAAATGTGAGCCATTTCTTACCATAATAGAAAATGTTTTTCATGTGTTTCTTCGAGGCTCCCCCTTCAAATGTTCATGTCAGTTGGTTAGTGAAATGGGTGGTGCTTACATCACCACTTGAGTGGCATTATGCGATTTTTTTCAAAAATTCTACCTCTAAATTTCCTACTTCAATTCCTATGAAATTTTGTTGAAAAACAGGGGGAGGAGCAAGCACTTTACTTGCTCATTATTTAGGTTATTACCTCCCATTTTTAATACCCAATTCTTTTGCAGCAGATAAATATCAAAAACCTACTTCAACTTCTATGAAATTGTGCTGAAAAGCATGTGGAGGAGCAAGCACTTTACTTGCTCATTACGTAGGTCCTTACCTTCTGTTTTTAATACCCAATTCTTTCCCAGTAGAAAATATCAAACATACATCACTCTCCGTGAAATGACAACACTCTCCTCGACAACGATGCCAAAATGTTGGGTGCTAATATGTGTCTTTTAAAAATCCTAATTGCCTCACATTAATTATCAACTTGGGTAAGTCTTTTTGTTTCAAGAGTGTACACAATATGTGCAAGCTATAAATCAAGAGAGTAATGCTTTTTAAGTTGAACTATAAAACTTGATACAAGAGTAAATGGATGAATTTATAAAACTCAAGCTGCAACTGTTAATGAAAATATTACATCCAAGAATCAAGACTTAATCTTCAACTGAAATCATAATCAAATATGAAGCAAGCAATTCAATTGAAAATAACATCAACTGAGAGCATAGTAGCATTAACCAATCTCTCTTAGTTGATTCTATATGAATCACACTCTATCTCATTTAAGCAATTCGAATGGAAATGATGTCAACTGAGAGTTTAGTAGTATTAACCAATCTCTTTTAGCTGATTGTATACTAACCACACTCTTATCATAATCAACCAAAAACCAATGTCTTAACTGATAATTAATTCAACTTGCAGTGAGCACAAATGAAATCAAATGGCAAAGTTGCGAAGTACATGAGATCAGAATAAAGAAAAGTAAACTAACTGCAATGTAAACTCACAGGAAAGCAGAAGATATCAAACAGGGTAAACTTAGCAAAAAATGGAAAAACATCAAACCAATTAGACTCATGTGAATTAGAAAGATATAACATAGAGGATCGTAGTTTCATCCACCAAAGGTCGGGCCATAGCCACCAGCGAATACTGCTAAGCTACTTCAGAGAATAAGAATGATCAACAACGTAGATTATGTATTAACCATTGAATTCAATCCTCATTACAATACAGTCATCCTTCATAATAACATTCTGTATATTGAAATTACAATTGAGGTCCCAAGTGAAAATCTAAATCTCTCCATTATTCCCTCTTCTCCTGTCCTATCCTATCCTATCCTATCTCTAATCTATCTCTAATAATCCCCTTCTTTGATCTCTGTTTTCATTTAAATACACAGAGAGCAGAGTGAAGTTACAATAGAGATGATTACAAAATGATTCCCATAAAAAATTTGGATTGTTCACAACAAATTGATCAGCAATATCATATCTGAAATATCTTTCCATTAGCATTCAACAGGAACAGGTCGAATTTCGTATTGCAACTAAGATAATTTGGAAACTGGCTGCAACAATGAATCTGAGAAAATCATCTTCAGAGAACCTTCTATTTCTTTTAATATAAACCAAATTTGGTAAAACTGCTCTTCAAAAGACTAATTCGATCCGTTCTCGACAAAACCCATGTTTCAGATTTTTCAGATTCTTCTCCATTTGCCCGAAACTTCCAATGAAAAATTGTCACTTCTTATTCGAACGAAATTTTGAGTTGGAATATTTAATGATGAGGTGGAGATCAAATCTGCAATCTAGAAAATATCTTGGACGCTAAAATGGTGAGTGATGTTACAACAAATTTATTAATAAACCATCATTGGTAAAATCATGCATAATAATCATCAATTTATTAAAAATAAAGGAGAAGAAATAATATTTATCCATAAGAGCATAAATAATTATAAAATGGAATTACATGATAAAGTATGATAAATGATGTGATAAAGAATGGTAGAAATGGATGAAATAGGTGTTAAAAAGTGACAATAATAATGACATATTAGCAGCCCAACAAAAGCTAAAGAAGATCCTTAGGCCCACGTGATGACATATCACCTTTGGTGCTCGTCGAACTCGTACGTGGACGATTCCATTCATCTTCATCTTTTCCAATAAACCCTCATGGGTGCTGCAGTGAAATGGTACATTGAGCTACCTCTAAGTACTTACCATGACTTAAACTCTTTAGCCATGGCTTTCCTCACACATTTTCAGTTGCTAGTTCACTATGAAACTAGCACCTATTTGCTCACTTCGCTTAAGCAAGATACTACGACACACATCTTCGATCACATCCATGAATGGAGATGTAGATGTCACCTAATCAAATTCGAGATAGCTGATCAGTTGCTCACTGAATGGTTTACCAAATCATTTGTAGCCCCAACTGCTCGTGATATAGCTATGCGTGGATGTGTTACTGAAGAGAAAGCCATCACTCATGCCCAATACTTGGATCTAGTTTACTCTCAGTCTAGCACTTTATACGAGTTATTAGCCAATTCTCTGTGGCCATCATCCAATCTCGCAGCATCAAAGTCACCAGCTGTTCCTCTCATTCATGGAGTTATTGGTTCAGTGTCCTAGAACCCTGCTAAAACTTCTTCCAAATAGAAGTTGGTCTCTAATGTTGCTCCTAATGGTTCATCTCAAAATCCACCTAGCCCTGGTAAAACCTCAGAGTTCCACACTGTTCAGTCTACCATAGCGGACAAATCCTCGAAAGGGAAAAAGAAAGGAAAAGGAAAATCTAAAGTCGATGCCTCGAAACAGGGTCCTCCAAAATCATCCGCTGGAAAATCTTTGCAACAAAAACCTATGTATCCTTGCCTAATTTGTGAGGAGGATGACTACACTAAGGATTTCCCTCGACCCTCGATGAGCACACCCATTAATGTGGCTACCCGGTCCAAACATTATCAAACTCTAGCTCCAGCAGCTGGGAAAGAAAAAGAAGTTGCACCTTCTTCTTCTACCCCACATTCTGGGCCTCTGCAAATTGAGCACCCTAACCCTAATTCTGCTACATGGCCACCCTCTCAAGGAGTGCTACGGAAATCCTCATATAATCCCAACGTCAGAGCTACTCAACACTATCATATTGTTGAGGATTTGGCTGAGCCACCGTCAGCCATGTCATCTCTCGAGGTACTTCAAAGCTACCCATCGTAGTGGAAATCCATGTTGTTAGCTATCAGGGGCATTGATCCCACCGATTCTAATTTGATATGTTTCGATCTAGAGAACCATGTTCCACGGCTCCCTCATCAAATTGCCTTTCTTATTTAGGTAATCATCAATGAGAATACCATCCACTACATTGTCATTGATGAAGGTGCTTCCACCTACATCATGTCAGTTGCATTTTGGAAAGCTATTGGTTCCCCTACACTGACCCAGTCTCTGAAAACATTGGAAGCTTTCGATGGGCATGATTCGCGACGCTTCAGTGTCTTACCTAACCTTTCCATCACCCTGGAAGGCAAGATAGTGTGGACTCCTCCTTATTTCATGTGATTCATTTGCCCCATCAAGGGAAAATTTTCATTGTTGATCAGTTGTCTTTCTTTGCCTCTTCCTCATCGGATGGCAATGTTCCATATGTCAAGCACTTCAGTGCTCCCTATGAGAGTGTGGGGGTAGGTCTTTTCAAAGATTCTGCCTTAATGGGAATTTTGCCACTCCCACCTCCTCATGTTTCCTCTGTCAACATGATCTTAGTCAAATCTGATCCTTGGGTCATACCTGCACCATATCTTCTTGATAGTTGGGGCGAGGTTATGCCACTTAGTCCCACCGAATTTAATTACGTGGTAATTGTTTTGGCTTCGAACTCTGCATCCTCTAATTCGCATATGTCGAAGACCTCTCTCGATATGCACTCTCAATCCCCCTGGCTTGGAACTTTGGAATCATCTGATACCTTAGCCAAGGCCTTCCTTGCTGATGAAGGTCTCATGGAAATCATGTCTCTCTAGGATCCACCTTGGATCGATACTCATCATCGCTCCTCATTCCTGCCTCGCTCGGTGGTCATGTCTACCTTTTTTGAAGAATGCTCTTCTCTGCTACTCATTGATGTGTCTGTTTACCCTGACATGATCAAGATCTTTCAACTGAGGGCACCTTTATCCCTTCATGGCTTCAGGATTTTTCACCCTCCCTGAGCTTTCACCGATTGCCCATTATTGCAATGGGGTTTCCATCTGACTTGACCCTCACCCAGGGGGCATGGTGAAAAACCTTATATGAGTTATATTCCATTACTTGGCCGAGTAGATGCTTACTTGTCATGACAATGGTAAAACTCCTGTGTCCTTTTGTGTTGACTGATTACTTGAGTCCCAACATGGACTCCCTCACAAAGTACTATGCTTAGGTCATCTTGCATGGTTACTTATGTACATGTTAACCCCTCTCCGAGCATACTCCTATCCGAGCATACTCCTGGATACCATGAGTTAACCCCTCAAGGTTCCTCGCAATCTCCTCCTCATTGTGACTCCCTTCATGATAAGGGGCGACAACGTCAATAGGACCAGGGACGCGGTTGGCTATCGGGGTCATCCCAGTTGGCCGCTCTGGTACAACATCTGCGTAAAAAAGAGAAATTTGATAAGCACATGTATACCAAAAAACAATTAAAAAATCTCAAAATCTGGTAAGGGCATGTTTGGATCTCCATGGAAATTAGTGTCGCTATATGGCCAGTCCTCCACAATGATCTTCTATCATCATAGCCATGAGAAGAATGCAGGTTGATATGACATATGCTGACCCCCAGTGATCCTGGGTATCAAATGACTCCATTGGGCCATTCGCAGATCACATGGAACAGGAGGATCTACCTCAGCCAACTGATATTAGAACAGTGGTACTCATTCCAGGAAGAAGGTCACAAGTACAGATTTGAAGCCAAATTGCTTCAGATTCCCCACCTTGACCTTGGACAACTGGCGCATGATGTTCATCTTCATGGCCTGTGCCCAGTTGAAGATTGTTAGAGTTGTGTGGTCAATAACGTAAAGGAAATTTGACTTGTTAGTCTCATGTTCTGCCTAGGACCTCGCCACTCTGTTGATAGTCAACAACAACACCCTTAATGTCAAATATTGCACACTAGAAATGTCTATCTTCCCACTCTTGGATTTCAGGGCCTCATGGCAGTGTTCGGCAAGCAGGGAAGATATGCTTGTCCCGATTGGACGTGACCCATACAATTTCACTGGCTCACCTCTGTGAGACATTCCAGTGATGAAGTAGACATCTGAAGTTGTCAACTCCATCTCGTGGTTGCTAATGACAAAAAGTTCCCGATTAATGTCCTAAAGGCTTATCAGGTATCGAAGCAACTCGTGCTAGGGCCGCATCCCTGGTGTAAGGAAAAATTTGAGGATCCCACAAGCCCTCAAAGCCTCAAGGAAATTTGGTTCATTCATTGCCTGGGTGTCAACATCTTCATGTTCCCTCTCCTTTCAATCCACCATTTTTCAGCGATTCTCTCCTACAAAAGCCATTAATTTCAATCAATAATCATCCTTGGCACATAAAATTCAATATTAAATGGTTAGTTTTTGAGAGGATAGGGTTTTTCCCTATCCACGATGTCGACATGCTTGTTTTAAAAATAGTTGTATTTATCAGCGTGGATGGCTTTGTTGATAACCCTCAGCTGACGCGATTCTGTGCCCAGAAATCACACTAACTGAGGGTGAAAAAGAATTTCAAAAACCTCCCTAAAAATGCAAAAAAATGTCTAGAAGCAGAAATAAATAGCATGAAATGGAGCTCAGGGCTTCGACTATTACCTAGAACTGACGGATCCTTGATTGACCTCCCAAATCTCTCGCAATCTGCTCTGGAATGATTAGGGAAAAAGTGGGTAAAAAGTCTTCACAACAAAGGTAAAATGGTAAATGGTAAAAACATATTTACTTTTCCCATTTTTATTCATTTTTTCATGAAAATATCAGGTTTTGTAAATATTTTGACCTATTTTTCCTTAAGGACTTGATAATACACTTTACCTTACTTTTGCAACAACAGGTGATGGATGTTCGACGATGGCAATGAGTCACGTTTTAGCCCTTTTCTTGACTCGTTCAACTTATATGAAAAGATTGTCGAGTATTTTTTTCCCTTTTTGACTCGTTAAAGAGAATAAAAATGGGGGGTTTGCTTTCAACTCTTTTCCGATGCCTTAAAAGAAAAAAGATGGCCAAGCCCTTGTTGTTTTGAACTCGTTATGGATGTGAAATTTCATGCACCTAATATAAGTTTACCCATTTTTCGGGCTGGGAGGCATTATTTACAAAAAAGTTACTCCTTGAATAAAATGGTCAAGCATTTCTCTCAAGTATCATTTTCTACCTTTTTGGGCTCTACAGACACAAATGTACGAAAAGGGATCATGTGGATTTTTCTTTTACTTGTCCTTTTCAAAATCTCTAAACATGAAAAAGGTACCGAGTTACACCTTTGTCAGACTCATTAAACTATTAAACAACATCGGATACGTCATCATGATGGACATGAGCTTCTCCTTCCTAGGGCTCGTTAAACTTACTAGGTTTGATTCATCCGAAGGATGAACTTACAGTGCAAGTATATGTTATCCCCTTCAAGCTTGCGATTAAAAAATAATTGGGGTACTTACCAGAAATGGTGGGGGGGAATTTGGAAATCTATCAGTCGTTGTTACTGGGAAATCTTGTGTCTATGTAGAGCTGCTAGTCCCACTAAGACAGGTAGCTATCTTAGAAACAAACAGATTAAAGTTATTTGTTTTTTCCTTTACGAGAGAGATGGGAAAGAAGCAGAGAGTACCAAACTTAGTCTCCCACTTGGCTCTTTGCTTGTTTCCTTTCCCCTTTGGCAGAATCTCACCCCTACTTCCTTACTTGTCTAGCTTCAAAGAGCACATGTAGATTCACAGTACCATAATACCATCAAAGCATATAGATCTTTCACTATAAACAATATAGGATCAGATATATATTGACCACACAAATGCATATATCAACACAATATTTAGAGATACACAAGAATATGGAGGGAAACTCAAATAGCTTTATTAGTAAAAGTAGTAGAAGAGAGGATTACAACCCCTTGGTCTGACCTAGCACCATCCTCCCAGCTTGAAAGCTCTCTTCACCTCACACAAAGCAAGATCACCCAACAATGTCTTCAAAGAGAAACCAGCAGCACCTCTTTGCAAATTACCAAATTCCAACCTTTGGATCTCTTGGATGAGGGATCCATTTATAGATATTTGTAGGGGGGTGAGTTAGCTTTTGGGATTTTGATTAGTGTCATATCTCTAATAGTTCTTAGTTCCACATGGAGATTTTAGATCTCTTACTCATCCCTAGGTGAATTCAGAGAGGCAAGTGTCAAATGAGCAGTTTCTAGAATATTCTCTGGGTTTCCACCTAGCAAACTATTTGTGCCATTTGTCTACTCTCGTTCATCGCACCCTATAGAAGGTCTTTCCAATATGCATCACACCTTTAGCACTGGGAAATCTATATGGTCTTTCTTTGACCAGTTCTGAGTATCTTTTCATGGAGAACTTCTGGGAGATGATGTAATCAGCTGACCTTGCTCCTTTAGGGTATGAAACAACACTTTTAGGGACTTAGAAGCCCTTGGTTTATGGATATATCTGATTGGGGTTGCAGTGCCCAAATATGTCTATAACAGTTGCCCCCTAAAGCATGAGGTCGTAAATCTTTTGATGTCGGGTGAAATGCTTTATAATGAGGATCCGAGGTTTTTTGTATTGGAAGGTGACTTGTAATAAGATACAATACAATACATTATCTTCATAATATTTTCATGATCTAGCTGAGGCGGGCATTCCCATGCTCAGCTTGATAAATTAATTTTCATGTACATAGGGCAAAGTACCATCTGTGTGCAGATTGATGATTCTGGTAGAGCCATCATCCCTTAGTTTGGATGATTATCTATGCAGCAATGATGTACATTTGATGTCTTTATTTTCCTAATTATATCGCAGCCTGGATGGATGAAACTAGATCTGGGGTCTTCAAAACTCGTTCAATCTTCACCCGAAGTACAAGTTGATCCATGTGAAAAGATGTTTTGGTGTCGAACATGGAAAGACATCGCCTGATTACCAGTCAATGATGTAAACTGTTAACAGGCGCGAGAGGAATCACCGATGATGATGATGACCCTCAAGTTATTGTAGTACAATTCACATGGTGTGAATACATGAGTTGATTTCGAACACCATGCAAAGTATTTCGGTCGAAGGCCATTAGTGTAAACCTGTCGCCGGAAGTGAGAAACTTGCCATTGAGGCATGCAAGCTTCAAAGTACTAGAAGGGTTGTCCCTAGGTCGGCTTCTTGGACAATGAGCTGATGTCGACAAGAAGTGGCCCATCATAGGAAGGAATTGATGGATCCCACATCTATGACATGGAACAGAGAAAATGATTTTGTAGAGGTGAAAACGAACTGATGATATAAGGTTCAGGATGGTGGTCATGAAAGAACGAAGCGTGAAGGTATTGTAGTGGATGAGACACAAGTTGGGTAGGTGAATTCTCTGAGTGACTTCTCTTGAACATATTGGCGACACTGAAATGGATTGGTAGCGTTAACCCCAAAAGTGGATGGTACGGTGGACCAATGGTGATATGACTGGTGAATAGAATAACCCAACTCGACTCAATCATGGTGATGGAGTGAAAGTGTCATGTTCAAGAGCGACTTGCTACCAACAAAGTTTCTTCAAGTTTTCTTCCCAATTTTCCCGAGACATTTCTTACCAATACCTCTTTATTTTTGTCAAGCTTGAGGAGGATAACATATGCTTGTTCTATAATTTGCCCTTCGAGCAAACCCGTCGCTATGTTTTAACAAGCCTAGCGGCAGTGAAACTCACTATTGTTTTAGCGAGTTTAACGACAAGGATAACTTAGTCCTTTTCAATTTTAGAGAGTCTGAAAAGAGACAGAAAGAAGACTCCAATATTCCTTTTTCGTAATATAATCCCTTAAGTCCGAAAAAAGTATAAAACAATGTGAAAGGGATGATGTTTCGATAGTTTTAACGAGCTGAACAAGACAAACGCTCAATCTTTTTGTGTAATAATCCCCCAGGTCCAAAAAGATTAAAATCTAGAGGAGGGATAGCACTTCCAATCAATTTAACGAGCTGGAGAGGCTAATCGCTCAACAATATTTTCATATTTTACGATTCAGATGAAAAGAGCTTAAAGGAGACTCGTTTTTTGAGGAACGAGTGATGTTTTTAGATAGCAGCTGGTTCCAGGTAAGGTTTGGAACTTTCCAATCATGGCAGTGTAAAAAGGTGGCTAATAGGATCACTCGTCGCAGTTTTTCCTCAAAAGGGGTAAACAATCAAATGGAGGTGAATGATTGGCAACAACAGAGTGGAGGTGATGGTAAGAACACGACCAAGGCTCAAAATCTGATGATAATGCATTCACAATGGTTATTTACCAGAGATGGGTTCATTTTTTAATGAGCTTAAACTCTAGTGGAACATATGCTCATTGCTAGGTTTAATTTTTAACGAGCTTGAACTTTGCGTAAAACTACTCGTGATAATGGTCATTGATATTTGATTCACCATTGACAGTATGTTCTTTTGACGGTCGTACTACCTGTTCAATTGATCCATCAAACTGATTAGAAATGAGGACATATGCTTGAAAAATGAGTTAAAAACCTAATCCCCTATTTAAATTACGTGAAAAGTAACTTAAAAATAATTTTTTACCCCTCATTTTACCATTTCATTTGGAGTTGTGACTGTTGGATCTCTGCAAGTGTTTACTCCTTTGATTTTCACCAGCTGATTCTGGGAGATTCTGTGGACGATTTTTGGCACCGTCTCAGTTCTTTAATTGCATTCTTTCCTTTTTGAATTCTGAGCATGTTTTCTTGCTTTTCTGGTCCCCTGGGGTTTGAACATTTCGTTATACCCCCGTCGCACTTATTGTATATCGAAAGGTGCGATGCATCTTAAGCTATCTACTAGCTAGAATGTATCCATTGCACTGTGTACTTAGCCAGGGTGCGATGGGCACAAGGAGGAAAAATTTTGCACTGATTTTTCATGGAAATTTTGCCTGTTTTTTGCCAAATCAGGATCCTGGTTCTTATCTTGTTTGTTTTTCAGAGATTCATTGGAGCAAAATGGTCATTGCATGGTGTGAACATGAGCATGAAGAAGAGGACATGGTTGCCCCACACGATCTAGGTATGGTAACTGCATTGCGGAACTGTGGCTTGCTCAAAGTCTTCCGCATTTCTAGCATGAGGCAACAAATCAATTTGTTGCAATATTTCATCGATGCATGGGATCCTACCAACCAAGTGTTTCAGATAAGAGGCAAATCCATCCCCATGATTGTTGAGGACATCTAATTTTTGACTAGTTTATCGAGGCGTGGTTCCCCTCTCTCACTTTCAGGTTCTACCCGTGGGGGTGAATCCGTGAGGGATTATATTTGTCGATACTGTAGGGAAGGATTTCAGCCGAGTACGGATGGTAAGATCAGCATCCGAGATGTCACTGACCGGCCTTTGAGGACTATTTTATTCACCTTTGCTAGATTGGCTGGTAGTGCGGCCCTTCACTTGGCCAACAGGTCTTATATGCAGTACACCTTGGAATGCCTCGAACCCAAGGTATTCAACTGGTGTGATGTAGTACTTCCAGTTATCAAAGAATAGCTCACCAAGGTGAAAAATAGAAGATCCAAGAACTTTGGCTATGGTTCTATTCTGACTACTTTCGCCTTGGAGAAGATCCCACTGATGTAGCCACAATACATTTCACTTGGCCTACCACCACCGGCTGAGCCACGGATGCAGATATGGGTCGACCTTATGGCTAGACATGCTGGTCAACCACAAGTTTCATTCTCTGATGCCTTCTTTGAGTGGTTCATCCGTCAGTAGATGGTTTATGCCGAGTATACGTATGCTGGGATGAATTTCCAGGGTGACCCAGATTTGGTGCTGCCGACTGGCGAGCAGTGGGGTGTCATAGGTAAAAATTTCTAACCATATCTCTATTTATTGTTCTCATAATGTTCTTGTGCTTTTTAAATGTTTATCAAGACTAATCAAAACTCATGTGATTATGCAGATATTGGGCTAGTGCGACCAGCAACACGTCTAAGAGGAGCAGCTGTCGTTCTAGCAAGAGAGGCTATAGGGAGGGCCATTCTTCGTGACCTGGATGTATCCGAGACCCTTGCAGTGTTGCAGGAGCAGATCAAGGGTCTCACCCTTGGTATTTTAGATGTGAGGATTGATGAGCTTCCTCTGAGATTACAATGCCATACCACTGGCATGCCGAGCCGATGGACCAGGCTCTTATGCATGATTGCATAAGCGATGACTAGTTATCACGATCACCCTTTTCATTTTGAGTTTTTGGGTCATTTGACCGATTTTGTCCTGGACACAGAACACTATGTACAAACTATAAACAGTTATATATATATATTTGATTTTCAGAGCTTTATTTTGGTTAAGTTATATTATCTTGATGCAGTTTATTGATAAAATCTTTTTCTTTTACAAATGTTGAAAATGTCTATCTAACACATAATTTGCTAATGAATCGGTTAATGTGTTTAATTTTCTGGAAATATGTTAATATTGAATAGAATCGGACTGTCTTTCCAAAATCTTGACCCTTAGGAACTTGCGATATATAGCTGGATTCCAAACAGAATAAATGCCTGTAAGCTGTAGAATGACGAGCTGTGAGTCTAGCCTGACGACAAGTCGGTGTATACCATGTGCGACGACATTAGAGAGGAGTTCTATCAATGTGCTATATTCAGCGATGTTGTTCGTCTATTGACCAATACACACCCCCATGAAACTCACTAACTCGCCGCTTGGATCAAAGATGGCCCAAGCTGCAGAAGATAGGTTCCGCGTACTACGAATTGCCCCGTCGGCATATCCAACAAATGATTCCAATGGGTTTGACATTTGCAATAAAATGCAAAAGTGGATTACCTAACCAAAATGATCACTTTTAACAAAAACAAAAATGTAACAAAAGCATATGACGAGGTTACCATGCTAAGTCAAGCATAGTAACGCTTAAGGTACAACCCGTTTCGGGGTTGTGACAGTGGAATCCCATCATAATCTACTAGCTCGTAGGCTCCTTTTTCTAATACATGCTTAACAATATAGGGACCCATCCATAAAGACTTGAACTTACCTGCTCCCAATTTGTCAGATTCTTGATCATAGAGCAAGACCAGGTCACCTTCTGAGAAAACGTGGGGTTTGACATTCTTGTCAAATTGCGCTTTGACTCATTTTTTATGCACTTCGTTAGCCAAGGCAGTGTCACGACAAGTTTCATCCAGTTGGATTAATTATAAGAAACGAGCTTCTTCCTTTGAAGTTCCGGGGAGGAGGTCAACTGCGAGCTTGAGAGATGAAATCTCACACTGAACTGGTAAGATTGCTTCCAAGCCATACACCAGTTGAAGGGTGTAAACCTGGTCGCATTTCTCACCAATGTCTGGTATGCCCACAAGGCTGAGTACATGATTAGGTTCCAACTCCATTTATGGACTCTAATCATCCTTTGCAGCATGCATTTCAGGATTTTGTTGATCGCTTCAACTTGCCCGTTCACTTGCGGATAGTATGGAGTAGAGCTGTCGTGGGACAGTCCTAATTTGGCGGCCAATTCAACCATCATGTGATTGTGGAAATGCGATCCATGATCTGTGACTATAGCTTGCGGAACGCTGAACTTGGCAACTACATGATTGAAAAATAAAAGAGCGGCCGTTTCGCCACTGTTGTTTAATGTAGGCAGTGCCTCAGCCCATTTTGTAAAATAGTCAACTGCGACTATGATATACCCATGCCCCCTGGCTGAGGTGGGGTTACATTACATTAAATCTATGCCCCATTTGGTGAATGGCCCAACAGCAACTACTAGCTGCAGAGGTGTGGGTGGTATTCCGGTTTTGCGGTTGAAGATTTGACAAGCATGGAAACTTCTGACTACAGTTATGCAATCTTTGAACATTGTTGGCCAAAAGTATCTTGCTCGTAAAATCTTTTGTGCCGTGGTATAACCAGATTGGTGCCCCCCACATGCGCCTGAATGACAATCATTCAAGACTTTTTTGGCCTCCTCATGGGTGAGGCACCTTTGCAGAACTGTATCGACACCACGACGGTAAAGCGTATCACTGACGATCATGTAGTCTTTTGCTTGGTATCGAGTATGTCGTTGTTCTGAGTGAGAGGTATTAGAACTATATGTTTGGGTTTGGAGATAAATGATTATGTCTCTGTTGTGGGGAAAAGTATCCGACTCGGAATGACCCTATCCCTACTCTAAGGGTGATAGTTCCTTAGCAACAACTGAAAGTAAAGCTTTGATATTTTTCCTTTATGAAAGTACAGAGAAGGAAGAAAAGATTGACCAACTGATGTCTTTCACTTTTGTCGATCCTGTCTTCTATCTTTGCCTCTTGTTCCCAGCTCCTTGCTCCCTTTGCCGGCCCAGCTACACAAAGATCCTGCAAAAACAAGAGAGGGAAACTACAAGAAACATGTACTCATAACTGATGCATGGATTAGGATGAATCAAATATACAGATGAAAACAATACATCATTGCAATACAAGTATATAGGAGAACATCAAAAGCTTTATTGATAGAAGAAAAAGGTTCTGAGAAGGTTACAACCATAAATGGCTCTAATCCAGCAGCACCTCCTCAGCAGCAAGAAATCTCCTCTTCTCCTCTATAAAATCAATCACCCAATAACTCTAACTGTAAACCAACAACACTTCCTTACTTTGCACAAAATTCCAGCCTCCCTAGACCTCATAGAAGAGCTCTATATATAGGAGATTTGGAGAAAGGATGAGTCAGCTTGAGGCTGGCATAAAGCTGACTAGTGTCCTCTCCCACTTTAGTTAATCTTCAGTTCTTGAGTCCACTTGGAGAATCTTGCTTCCACTTGGAGATCAAGACCTTCTTACTCATCATAGGGCGAATCCCTTGAACCAAGTGTCAATTTGGAAGCTTCCTGGGCAGTTGACACTTTGCAGAATGACTGTGCCACTTGGCCAATCTCGCCCAGCGCAGGTAGCCTTCATTGGTTTTGACTTTCAGCGCAGGTACAAGGAGGAGCAGTTGACATTCAGCGCAGATGCTCAGTGGAGCAGCTGACATGATCCAAAAATAGCCTGTTTTTGAGTGTTTTCAGGTGGAGAACTGATAGGAAGTGCTGTGGTTCGCTGACCTTGTTCCTCTAGGGGTAAGAACAACATGTTTAGGGACTGAGGATCCCTGTAATTATTGACATTTCATGCTCCATGCTGCGAGGCACAAAAATGTCTATAACAGTTGCCCCCTAAAGTATGAGGTCGTTTATCGGGTGAAATGCTTTATCCAGAGGGTCCGAAGTTCATTCAAGTGCTGAGAGGTGCCCTGTAATACAATACAATACAATACATTATTTTTCATTATGTTTTCATGATCTAGCTGAGGCGGGCATTCCCATGCTCAGCTTTATAAATACATTTTGGTACATAGAACAGACGATCGTCTGATGGTAGACTGATAATTCTCTGCTGAAATTATCATCCTTTGAGTAGGATGATCATCTGCTGCAATGATGTACATGACAAATGCTTTTATATTTCCTGAATATGTATCGCAGCCCGGATGGATGAAACTAGATCCGGGGTCTTCAAACTCGTTCGATCTTCACTCTAAGTACAAGTCGATCCATGTGAGAATTTCGCTGAAGTCGAACATGGAAAGACATCGCTTGATTACCGGTCAATGATGAAAACCGTTAACAAGCGCGAGAGGAATCACCGATAATGATAATGACCCTCAAGGTACTGCAGTACAATTCACGTGGCGTGAATAAAGGACTTGGCGTCGAACGCCACGCAAAATCTTCCGGTCGAAGGTCATTGATGTATACCTGTCGCCGGAAGTGAGAAACTTGCCACTGAGGCATGCAAGCTTCAAAGTACTGATGGGGTTGTTCCTAGATCAACTTCTTGGATAATGAGCTGAAGTCGACAAGAAGCGATCCGTCAAAGGAGGGCCTTAATGAATCCCACATCAATGACACGGAACGGAGCTAATGATTTTAGTGGAGGTGAAAACAAACTGTGATATATGATTCAGGGTGGCGATCATGAATGGATGAAGGATAATGTATGGCAGTGGATGGGACACGGTTGACACTTTCAGAATGACCTCTCTTGAACATATAACGACACTGATGTGATGGATCGGTAGCATTACCCCAAAATGTGGATGGTTTGGCGAAGACCATGGTGATGAGACCGGTGAATGAAACAACCCAACCCGATGTGGTACGGAAGAAAAGTGTCATGTTCAAGAGCGACTTGCTACCATTAAGCTTCGATGTTCTCCCAATTTTTCCCCAGTCATTTCTGACCAGTACCTCTTTATTTTTGTCAAGCTTGAGGAGGATAACATATGCTTGTTCTATAACCTGCCCTTCGGGCAAGCCCATCGCTATGATTTAACGAGCTTAGCGATAGGGAAACTCGTTCTCGTCTAAAGACAAGTTTGTCGCTATTTAATCATTTTAACGAGTCTAACGACAAGGAAAACTCGGTCCTTTTCATTTTTAGAGAGTCTGAAAAGGTACAGAAAGTTAACTCCATAATTCCTTTTTCGTCATCTAATCCCTTAAGTCCGAAAAAGTATAAAACAATACAGAAGGGATGGGTGTTCGGTACTTTTAACGAGCCGAACAAGACAAGCGCTCGATCTTTTTGTGTAATAATCCCTCAGGTCCAAAAAGATTAAAGTCTAAAAGAGGGATAGCTCTTCCGGTCCCTTTAACGAGCTGGAAGGCCAGAACTCGGCAAACTTTTCATATTTTACGAGTCAGAAAAGAGCTCAAAGATGACTCGTCTTTTGAGGAATGAGTGATAAACAGGGATAGCAACTGATTCCAGGTACAAGTTGGAATTTTCCAATCACGGCAGTGTCACAAGGATGGCTAGGTGAAATCACTCTTCGCAAATGTTCCTCAAAATGGGTAAACACACAAATGGAAGTGAATGATCGGCCAAATGACGGTGGAGGTGACGGTGCACAAACACAACCAAGGCTTTTATGGCTGATGAATTTACGATCTCAAAAGGGTATTTACCGGTTCATTTTTTCTGAATGAGCTTGAACTCTAAAGGAAAGCCTGCTCATAAAATTATGTTTATTTTTTAACGAGCATGAACTATGCGCTAAAACTGCTCGGATCTTGCGTTTATTTTTTAACGAGCATGAACTATGTGCTAAAACTACTCGATATACCAGTCATAAGATAAGAATGCCTCCTCTAAGGATCCATTTTTTATAGAGCTTGCGCCTTACCACAGCTATGCTCCAACTCATCCTTCCTTTATGTAAGTTCGGAAAACGGTTAATCTTAAAACCAGATAAATAACCGCCCCTCGCTTACACTCCAAAAGGTTTGCATGCCCCCAGGTATAGGGTAGGATTTCGAGGCTGCCCCTCCTCTCCCCCACCTCTGCTTTTCTTTGGGTGTTCACAGCTACTTGTCATCTTGCCAATCTAAAGTTAACGATACTAGTCTTCTCGTTATTTTAAGGGGTCTTACGCGGTACTCAGTCTTCCCGTCGGCCCAACTTTTAACGAACAGCTATTTGTGACAAGAGAAGAACACTACTCAAAGAATAACATTGGTATCATTGAGGGAGGCTTGCCTCTTTCTTATTATCCGAAGAGGGTTCTATTTGCTGCCGCAAATCAATCTCTTTCTTCGGCGTTGTCTATCATTGGGTTACTCAAAGATGGTTACCCTTTGTCACAACAATAGAATCTCTTTCTTTGGAGGCTGCCCCTACTTATCCTTCAAAACATTTGTTTTAATGGGTGAGGCTTGATTTTCCCCAAAGATGGTTACTGCTTGTCGCAATAAGGGAATTCCTACTTGGGCAGTGCCCACCTCTTTAGACAAAGGTGAATGACTCTTTTGCCAAACACATAACTTTAACAAAAGAATACTATTCCAGAACAACCCCTCTTCCATCCACGGACGGGGTACGGACTAGTCATATTCTTCTGCGGAAATTCTACCTTATACCCAGGGTTTCTTCTGTCCGAAGCAGACCAGGGTGCATGCCCACTGGGTTCCAGTATTTCTTTCCGAATCACTCGCACTCATCGGGAAGGAGGACTGGGGGTGGAGGCATATCTTGAGTGAACAGACCATTTAGGATTGGTATTTGACTATTTGCGATGCAAGATCCCAGAAATGAAAGTTGGTCTACGAGCTTGACCATCCTTCCTTCATGTGGAAAACACATTACTCTAAAGAGTGAGGAGACTATCGCTCCCATGCAATAAATATAGTCACGTCCAAGGAGTAGGTTATAATCCAAGGGTCCTTGGACAACCATCACGTTCAAATTAACGGTCTTCCCTTTCAATGTAACAGGCACATTGGGGAGGATTCCTAATGGTCGACTGGTTCCTTTATCAAAACCTGAGAGATTTCTTAACTCAGGTAAAAGCGCCGGGGAACCCAGTGCTTTCCAAGCAACAGAGGAAAGGATACTCACAGACGCCCCTTCATCAATGATAGTACCAGCCATAATCATTCTATAGATCTGGATAATGATTCTGAACGGTATACTGGCTGGTAACCGGGGTCTGCCTAGTTGATTCCAATCAAAGGATACAACCAGGTTGCTTGGTGGTGGGACCGAATATACGGCCGGGTATGACCCTGATGATGTTCCTTCCTGCGATAAAGGAATGGGCGCATTGCCCTGACGCTCATCAGAGTCGGTGCTGATGAAAAGAACCTGGATGGTGTCATCCTTATTCTCTTCAGTGAGGGTGTCGCATGAAGATGACTCTTCGGCGACGGTGTCATTTGAAGATGAAACTTCTGAAGGTAGAACCGGGTCAACTGCCGTATCGACCTTTGGACTTTCGTCCGGTCTGGATTCAGTAGGTTCATTTTCAATGACTGACGCTTCAGCCGACCACTTGAGCGGGCCAGCTGTATTTTCAACCAACGAAGGACTTGGCACGAGTTTTTTGTATCCAGGAGGAAGTTTTACCGGTGAAACCGGACGATCTTCCAAAACTCTCTTCGCTTCGTCTAAGAAGGGACAACGGTGGATGGCATGACTGCCTTCGCACAACTTACAGGGGAATCTTACTCCCCCTTTTTGTCTTGATCCTTCACTTTCACTGGTTGACGGAAAGCAATCAACCTGATTGTCAGAGGTTGATGCACCCGAATTGTGCAGACGAGGGGACCAGTCCCTTAGTATCCGGGGAATACAGGGAAAATCTCTGTGGAAATGGTCTCCTCCACATATGACACATGGCGATTTAGGCCCGGTCTGTGCAGTGGGTGGGTTTTTGTCAGATGTCTTTTGCTTGCCCCCAGTCGCCTTAGGCTCCTTCTTCTTCTTTTCTCTCTTCTTCTTTTCCTTCTTCTCCTTGGGAGGCTGACTTTTTCCGGCTCTACCTTGCGAAGATGAAGGATTGGAGGAAGAGTTGTCAGAAGTAGAAGGCTGGTGGGCAGCTCTAGACTGATCTAACAGTTGACTCGATTGATCAGGAACCATGGTGGCCTGAACTACATTGGTCGAGAACAGCCAAACTGGCAGGCCTATTGTCAGTCCTGGAAGCGACAATGTGGCCATATGGGGCGCACCAACTTCTCCCCAAGAGGAGAAAGGACTAGGACTCCCATCTTGTGGACTTCCTTGGTTGGGGCGTTCCATGTTCTCAACTTACAGATCAACGCGGGAATAAGAGGTGATTATGTTCCGTTTAAAATGAATTTTATAACGACGCTTTATTAGACACAACTTTGCTTTTTCATGTTTTAAGAGTCGAGAAAAAGCTAAAGATGACTCTAGTCGCCTTCGATGTATTAACGAGCCCGAACTGACAAATGCTCGGTTGGACTTTTTCAGTTATAGAGTTTGAAAAAGGCCAAAAGAAACTGCTCTGGAGATCTAGGCAGAGGGTGTGCCAAACCTTTCGCGAAACCACAGAATACGTTTTACGGTACGGGTGGTCAATCTTCGTGAATGCTGTGTTCACTGCATCGCGATCAGTAGGGCGGCCGACACGGATTCCTAAGGATAAAGGCTTTATTCCTATAGGGGTCTCCCAATATACTCGACGGTACGCGGGAGCACAAGTCCGTATTGATACTTATCGCTTCACCGTGGAGGAATCACCCAACCACTCAACGCTAAGATATCACGTTTAACGACGCCGGAACACGTCTCTAGCTTAGACCTCTATGTGTTTGCGTTATGTTTCAATGCGTTGTTATGTAAATTCAATTCATTTTAATGTTGATCTTGCTTAGCAGTTTTCCTTTAAGGATCACCACGAGATGTATATATACAACTTCCTAAATGCAATCTAAGATGAGAAGCAAAACTTTTCAATCTTTCAACTTTGAAAACCTTAATCTACTGAGGGAAAAGAAAGACATCAACTTTTCACACAGATCATAGAACACACACTAAATGCACTTTTTCCTAAATCAACATGCAAACTGTCAATAATGCACATGCACAATGCAGATATTTCTTTTCTTTATCCTTAATGTTGATGTAAGACAAAAAGGAAACTGTTGTATAACTTTGAATCTAATTTCAAGCGAAAGTAAACAAGCTTGTCCGAAATCAAAAGACACCTTAAGATCGACTTGTTTAGACACTGGAAATGTATAGATTCAAACCACGAAATGAAAAACAAACAAACTCAAACAGCCATGAACAGTAATAAAACTAGCTCTTAAGATCACAAAGACACTTTTACAGTTCAGGATCTAAGAGGCCACAACTATACTGGTTTGCTTTTCACAATGGGAAACTGTAACTGAAACAAGAAATACTGAAAGAACAATCACAGTTTCATCACACAACTGAGGCGGAATAATGTCAAGGAAAGTTGGTTTACAGCAAGTACAAATGACAAGCAATCAACAGCAAAATAACAGTGAAAACAGGGCCAAGACTCAGTGGGAAACCTCAGGAAGACATAGCCTAACTGGTTCAGTGTAGGCTCTGGTCTGTCAAACTGACTCTCAGCGCAGTTCCCGAAGGGAGTACCTGCGCTGAAATGCAGACTGCCTTTGGACAGCCTGCACTGAGACACGAGAGTTGCGTTTACAAGGGTTTCCGGGTCATAAAAAGCTCAAAAATTCACTATTTTTGCTGAAATAAAAAGCTATAGGTCAAGTACAAGCTAAGGGGTGATCAAGAGGATGAAAAGCTATCACAAAGAGCACAAGAGTCCTTGTGGATCAGCTCTTCAAATCATAAACTTGCTCAGAAACTGAGCCAGAGCAGCTGCCCTCTACTTTGCAATCGAAGGACTCAATTGCAGTTCGATTTGGTGCTCTCCTTGTTTATGAGATGAATAGCAAGAAACACAATAAACCAAAAAGATACTAGGCTCCCCAGTGGAGTCGCCAGTTTGTTGTGGGGAAAAGTATCCGACTCGGAATGACCCTATCCCTACTCTAAGGGTGATAGTTCCTTAGCAACAACTGAAAGTAAAGCTTTGATATTTTTCCTTTATGAAAGTACAGAGAAGGAAGAAAAGATTGACCAACCGATGTCTTTCGCTTTTGTCGATCCTGTCTTCTATCTTTGCCTCTTGTTCCCAGCTCCTTGCTCCCTTTGCCGGCCCAGCTACACAAAGATCCTGCAAAAACAAGAGAGGGAAACTACAAGAAACATGTACTCATAACTGATGCATGGATTAGGATGAATCAAATATACAGATGAAAACAATACATCATTGCAATACAAGTATATAGGAGAACATCAAAAGCTTTATTGATAGAAGAAAAAGGTTCTGAGAAGGTTACAACCATAAATGGCTCCAATCCAGCAGCACCTCCTCAGCAGCAAGAAATCTCCTCTTCTCCTCTATAAAAGCAATCACCCAATAACTCTAACTGTAAACCAACAGCACTTCCTTACTTTGCACAAAATTCCAGCCTCCCTAGACCTCATAGAAGAGCTCTATATATAGGAGATTTGGAGAAAGGATGAGTCAGCTTGAGGCTGGCATAAAGCTGACTAGTGTCCTCTCCCACTTTAGTTAATCTTCAGTTCTTGAGTCCACTTGGAGAATCTTGCTTCCACTTGGAGATCAAGACCTTCTTACTCATCATAGGGCGAATCCCTTGAACCAAGTGTCAGTTTGGAAGCTTCCTGGGCAGTTGACACTTTGCAGAATGACTGTGCCACTTGGCCAATCTCGCCCAGCGCAGGTAGCCTTCATTGGTTTTGACTTTCAGCGCAGGTACAAGGAGGAGCAGTTGACATTCAGCGCAGATGCTCAGTGGAGCAGCTGACATGATCCAAAAATAGCCTGTTTTTGAGTGTTTTCAGGTGGAGAACTGATAGGAAGTGCTGTGGTTCGCTGACCTTGTTCCTCTAGGGGTAAGAACAACATGTTTAGGGACTGAGGATCCCTGTAATTATTGACATTTCATGCTCCATGCTGCGAGGCACAAAAATGTCTATAACAGTCTCCATACCATGGATCGCTTGAAGATATCAGAAACAAAGATTCATCCACGATTGTTGCTTTGGATGTTGAATCGTTGGACGACGATGGGAAATCACATAGTAACTCTGCAAAAACTAGTGCTTTCTTTGATTTGGATTTTACGAATTCCAATTCAAACTCTTGCAAAATTTCTATCCATTTTGAATATTTGCCCCCAAGAAACTATCGCGACAAGATGTAAGTCATGGGGTTGCAATGTGACGAAATGGTAGTTTTTCGAAAGAGGACATAGTGTCGTAATCTCTGTATTTCTTGAACAACTGTGAGAGCCAACTTTTCAACATATGAGTACTTGCTTTTTGTTTCATTTAAGTTTCTACTTAAATAATAAACAAGATGTTCCATTCCATTGTCTTCTTGAACTAAAACCATTGCGATGGTTGTATCCGCTACAACCAGATACAGGTTAAAGTCTCTTTGACAATCAGGAGTGTACATTAATTATGATTTTATTAGGGATTCCTTTAGAGCATCAAAGGAAGCTTGTGTGACCTGATCCCAGTTGAAGGGTACTTATTTTTTCAAGAGACACATATAACCTTTAGCAAGTTCAACATAATTTGGAATGAACCTCCTTAGAAAGTTTGCTTTCCCATGGAGTTTCTGAGTCTGAAGCAAATTTGAAGGTGGAGGCAAATCGATGATTTCCTAAACCTTGCATGGTTCGAGATGAATTCCGTCCTTTGAAACTACAAAGCCAAGTAAACGACCTGAACCGACGCAAAACACACACTTGTGCGGATTGAGTCTTATTTTGTAGTGTCGGCAACATAGAAATATTACTCTCAAATGTTGTGGATGATCGGTCCGCTTTCGTGACTGAGCCGAAAGATCGTCGAGGTATGGTTGAACGATGTTCTTGATGTC
Organism: Pinus tabuliformis; assembly: GCA_031772625.1. Taxonomy (NCBI): domain Eukaryota; kingdom Viridiplantae; phylum Streptophyta; class Pinopsida; order Pinales; family Pinaceae; genus Pinus; species Pinus tabuliformis. The sequence goes on along the minus strand of CM062819.1, from coordinate 1,521,014,370 downwards.
ATGGAAAGCATAATTCATTGATCTTTGAAAAGTTTCCCCTACATTTTTTAAACCGAAAGGTAGCCTACGATACATGAATGTGCCCCACAGACAGATAAATGCAGTCTTTGACTAGTCCTGTGGGCAGATATTTATTTGATTGTACCTGGAAAATCTGTCCATAAACGAAAAGATTTCGCATTCGGTGCATTCATCAATTATCTGGTCGATGATGGGTGTAGGGTAGTTTTCCTTTGGACAAGCTTGGTTTACATCCCTTGTAATCGACACACACTCTAATTGTTCCTTGATTTTTCATCACAAGAACAATGTTTGATACCCAATCAGTTAGCGGAACTGGGTAAATGAAACTAGCACAGAGAATTTTTTCAACTTCTGCCTTGATGGCAGCAGCTTTCTTTGGGTGCACTTGGCGGAGCCGTTGTCTTACCGGCTTGACATCTGGATACATCTTAATTTTGTGTTCAACTATGCTCGAGTCAATGCCTGGAATTTCTTCATATGACCATGCAAATACATCTCTGAAATCGTGAAAGAGAGCGTAATATATTTCAAGTTCTGAAGAAGAAAAAGGTTTGCCAACATGAATATTTTCTACAACATCTAGTTTAGTCGAGATATTTATGGTGATAGTTTCTTCAATATGGACAGATTTTGCTCAGAATCCATCGTATTTACAGTATTTGATAGAAAATCAAAAACTGATGGATGATTAAGGTCGTTGGAGTAATCTTCGTTGTAATCCGGAAGATGGGAATGATGGTGGTAATCTTCCCATGGTGCCCCCTGTATGTTCATTGACTGAACAATTCCTTTGTCTGTAGAATGCACATGCGACCAAGGATTTGAAGAGATACCATACTCCTTAGACCTATCTACCCAAACGCTTGATGAGCGTTCATTGGGGTTTGCCTCCCATGCCAAGAACATTGATTGCTACAATATTTCTATTGGGCTTGGAGGCAACACCTAATGGTGATCCATGCTAATATCATTTTCAGACATCTTCTAAATGGAAGATACCATATTGCAGGTTCCCACCGTTTCCACTTCCGCCAGGTTGTTTGGAGGTAGTAGGGCAAAAGTACCCACCAATGTAGGGTCTTTTAATAGGCCTACTCCGATATTTTGAAGCGACTGAGAGCTTCCGTGGATCATCGAAATGCTTCCCGTAACTTGCGAACTGTTGGGGAGGAATGTTTGTTGGTCAATGATTGTAATTCCCCCTTGGAAGGGAAATGCAATCTTTCTGAAGTATGTCGACACAATGGCAGCCATAGCATAAATCCAGGGCCTTCCTCGTAGGATGTTGTAATTGATGTTTCCATCGATAACTTCCACATCAATTTCTACTATTTTGCCCCCCAGTTTGACTTGCAAGTTACGTAAAATCCTGTATGGAGTGTATGTTCGTCCATCAAATGCTTTTAACGTCATCAATGATCGTGACAAGGGTGGTGAGCCTAAAGTTTTCCAGCAGCTCATTGACATAATGCATGTAGATGCCCCCTCATTAATAATTGTTCGATGAATAGTTTTGTTTAGGGCTTTCACTTGAATGAGGAAAGCGAGCTGAGCTGGTAACTGCAGGTCATATCCTTTATGATTAAAGGCCACAAGATTGGAATCTGCTAGGTCAATCCCACATATTGTTGATAATAAAGCTTGCTTTTGGGAGGGGCAATTTTGCAGTACCTCAAGTGTCGACATAGCAAACGACGATTGGGCCAGGTCCTCTACTATATTATAATTCTGTGCCGCTCTGGCACAAGGATTAAATGTCTATTTGTGTACAAATCCCTTTGGTGGCTTCATCGTTAGCTCAGGAATGATTTGTGGGAGGTCGAAGTTGTTGTCAACCTACTAGGTTGATCAGTAGCCTTGTTGTTCGACAGCTGTGGATTCTCGTAATCTTTATTCCTTGTCGATATCAAAGCATCATTTTGCTGTTTTGAAATGGACACCATAAGGACTTGGGATGGGGAGGCATTGTCACTAGCAACTAGATTGGTTCCTGGGTTTGGAAATGGATCAGTCAATACTGCTAAGGTTTTTGAATTCTTAAAGAATTTCTTAACTTTAGCTTTATATGGACAATCTCTCATCCAATGATCCTCATCGCATATGAGGCATGGCTGAGTAGGTTTCTTTTGCCCAAAAGGGTTTGCAGAAGATTTTTTAGGAGACGAATGATCTTGTTTCTTATATTTTCTCTTCCCTTTCTTCTTGCCCCCTGGTTTCTTCGGTTATTTTCCTTTTTCAGTCGACACGGCATTAACCCCTGAGGTTAGAATTTCTTCATTTGCATTTTGATCAGAAATCTTACGAGCTTTCTTAGACTGTAGCCTTTGTCGATTTCGTGCTCCTCATACCTATCACGCCATTGCCGGCATGAGAGTCTTTGTTTGATTTAGGAGGAGGAGGAACAAAAAACTCTGGTCTGGGAGCATCGGGGATTTTGTCGTAGAGTGTTCCAGACTGAGTAATGATCAAGTCTAGATATTGCACACGAGCAATAACCTGCTCTTCAGTGATGACCCCTCCCTTTGCCACATCTTCTGTAATAGAAGGTAACAATGACTTAATAAACCATTCAGCTAGCAGCTGATCAGGAACATATGTTTTCACCATTCTACGACGACGTCACCATTCATGAATATGATCAGATATGTGAGTGGCTGTCGTTTGCTTGAAATTGGTAAGAAGCTCTATTCCTATTTCATACCTTATTGGTAATTGAAAATGGGTTAAAAAGGTTGTGGCAAGGGCACTGAAGTTATCGAATGAAGCTCTAGGCAACTCGATATACCATTTTGTTGCCGGACTAGTTAACATTCACTGAAAAAGGCGAAGCCGAATCAAATCATCATTGAGAGTGTTGGACGAACACCATAGATGAAAGGTCATCACATGATTCGACAGGTCTTCACCCAGATTTCCATTAAATTTAGGAATATTTGACGAAATTTTATGAGGAATCGCCGGCCACCAAGGGGCATAAGTGATTGGATCATTCGTTAGACAATTTAGATCTGGTAACTCTAGAGTCGCCACGAAGGGCAACTGTTGATTCAGGTTCGGTGAAGCGTACCCAGGATAAGATGGGATCGCCTGAGCAGTGGGTCTTTGCATACTAGCATAATGCATTTGATGCTGATAACTTTGATAAGGTGGTTAGGCATAACCAATTTGAGACCATTGGTTATAACCATTTTGAATATACGGCTGCCCATTACTTGTAAAGTTTTGCTGCTCAGGTCCTTGGTAAGCTTGTTGGAATTGTGGTTGTTGATATTGCACCAGCCATGGTTGTGAAACCATTTGTTATTGCCCAATACTGGACATTTGACCAAGATGAGGGGTAATAGTACCCATTTGAGCCTGAGTCGCTCCATTTAAGGAGCCACTAACTGGCGATTGTGGTTGTGTCACAGAGATAAGAGGCTGTTGTACAACGACCTGAGAAACTTGAGGTTGGCATATAACAGGCAATGCTTGTACTTGTGACACTGTCACAATAGCTGGTGTAGTGGGGATGTTCGACACAGGGAGACTCGATTGCATTGAGTATACAAATCTTGGTTGTTGAGGCAGTATTAGCACCCAACCACTGGATGTGATTCCAATTTGACCTGAATTTGGTTGTGAACTCTCATATGGCGGTAATCCAGTGCTCAAGGGAATGATTGGCCTTTGGAGACTAGACTACCCAAATTGATGTTGTGAAGGATTAATTTGTTGAGATTCAACATAAGAGATTCCAGATACTATTCCGGATGAACAAATGGGAATAGACCATACTATCGAAATAGTCCCTGGGTGGACTCCTTCTAGTGGTTGAGAGCTAGTTGGGATAGATGGTATACCAGCGAACATTATCAGAGTGGTGGCAGGAGGTTTTGCTACCGCTATATTGGACAAGACAATCCTAGATGTTGATGGTTGTCCAGACATATCGAGTCTATCCAAAAGACTTCCCAGTGCTTCTAAAGGAACTTGTGATAAAGGGGTATTAACTTCTGAAGTAGAAGGATATAGGTGGATCTCAGTCCCAAAATGCAATGGAGTACTGGATGGAAGATCCTCCGTAATCTCTTCTATAGCAATCAATCCAGGTGGAAGAGGTAGACCGTCAGGTCCGTAAAATATTTCTGGTGCCGAAGAAGGTATATATTCTGCAGCGACAGATGTTGGAGGGGTAACACCTTCTGAATCAACCCTGGATGTAGCTAGTTCAGGAATAGAAGTGTTTACTGTTACACTAGGATCAGTTCTAGTGTCCTCTTGTAACTGCGGAACTTCTTTTGTAGAGGCAGGGATACCAGAAATGGTTGGAGTAACTATAGTCTCAGAGGATGTTGAAACACAAGTTTCAAACAAACCAGGAGACTTTGACCCAGTTAAACGAGTTCGCTTGACCCGAAATGGTATGGTTTCCGGAGTCAAAGATGGTTGACTCGTCAGTCTCCATGAACGACGAGGTTTTGAATGACTTTATTCCACAATTGCGGATTTATTTGATCAACTCAAAATAAGAGGGGAAAATATTATTCCGTATTAAATGAATTTTAGACACTTTGACACAACTTGCTTTTTCAATTTTTAAGAGTCAAGAAAAAGCTAAATATGACTCTAGTCGCCTTCGATTTTTAATGAGCCTGAAGTGACAAGTGCTCAGATGGACCTTTTCCTTTAATGAGTCTGAAAAGGAACGAAAGAGACCACTCTGGAAATATAGATAGAGGGATTACCAAACCAATCACAAAACTGCAGAATACTTTTTAAGGTACGGTAGTCAATCTTCCCGAATGCTGTGTTTAGTGCACTGTGATCGATAGGGCAGTAGACACGGCTTCCTAAGGATAAAGGATATAGCCTATTGTGGTCTCCCAATATATACTCGATGGTACGTGGGAGCACAAGTCCGTACTGGCACTTTTTGTCTCAAAGAGGAGGAATCACCCAACCTACGATGAAAGCGATAGTTACTAGGCTTTACGACGCCGGAATACGTCTCTAGCCTAGACTTCTAAATGTTGTGCATTAGGTTCCAAAGTGTTTTTATGTTCATTGAATTTATTTTACAGTTGATCTTTCTTAAGAAGTTTGCCTTTTAGGTTCACCGCGTGATGTAGATATACAATTCCTAAAATGCAATCTAAGATGATAAATAGCCGTTTAATCTTCATTTTGCAATGAAAATCCTAGCTACTAAGGAAAGAGAAACGAAATCCTTTCAACATAGAGTAGAGAGCACACACTAGATGCATTGTCCTAAATCAAAATCAACAAGCAGTCTAAATGCAAATGCATGTGCATGTATTTGTTTTCCGCTTTCTTAATGTGTGAATGACAAAAAGAATGCTAAGTACAAATCTAAACTATTCCTTCTTTCAAAGCGACAGTACAAACAATTTTTTTTTCAAAAAACAAAAAGGAGACAAGACGACACTTTACGATTTTGAATTGAAAACTGCTTTCGACACTTGAAATACTACTAATTCAGATCAAATACAAGAGTAACAGTGTAATCGACTATCAAAAAGAGAAGTATTCTTTTCTTTGACTGAAAAAGACACTTGCGACACTTTCAAATCAAAAAACGACAGTTCGATTAAGCTACTTCTTTGTAAAAGAGAACTATAAATGGCGCACAATACATAAAAACATTCACAATTCTTTGTACAATGGATGTTGGATGATGCAAAGAAAGGGGGTTTCAGCAGTGGTCTACTGATCGCAGATAGCAAAACTCCTGAATAAAATTGAAGACAGTGAAGAAAAAACCAAAATCTGGAGGTAGATCTAGTCTTGTCTGATCATCGCACCTGTTGATGAGCCCCAAAAATGGATAATTATATGGGCTCATTCAACCTCCTAATTCGACTTAATCCACCATTCTCATTAGTTTATTGCATGTTTTTGATTATATTTATGCTAATAGATTGAATTGGGTTAGTCATTATGCCAACAAGTCTAATGTGTGCTTTGTGTAGTCGTTTTGGTCAACTTGGAGACAAAATCAAAGGTTTTAATGAGCACTTGGTAGCCAAATTCGTGGGAGAACAAGGGAAAGGATTTGTAGGAAGGTGTCCCCTTCATTTATGGGCCCTTACCTTGAATTCTCCACCATCATCTCGGAGTTCAAGGGCCACCAAATCAATTATCACAAGGGCAGCCGAGCAAGTGCTAGTAAAAGTGTTGTTAACTACAAGTTTTGGCAGCCGAGTTCCTAAAGTTTAGGAGGGTTGTTGGGGTCCTCAATTTGTATAAATAAGAAGGCTTAGGGCTTCATTTTGGTTAGCCAGTAGTTATTCACTTTGTAGGTAGAATTTAGCTAGTTTGTAGTTCGATTTTAGTCAGTAGATTAGCTTTGTATTTCAGCACCTTTTCAAGCTTTCCCTTGTGGATAGTTTTTGATGTAACTCTTCTTTTCTTGCTAAATAAAGATGACTCCAGCTTTGCACCAGCTCTAAATCTCTCTTAGGAGGTTGTAGCTCTTGGGATTGGGCCCATCTCAAGTGCCCAGTACCTCCTTTGTTTATCTTTATGTGTTTTTGCTGCATTCTTAGAATAAAATCTGCTATTTAGATTTAAATCTTGCTTTGTTATTTAGATTGCTTTTGATGGTTAAAGTAGCTTTTCATGTTCAGATTTAGTTGGTAGGATAATAACAAGAAAAATGCTCCAAAAAAGGGTCAACAAACACTTTTGGTTTCACCTCTTCCTTATTGGATCAGGGGCTGGAATTGAAGAAACAATGCTGCCCCAACAAAAACACTAGTTTGCTTGACCATGCAATCCTTAGTGTATTGTTTTCATTTGCAGAAGTTAATTATGGGTTTAGATCTCTGAAATGTTTCTTTGCATGATTGATGTACATGGTTTTATTTCCAAATAAAGCTACTGTTCATTCATTTTATTGACAGTTAGATTAGATTAGCTAGGACTTTGATTATTTGGAAGACGTTGTTGATTCGGTTAAATGTACACTGTGCAGGGCATCTCTACCACTCTTTCATCCACCTAAGCTTCATCAAAGCCATCTGCTCCATCTCCTAGCTAGGTTTCTCGTCTCACATCTATCCTCTTTCCCACGTAACCCTACCTTTTTGTGCAATCATTGTTTCAGCCTTTTCTGAGCAAATTTAGCCATCTACACCTTCTCACCACTCCATCCACCAGTCCCTGGGCCACTTCAGACCCCTATCCTACCTCCATATCCATTCATGCATCTTCCCTCACTCACCCATCCTCCAAAATCCAATTTTTAAACATCCTGTAGAAATTTCTGAACATCCTGTAGAAATTCCTGAACATCCTGTAGAACCCCTGCAGACTTCCTGTAGAAGCTCACAAATGAGGTTTCTTGATAGCCAAACTTTGTGAAACTCTCTAGAAGGGTGTTAGGGACTCCTTAGACCCTCTCTAAACCTTCCCGACCTCTTCCAAGCATTTCTCCTCCTTGATCCACCCCTACACAGTCAAAGAACAGTGAAAGCATAAGCATGATGAAACTGACGACTTAATCAAAAATACAAAAAGATGTTTTCTTCATATAGAGGTACTCTAGACACATGTATTTTACCTTCATAGAAGTAATGGCATCTCTTTCAGTAGTTTTCATTCTCTCCTTTGCATCAGTAGGACTAGTTGGTAGAATTAGGGTTTACTAGGGTTTGCATTTCCTTTCCGCTTTCAGTTTCTTTCTGCAAGTAGATTAGCCTCATTTGAGTTAGCTTTCGTCCATCAGTTAAAAAGCTTCTTCTAAGAGCTCATAGAAGTTGGCTTGAGCCCCTAGCGGACTTGTACCAGCTGACCAAGTGACAGCTGCGGCAAGAGCTAGTACTTGTGCATACAGCACCGTCGCTTCCAAGTTTGTTACAAACTACCGGGTTGATAAAATTAAAGAAGGAGTCTCAGGAGTTTCAGCATTATCGCTGCAATACTAGGGCCCACCATCTTTTTGGCGCCGTTGCCGGGGAAACATCAGAGTATTAGTGATTGTTGCTTTTCTTCTATTTTCCACTACAACCTTCTGCTAAGTAGTTTATTTCATTTCCATTATGCAATTTCGTTTCTGCAAAAGTAGATTAGACATTTCCTGCTTTCATAGATTAGCATTTCAATTCTGAAATTTCATTTCTGCAAGTGTAGATTAGCATTTCAATTCCGCAAGCATAGCCTAGCATTTCATTCTTGCAATTTAATTTGAGCAAAATAGATTAGTCCTTTCCTACTTTGATTTCAATTCCGCATTTTCATTTCAGCAAGATAGTTAGTTGCAGTTCAATCTATTTTAGTTTTGCAGGTACAAGAAGAAAAAAAAAAAGCAAAAATCAACCAAAAATATTTCCTTTCATGCCTTGTAGGAGTAGAGATAATTCAAAAAAATGATTGCACAATGCCCCCACTGCTTCACATAGCCAACCTTCTCTCTTCTTCGATGGCTGTGATTAAAGAACCCTTAGGTGGATAGTAAGACATATCTAAAGAACCTCAAGGGAAGAAGAAGAAGAAACCATTCCTCTAGAGCGAATGGCTACAAGCAGAAATGTTGGGAGTAGTACCTTATCCAAAAATGAATTTGAAAATCAATGGAAGATTTCAAGAGCGAGGTAAGACAGTTTCTTACCATGCAACTGGATACCTTGCGGATCCAAAAGAAGCAAGAGGAAGCCAAGAGGCCTTTGGTCATCTTTTGTCCTAGGTGCACTAGAAAGCATCCTAGGAACGAATGTCCAATGCACTCCCTAGAAGTGTGTTTTGTTTGTGAAGGATACCATTCTACGAATCAGTGCCCTTCCTTGCCTGGACTTAAAGCTGCATATCAGAGAGCCAAAGGAGACACTGAATCACTCTATTATATGAACCAAAGGAGGCCACATGGACCTAGATCTTACCAGCAGGAACTGCAAGGGACATCTGAGACCTATTATGACCCCTATCAAGCCACTTTCATGCCTTCTTGGGGTCCCCCTACTCATCCTTCCTGGTTCACACCTCCTCCTTGTTCCTTCACATATCCATATTATTTCTAACCAGTTGCTCATTCGTTTCACTCTTATGCTCAGCCACATCCTCAGTGGAATGCACCTCATCAGGGGTAGAGGCCCCAGTACAACTGTCCTCCCGCTCATTTGCCTCCACCACCTACCCAACTACAACCCCATCCACATCCATCTCAAATATACACCCCCACTCAGCTACCTGTACCACCATTCCCAAAACCATACAATGGAGTAGCTCAATCCAATTACAATGCTGAGGCACAACATGTCCAAATGACTCCTCTTGAGCTCGATGATCTTCACCATAGCTTAGGAAGAGTATTGCAAAATAGAGATTATATTGACAACATTGAAGGACCAAAGGCAAAATAAGATTCAAAAGAAAGGATCAAAGAACCATGGGCTGCTCTTGGTGAAGAGAATAGATCAGAATCAGAGATCAAGAAAGCTCCCTCATGGTTACCATCAAATCCTCCATGTAGTCAAGAGAAAAATCAGCAAAAAGAGGAAGATGAGAAGGTCATGATAGAAGGTGACATGAAGAATGTTCCAGATCAGAAAGAGGACCAAGGATATCAGAGCTATATTGAAATGTGGTTTCAGATGGTCACTAAGTTGCAGCAGTACTCTCTTCCTCAGCTATGTTTGATCCCTTCAAAGTCAAATCATTGGGTCTCTGAAAACTGGATAGCTGTCAAAGCATGCATCTCAAGCCGCCACGTAATTTTGTCTCTAATCTCGATGTGCACATGGCTCCATTGGAAGTATTCTTACACTTGAAAATGATTTTGTTTTTCAAGTAGGGTAGGGTAGAAAAAAAAAGGAGAAAAAAATGAAAATAAGAAGAAAATGAAAATCTAAGGTGAAAACCTCCTCGGAGGCGCCTTAGATTGGCTCATTGATTGAAAACCTCCATAAGGTGGTCAATGGGTTGGAAAGAAGAGAAAATAAAAAGGGAATAAGATCCCTGGGTGAAAACCTCCCTTGGAGGCGCCCAGGGCAGGCAATTAGGGTGAAAACCTCTATGAGGTGCCCTAGTTGTTTTTTTTTTTTAAAGAGAAAAAGAGAAGAAAAATAAAGCTAATTTCCATTGAATAATTGCAGGTTGCAAGAAGGACATTGCAGGTCAGGAGGATCGCTCAAAACAAAGACAAAGGAAGTTCTATGCCTTCTACAGGAAGTTCTATGTCTTCTACAGGAAGTTCTGTGTCTTCTACAGGAAGCCTACAAACAAGCCAAAATTGATCTCTGAAGAGGACTTGAAGGCCGAGAATCTATCCATGAGGCCTGCAAGCATACATGTTTCCATCCTTCACCCTTCTCCACCATTTTTTCCATCTCATTGTGCTTCTTTCCTCAAAACTGTGTGTTCTACAGGAAGTTCTTGTAGAAATTATAGGATTTCTATAGGAAGCTAGAAATGGATTTGAAAAAGGTATTTTGGCAAACATGAGAGCTTCCTCAAGGGGTCAGAAGTCCTCCTGCAATCTTCAAACTCCTCCTCCATCATCTCCATGCCTGCATCACAGCCCAAGCTCATTTTTTCTTTCCATGCAAAAACTTGCAGAATGCTTTGAAGAAAAAATACATAGAACAAAATTTGTTTTTTCCGTAGCTTGAAAACCGTGCATCCATTTGCAAAACTATTACAGGGGGAGTTGTATAGGGACAATGGAAACATGCTCGAGCAATTTCAGCCCATTCCGGTGCACAGTTTCCAGAAAATCCGCCTCCATCACCGTCAACCATTTTTTCATTTTCTCCATATCCGTGCATCCATTTCAAAACCTGCTTCATGGGGGAGATGCATATGGGTGATAGTAGCCTACCCAAGCCGTTTCAGCCAATTATGATGCACAGTTTCCGAGAAATTGATCTCTATAACCTTCAGCCATTTTCCATTTTTCTCGAAATCTGTGCATCCATTGATCACAATTTTTATATGGGAGGTGCATCATGACGATAGGAACATGCTCAACAAGTTTCAGATCGATCCAATCTATTGTTCGGGAGCAATGGTGAAAACAAGTTTTGGTCCTGTGAAAATTCAGTAGCAGCAGCTTGAGGGTGCAGATCTGAATGTGGAAACGAACTCCTGCAGCCTAGATCCGGCCAGAGGATACCTGCACAAGAAAAATAACCACACATCAGACAGCAAAAAGCTTATAACATAAAGGATCCAGGCATGCAACCACAGAAACCAGTGCATGCAGCAAATGAAAGGCCACAACACCTCACAACAACCATTCGACTTGCAGGTATGTGTCTAAACCAGCTCCTCTATTTGCATCAATATGATTCGAAAGTGCATAACGAATGAAGTGGTGGGATTAAGCCGATAGTTCCTTGTCCAATTCTCTAGCAATCAGCCAGGAATCATGCAGCGTACGTGTTAGACAACTCACGTGAAATTAAAAAAAAAAAACAGGGAGTGTTAGCCATTTGAACTCCAGTGCAACTGATCAAGAAGAAAACATACAGTTAATAAATAGAACTGCAGTCTGCATGTGGCCACGTACACCTGGCCACTTCACTCCCTCACCAAGAATCACGCCGCAATGTAAAATGCTCGGCTGAAACTCACACCACTTGCTGTCCATTTGCACTTGACTGAAGTATGCATCCTCTGCTTCCACAAAATGATTAACTAGTCATCCTCCACCAGTTTCTCTACCTGTCTTCGAGATTCTGTTGCGTATCAGGGTCGCTCAGAAGTGCAGGGGCGCTCTATAGGCGTTTCTACAGGAAGTCTTCTACAGGAAATGCAGAAAACAACCATGTAGAAAGAAAACGTGGGATTTTTGGTGAATTTCAAGCTCCAAACGAGGTAGGATCGGGGAAACTTCTTTGTGCATGATTTGTTGGTGAAAATTTGTGAATTGAACACGACATTAAATTGAAAAATGACGGTAAAAAGTCTGCCTGTGCATTGAGAATAGTGGAAATTTGCCTGCATGATTCGAGTTTACCCATTCTTTTCTTCTGCTTTCGAAATCTCCTCATCAGTTTTAAAAAGAAAAAGAAGAAAATAAAAAAATTCCCTTGCAAGGAAGACATGCAGCAGACTAACCTGTGTGTGGAAAAACCCAAATTTACATATCTATCAATGTGTGAGAAAACCAGTGTCCTTATGCTCTGATCTGTGAAAATTTTCTTTCATAAACAGACAGACCAATTCGAGGTGACAACAGTTTTAACACAAGGGAATTACTACCATTTGATGTTGTAGAGAGCACACGAAAAATTCCTTCTTGGGTTCAAAAAAGACCGAATTCAGTTGTCCTCTATTTCAGTGATTGACTGTGTTTTTTCCACTTGAGCATTTTCTCTTTTTTTGGTTAAAACACAAACTCAACACCATGCCAACTGAAGAAATTGAGAAGAACATTGATGAGGGAGCACAAGACATTCAAACAGAGGGAAAAACAGAGGAAGAACAGAAGGAAAAAGAGGAATTTGACATGACCGCTGAGCATGAGACAGAAAAGGAGACAACAACAAAAACAGAGAGGGCGAAAAATGAAAAAAGGCTGGAAAAAAGGCCAAGAAAGCCCAAATGGGAGTTGTCACAACCAAGGCAACCACACCACAATTAAAAGGCAAGACACCCCCAGCCAAGCAGGCCGAAACAGTGAAGACAGTTTCTACAGGAAGCCAGAAAGCATTTTCTACAGGAAGTCTAGAAACAGAGGAACAAAAAGGGAAAATCGCCTGAGATTTTGGCCAGGGAGGTAGCAGCCATGCTTGCCACTATTAGCACACCTCCAAGACCAAAAAGGAAGGGAAAGAGGCAAACCTCCATGTACTTTAAGTGAAAAAGGAGCACACAGACAAAAGTGGGCAGACCCAAACCACAGTTAAAGGAGCAAATTGTCATTAAGGACACAAAAGCTAAACAAAAGGAGGAGCCTCCTTCAAATATATCCATCAGCTATGAACGGGAAGCCTGAAGACATCCACCTAGAGAGAAAGAATGAAAATGTTGGACACAAAGGCCTCTCTACAGGATGCTGAGACAGTTCTACAGGAAGCTGAGAATTCTCTAGGAAAAGGAGCACAGGCAGTGGGAAGAAGAAGAGATAACAGCATCGTTTCATGACCAAGAAAAGGACATCACTTCAGAAGCTTGGCATGACAGAGAGGCCACCAGGGCCATCAAAGATGAGGAGATAGATCAGTTGCTCAGAGGATGAGCAACACCTTCAGTAGGGGGTGATGATGAGCCCCAAAAATGGATAATTATATGGGCTCATTCAACCTCCTAATTCGACTTAATCCACCATTTGTTATAGACATTTTTGTGCCTTACAGCATAGAGCATGAAATGTCAATAATCTGAGGGATCCAAAGTCCCTAAACATGTTGTTCCTACCCGTAGAGGAACAAGGTCAGCAAACCACAGCACTTCAAATCAGTTCTCCACTGAAAAACACTCAAAAACAGGTCAATTTTGGATCAAAGTAGCTGCTCCACTAAGCATCTGCACTGAATGTCAAAAGCTCTATGGTGTACCTGCGTTGCATAGCAAGTGGAACAAAGGCTACCTGCGCTGGGCGTACTTTGACATGTGGAGGAATCTTTTCTCAATGTGCCAGTGCCCAGGAAGCTTCTAAAATGACACTTGGATCAGAAGATTCGCCTAATGATGAGTTAAGAGCTTCTAAAACTCCAAGAGGAAGGTGGAAACTCCGAGTGAAGGACTGAAGAACAACTGGAGCTGAAGAGGACGACAAGTCACACATCAAGCTGACTTATCTTCACTCCAAAACTCTATATAAGGATCTCATCCCATGGGATCTAGGGAGGCGAAATTTAGTGCAAAGAATTGTTGTTGGTTTACAGTCGAGAGTATTGGGTGATTGCTTGAGGGAGGTGAAGAAGAGATTTCTCTCCATCGGGAAGGTGATGCTGGATTGGACCTCTCATGGTTGTATCACCGCCTGAACCTTACTTCCATATATTAATAAAGCATTTGAGGTTCTTCTATTCGCATGTGTTTCAATGGTGTATTGTCTTACTTGCGTCTTTGATTTATGCTAATCCTTGAATCGATTATGAATGCATGCTTCTTGTAGTTTCCTTTTCTTGCCTTATTTGCAGGATCTCGTGTAGCTGGGCCCGTGAAAAGACTTGGAGCTGGGAGCAAGCGGCAATCAAAGGAGATTGGATCGACCATTTGCGCAAGACATCGGTAAGTGGATCTCTTCCTTTTATCTCTTGCATGTCATAAAGAAGAAACTTTAGATAGCTTTGCTTTCAGTTGTTGCTAAGGAACTGTCACCCTTAGAGTGGGATAGGGTCATTCCGTGTTGGATACTTTTCCCCACAACAGACTGGCGACTCCACTGGGGAAAAGTATCCAACACGGAATGACCCTATCCCACTCTAAGGGTGACAGTTCCTTAGCAACAGCTGAAAGCAAAGCTATCTAAAGTTTCTTCTTTATGACATGCAAGAGATAAAAGGAAGAGATCCACTTACCGATGTCTTGCGCAAATGGTCGATCCAATCTCCTTTGATTGCCGCTTGCTCCCAGCTCCAAGTCTTTTCACGGGCCCAGCTACACGAGATCCTGCAAATAAGACAAGAAAAGGAAACTACAAGAAGCATGCAATCATAATCGATTCAAGGATTAGCATAAATCAAAGACGCAAGTAAGACAATACACCATTGAAACACATGCGAATAGAAGAACCTCAAATGCTTTATTAATATATGGAAGTAAGGTTCAGGCGGTGATACAACCATGAGAGGTCCAATCCAGCATCACCTTCCCGACGGAGAGAAATCTCTTCTTCACCTCCCTCAAGCAATCACCCAATACTCTCGACTGTAAACCAACAACAATTCTTTGCACTAAATTTCGCCTCCCTAGATCCCATGGGATGAGATCCTTATATAGAGTTTTGGAGTGAAGATAAGTCAGCTTGATGTGTGACTTGTCGTCCTCTTCAGCTCCAGTTGTTCTTCAGTCCTTCACTCGGAGTTTCCACCTTCCTCTTGGAGTTTTAGAAGCTCTTAACTCATCATTAGGCGAATCTTTTGATCCAAGTGTCATTTTAGAAGCTTCCTGGGCACTCGCACATTGAGAAAAGATTCCTCCACATGTCAAAGTACGCCCAGCGCAGGTAGCCTTTGTTCCACTTGCTATGCAACGCAGGTACACCATAGAGCTTTTGACATTCAGCGCAGATGCTTAGTGGAGCAGCTGCTTTGATCCAAAATTGACCTGTTTTTGAGTGTTTTTCAGTGGAGAACTGATTTGAAGTGCTGTGGTTTGCTGACCTTGTTCCTCTAGGGGTAGGAACAACATGTTTAGGGACTTTGGATCCCTCAGATTATTGACATTTCATGCTCTATGATGTAAGGCACAAAAATGTCTATAACAGTTGCCCCCTAAAGTATGAGGTCGTTTATCGGGTGAAATGCTTTATTAGGAGGATCCAAAGTTCATTCAATTGTCGGGAGGTGACCTGTAACAAAATACAATACAATACATTATCTTTTCATACTTTCTTTTCATGATCTAGCTGATGCGGGCATTTCCCATGCTCAGCTTTATAAATACATTTGCTGTACATAAACAGATGATCGTCTGATAATAGACTGATAATTCTCTGCTTTTTAATTATCATCCTTTTAGTAGGATGATCATCTGCTGCACATGTCTATGTTTTTATCTCCTGAATATATATCGCAGCCCGGATGGATGAAACTAGATCCGGGGTCTTCAAACTTGTCCGATCTTCACTCTAGTACAAGTCGATCCATGTGAGAATTTCTTGAAGTCGAACATGGAAAGACATCGCTTGATTACCAGTCAATAATGTAAACTGTTAACAAGCGCGAGAGGAATCACCGATAATGATGATGACCCTCAAGGTACTGCAGCACAATTCACGTGGCGTGAATATAGGATCTGACGTCGAACACCACGCAAAGTCTCCTGGTCGAAGGTCATTAATGTATACCTATCGCCAGAAGTGAGAAACTTGCCATTGAGGCATGCAAGCTTCAAAGTACTGAGGGGGTGTTCCTAGATCAACTTCTTGGATAATGAGCTGATGTCGACAAGAAGCGATCCGTCAAAGGAGGGCCTTAATGAATCCCACATCAGTGACACGGAACGGAGCTAGTGATGATGGTGAAAACGATCTGTGAAATATGATTCAGGGTGGCGGTCATGGAAGGATGAAAGATGATGTATGGTAGTGGATGGGACCCGGTTGACACTTTCTGAATGACATCTCTTGAACATATAACGACACTGATGTGATGGATCGGTAGCATTACCCCATGTATGGATGGTATGGCGAGACCATGGTGAAGGGACCGGTGAATGATAATAACCCAACCCGATATTTACGGAGGCAAAAGTGTCATGTTCAAGAGCGACCTGCTACCATTAAGCTTTGAGGTTCTTCCCAATTTTTCCCCAGTCATTTCTGACCAGTACCTCTTTATTTTTGTCAAGCTTGAGGAGGATAACATATGCTTGTTCTATAACCTGCCCTTCGGGCAAGCCCATCGCTATGTTTTAATGAGCCTAACGATAGGGAAACTCGTTCTCGTCTAAAGACAAGTTTGTCGCTATCTAATATTTTTAACGAGCCCAGCGACAAAGACAACTCGGTCCTTTTCATTTTTAGAGAGTCTGAAAAGGGCACATAAAGTGGACTCCAGGGGTCCTTTTTCGTCATCTAATCCCTTAAGTCCGAAAAAGTATAAAACAATACAGAAGGGATGAATGTTCGATAACTTTATCGAGCCGAACTAGACAAGCGCTCGATCTTTTTGTGCAATAATCCCTCAGGTCCAAAAAGATTAAAATCTAGAGGAGGGATAGCTCTTCCGGTCCTTTTAACGAGCTGGAAGGCCAAAACTCGGCAAACTTTTCATATTTTACGAGTCAGTGAAAAGAGCTCAAAGAAGACTCGTCTTTTGAGGAACGAGTGCTAAACAGGGATAGCAGCAGATTCCAGGTACAGGTTGGAATTTTCCAATCACGGCAGTATTACAAGGATGGCTAGGTGAAATCACTCTTCGCAGCTGTTCCTCAAAATAGGTAAACAATCAGGTGGATGTGAATGATCAGCGAAATGAAAAGTGGAGGTGACGGTGCACAAACACGACCAAGGCTTTTATGGCTGATGAATTTACGGTCTCAAATGGTTATTTACCGGTTCATTTTTCTTAGTGAGCTTGAACTCTGGGGGAAGCTTGCTCACATGTGCATTTATTTTTTAACGAGCATGAACACTTGCGAAAACTGCTCGGTTTTGCGTTTATTTTTTAACGAGCATGAACTTTGCCAAAACTGCTCATGTTTGCGTTTATTTTTTAACGAGCATGAACTTTGCCAAAACTGCTCGTTTTTACCAGTCATAAAGTAGGAAGGTCTCATGGAAGATCACTATTTTTTAAAGAGCTTCATCTCCCTATGCTTTGCTCCATATCCTCTCTTTATGCAAGCTGGGTATCGGCCTATCCTACGGGTTAGAGGGGTTAGTCCTACATAAAACTAAAAAGCCGCCCGTGCTTGCATTCCAAGAGGTTTGCATGCCCCCAGGTGTAAGTCTAATTTCAAGGTCGCCCCTACTTATCCGTCAAAAACCCTTGTCTTCAACGGGTGAGGCTTACCTCTTTCAGGCTATCCAAAGATCGTTCTGCTAATTCTTTCAAACATAAACTTTCTTCGGCGATGTCTATCATTAGGTTACCCAAAGATGGTTACAATTTGTTGCAGCAATTGAATCCCTTTCTTTGGAGGCTGCCCCTACTTATCCTTTAAAACATTTGTTTTAATGGGTGAGGCTTGCCTTTTACCCAAAGATGGTTACTACTTGCTGCCGCAAACAGATCCCCTTCTTTGGTAGAGCCTACTTATTTAGACAAAGGTGAATGACGGCGCTTCCGCCACACACTTAACTTTAACGAAAGAATCTTTTTCCAGAACAACCCCATTCCTAACAGCCCCTTCTGAGAGTCCAACTCTCTCTTTGTCTTCTTGTCCTTCTTCTCCACGAAGATGGCTCAGAGGAAGATTCAAAAAGATGAAGGAGGGGGACGGGGTACGGACTAGTCATATTCTTCCGCGGAAATTCTACTTTACACCCAAGGTTTCTTCTGCCTCCAGAGCAGACCAGGATGCATGCCCCCTGGGTTCCGGCCCTACTTTTCCCGAATCACTCGCACTCATGAGGAAGAAGAACCGGAGGCAGAGACCTTTCTTGATTGAATAGACCATTCATGATAGGTATGTGACTATTTGCGATGTGTGATCCCGGAAGTGAAAGTTGGTCTACGAGCTTGACCATTCTTCCTTCGTATGGAAAACACATTATTCGAAAGAGTGAGGAGACTATTGCTTCCATGCAATATATGTAGTCTCGTCCAAGGAGTAGGTTATAATCCAAGGGTCCCTGGACGACCATCAAATTCATCTTGACAGCCTTCCCTTTCAAGATAATAGGCACATTAGGTAGAATCCCTAATGGTCGACTGGTTCCTTTGTCAAAACCCGAGAGATTCCTTATCTCAGGCAAAAGCGCCGGGCAACCCAGTGCTTTCCAAGCAATAGAGGACAGGATACTCACAGATGCCCCTTCATCAATGATAGTCCCAGCCATCACCATTTTGTATATTTGGACTATAATTCTAAATGGTATATTGGCTGGTAACCGGGGTCTGCCTAGTTGGTTCCAATCAAAGGACACAACCAGGTTGCTTGGTGGTGGGACCAAATATACGGCCGGGTATGATCCTGACGATGCTCCTTCCTGCGATAAAGGAGTGGGCACATTGCCCTGATGTTCATCAGAATCGGTGTTAATGAAAAGAATCTGGACGGTGTCATCCTTACTCTCTTCGGTAGGGGTGTCAGCTGAAGATGAATCCTCAGTGACTGTGGTATTTGAAGATGAAACTTCTGAAGGGAGAACTGGGTCAACTGCCGTTTCGACCTTTGGACTTTCGTCTGGTCCGGATTCAGTAGGTTCACTTTCAGTGACTGACACTTCAGCTGGCCCTATGAGCGGGGCAGCTGTATTTTCGACCAACGAAGGACTTGGCGCGAGTTTTTGGTATCCAGGAGGAAGTAGCAACGGTGCAACCGGTTGATCTTCCAAAACTCTCTTTGCTTCGTCTAAAAAGGGACAACGGCGGAGGGTGTGATTGTATTCACACAGTTCGCAGGGGAATCTCATTCCCCTTCGTCGTCTAGGACCTTCACTTTCGTTGGTCGACGGTAAGCCTTCAACCTGGTTGTCAGAGGTTGACGCTTCCGAACTGTGCAAACGAGGGGACCAGTCCCTTAGTATTCGGGGAATACTGGGACAATCACGGTGGAGGTGGTCCCCTCTACATATGACACATGGCGATTTGGACCCAGTCTGTGCTGTGTGTGGATTTTTGTTAGATGCCTTTTACTTGCCCCCAGGCGCCTTTGGCTCCTTCTGCTTCTTTTCTTTCTTCTTCTTTTCCTTCTTCTTTTCTATGGGAGCTCCGCTTTCGGCGGCTTGACCTTTCGAAGAAGAAGGATCGGAGGAAGGCTTATAAGAAGTGGAAGGCTGGAGGGTAGCTCTAGACTGGTCTAACTGTTGACTCGACTGTTCAGGAACCGTGGTGTTCTGAACTACAGTGGTTGAGAATAGCCAAACTGGCAGGCCAATTGTCAGTCCTGGAAGCGACAATGTGGCCATGTGGGGCGCACCAACTTCTCCCCAAGAGGAGAAAGGACTAGGGGTCCCATCATGTGGGATCCCTTGGTTGGTGTGTTCCATGTTCTCAACCTTAAGATCAACGTAGGAATCAGGGGTAATTATGTTCCGTTTAGAATGAATTTTATATGACGACGCTTTAGACACAACTTGCTTTTTCACTTTTTAAGAGTCGAGAAAAAGCTAAAGATGACTCTAGTCTCCTTCGATGTATTAACGAGCCCGAAGTGGCAAATGCTCGGATGGACTTTTTCAGTTATAGAGTTTGAAAAAGGCCAAAAGAAACTACTCTGGAGTTCTAGGCAGAGGGTGTGCCAAACCTTTCGCGAAACCACAGAATACGTTTTACGGTACGAGTGGTCGATCTTCGTGAATGCTGTGTTCACTGCATCGCGATCAGTAGGGCGGCAGACACGGTTTCCTATGGATAAAGGCTTTGTTCCTATAGGGGTCCCCCAATATACGCGATGGTACGCGGGGGCACAAATCCGTATTAGTGCTATCGTCCCTCAGGAGGAATCACCCACCTTCGTAGAGATCGACAGTCACTATGTTTAACGACGCCGATTCACGTCTCTACCTAGACCTCTACTGTGTTTCATTATGTTTCAAAGCGTTGTTAGATAAATTCAGTTCTTTTTAGGTTGATCTTGCTTAGCAGTTTGCCTTTATGGATCACCACGTGATGTATGATACAACTCCTAAATGCAGTCTAAGAATGATAAGCAAGCTTTTTCAATTCTTTCAACTTATGAAAATCTTAACTACTGAGGGAAAAGAAAGACATCATCTTTTCAAACAGATCATAGAGCACACACTGATGCACTTTCCTAAATCGACATGCAAACTATCAAAATGCACATGCACAATGCAAGTATTTCTTTTCTTCTCTCTTAATGTTTGGTGTATGACAAAAAGAAAGTTGTTGTATGATTTCGAATTTAATTTCAAGCGAAAGCAAACAAGTATTTGTCCAATAATCAAAAGAACACCTTAAGATTCACTCGTTTCAACACAAGAAATATTGAAATTCGAACCATATAACGAAAGCAAATGCTCAAGCAGCTATGAATAGTAACAAACTAGCTCTTAGAATCACAACGACACTTTCTCACAGGTCTAGATCCAAGAGGTCACAGCAAGACTAGTTTACTTTCGCTATGGGAGACTGTGAATGAAAGCAAGAAATAAAATAAGAACAATCACGGTTTCTTCATACAACTGAGGCGGAATGAAGGCAAAGAAAGGTAGTTTCAGCTGGGTATACAGGTTGACAACAGGCTGCAAAAACAATACTGAAAACTGGGCAACAGAAAGCAGGGAACCCCAGTTGCACAAGGCAAAATTGGATCAGCGCAGGTACTGCACTGTCAATCTGACATGCAGCACAGATAGCCCCTTCGGGACCTGCGTTGCAGCGCAGGTAGCCTTTGTGGCAGCTGCACTGATGAGACAACTCTCGTCTCACTCAGATTCCGGGTCACAGTTTGCTCAAAAATCAACAGTTTTTGGCCAAATCAGAAGCTATCAGACAAGTATACACTAGAGGATGATTAAGGGAGATGAACACTATCACAAAGAGCTTAAAAGAGTCCTTGTGGATCAGCTCTTTAAATCATGAACATGCCCAGCACTGGGCTAGAGTAGCTGCCCTCTACTTTGCATTCGAAGGATTCGAATGCAGTTCGATTCGGTACTCCCTCTGTTCAAGAGATAAATAGCAAGAATAGACAAGCTACCAACAAGACACGATCCCCAGCGGAGTCGCCAGTCTGTTTTGGGGAAAAGTATCCAACACGGAATGACCCTATCCCACTCTAAGGGTGACAGTTCCTTAGCAACAGCTGAAAGCAAAGCTATCTAAAGTTTCTTCTTTATGACATGCAAGAGATAAAAGGAAGAGATCCACTTACCGATGTCTTGGGCAAATGGTCGATCCAATCTCCTTTGATTGCCGCTTGCTCCCAGCTCCAAGTCTTTTCACGGGCCCAGCTACACGAGATCCTGCAAATAAGACAAGAAAAGGAAACTACAAGAAGCATGCATTCATAATCGATTCAAGGATTAGCATAAATCAAAGACGCAAGTAAGACAATACACCATTGAAACACATGCGAATAGAATAACCTCAAATTCTTTATTAATATATGGAAGTAAGGTTCAGGCGGTGATACAACCATGAGAGGTCCAATCCAGCATCACCTTCCCGATGGAGAGAAATCTCTTCTTCACCTCCCTCAAGCAATCACCCAATACTCTCGACTGTAAACCAACAGCAATTCTTTGCACTAAATTTTGCCTCCCTAGATCCCATGGGATAAGATCCTTATATAGAGTTTTGGAGTGAAGATAAGTCAGCTTGATGTGTGACTTGTCGTCCTCTTCAGCTCCAGTTGTTCTTCATTCCTTCACTCGGAGTTTCCACCTTCCTCTTGGAGTTTTAGAAGCTCTTAACTCATCATTAGGCGAATCTTTTGATCCAAGTGTCATTTTAGAAGCTTCCTGGGCACTGGCACATTGAGAAAAGATTCCTCCACATGTCAAAGTACGCCCAGCGCAGGTAGCCTTTGTTCCACTTGCTATGCAACGCAGGTACACCATAGAGCTTTTGACATTCAGCGCAGATGCTTAGTGGAGCAGCTGCTTTGATCCAAAATTGACCTGTTTTTGAGTGTTTTTCAGTGGAGAACTGATTTGAAGTGCTGTGGTTTGCTGACCTTGTTCCTCTAGGGGTAGGAACAACATGTTTAGGGACTTTGGATCCCTCAGATTATTGACATTTCATGCTCTATGCTGTAAGGCACAAAAATGTCTATAACACCATTCACATTATTTTATTGCATGTTTTTGATTATATTTATGCTAATAGATTGAACTGGGTTAGTCATTATGCCAACAAGTCTAATGTGTGCTTTGTGTAGTCTTTTTGGTCAACTTGGAGACAAAATCAAAGGTTTTAATGAGCACTTGGTAGCCAAATTCGTGGGAGAACAAGGGAGAGAAATTGTAGGAAGGTGTCCCCTTCATTTATGGGCCCTTACCTTGAATTCTCCACCATCATCTCGGAGTTCAAGGGCCACCAAATCAATTATCACAAGGGTAGTCGAGCAAGTGCTAGTAAAAGTGTTGTTAACTACAAGTTTTGGCAGCCGAGTTCCTAAAGTTTAGGAGGGCTGTTGGGGTCCTCAATTTATATAAATAAGAAGGCGTAGGTCCTCATTTTGGTTAGCCAGTAGTTAGTCACTTTGTAGGCAGAAGTTAGCTAGTTTGTAGTTCGATTTTAGTCAGTAGATTAGCTTTGCATTTCAGCACCTTTTCAAGCTTTCCCTTGTGGACAGTTTTTGATGTAACTCTTCTTTTCTTGCTAAATAAAGATGAATCCAGATTTGCACCAGCTCTAAATCTCTCTTAGGAGGTTGTATCTCTTGGGGTTGGGCCCATCTCAAGTGCACAGTACCTCCTTTTTTTATCTTTATGTGTTTTTGATGCATTCTTAAAATAAAATCTGCTATTTAGATTTAAAACTTGCTTTGTTATTTAGATTGCTTTTGATGGTTAAAGTAGCTTTTCATGTTCAGATTTATTTGGTAGGATAATAACAAAAAAAAGGCTCCAAAAAAGGGTCAACAAACACTTTTGGTTTCACCTCTTCCTTATTGGATCAGGGGCTAGAATTGAAGAAACAGTGTTGCCCCAACAAAAACACTAGTTTGCTTGACCATGCAATCCTTAGTGTACTGTTTTCATTTGCAGAAGTTATTTATGGGTTCAGATCTTTGAAATGCTTCTTTGCATGATTGATGTACATGTTTTTCTTTCTAGATAAAGCTATTGTTCATTCATTTTATTGACAGTTAGATTAGATTAGCTAGGACTTTGATTATTTGGAAGACGTTGTTGATTCGGTTAATGTACACTGTGCAGGGCAACTCTACCACTCTTTCATCCACCTAAGCTTAATCAAAGCCATCTACTCCATCTCCTAGCTAGGTTCCTCATCTCACATCTGTCCTCTTGCCCATGTAACCCTACCTTTTTGTGCAATCATTGTTTCAGCCTTTTTTGAGCCAGTTTAGCCATCTACACCTTCTCACCACACCATCCACCAGTCCCTGGGCCACTTCAGACCCCTATCCTACCTCCATATCCATTCATGCATCTTCCCTCACTCACCCATCCTCCAAAATCCAATTTTTAAACATCCTGTAGAAATTTCTGAACATCCTGTAGAAATTCCTAAACATCCTGTAGAACCCCTGCAGACTTCCTGTAGAAGCTCACAAATGAGGTTTCTTGATAGCCAAAATTTGTGAAACTCTTTGGAAGGGTGTTAGGGACTCCTTAGACCCTCTCTGAACCTTCCTGACCTCTTCCAAGCATTTCTCCTCCTTGATCCACCCCTGCACAGTCAAAGAACAGTGAAAGCATAAGCATGATGAAACTGACGACTTAATCAAAAATACAAAAAGATGTTTTCTTCAGATAGAGGTAGTCTAGACACATGTATTTTACCTTCATAGAAGTAATCAGATCTCTTTCAGTATTTTTCATTCTCTGCTTTGCATCAGTAGGACTAGCTGGTAGAATTAGGGTTTACTAGGGTTTGCATTTCCTTTCCACTTTCAGTTTCTTTCTGCAAGTAGATTGGCCTCCTTTGAGTTAGCTTTCATCCATCAGTTAAAAAGCTTCTTCTAAGAGCTCATAGAAGTTGGCTTGAGCCCCTAGTGGACTTGTGCCATCTGACCAAGTGACAGCTGCGGCAAGAGCTAGTACTTGTGCATACAGCACCGTCGCTTCCAAGTTTGTTACGAACTACTGGGTTGATAAAATTAAAGAAGGAGTCTCAGGAGTTGCAGCATTATCGCTGCAATACTGGGGCCCACCACCTGTAACACAAGGAAACAGGGATACATCCCACCTACTGCACATGGGAGGTGCGATGCACCCAGATTGCGAAGAAGACAGGGTGCAATGGTCCAGGGACGTGTCTTTCACTTGGTTTTTGGTCACAGTTTGCAGTTTAGTCCAGGGATTTAGGCCGAGCAAATGATAGTCAGTGACTACAAAGTATAAGGCTGATCTAATGAGGTTACTCAAGCTACCTCTAGGGCACTTAGGATGTTTGCAAGTCAATTTTTCAGTTCATAAACAAACCCAGAGATTGACTGAAGCAGAGTTGATCTACTTTGTACTTGCATAGCAAATGCAGTTCGAAGGCTAGCTGGCTTGACTTCAGGCTTCGTCTATGGTTTATGAATCAAGGAAATAGAGACAAGAAATCAAACTAATCGCTCCCCAGTGGAGTCACCATTTTGTTACTGGGAAATCTAGTGTCCATGTAGAGCTGCTAGTCCCACTAAGACGGGTAGCTATCTTAGAAACAAACAGATTAAAGTTACTTGTTTTTTCCTTTACGAGAGAGAGATGGGAAAGAAGCAGAGAGTACCAACTTTACTCTTCTACTTGGCTCCTTGCTTGTTTCCTTTCCCCTTTGGCAGAATCTTGCCACTGCTTCCTTACTTGTCCAGCTTCAAAGAGCACCTGTAGATTCATAGCAGCATAATACTATCATAGCATAGAGATATTTCACTGTAAACGATATAGGATCAGATATATATTGACCATACAAATGCATATATCAACACAATATTCAGAGATACACAAGAATATGGAGGAAAACTCAAATAGCTTTATTAGTAAAAGTAGTAGAAGAGAGGATTACAACCACTTGGTCTGACCCAGTGCCATCCTCCCAACTTGAAAGCCCTCTTCACCTCAGACAAGCAAGATCACCCAACAATGTCTTCAAAGAGAAACTAGCAACACCTCTTTGCAAATTACCAAATTCAAACCTTTGGATCTCTTGGATGAGGGATCCATTTATAGATATTTGCAGGGGGGTGAGTCAGCTTCTGGGATTTTGATTAGTGTCATCTCATCTCTCTGATACTTCTTAGTTCCACATGGATATTTCAGATCTCTTACTCATCCTTGGGCGAACTCAAAGAGGCAAGTGACAAATGATCAGTTTCTAGAAGATTCTTTGGGTTTCCACCTAGCAAACTGTTTTTGCCATTTGTCTGCTCTCGCTCATCACACCCTATAGAAGGGATTTCCAGTATGCATCTCACTTTTTGCATGCGGCAGGTGAGATGCATCACACCTTTAGCACTGGGCAGTCTGTACGGTCCTACTTTGACCAGTTCTGAATAGCTTTTCATGGAGAACTTCTGGGAGATGATGTAATCAACTGACCTTGCTCATTTAGGGTATGAAACAACACTTTTAGGGACTTAGAATCCCTTGGTTTATGGACATATGTGATTGGGGTTGCAGTGCCCAAATATGTCTATAACAGTCGTGTTTGTAGCTCACTCTTGAACATGACACTCTTTGCTTCATGGCGGGTTGGGACATCCTCCTTTGCATCATTGACCTTCCTGGGTTTGGGCTGTTACTTTTGCTATGTCACCATGACCACTAAACCTATGGATCCAAAAGCTGCTAGACTTCCAGTTCTGTCGAAGATATGTTCAAGAGTTATCCTTCTACAATTACACTTACCTATAATTCTCTATATCATCCAAAATCATTTTTCATCCGTTCGTCTCGCGTCGATGATGTGGGATTCATTATGGCCCTCCTTTGACATGGTCACTTTCCCTTGACTTCAACACATTATCCAAGAAGTTTACTGAGAGACTCCCTTCCAGTACCTTAAAGCTTGCATGCCCTAATGGCAAGTTCTTCACACTTGACGACAAGTTCACATCATTGGCTTTTGATCGAGTGATTTCACACGTGTTCAACTTCAGTTCCTGTATTCAGATTTTGTGAATTGTGCTGATAGTACCTTGAGGACCATTTTCATTATTGGTGGTTTCTCTCGTGCTTGTTAACAGTTTACATCATTGATTGGTAATCAAGCGACTTTCTAACATGTTCGAAGTCAACACATCTATTTGCATGCTAGGATTTGTACTTTGATCGGGTCGTGTTGGAGCACAAGACCCTAGACTCAGATCACAAAAAGTACAGGTTGTGAAGTGGTGTGACATGATTATGATGATATGCATGTCTCTTTAAGATGGCTAGCTGCGACCATACCATGAGTTATCATATGTGATCCTTCTCATTATTGGATGGTTGTGACCGTACCTTGGTTTCATTATGATCCTCTTTGATGGATGGTTGCACCCATACCTAGATCCATTTACATGATCATTCTCTGGATGGCTGCATCCATTCCACAATTCATGTATCATTTGACAGATATCTCAATTTATGTATATGTATCTGTATTCGCTTGCAAGTTTTCCGATGGTAGACTATTTCCTCGCACTAATTTATAAATCATTTCATCCCTTACTCCAGCTTGGCCTTCACGCTTTAGGGAGCATCTATTACACAAGATTTTTTCACTGTCCTTGTACTCAACATTCGTTGATCCTAGAGGACCTCTACAGTGAACCCCGCATGCTTTGCCTTCATGAAGAAACTCCCATTATGTCCCTCTTCAGGAGCAGATCATTTCCCTTTTGCACCATTTCCCCTGAAACTTTGTTTTGCCCAGTTTACAAGACCAATGCTAATGGAATTTGTCTCCCCCGTGCCGATGTACAGATATTAGCACTACTCCTTGCATTGACCGGAGCGACTGAGCAATGTTTCAATCACATCAGTCTTGTTATGGAAATTTTTTTAAATTAGAGTCGAAGCTTCCAGCTCTAGAAGCTCTGTAACAGAAGTCTGGTAAATGGTTTGGCCGAATGGGGTCGAGGATGACAGTTTGGGCTCCTTTCACCTATAATGATGGAACTACCTCAAGGGATAAGTCCTTCTCCCATGAGAAAAGGATCCATCTTCCATCCATATTTCCTATATAAACCTCCCTTCTTCCCAAGCACAAGCTAGTTTTTGGCTAAGTGTGAGTGTTATAGTTACAAAGTGTTGATGCTATTTTGGAGTAGACAAGAAAGCTATTACTAGTTGTAGCTATATAGTTGTGTGAGGGAGAAGTGTGTTTTGGTTTGGAGTGAAGTCTAAAGGGAAGAGCTTTAAAACTATTGTTGTTTGAAGCCATCGTGGAGTGCTAGCAGAAGTGTGTGGGAACCTGGTATTGTCAGAGGAAGCCTGCAACATCAAGACGAATGGTTGTAATCTCTCTTTGATATTAATATATGCAACTATCAATTGATTTCCTACATGTTTTGTAATATTACATATCCACGTATTAATGTTTCCTGACTTGTTAAGTAGGTTGAATTGTAATTTGTCTATTATTATGTTTGTGTGTTGTTGTTTTTTACTTGTTTCAGGAGATTGAAGAAGGAAGCGAGAGATTGCTGGAGTGAGCAAGCAAGGACATCATCAAGAAGGATAAGTGACCAAGAGGTAGGACCTCTTGATTGATTCTAACCTAAGGAAATCTTCCATAAAATGTATCTGTTGTGGCTAGACCCATTATCGGGCTAGAGGAATTCGTTCATGTCCGCACTTATAATATTACTTCACCACGTGGGGGTGAATTAGTATTTTTCACACTTCAAATTTTCAATTTCTTATTTTGATTTATATACGCTACTGTTGTTGTGGGGAAAAATGCCTATGCAGGATGATCCTATCCACCTAAGGTGTGATAGTGCCTTAGCAACAAACAGAAACAACTATTCTAGTATTCTTCCTTTATGAATTAAGAATGAAGAGAGATGGATGGACTAACTGGTGTCTTCCGTTTGTCCCTCGATCCGGTTTCTCTTCTCTTTGAGAGCTCCCAGCTACTTGCCTTCTCGCTCGCCCAGCTTCACCAAGTTCCTGCAAGATCACAAGAGGGGAAAACTACACAAAGACATAGATTCATATTCATAACTAGTTCAGGATTAGAAATAAACTAAACATACTAATGCAATCATACATCAAAGACACATCAGCATGTAGGAGAAACTCAAATAGCTTTATTGATGAAATAACAAGGTTCAGGAGGAGATAAAACCAAGAGAGTTCCAATCCAGCATCTACCTCCCAGCAAATGAAATCCTTTCTTCACCTCCCTTCAAAGCATAAAGCACCCAATGATCTCAATCTCAAACCAACAGCAATTCTTTGCAATAATAAAATTCCAGCCTCCTGGATCTCATGGAGGAGAGATCCATATATAGATGTTTGGAGAGGGGATGAGTCAGCTTGTGATCTGACTAGTGTCCTCTCTCTCTGTCAGTTCTTGCTTCCACTTGGAGACTAAGAGCCTCTTACTCATCACTTAGTCGAACTCAGTGAGGCAAGTGTCATGGAGGAAGATTCTGGAAGCTTCCATAGTCTTTACACCTTGCACAAGAGTCCTGCCATTTGTCATTTCCTGCTCAACGCACCCTAGTAGTGCATCAGGGTGCGTTGCAACGCACCTAGCTAGTGTACTGGGGTGCTTTGCAACGCAGGTGGCCAGTGGAGCCACTGAAATGATCCTGATTTGACTTGTTTTTGAGCAGTTTCTGGTGGAGAACTTCTGTGAATTATTGTGGTTTGTTGGCCTTGTTCCTCTAGGGGTAGGAACAACATGTTTAGGGACTTTGGATCCCTTGGATTATGGACATTTCATGCTTAGAGCTGTAAGGCACAAAAATGTCTATAATAGTTGCCCCCTAAAGTATGAGGCCGTTTATTGGGTGAAATGCTTTATTAGGAGGATCCGAAGTTCTTTCAATGCCGGGAGGAGACCTGTAATAAATACAATACAATACATTATTTTAATACTTTTTTCATGATCTAGCTAAGGTGGGCATTCCCATGCTCAGGTTTATAAATTCACTTTCATGTACATAGGACAGACAATCGTCTGATGATAGACTGATGATTCTGATAGAGCCATCATCCTTTTGGTAGGATGATTATCTGTGCTGCAAAGCTGTACATTTCCATGTCTTTATTTCCTGAATATATATCGCAGCCCAGATGGATGAAACTAGATCTGGGGTCTTCAATCTCGTCCGATCTTCACTCTAAGTACAAGTCGATGCATCTGAGAATTGCTTTGAAGTTGAACATGGAAAGACATCGCTTGATTACCAGTCAATGATGTAAACTGTTAACAAGCGCGAGAGGAATCACCGATAATGATGATGACCCTCAAGGTACTGTAGTACAATTCACGTGGTGTGAATAGAGGACTTGGCATCAAACACCACACAAAATCTTTCGGTCAAAGGTCATTGATGTATACCTGTCGCCGGAAGTGAGAAACTTTCCATTGAGGCATGCAAGCTTCAAAGTACTGAAGGGGGTGTTCCTAGATCAACTTCTTGGATAATGAGCTGAGGTCGACAAGAAGCGATTCGTCAAAGGAGGGCCTTGATGAATCCCACATCAATGACATGGAACAGAGCTAATGATTTTGATGGGGGTGAAAACGATCTGATGATATATGATTCAGGGTGGCAGTCATGAAAGAGTATAATGTATGGTAGTGGATGGGACACAGGTGACTTCTCTGAACGAATTCTCTTGAACATATGGCGACACTTATGTGATGGATTGGTAGCATTTACCCCAAGTATGGATGGTATGGCGAGACCATGGTGATGTGACCGTGAATGAAACAACCCAACCCGATTGTGGTACGGAGGAAAAGTGTCATGTTCAAGAGCGACTTGCTACCATCAAAGTTTCTTTGAGTTTCTCCCAATTTTCCCCAGTCATTGCTGACCAGTACCTCTTTATTTTTTTCAACCTTGAGGAGGATAACATATGCTTGTTCTATAATTTTCCCTTCGGGCAAACCCATCGCTATGTTTTAACGAGCCTAGCGATAGTGAAACTCGTTCTCGTCTAAAGACAAGTTTGTCGCTATTTAATGCATTTAACGAGTCTAGCGACAAAGACAACTCGGTACTTTTCATTTTTAGAGAGTCTGAAAAGGTACATAAAGTTAACTCCGAAAGTCCTTTTTCGTCATCTAATCCCTTAAGTCCGAAAAAGTATAAAACACTACACAAGGGATGAATTTTCGATATCTTTAACGAGCCGAATAAAACAAGCGCTCGATCTTTTTGTGCAATAATCCCTCAGGTCCAAAAAGATTAAAATCTAGAGGAGGGATAGCTCTTCCGGTCACTTTAATGAGCTGGAAGGCCAAAACTCAGCAATCTTTTCATATTTTACGAGTCAGATGAAAAGAGCTTAAAGAAGACTCGTCTTTTGAGGAACGAGTGATAAAATGGGTAGCAGCTGATTCCAGGGAAGGATCGGAATTTCCAAATCACGGCAGTGTCACAAGGATGGCTAGTGAAATCACTCTTCGCAGCTGTTCCTCAAAATCGGTAAACAATCATATGGAGGTGAATGATCAGCCAATAGAAAAGTGGAGGTGATGGGCAAACACGACCAAGGCTTTAATGGCTGATAATGCTACATTCACAGTGGTTATTTACTGGAATAGTTCATTTTTTAACGAGCTTAAACGCGGGTGGAAACATTTGCTCGATCTTATGTTTATTTTTTAACGAGCATGAACTATGTGCTAAAACTGCTCGGATCTTGCGTTTATTTTTTAACGAGCATGAACTGTGTGCTAAAACTGCTCGAATCTTGCATTTATTTTTTAACGAGCATGAACTGTGTGCTAAAACTGCTCGATTAACCCAGTCATATGATAAGAATGTCTCATTGAAAAAACTTGGCAATCTTTCGAGTGTTGCCTTACATCCTTTCTTTATGCAAGTTAGGAAACGACTAATCCTACGAGTTTAAAGGGTTAGCCTACAGGTTTAAAGGGAGGACCTAAAAATTTAAAAAATAAATAGTCGCCCTTTGCTTGCACTCCAAAAGGTTTGCATGCCCCCAGGTATAAAATATGATTTCAAGGTTACCTCTCAATTTGCAAACAAAACATTTGTTCTATCGGGAAAGGCCTACCTCTTCCAGGCTACCCAAAGATTGTTCTATTTACGACGTAAACAAAACACTTCTTTGGCGATGTCTACCAAGATAGACAAAGGTGAATGACCTTAGTGCCAAACACATAACTTTGACAAGAGAATCTTATTCTAGAATAACCCCTCTTCCTAGACGGACGGGGTACAGACTAGTCATATTCTCCCGCGGAAACCTACTCTATACCCAAAGTTTTCCTGCCGAAGCAGACCAGGACGCATGCCCCTTGGGTTCCAGTCATATCCTTCCGGATTACTCGCGCTCATCGGGAGGAGGGACCGTGGGTTGAGACATTTCTTGCGTGAAGAGACCATTTAGGGATGGTATGTGACTATTTGCGATGCGTGATCCGAGAAACGAAAGTTGGTCCACGAGCTTGACCATTCTTCCTTCATGCGGAAAACACATTACTCTAAAGAGTGAGGAGACGATGGCTTCCATGTAATAAATATAGTCTCGTCCAAGGAGTAGGTTGTAATCCAAGGGTCCTTGAACGACCATCACGTTCATTTGAACGGTCTTCCTTTTCAATGTTATGGGCACATTGGGAAGAATCCCTAAAGGTCGACTGGTTCCTTTATCAAAGCCTATCAGATTTCTCATCTCAAGCAAAAGTGATGGCGAACCAAGTGCTTTCCAAGCAGTAGAGGAAAGGATACTCACAGAAGCCCCTTCATCAATGATGGTACCAGCCATAACCATTCTATATATTTGGACGATAATTCTGAATGGTATGCTTGTTGGTAAATAGGGTCTGCCTAGTTGATTCCAGTGAAAGGATACAACTAGGCTACTTGGAGGTGGGACCGAGTAGACGGCCGGGTATGACTCTGACGAAGTTCCTTCCTGCGATAAAGGAATGGGCAAATTGCCCCCATATTCGTCGGAGTCTGTGTTGATGAAGAGAATTTGGACGGTGTCGTCTTTATTCTCTTCTGTGGTGGTATCATTCGAAGATATAACCTCTGAAGGCAAGACCGGGTCAACTGCCGCCTCGACCTTTTGACTTTCCTCAGGTATGGATTCAGACGGTTTATCCTCAATGATAGGTGCTTTAGCTGACCACCTGGGCGGGCTAGCCGGGTTCTCAACTGGTGAAGGACTTGGCAAGAGTTTTTGATATCCAGGAGGAAGTCGCACTAGTAAAACCGGGCGATCTTCCAAAACTCTTTTAGCCTCGTCTAAGAAGGGACAACAGTGGATGGCATGGTCGCCTTCACACAGTTTGCAGGGAAATCTAGCTTTCCCTCTCTGTCCTGTGGCTTCACTTTCACTAGTTGACGGTGAGCTATCAACATGGCTATCAGAGGTTGACGCCATCGGATTGTGCAAGCGGGGAGACCAGTCCCTTAGTATCCGAGGGATGCAAGGACAATCTTTGTGAAAGTGGTCTCCCTTGCATATGACACATGGCGATTTAGGCCTGGTCAGTGCAGTGTGTGGATTTTCGTTAGACGCCATTCGTTTGCCCGCAGTCGCCTTTGGCTCCTTCTTATTCTTCTCCTTCTTCTCCTTAGGAGCTTGGATTTTGGCTTTGCCAGCTCCATCAAGCGAAGATGAAGGAGGAGAGGAAGAATTAGAGGAAGTGGAAGGTTGGTGGGCAACCCTGGACTGGTCTAACTGTTGATTCGATTGTTCAGGAATAGTGCTGTTTTGAACAACATTGGTTGAGAAGAGCCAGACAGACAAGCCGATTGTCAGTCCTGGAAGCGACAATGTGGCCATATGGGGCGCTCCAACATCTCCCCAAGAGGAGAAGGGACTAGGATTTCCAGCAAGGGGAATTCCTTGGTTGGAGGGCTCCATTTTCTCAACTGAAAGATCAACGCGGGAATAAGGGTGATTTGTATTCCGTTTACAATAACTTTTAATGACGCTTTAGACACAACTTGTTTTTTCAATTTTAAAGAGTCGAGAAAAAACAAAAGATGACTCTAGTCTCCTTCGATGTTTTAACGAGCCCGAAGTGACAAATTCTCGGATGGACTTTTTCTGTTATAGAGTCTGAAAAAGGCCAAAAGGAACTGCTCTGGAGATCTAGGTAGAGGGTGTGCTAAACCAATCACAAAACTGCAGAATACGTTTTACGGTACGGCAGTCAGTCTTCCCGAATGTTGTGTTCGGTGCATTACGATCAGTAGGGCGGCTGACACGGCTCCCTAAGGATAAAGGTTTTAAGCCTATAGGGGTCCCCCAATATATACGCGACGGTACGTGGGAGCACAATCTGTACTGGCACTTTTGGTCCCTCAGGAGGAATCACCCAACCATCAGCGAGGCCAACAGATACCAGGTTTTACGACGCCGGAACACGTCTCTAGCCTAGACCTCTATGTTGTGCGTTAAGTTACAAAGCGTTATTAAGTTCATTCAGTTTATTTTATGTTGATCTTTCTTAGAAGTTTGCCTTTTGAGGTTCACCACGAGATGTAGATACAACTCCTAAATGCAATCTAAAAGATGATAAGCAAATCTTTATCTCTTTTTCAACAATGAAAATCCTAGCTACAAGGGGAAAAGAAAGACACCATCTTTTCTCAAAGAGCAAGCAGCACACTCTAAATGCACTTTTCCTAAATCAAGCATACAAACTATCAATATGCAAATGCACAATGCATGTGTTTGTTTTTCGCTTTCTTAATATTGATGCCTAAAAAGAAAGTTTTTGTACAACTTTGAATTTGCTTTTAAATGACAAATACAAACAAGTTTACTTTTTCGAAATCAAAAAGGGTAGAAGAGATTACAACACTTAACGATTTTCGAAATGGACACTTGTTTCGACACTTAAAAGAGACAAACTCAAACCAAAAGCAAAAGTAAATGTATAATCAACTGTCAATCAGCCAATGAACTCTCTCCTAAGATCAAAATCAACAGATCTCAATCAAGGGCTACAGTATGACTATTTCACTCTTGCAAAGGAAAACTGTAAATGATGCCACAAACACATAAAAACACTCACAGTCTTTTTGTACAAAGGAGGCAGAATTAAGGCAGAGAAAAGGGGTTATCAAACAGGTACCTATGCTGGTTACAGGCTGCAAAAATCAAAGATCAAAACAAGGCAAAACAGAGCAAAGAACCCCAGCTGCATAAGGCATAAGCTGATCAGCGCACCTGTATAACAGAGAAACTGAATTGTAGCGCAGGTAGCCCTCTCGGGAACTGCGTTGAAATGCAGAGTCTCTTCACAGAGCCTGCGCTAGAGCAGAAACGAGAGTCCTCTCCGGGTTCTGGGTCACGGTTTGCTGTGTAATCTACGGTTTCAGGCCAAATAAAAGCAACAAGAAAGGTACAATCAAAGGGATGATTTGAAGGAGGGCTAAGAGCTATCACAAAGGATCATCAAATCATTTGTGAGTCCATTGTTCAGATCATAGACAAATCCAGTGATTGGATCAAAGCAGCAGTTGTCTACTTTGCATCTGAAAATAGCAGATGCAGTTCGATTGCTACTCTTGAGTCTATGAAACAAACAATGATAGAAACACAAATAAAATGATTAAGCAGATGTACCCAGTGGAGTCGCCAATTTTTTGTGGGGAAAAATGCCAATGCAGGATGATCCTATCCACCTAAGGTGTGATAGTGCCTTAGCAACAAACAGAAATAGCTATTCTACTATTCTTCCTTTATGAATTAAGAATGAAGAGAGATGGATGGACTAACCGGTGTCTTCCGTTTGTCCCTCGATCTGGTTTCTCTTCTCTTTGAGAGCTCCCAGCTACTTTCCTTCTCGCTCGCCCAGCTTCACCAAGTTCCTGCAAGATCACAAGAGGGGAAAACTACACAAAAACATAGATTCATATTCATAACTAGTTCAGGATTAGAAATAAACTAAACATACTAATGCAATCATACATCAAAGACACATCAGCATGTAGGAGAAACTCAAATAGCTTTATTGATGAAATAACAAGGTTTAGGAGGAGATACAACCAAGAGAGTTCCAATCCAGCATCTACCTCCCAGCAAATGAAATCCTTTCTTCACCTCCCTTCAAAGCATAAAGCACCCAATGATCTCAATCTCAAACCAACAACAATTCTTTGCAATAACAAAATTCCAGCCTCCTGGATCTCATGGAGGAGAGATCCATATATAGATGTTTGGAGAGGGGATGAGTCAGCTTGTGATCTGACTAGTGTCCTCTCTCTCTGTCAGTTCTTGCTTCCACTTGGAGACTAAGAGCCTCTTACTCATCACTTAGTCGAACTCAGTGAGGCAAGTGTCATGGAGGAAGATTCTGGAAGCTTCCATAGTCTTTACACCTCGCACAAGAGTCCTGCCATTTGTCATTTCCCGCTCAACGCACCCTGGTAGTGCATCTGGGTGCGTTGCAGCGCACCTAGCTAGTGTACTGGGGTGCGTTGCAACGCAGGTGGCCGGTGGAGTCATTTCAAATTTCTTTTTAAGGCTGGACTTCACATGGTTTATAAGGTTGGGATCACTACCAGTAAGAATAAGATCATCAACATAAAGAACAAGGATGATAAGAGAGTTGCCCACTTTCTTGGTGTAGACAGTATTGTCAGAATGACACCTAGAAAAGCCAGATTCTAAAAGAAAGCTATCCATTTTGGCATACCAAGCCCGAGGAGCTTGCTTGAGGCCATAAAGGGATTTCTTAAGTCGAAAAACAAGGCTGGAGTCTGTTTGTATGAAGCCAATGGGTTGTTCCATATAGATTTCTTCTTGCAAGTCCCCATGCAAGAAGGCAGATTTAACATCCATCTGATGGACTTCCCATTTTAAAGAGGCAGCAAGGGAAAGAACAAGGCGGATAGAGTTCATTTTGGCAACAGGGGAGAAGGTTTCAATGTAGTCAATGCCTTCAACCTGTGAAAAGCCCTTAGCAACGAGACGAGCTTTATGTTTATCAACTTTCCCATCTGGTCCATACTTGGTTCTGTAAACCCATTTACATCTAACAAGTTTGCGTCCCTTGGGTAGAGGAACAAGATCCCATGTATCATTTGTCATTAATGAATCATATTCTTCATTCATAGCTACTTCCCAATGTGGATGGCCTGAAGCTTCTGCAAAAGTGTCAGGATCATGATTTACTGGAGCTTGAGCCAGTAAAGAAGAGGCTCTTTCAAACTGAGAACGTGTACGTCGCTGATCTGTAGGATCACCGGCAAGATCACCTGCTGCATCCCGAGTAGCACGGACCCATCTTGGAAGTTGAGGATCCTGAGAAGGTGTGGGAGGATTATCATCCTCGCTTTCATCATCTGAAGAAGAAATGTTTTCAAAAGTAGAAGAGATAGGAAGAGGTGGCACATCCGCCGGACTAGGCTCGCAGGCCAATTTATTTTCATCAAATTTTACATCTCTTCTAATGATAACATTTTTGGACTTAAATGGAATAAGTCTATAACCTTTTACATCTTCAGAATATCCAAAAAAAGTACATTTCTCACTCTTAGGTTCTAAAGCTTTATGCTTTTCATCTGGAATATGGGCCCATGCTTCACTTCCAAACACACGAAAGTGACTTACATCTGGTTTAATGGAACTCCAAGCTTCTTCTGGAGTGATATTCTCTAGAACCTTAGTAGGAGTGCGATTGATTATATAATTTGCACAATTAATTGCTTCGGCCCAAAAACTAAGACTGAGTCCTTTAGATTGCAGCATACAATTAGCCATTTCCTTTAAGGTGCGATTTTTCCTTTCAGCTACACCATTTTGTTGTGGAGTGTATGGAACAGTATGTTGCATTTGAATTCCATTTTCGGTGCAAAAGTTGATGAATGTGTTTTTAACATATTCTCCACCATTATCAGTTCTTAGCTTAAGAATTTGATGTCCAGATTGTTTTTCAACAAAGGCTTTGAAGGCCAAAAATGTGTTAAATACTTCGCTCTTGAGTTTTAAGAAGTATACCCAAGTGCGTCTGGAGAAATCGTCAATGAAACTTAAGAAGTACTTGCAGCCATAGAATGAAGCAACAGGAAGAGGACCACATAAATCACTGTGCACAAGCTGTAAAGGGGCTGAGGCATGCCAAGAGGCACGTTTGTCAAAACTGTCCCGATGATGTTTTCTGAGTACACATCCGGAACAAACACCATCTCTGCAAGATACCATAGGAAGACCTGTCACCATATTTTCTTTACATAGATGCTGAAGGGAGCGATAGTTTAAGTGACCAAATCGCTCATGCCAAAGTTTGCTCACTTCATCATTATGAGCAACAAATACTGAGGGAAGATTAGATGACCCAAAGTTGTGAAACTTATACAACCTTGTGGAATCATCAGCAAGACCAGTAGCTAGAATCTGTTTAGGATCTTTTAGATCCTTGATTACAACATCATGAGGTGAAAATTCAACAATTTTACCTTCACTTGAATGAGTTATCTGATAGACAGATAGAAGGTTGCAGGATAAGGTTGGAACACATAATACATCATTAAACTGACCATTGTCTAGATGAACAGTTCCAGTCCCTACAACATTAAGAGATCTATCATCACCAACATATATATTTTTGGTGTTACAATCATTTAAAGAATAAAACATGGCTTGGTTTTTGGCCATGTGATAAGAGGCTCCAGAATCAATGAGCCACTCATGAGAATGAGAAGAAGAAGAAGATACATTTAATGCATAACCAGACTGAGATGATTGACAACGACATGCAAAAAGTGCCATTCCGGAAGTTGAAGTTGAAGTAGGCTCCACATGGATGTTATGTTTCTTCATTGCGGCTTCCAAGGCTTCCATCTTCTTAAAGCATTTAGATTCTAAGTGGCCATCTCGATTACAAAAGTTACAATGTCTATCAGTCTTCTTCCATTTGTTTTTATTGGTATTATCATTTTGCTGAAATGATCTTTCATTTTGAGGCTGAGTTGGTTTAGGACCATTCTTTTGAGGATATGACTTCTTAGGATTCTTTGAATTTGGTTGCTGCTGGGCGGCTAACGCTTTCGTGGAAGAGTTTCCAAGATTAAGAAGACCAAGGTGTAAGAGTTTTTCTTGTTCTCTTATTAAGGAATCACAAAAGGAGTCAAAGTAAGGGGGCTTGTAGTCTTTTCCTTGACAAATGAAAGCTTCCCTTGTAGAATGGAAGGTGGAAACAAATACAGAGTAGGCTGGTCTCAATTTAGTAAGGATGGAATAAATAAGGTTACCATCTTCTTTCTTAACTTTAACACCTTCCAAGAGATATCTAAGGGTCTTGAATTTGGACAAGAAATCTTCAATGCAAGAAAATTTATTAGGATCCAAAGTAAGCAACTCATTTTCAAGTTGATGGGCTCTAATTTCATTTTTAATCCCAAAAACTTTAGCGAGTTTTTCTAATGCTTCATGAGGAGTTTCAAGTTCTGCAATGTGGAATCTAAGATCAGGAGAAATAGACATCCCTATCAAACCACGTGCTTGATCTTGTCTATTTTCCCATTTAGCAGCCTTGTCTTCATCTTTTGGTTTCGTCTCTTGGCCTGTGGCTATTCTGAAGAGACCTTTACTTCTGAGTAAATCTTCCATGTAGGCTACCCATTGGAAGTAGTTAGTGCTGTCAAGAATGACTTGGCATGGACTTTCCATTTTTTTTAAAAAACTGAAGCTAAAGATGCTGAAAGTAAGTGTTCCAATGGATAGATCTCGAAAAAATTGGCGGTTTTAAAAAAAATGGCTCTGAAAAAGGCTTCCGGATGAAGAAGTTATGGCTTTTTGAAAAAAAATTGTTGACGTTGCTGGCAAAGTGCGCGAATGTGCGGGAATGAAGACATCCGCCCCCACAAAATGGAGACTTGAACCCAAGACCTCTACTCTCTTAAAATAGCTTTGAACCAATTGATCTATACAAAAAATTTGAGAGAGAGAGAGAGAAGGGGGGGGGGGGGGCCTTCGTTTGCGTGCTTGCCTTGAGAAAGCTCTTTTTCCCTACAAAACACAAAATACAAAACCCAACACGAATATGCAAAGAAAAACGAACCTTGCGGCTCGAAGTTAGCTTTAGCCAAAAAACTAGAAATTTTAAAAAAAATCTCAAAGTTAGCTTTAGCCGAAAAAGTAAATATTTTTCTCAATGTTTCTGATTTTCCGAGATCACACTAGGGTGCAGGGAAAAGAGCATACGCATGAGAAAAATCCTTCCTTTCTGTTTCTGATTTGCCCAGATCACACAGAGTCGCAGGGCAAAGAGCATACGCAGAAATGAAAGGTATAGATCCAGTTAAAAAAAAAGGCTAAATAAACCGAAACCGAAATAAGCAGAGAGAAAATAACAGTAAACTGCAAAAAACACTGTATACCTCCCGATCTGAAAAATGACGCAGCTAGGGCTACCGGAAACCTTTTTGCATGAAACGAAAGGGGTTCCTCACTGGAACAGATGCTCCGAACGCAACAGAGCAGTCCTCTCGGCCCGAAAGCAGTCAGAAACAGCAGATCTAGGAAACGACAGCCGCATGCAGTTCTACCGGCTTCAGATTTGGATCACCAACGGACGCGGCCCTCAAATAGCTCTGATACCATGTAGGAATTTACAGGGTAAGTTCCGCAGAAAGAATACCAAAAGGACACCGCTCACAACTAGATCACAGATCAATACACCAGTATTTTTGACGTGGTTAAAACCCTCAAAGTGCAAGGAGGGAAACAGTCCACGGCCTGTCCCAACGTGGGTACTACAGTCAATTTATTAATCAAAGAATGAAAATTTACATAAGCTTCTCTCATGCACAGATTACCCGAACAATGACCCTCCATGCGCTTTAAATAGAACTCATGGACCAATCGGGTGTCAAGCCACGGATCAAGTGTCGGTAATACCGAGGAGAGAATGAACCGTCAGATCACTACATATCGTGACCGTCAGATTGTAAGTTACAATATGTACAACGGTAAAGAAACACACTTTACCTAACTCTATACCTAACTCTAAACTAGACCAAGTTGAACTTAACTATATCCTATGTGTCGGAATATCCTAACAGGAACAACATGTTTAGAGACTTTGGATCCCTTGGATTATGGACATTTCATGCTTAAAGATGTAAGGCACAAAAATGTCTATAACAACTATTATAAAGGTAACCCATGTATGTATGCAACTATTATTAAAGAAACTCACATATCTCCGAATAGCTTATCTAATTATTAACTTCAGCATCAATTCAAAATTAATCAGTGTATCATTACTTCATTTTCATCAATTAATCAGCACTTATGAATAGCTAAGAAGTATATAGAATATCAACACACAAAAATCATATGACCACCAAGATTTTAAGTGGAAACCCAATGTGGGAAAACCACCATTTTTGTCATATTTGCCTCCTTCTTTTATTAAAATAAACTTCTTACAATATTGTACCGGTATAGACTCTAACCAGCATGTAGGATCTGGATTATTGAACACTACAACCTTATGTAGTTTTCTAGCCCCTACTCAAAGGGAGCTACAACACCATTTCTAATGATTGATATCCTTAGCTCTTTGTGAATCACTTTTCAGAATTTTTTGAACTAGATCCATTCCCAACAATTCTGAAATCAAGTACTCAAATATTGAATCATCAAATATTCTAATGTAACCAATGCAACTTGATAAAAATAGATAAGAACAAATCATACCAATGCATAGCCACTCATCAATATACCAAGTCAAACATTGTTACCCATCACAAAAACCAACTATTGCCACTGCAAACCCTGATCAAGCATGCATCAGATTGTATATG
Source organism: Pinus tabuliformis (assembly GCA_031772625.1). Classification (NCBI taxonomy): domain Eukaryota; kingdom Viridiplantae; phylum Streptophyta; class Pinopsida; order Pinales; family Pinaceae; genus Pinus; species Pinus tabuliformis. The sequence continues at coordinate 1,520,973,009 of CM062819.1, read as the reverse complement.
ATGATATTCTTAATCATACTTGTGTATGTACATGCTTCTCCTAAATATTACTCATGTATAGATCTCAAAACACTGATACCTAAATTTGAACCACTGTCACACTAAATCAGTCACTGAATCACATGATGAACCCATCACATGTCACTGAACCAAATACATATCACAATACAATAATATCATCAACAATTCATTAGTTCAACCCAACCATTGCTATCAAAAACATATTATCATCAGGGATACATCATTTATAGATAGCAACAAACATAACATAACTGATCAAACATCATTAACAATTCATACTACAAAATCCTAGTAGATGTGCATGGCTCTTATAAATAACACGTGTATGTATGAAATTTCAATACTTGATACATGCGTACAAATTTTGTATTTTTTCGTAATATATATGTGAATCCCCTAAAGTAGATCCACATGTGTATGCGACCGCTCTGAAGGAAACCTATGTATAGATCTGTAATCATTAAATCATGCCTTCGTTTCAACCCCAAAACATACTTCACAACCCTTACTATCACATGTTCATACCAAAGTATCATTACCCTCAGATATCTATCATTGTTAGTCATAATCATAAAAGAGAAATCAAGCATGATCATTAGTCACTACAATGATTTGAACTCTTATCAAATGTAAATCATGTTCATGCTCCTTGGTGCACACCTATTTTAGATCAAATCATTTATCAATAACCCATAACTTGCACATATAACACTTTGATCTCCATCATCTTATATATCGTAGGCCTTAGCTAATAGCTTAATCCAATCCCCTATTAATGTTGATGGAATTATTTGATGGGATTAATATCCATTTTCATGCTCATTATTATGGGCCAATACCATGATAAATACCCATGGTATTGACAACACCATGGTGCGAAAACTATATACGAATTTTCTTCACCATACCCATGTATGTTTCCCTAAACTTCACCTTTGTCATTCCTCTATCTCTGAACTGATATTCCTTTGTCCATTCTCTCTGTGATATCTATACCAGCCTGTATAATCATCTTGCTACCATAATCTTGACATGTTTAACAAGTAGGTTTCCATCAAGTACAACACATTAGTGATAATTCCAACACCATATTCATAGGTGAACATGCCAAACTTCCAATTACATCAACAATCATTTAAATCAACTAGTCATTAATAAAAATACGCCATTGAGGCAAACCTCATCTTCTTTCCCTTAAAGCTAGTCTAATAGTTAGATGTATCAATCACCAAAATCCCAATTCGCCATCACATGGAATTCCTGTCAACTAATTAACAACCCACCAAGATGTCTTCACCTCTTTCTTCTTATGAAATTTGGTCTAGTTAACATAAAATTCATTCACATACTCCACCTATCCATCCACTAACAACCCTATCAATTGAGTCATCAACCATCGAAAGACATAAGATATTCACCTTTTCACTTGATTTGGGCTAGTTAATAAAGGATTGACTAATTAAACTCCACTTATTTATGAAAATTATAGGTTTTGTTAACCAAACACTAAGAGCCTTATATAACAAACTCACCAAGTGAAATCTCCATCAGGACATCCAAATCTAGAAAGATATAAAGTTTTGGATACCTTGACTCTCAGTCTCCACACCACCTTCATTGCACAACACCACATCAACCACCAGGACCTCTTCCTAGTGCTCTGAGCCATATTGGAATTGCAAATCATCATTGTTTGTCTTGAATACTACGTCAACAACAATGCATAGGTTTCCACTTTTTGAAGCTATGTCAACATCCTTTCCACATGGAATCTATTGATCCTCCACATGGGCACCCTATAGGCAATTGAATCTAGGTTTTTTATTAATGTCCTTTACAAAAATTCCCATATTCTAGGACTTCAACCATTGAGAAAATATGGTTACCAAAACCTGAAAACTTGATGGGTTCCAAATTCCCCTTTTTTATGCTTTCAAGATCCCTCTAATGCTTAACAAAACATAAATGTATATGAGATTTCATTTCCTATAAACTCATATGACATTCTAACTTGTAGATCTATCCAGATCTATAAAATCTCCCAAAGGGCCATTTTCAAGAATTTAGATGTCCAAACTTTTGGATTCCACATTCTTTCTACCATGTAGACACCATGTCATCTTTTTCATACAATCATGCCATGTTCACATCACAAATTAGAATGTCATGTCAACCTGCCACATTCACCAACCCCGTCCTATTTCCTTGTCATGTTCCATATCCGATGTCATGTTGTCTTACCTACCAACATTTTGATATTCATTTTTCTATGAAAATTCATTTTCAAAAGTTCTATATCCCCAAAATTTCAAATCCATATTTTGTTAAGAAACGTAAAAACCTAATGGATATGGCATCTACATGATTCCATATCTGTCAGATATCTAATTTCTAATAGTCAACAAGAATTAGGGGAACTTTGAGGTCTAAAATGGGCCTCCTAAAGAAAATAATAAAAGATTGGTTAAAATAATAAAATAAGAGCTACAAATTTGTAGAAGAGAAGAAAGAAAACTACTTTTTTACTTCTATTTTTTAGGTTATATTCTTATAGATATAGTCAAATCTAATGTTTAGGAAACCATTAGATGCTGAATTAAATTCAACATCCAATGAGTACCCACTCTACAAAATTTTGAGTGGACACGCATCCAAAAAGGTTCAAATATAAGAAAACATATGTTTCTTTCAAGGTTTCCATGTCGATGACGTGACAATCTCCTCCCATATGTCTCCATCGTGCAATGACACATTCATAGCTAAACACATCGTCCTTCTCATCCCATTGGTGGTCATATATGCTAAGTTATAACTAGGAAAATTAACTCACACACGGAACTCTCCACTAAGAAATTTGGTTTTCAAACAAATTTAAAACACATGATTTTCCAATGTTTTGAATCCTTGAACTCCAAGTCTGCATATCAACGTCACTACAGGGACCCATATTATTCATGATGACATATTCCAATACTTTTGAGCCATGTTGAAATTCCACATCATCATCCATTATCCTTAACACCACATCAACAATGATGAATGGGACACCACTTTAGCAAAGCCATGTTAGTAGCCATTCCAAATGGAATCCATTAATCCTCCACACATAATTAAAATAGCATATAGACTATATTTTTTCAATTAATCCCCTTTATAAAAATTCTCATATTTCTATCTTCCACCCTTGATAAAATTCATTTACATTAACGTCAACACTTGACTAGTTCCAAATTCTTGTCTTCAACCCTTAATAAATCCTACTAGTTCTTAACAAAAAATCCATATATCTACATTTTCATTTATTCTAGACTCATTTGGGACTCTAACTTTTGAATGTGTTATATACCTAGGGGGGATAATATGGGGTACCAAGGGTGGTACCCAAGGTAATAATGTAATAATGGGATGGACCATAGTAATAAATAAGGTGGATAACCCATGTCATGTAAGGGACCACAAGTAGTTAATAATAATGTAATGGGCCCATGGTATTAGTTGATGGTATGAGGGAACCATGGTAATGATGCATGGTATTGTATGTATGAGGCCTATATAAAGGCTAGAGACTCCACATGGAGAGATATGAAGATGAAGAGAAGGAATATTGTATGAACAGGCATATGGCTTGTGGAGTGTTCTCCTTCCTTAAGGAGTGAATGTATGGTGTTGCCCTACCTTAAGGGTTTGATCAATAAAGTATCATTTCATATTATTTCTGGGTTTATCTGTATTGTCTTATATTTTGTTATCAGATCTATATTATTTCCGGGTTAGATCTACAACAATTGGTATCAGAGCTACAACGATTGGTATCAGAGCTACAACAGAATGAATGTATATTTGGAAAAACTACAAAAGGGCCATTTGCAAGAACTCTAGATTTCCAAACTTTTAGATTCCACATCCTTTTCTCCATGTAGAAACCACATCAACTTCTTCAAATAATCATGTGCAATCAACATTCCACATAAACATGCCACATCATCCTGCCACATATACCATGTTGGCCTAAAGGTCATGATGGGCCTCATTAATAGGTATATAATAAGGCTCATTTGGCCATACTTCAGCACATAACTACCTCTTTTCTCACATTTGATAGAATCTTTTTTACTATAATGTGTTTATTTGTAAGACTAAAGGATGTTTATCATATCTTATAGCCTAACATGATTAATGTGTACAAAAAGAGTGAATTTATTATGTAGAGATACATTGGACGAAATTGGAGAAGGTGTAGGAGGCTTGTCCCCTACATTTACTCACCTTCAACTCGACTTGCTCCCTATATTTAATCTCCCACAGTTCAAGGATCTACTAACAATTGATGAACTCAAGGATTGCGAGAATCTCAGGGGGCTAGATCCACTATTTTAGGGATTTTGGAGGGAAGTAACCCTCTTTCAAAGGAGACTGCCCCTCAGTCATTCTTGTGTAAACAATGAATCCTAAGGGCTCAACAAGATTCAAAATTTTGGAGAAGATAGAGACTACTAAGAGCTAGGAGCTCGAACTTGTCATTTTAATTCCTTTCTCATGTACTTGAGCACTATATTATGTTAATGAGAAATATTATGTTATCCTTAATCTGATTTTTTCTTAGAGGGATGAGTCCCCTTGGTTTAGGGCCTAATCCAGAGGCTCTAGTCTCTCTCATGTGTAGTTTATTCATGCATTTTCTTTCCTAGCAGTACATTCTTTCCTTCTTGACAAGATTTGTTTATGAAAAATTTCCTGTGTAGGTATGTCAATCATGAGTGTCTTGTGGGAAGTGTGCTTAGTGACATTGTGTTGGGAAGCCAAAAATATATAGTTACTTTCTTTTGTTGTTTTTAGATATTGGATTAGTCTTCCTTTTGCATCTCTGTTTCCTGCAAATTAGTGATTGTTTATAAATTTTATTTAAGCATAGGAAGCATAGTATCATGTGGATGCGGTAGTGGGCTCTAGTATTGCAGCAATAATGCTGCAACTCATGGGACTCCCTTCTTTACTTTTATCAACCCGATAGTTCGTAACAAACTTGGAAGCGACGGTGTTGTATGCACAAGTACTAGCTCTTGCCATAGGCTGTCACTTGATCAACTGGCACAAGTCCGCTAGGAGCTTAAGCCAACTTCTATGAGCTCTCAGAAGAAGCTTTTAATTGTGATGGGTGGAAACTAACTCAACCAGAGGCTAATATACTTGCAGAAAGAAGTTGAAAGCTAGAAAGGAATGCAAACCCTAGCAAACCCTAGTTGTACCAACTAACCCTACTGGTGCAAGTAAAAGGACGAAAGCTACAGAAATGGATGCCATTGACTTATAGAAAGGTAAAATGCATGTGACTAAGCTAATTCTGAAGAGAAACATGAACAAAACATCTTTTCGCATTTTTGAGTAATTTGTCAGAATTATTTTGCATGTGCTTTAACTGTTTTTGGTTGTGCAGAGGTTGACTGGCGAAAGGAAATGGAGTAGGTGCGTGTAGGAGGTTGGGAAGGTTAGAAGAGGGCCTAAGGGGTCCCTAGCACCCTTCCATAGAGTTTCATAGTGCTCAGATCTCAAAAAACCACTTTCGTGAGCTTCTACAGGAAGTCTGCAGGGGTTCTACAGGATGTTCTGTGACTTCTACAGGATGTTCCAAAAGGAAGTTTTGAAGGGCTGATGGTGGAAAAAGGGTGAAGAAGTGGGTATGGAGGTGAGATAAATGTGTGAGGAGGTCTAGGACTTGGCAAAAAAAGCGGGTGAGTGATAAGGATGGCTGGATTTTTTCAAGGAGGGGTGGAGCAATGTTGCACAAAAAATATGGAAATTAGGTCAAAGTGAGGGAACGTAGAAAATGTGAGGCAAGAATCAAATTTGGAGGACAGAGTAGGTGGTATTGATGGAGTAAGGGTAGGCAAAGAGGTATCACAGGTGCTCTTCAAGTTATTTTCCAAACTATTCAAATAAAGACTCGGAAAACCAAAGACCTAGCTACTTTAACCTAATCTGACCTGAATATCAGCAAAGAAAATGAGCAGAAGTTTATTGCAACCAAATCATGTGAAATAGCTATGAAAAATAAGTAATCATGAACCTGAACATGTAACCACAACTGGTATCAACTTCTGCAAATGAGAATTTAACACTAACAATTGCATGATGAAGCAAAGACAGTGTTTTTGGTGGCAACAAGGACACCTCGGTCTCAGCTCATGGTCCCACAGAGGAAGAGGTGATATCAGGGGTGCTTGATGGCCTTTTTCTAAAGATCTTCTTTGTTATTAACCTATCAAATCAATCTGAATATGAAAAGCTTTTTTAATCATCAACAATGACCTATGTAACCAAGCAAAATTGTAATCTACTTAACAGAAATTATTTGATAAAGACATTCAAAACATATAACAGTACACGAAGGAAGCCTTGGAACTTGGGTTGGGCCCAACCCCAAGAGCTGTAGGCTCCTAAGAAAAAGCTTAGAACTGGTGCCAAATGAAACTTCTTTCCATTATTCAAAAATAACCATGTCGCAAAGAAAGTTGTACAACAGAAGCTACAAAGTGAGCTGAAAAACTAACAGCACTATAGTGCGAAATACAACTACTCAAAAAGTAACCTATGAAGGATGGAAGCCTTCCTATTTATGCATTACGAGGGTTTCCAACATCCTGTTATATACCTAGGGGGGATAATATGGGGTACCAAGGGTGGTACCCAAGGTAATAATGTAATAATGGGATGGGCCATAGTAATAAATAAGGTGGTTAACCCATGTTATGTAAGGGACCACAAGTAGTTAATAATAATGTAATGGGCCCATGGTATTAGTTGATGGTATGAGGGAACCATGGTAATGATGCATGGTATTGTATGTATGAGGCCTATATAAAGGCTAAAGACTCCAAATGGAGAAATATGAAGATTAAGTGAAGTATTATTGTATGAACATGCATATGGCTTGTGGAGTGCTCTCCTTCCTTAAGGAGTGAATGTATGGTGTTGCCCTACCATAAGGGTTTTGATAATAAAGAATCATTTCATATTGTTTCTGGGTTTATTTCCATTATCATATATTTCTCAGTTAGATCTACAACAAGTGGTATCAGAGCTACAACAATTGGTATCAGAGCTACAACAATTGGTATCAGAGCACTTCCTTGGGCAAACCGTGGAGATTTTTTTTTTTAATTTTTTGCAGGGATTTTTGGGTGGCGAAATTTCAGATCATATCTATACGTTTTGATGCTAGATCTGCAGAATCTAATCGCAGATCTGTATTTCTTGTGAAAAAATACCCAAATTCAAAAAAAAAATCAGTTGAATTGGAGTCCGGATGAAGGAGATATCGCTGTTTTAAAAATCAGTGGGGTTGCAGACAATTTTCAGGGCAGCGAGTTTGCGGCGCAGATCTAGACGTCCTGGTGCAAGATCTACAAAATCTAATTGTAGATCTGAATTTTTGAGAAAACTTACCCAATTTCAAAAAAAAAATCAGTCGAATCGGAGTCCGGATGAGGGAGATATCGCTGATTTAAAATCAGCTCTTTTTGCAGAAATTTTGGTGACGACGGGAGAGTAGCAGCATAGATCTGAAATTTCAAGTGCCTGGATCAGGATTTCTATCACATGGGCAGATGCAGAATGGTTGTTCCATTTCCAAAAACAGGTTATAATAGAGATTCTGAGCAATATTGACGAAACTGTGACAATTTCAAATTTTCGCCAAAATTTTGTGATGGCGGCCCTAGATCCGTATTGGAGGGGCTTGTATATATTTGATGGCTCTCATCCAGTTAAATGGCTAGAACGAATGGAGGAATATTTCAAATTGGAATACATCTATGATTATGAGAGACAGTTGAGCAGGGGAAAAATGTATTTGGACCTTGAAAGATGCAAATGGTGGCACGAGCATCAACGTTCCAATGGAAGGTTTTTGACTTGGGATGCCTTCAAAAAAGCTCTTATAGAGCGCTTTGGCCGTAAATCTAATCTTGTGGATAAGCTCACACAGACAGACACACAGCCTAGAAAAGATTTTATTTTTACAGAAAAGAAGGAAACTATGAAACCTAAAGGGTTATTTCCTACTGTTATATCCTTATTGCAGATTCATGGATTGATTCAGAAAGAGAAGATCATTGTTTCTATCAAATCCTAGTTGTCAACATAATTTTATCAGTGTTAATTTGGAAAAAAAATTGCAAGTCCCAGTAAAACAAATTGAACATACACAGGTTGATGAAAAGGATGTTCAAATCTATAAGGATTTGAAGCTTTCTGTGGATAAGTATGTGTTTCATGGTGATTTTTATGCTTCAAATATGAATAACATGGATGTTGTTTTGGGATACCCTTGGATGGAATTAGTGGGTACTACCAATATTAATGTGCAGAAGAAATTCCTGAAGCTCTGGTATAAAAAGAAGAAAATTACATTACAGGATATTTCCATTAAGAAGCAGGTAGAGTCCAAGGAGGCTGTAGCAGAAGATGTTCAAGGGACTGACACGTCAGATGATGAGCCTTTGATGATCAACAATCAAACACAAACAGAGTCTACAGAAGAAAAGGTTACAGGTGATGATACATCAGAAGAGGGCTCAGTGGTTGAAGTCATATTGAAAAAGAAAACACCACAACAGGCACCACAGCAGGGTGAAGTCAAGCAAAAGCCATCGTGGGTTAAAACTTCAACATATCATCACCCACATCACCCCGCAAGACAACCATCATGGAAGCCAAGTAGTCACATGATGGACAGAAAGGAGAGACGATCCACCCACTACACATCAACACAGAAGAGCTGCCACGGTCAACTTCCATCTCAAGCGAGCGAGGCACCAACGAGATCGAGGGTTCATCTTTCTCTTGGATGGCTAGATGCACGTGCATGGTACCAGTGGACTACTCTTTTGAGTAGATCTTATTATTTGTGTTCTTCCCATGTTTCGAGGACGAAACATGCTTAGGGGGGTGGAATGTTATATACCTAGGGGGGATAATATGGGGTACCAAGGGTGGTACCCAAGGTAATAATGTAATAATGGGATGGGCCATAGTAATAAATAAGGTGGTTAACCCATGTCATGTAAGGGACCACAAGTAGTTAATAATAATGTAATGGGCCCATGGTATTAGTTGATGGTATGAGGGAACCATGGTAATGATGCATGGTATTGTATGTATGAGGCCTATATAAAGGCTAGAGACTCCACATGGAGAGATATGAAGATGAAGTGAAGTATTATTGTATGAACAGGCATATGGCTTGTGGAGTGCTCTCCTTCCTTAAGGAGTGAATATATGGTGTTGCCCTACCATAAGGGTTTTGATAATAAAGAATCATTTCATATTGTTTCTGGGTTTATTTCCATTATCATATATTTCTCGGTTAGATCTACAACACATCCCTCCTTAACTCAAGGGGCTCGGTTGCTTGAATTGCCAGTGATCAGTCACTTTACACAAAACTGTTCGGCTGCCTTTGGGAATCCTTTTCGGTGGCCTACTGAGCTTCCTAGCTGAGGGTGGAGAATTCGAGGAAGGGGCCATTTAATGCAGGAGACGCCCTTCCTACAAATCCTCACCCTTGTTCCTTCATGCTTGGCTATCATCTGGATCATAAATGCTTGGCCTCGGTCCAAAATTTGTCCAAAAATTTGCAATAACCACGTGTTAGCCTTCTTGGTCAAGTGAATATTCTCATTCGTTCAACTAACATAAATATAGTCAAAAAACATGCATAAACTATGAAAATTGGTGGATTGATTAAGAACAATAGGCAAAATGAGCTCAATAAGTTACCCATTTTTGGGGCTCATCATCACCCCCCTGCTAAATGGGTTGCTCATCCTCTGAGCAACTAATCTAGCTCATCATCCTTGATAGCTTTGACTGCCTCTCTCACGTCCCAAGCCTCCAAGGTGATGTGTTCTTCCCGATCATGAAATCCTACTTTTATTTCCACTTCCTCCCACTGCCTGTTTTCCTCCTTCCTTAACTCCTTCCAGCAATCCAAAAAGCATGGGAGGACTGAACTTTAGGCCGATCCAATTAGCCTGCAGATTTTGCATTGACTGTTTATAGAGGGGTACCCTTGCCAAGGCCTCCCTCATCCTGGTTGGAGAGTGGTATTTTCTTATCTTCAAACTGTGGAGTAGTTTGTTCCACCTCCTTGTGAAAGCATGAAGGCAGTTATCCCCCAATCGTCTCTCCATGTCCTCAAAGTGGGCAATAGCTTGAGCCTGTCATTCAATGTAATCTGGTAAATCCTGAGGGTTGTTGGCCAAGTGCTGGTGGGTGCTTATCAATGCTGAGGGATCCTTCGGCTTTGCTCTGATCATTAGTGGTTCACTGAGTTCCCTGTTCATAATATCGTGGACCTCTGCTGTCCTTTTTTCCTCATGATTCAACCAAGAGGCCATGGCCATAAGTTGCACATCTCTTACCACAGTGATGGGGTCCCACGAATTCATATTTTGAAGGGCCAAGTTGTTCAAATAAAACTCTGATAATTTAGCCTTTTCCTCTGATGAGCTACTGTCACATAAAGCCATGAATTGATGATAGTTTTGAAATGGAGTAGTGCCCCTTTGGGCCAAGGTGTTAATCTGGAACTGCAACCATTGATATTTAAGGTACAAAGCGTATGACTTGGTAGGCTACCTACCCTGTACGGCCTCTATTGCCCAACTGGTCATGCAGGCCAGCTGGGATTCCTTCTCATGTACCTGTTGCCTTAGAGACTGTATCTCTTCTACTGCCTACAACTCCTTCTCCTATAGCTTTTTTTTTAGTGCGTCGATCTCAGCCTGCAACCCATCCTTTCTTTTTTGTTCATCCAAGGTTTCTTTGTCTGTTGGAGGCTTTTCCCGTTGTTGTTGTTCTCCTAGAATGGAGGGCTTGTCTTCCTTATGGATTCCTTGTAGTTGTAGCCGCTGTTTCAGTAGATCGTTCTCTTCTTGTAGTTTGGCCCTCTGAATGCTTTCCACATGCTTCACCATGGCCAATTCTTTCCTTGACTCCCTGAGTTGTTCTTCTAGGGGGGCTATGTCTGCCACACCCTTAGACTTGGCAATTCTCATCCAAGTATGAGTCCTAATTCTTTCTTCCTCCAGTGCAAAGAATAGTGGCACCAAAAATTTCTAGGGAATTATTTTCCCAGCTTCTAATAGGTTATAGTATGTGCCCAAACTGGGCTAAGGGCTTGGTTCCAATATTTCCTCTGTCCTTTCTTCTTCCTGTGGTTGTTTGGCCGCCTTTTCATCCAATTTCTCAGTCTCTTTTAGCTTAGCTCGAGTTTCTTGTAGAGCTTTCTCATTTTCCTGTAGAACTGTCTTTGAGTCCATTGTTTCCAGTCTTTCTCTCCAAGTGGAAGTTTTTGGGCTTCCTCACTCAGAGGTGATGGAAATCTTTGAAGGAGACCCTTCCTTTGGTTTAGGTGTTGTGTCCTCAATGATAATTGGCTCCTTTGACTGCGGCTGGGGTCTGCCTACTTTGATCCGTGTGCTTCTTCTTGCTCTAAAGTACATGGAGGTTTTCCTCTTTCGCTTCCCTTTTTGTTTTGGAGGTGTTTTCAAGGCGGCCAGCACAGTTGCTGCCTCTCTTGCCAATATTTACGGTGATTTTCCTCTTTGCTGTTCTGTTTCCATGCTTCCTGTAGAAGCCTCTGTGTCAACTGTTTCTGCCTGTATTGCGGCCATTTTAGGATCTGTCTTTGCCTTTTGTTTTGGTGTGACTGTTCTAGCTATGCCAGCCTTTACTTGGGATGTTTCTTCCTTATCTTCTCTCCTCTACAGTCTCTTTTCCCTTGGTGTTTGTTCTGTTGTTCCTTGCTCTGTTTTAGGCTTAGCAATTTGTCCCTTTCCCTCTTTCTCTTTTTGTCCTGCTTGTGCTTGTTTGTCCTGTGTTTCTTTACCACTGGTTTTCTCTCCTGCTTTAGTGTGTTCCCCTTCTTCACTGTTGGATGAGGTGAGCTCCTCGGCCATAATTCTAATATCGTCATCTTTGGTCATGTTTTGGAAAATTTCCCAAGAGAGGGGGACAGTGTAGGTGTGGAGGGCATCTTCCACTAAAATTTTGATGAGCCCATGATGGGCTAACTGATCCGATGTCCCTTCTTTCAATTTTGTGCCACATTCACTTAATGACTGCAGAAGAAAATAGGGGATGCTCAACTTCTCTTCTGGTGGTAAATTCATTCCATGTCTTAGTTCATTTAGCAACTTGAAATGATAGCCGTAGACAATGTTGAACCTCCCTTCACAGGTGATGTATTTCATGATTTGGAAACTGACTTCGCTCCAAAGAGGAGGTAAGCTGGTTCTCCGAACCCCATTTTTGTCTTCTACAGGATGTTCTTCAGGCAGGAAGAATGCTTTCTTGGCTAGCTGGCCCAATGACCTTTCTTCTTTGCTCCAAGGGATCCCTAATGGGAGACTAGTAACACAACTGATGAGCTCAGGGGTAACTTCTAGGGTCAGACCCCTAAAATTCACTGTGGCCTATGTCTTTGATTCAAGTTTTAGGGAAATTAAGAATTCCTCCGTTATCTCATCATCATGACCCTGAATTTTGTCACAAAAGGACATCCAATTGGCGCGGGTGAAGAGCTCTACCACCTCTAGATGCTCACGCAGCTTGTTGGGATCTGAAGGTTCTTTCCTGATAAACCCCCTTGGCATGGTGAGAGTGCCCTGTTTTATGCTTTGATTAGAAAAAGGAACTGTTGTTTATGGATTTATTCCCTGAACTTTGAGAAGGGATTTCAAATATCAATTAGCACCAATTCCCTAGCTTTAAGGTTGTTGCTGCCCAGAACTCGGCTGTCCATTTATGAAGGAAGAAATTGGGTTTCCACAGATAGAGTACAGAGCCCAATGTTTTATTCCCAGCATACATACAAACATGCAAATTCAAATTCTTCATACAGAGGCTAGCCCTCAAAGTTGTGTATCTTTCCTAAAGGATAATTTTCTTTTTTAACAGGAACTGTGGAGGAGAATTTTGATGCAAAAATGACTGAGAAATATCGTGCAACACACAGGAAAACTGCTATTTGCAACTCACAGGCAGATTTTTCTCGGACTCCCCAATTTGAGACAGTTCAATTCACCACCTTTTCGAAACATACCATGCATGGAAGACTGTTTTCGAGCCTACCTCTCTCGGAACTCCAAATTCGACGAAGAAAAGTCCAGGCTTCTCTGCTCCGGAAAGCTGTGTCGTACTTCCCGTAGAGCTGCTTCCTATAGAACTCTTGTCAGCTTCTACAGGATGTCATTACGCCTCTGAAAAAGCCTGGTACGCGGGAGATTTTTTTGAACAGGTCAAAAAACTCGGTGGAGGATTACAGGTTAACAGATTTTGGATGCAGAGAATGTGTACTTTGGCCGAGGGCATTGCAAGTGCAAATGAACAACGGGTGGTGAAAGTCTTCAACCGAGTATCTTTTAACTGCAGTGTAATTCGTGGCCAGGGAATGAGGTGGCTGGATTGAACCGTTGATCCAACGTCACAACCATCATTTTTCTGTGTGTCTCTGACCGCCATCACCTCCCCTCTGCCATTAACCGCTGCCACCACTGCCAGTCCCGACGATTTTCCCCAACTGGACACTCTACACATGTCGGCTGCACATCTCGGTGGCAAATTTGAACGTAACTAAGCTTGTTTGGATCCCACAAAGCTATGTAACTGGCTGAGGATGGCCAGTGGACTGGCCACTAATCTTGTTCAATCTGAACCATTTTCACAGTCATGCAGTTTTTGAAATATAGTTTATGCAATTAACGAATGAGTTTAGACACTTACCTGCGTGGTCGTGGACGCATTAGGCAGACTTGGCGTCTTGGAACCACTACTTCGCTTGCTGCTGCCTCATGCACGGGTGTTAGAACCCATTCCTTCAGTTGTTGATGCTGTATGCAAGGGTTTTGGAACTCGATCCTTCGGTTATCAACACTGCATGCACAGGTTCTGTTGGGTTTCGACTGCCGAGGATGTTTTCACGTCCAAGAGGAGCCTTTTGCATGTTCCCTCTATTGATCTCAGTTATCCCTGCCTCCAAAGTATGTCTTCCAGAGGGATCAGTTGCTACAGGATTCCTGTAGGATGTCCTGTAGCCGCTTCTCATCTTGGGATGCAGGCTAAATGAGCATGGCTATATTGCGGACGAGGGATTCGTTGATGAAGAGTCTAGATGGAGTTTGGACAGGTAGGGTGAGCGAGACTTTGTTACTTGACTTGTCACTAAAAATTCTTGCTGTCAATCTGAGGAAAATAGGGTTTCTTGTATGACTGTGCAGGAACACATAACCAGGTGGGTGACGGAGCTGTAAAGAGATGGAACAGGGTGCCATATGGTGATGGGTGGAAACAGGGGTGGCTGTAGGCCTAACAAACAGATTCCAACCTTCAGATTCCCCTCCAAGATCGATTTTGGCTTGCCCGAAGGTTCTATAGGATGTTTCCTGTAGAAGACATAAACTACCTGTAGAATAGGTAGAACTTCCTGTAGAAGGTGAAATCTGCCCCCGAATGTGATCAAATCCTAGGAGAGGCGAGTGGTCATGGAGGAAGTGTCTATGAGGGTGCCCTGTAGCTTGGTGTGGACCCTTGTCCTTGTTTTGCGTGACCTTCCTAACCTGCAACATATTCCCTGCAACCTGCAATTATTCCACAGAGATTAGGCCTGTTTTTTTTTTTTTTTTTTTTTTAGAGAGAGAAAGCTGGGGTGCCTCCATGAGGTTTTCACCCTCACTGTCTGCCCTGGGCGCCTCTATGAAGTTTTCACCTAGGGATATTTTTATTTCACTTCTCTGTTTTTTTTTTTTTTTGATGCTCAAGGTGTGGGTGGAGTAGAGACAGGGCCCTGCTCACCTACCAGCACTGATTTGTCCAAAGTTTCAATAAACTCCTGCCTCGAAAGGGGTTTCCTATAGATTTTCAATTGATGCCCATTGACGAGCATGGGGACAACTTCTTCATCAATGGTCCTGATAAGGATTGAACCATTGTCGTTTCATTTCTCCACTGTATATGGTCCTAACCACCTTGTCCTCAGTTTCCCCTTGAAATCCTTGTATCTTGAGTCATACAGTAGTGCCAATCTCTTGGCTAGAATTTCTTTTCATTAAGGTGTCGGTCATGCCATATCTTCCTTTGGAGTTGAACTACTTCTGAGTGGAGGAGGGCCTGCATTCTTTGTTCATCTAATCCATTCAGCTGCAATAATCTTTCCCATTGTGCATGGCTGAGATCTAGGTCTAGCGGAGCTACCATCCTCAATGTGTTGTAATCGAATTCTATGGATAGCAGAGCCTTCTTCTAGTAGACCAGCTCATAAGGTGTGAAACCTGTTGTAGTTTTCCAAGTGGTGTTGTAGGCCCAAGTGGCCTCAACCAAGCGAGCTGCCCAATCCTTCCTGCTACTGCTCACCACTTTAGTCAAAATCTCTTCCAATGATCTATTAGTAACTTCCACCTACCCATTAGCTTGCGAGGGTGGAAGTTCTGTGCTTGATCTTGTGATGAGCGAGCAGGTCTTCAATCAGGTTAGAGGTGAACTAACTTCCTTGATCGGTGACTAGCTCTCTTGGGTAGCCAAATTTGTAGAAGATATTTTCCCTTAAAAACTCATCCACTTTTCCTTTTGTTGCTGCCTTGATTGCCTTGGTTTCTGCCCACTTTGTTAGATATTCTGTGCACACAATGATGTAAGACCTTTGCTTTGAAGGAGGGTTGATAGGACCCACAAAATCCATGCCCCACTTCTCAAATGGCTTGAAGGTCACTTGAGGTTGGAGGGGCATTTCATCCCTTCGAGTCGGTTTCTCAATCCTTTGACATCGGTCAAATTGGCTGATGTATCTTCTCACATCTTGATGAAGAGTGGGCCAATAGTAGCCTGCCTGTAGAATTTTGAAGGCAGTCCTTTTCGCTGCAAAGTGACCTCCACAGGGCCCATCGTGACAGGTCAGGAGGATGTTGAAAACTTCCTCCTCCCTAACACAATGCCTCAAGATCTGATCTGGGCCAAGTTTAAACAGGTTGCCCCCGATCCAAGTGAATGAGGCACTTTTCCTCACAAATTTTCTCTTCTCTCTTGAGGATAGGTGTGGAGGGAACTGTGCTGAGACCAAGTAATTTGCTATGTCAGCAAACCATGGAGAGAGTACTAAAATATCAAACAGGTTTTCATCTGGCATCTAGTCATCCACTGTCCCTTCTTCACTTGCAGGAAAATCCAATCTAGACAGAAAGTCAGCAACAACATTTTCCTTACCTGGCTTGTCCACAATGGTCAAATCAAATTGCTGCAACAAGAGTAACAATCTAATGATATGAGCATTTACATTAGGCTTATTCATTAAATATCTAATTGCAGCATGATCAGTGTGTACGAATGTTTGATAACCAGTGATGTAGTGTCTGAACTTGTTTAGGGAATGGAGTACAGCCAGGAACTCCTTTTTGGTTACAATATAGTTCATCTCTGCCTTGGACAAGTTTTTGCTGAAAAAGTATATGGCATATGGTAGTTTCTCCTCAACTTGTCCTAAGACTACCCCTATGGCTCCGTTCGAGGCATCGGTGTGGATGTGGAAAGGTAGGGCCCAGTTTGGACCTCTCAAGATCGGGGTGGACACCAACTTATCTTTCAACTCATCAAGAGCCCCCTGACAGTCGTTAGTCCATTTAAACTCAACATCTTTCCCTAAGAGGCCAAATAATGGTGAGGCTAGCTTACTGAAATCTTTAATGAATCTTCTATAATATCTTGCTAAGCCTAGAAAACCCTGAACATCCCTTACCTTTTGAGGAGGTGGAACCTTTTGGATGATAGCAATTTTGTTAGGATCCACCTGTAATCCTTGCTGAGAAATGGTATGACCTAACACGGTCCCTTCAGTCATCAAGAGTTCACATTTTTTAGGACTGAGGGACAGGTTCATCTCAATACACTTGGTTAAAACTTTTCCCAGGTTAGACAATGCTTCTTGGAAGTTAGACCCATAAGGAGTAAAATCATCCATATAGATTTCCACCGAATCGTGAACCAGCTCAGCAAATATGCTCAATACTACTCTATGGAAAGTGGTAGGAGCATTGCATATCCCAAAGGGAAGGACCCAATAGGCAAAGGTTCCCCAAGAACAAGTGAAGGTGGTCTTATCTTGGTCTTCCGGGCTGATTTGGATTTGATTATACCCGGTGAACCCATCTAAGAAAGAAAATAACTTCTTCCCTACCATCCCATCTAGCACTTGATCTATGAACGGAAAAGGGAAATGATCCTTCTTGGTGGCTCTATTAAGTTCTCGATAATCTACAAAGGTTCTCCACTTCCCATTTTTCTTGGGTACAAGCACCAGAGGAGAAACCCATTCGTTGTCCGAGATGGGTTAGATGAATCCTACATCCAACAAATTTTGCAATTCTTCTTTAACGATGTCCTTAAGGGCTAGATTCATTCTCCTCTGAGGCTGCCTAACTAGTTTATAATCCTCTTTAATGTAAATGTGACGGGTACAGACTGAAGGGTGGACTCCTTTCATCTCCTTATAGCTCCAAGTGAAGGCATCCAAATGGTGGTTCAATAAGCTACAGAGCTCCTTCTCCTGAGAGGAAGATAGGGATGAGCTGATCTTTAAGGTTCTTTTAGGGCCAAATTCCACATTTTTAACTCTGGGTGAGGTCGGATCGGCCACACAGAGGTCCACTGAAGCACTGGCTTGGGTACCTTCCACTAACTCCTCTAACGATAGTGCACTGGGAGGTGGCTTTTGAATCAAATTCTCGATCAAGTCATCCTTGATCAGAGGACCTCCCCTGGCGGCTTGTATTGTGCACAATGGTGCCAAGTAGACTTCACCCTCATCTTCCCCCTCCAACCAGAGTGGTAAGTCATGTTCTAACAGAGGTTGGGCAGGAGGGTATAGGACTAGCTGTTTGGACATAGGCCCATCTTGATGGTAATGCTTCCAGCTCCACAACTGATGTAAGCATCTGCAGTAGCTATCCAAGGCCTTCCCAAAATGAGGGGGTATCCAGTGAGTTTTTCCTTTAGTTGAAGGATCAAGAAGTCCACAGGCTACTCCCAAGAATGAACAGAGACCAAGACATCCTCCACAATCCCTTTGGGAGTCACAGTGGAGTGGTCTGCCAACTACAGTATTGTTGAGGTCTTTCTTAAGGAACTCTGAAGGTTAAGTTTAAGCATAGTGTCCCTGATCATCACATTAATGGTAGCCCCTAGATCAATCAAGGTGTGGGGGATTATGGTGCCATTGATGTGGACATCAACTATAGGACTCCCAGGGTCCAAATATTTTGGACAGATTACTTGTCCCAACATCAGATCGGACAGTTGTCGTATGACATTGATAGTTGGGGCATCTCTCTTGCGCCTACCTGGGTGCCTGAAACACTTCTCCCTAATCAATTTGTTGTAGATTGGTACATCTTTTATGGCCTCGAGAAGTGGGACTTTCACACACAACTGTTTAAGTTCTCCCAGAAGTCTCCTCTAGGTTTGGTTGTGTGACTACTGTTAGTCTCTCAGGAAAGGGTGGAGTGGCTTTGGGTTCACTTTCTTATTTCTCTTCCTCCTCCTCCGGGGAGGAGGCTGACGATCTGGAACGACCTTTCTAGATCGTAGGTTGATCTCCTAAATCTCCATAGCATAGGTAGGGCATGTTGTCTCTCCAATGTATACCGGCTGAGCCTGTCTATTGTTGGGGTTCAGGTTCGGTTGAGCAGGAATTTGGGGTTGCCTTGGAGGAGCAGGAGGTAATGGTTGTGGTTGAGTAGGCGGTGGAGACAAAATAGCGAGAGGAGAGTTGTATTTGGGGCCTCCACCCTGGTTGAGGTGCATTCCACTGAGGTTGTGGCTAGACATGAGAGTGAAACGAATGAGCAGTAGGTTGAGTATGGTATTGAGATGGATAAGACCAAGGAGGAGGTGTGGACCAGGAAGGATGAGTAGGGGGCCCCAAAGAAGGCATGTGAGCAGATTGGTTGGGGTTGTAATAAGTTTGGGATGTTCCTTGCATCCCTACTGGTAAGGTCTGGACCCATGCGGCCTCCTTTGGTTAAGGAAGTAGAGTGGCTTAGTGGCCCCTTCAGCCCCTTGGTACATGGCTTTAAGTCCAGGTAAGGTTGGGCACTGGTTCATGGGGTGGTCTTCCTCACAAATGAAACATACCTCCACTGAGTGCAATGGACACTCATTCTTAGGATTCTTCCTTGTACATCTAGGACGAAAAATGGCCAAAGCCCTCTCAACTTCCTCTTTCTTCTGTTGGATTCGGAAGGTATCCAGTTGCATGGAAGTGGTTTGTCTCATCTCACTTTTGAGGTCTTCCATCTAATTAGCAAACTCATGCTTAGAGAAGGTGGTACCAGTTGAGAGTGGATTCCCCCTTCCTTGTTTCCGGGCTACCCTAGAGTGGTTTCTAAACATAGTATTTATGTCCTCATAAGGTAGTTGGTAGATGTCTCCTCCAACTAGCAGATGGAGGGTATCTACAAGATCTTCGGGGACTCCTCAGAGCAAAACCAGCTTCAGATATTCAGGGTCAAGCGTGCACCTGTCTCGTTTATAACTAAGTTGGAACCTCTCCTCGTAGTCTTCTAAAGACTCATCACTTCCCATGGTCATCCAAAAAATCTCTCCCTTTGTTTCCTTTGACCTACAATAGTCCCGGTATTTGTTGTTGAAGGCTTGCTACATCTAAGCCCAAGTTGTGATACTATTTCCAGGTAGCCCCATGAACCAGCGTAGTGCTGCATCCTTGAGGGTAGAGGGAAAGAGTTTCAACTTTTTCTCGTCTTCTGCATAGTCATAAGTTCGACAAAGGACAACAAACTCAAACAGGAATGTATCAGGGTCTTCAATGGTCAATCC
Organism: Pinus tabuliformis; assembly: GCA_031772625.1. Lineage (NCBI taxonomy): Eukaryota > Viridiplantae > Streptophyta > Pinopsida > Pinales > Pinaceae > Pinus > Pinus tabuliformis. The sequence continues at coordinate 1,520,953,107 of CM062819.1, read as the reverse complement.
ATGGAAATGAGGTAACACTGAGGGAATATTGTTTTTCATCTTCATGTCCCCATTGGTCTCTTGGATGGGAAAGGCACCTTCTATTCTCTCCTCATCTTCTCTATCATTTTTGTTTTCAGCCATGGTCTCAAAAGGAATGTTTTCTTGCTCTTCTTCTATTATAGGATCTTTGTATATCTCAGGAGATTCACCTATAGGTTCTTCTGGATCACTGCCACCAAAGAAGAGAGAAGGGTGACTCAGTGATGTGGTGGGGGTGTTGGGTAGGAATTTTCCGGTATTGTCTCTGTTCCTATGAGGCATGAAATGAAATATTTTTGTTTGCTTTTGTGTTTTTTTTTTTCTGCTTGTACCTACAAAACTGAAATAGATTGAATTGCAACTAGCTACAATCTATCTTGCTGAAATGAAAACGCAGAATTGAAATGAAAGTAGGAAAGGACTAATCTATTTTGCTGAAATGAAATTGTAGGAAGGAAATGCTAGGCTACGCTTGCAGAATTGAAATTGCGGAATAGAAATGCTATTCTATGCTTGCAGAATTGAAATTGCAGAATTGAAATGCTAATCTATGAAAGCAGGAAAGGTCTAATCTACTTTTGTAGAAATGAAATCGTAGAATGGAAATGAAATAAACTACTTAGCAAAAGGTTGTAGTAGAAAATAGAAGAAAAGCAGCAATCACAAATACTCTGACGCTTCCCTGGCAATGGCGCCAAAAAGAATGGTGGGCTCCAGTATTGTAGCAATAATGTTGCAACTCTTGGGACTCCCTTCTTTACTTTTATCAACCCAGTAGTTCGTAACAAACTTGGAAGCGACGGTGTTGTATGCACAAGTACTAGCTCTTGTCGCAGGCTATCACTTGATCAGCTGGCACAAGTATACTAGGAGCTTAAGCCAATTTCTATGAGCTCTCAGAAGAATCTTTTAACTGTGATGGACAAAAACTAACTCAACCAGAGGCTAATATACTTTCAGAAAGAAGTTGAAAGCTAGAAAGGAACACAAACCCTAGCAAACCCTAGTTGTACCGACTAACCCTATTGGTGCAAGTAAAAGGATGAAAGCTACAGAAATGGATGCCATTGACTTCTAGAAAGGTAAAATGCATGTGACTAAGCTACTTTTGAAGAGAAATATGAAGAAAACATCTTTTTGCATTATTGAGTAATTTGTCAGAATTATTTTGCATGTGCTTTAACTGTTTTTTACTGTGCAGAGGTTGACTGGCGAAAGGAAATGGAGTAGGCGCTTGCAGGATGTTGGGAACGTTAGAAGAGGGCCTAAGGGGTACCTAGCACCCTTTCAAAGAGTTTCATAGTGCTCGGATCTCAAGAAACTGCTTTCATGAGCTTCTACAAGAAGTCTGAAGGGGTTCTACAGGATGTTCTGTGGCTTCTACAGGATGTTCCGAAAGGGAGTTATGAAGGGCTGATGGTGGAAAAAAGGTGAAGAATTGGGTATGGAGGTGAGATAGGGTGTGAGGAGGTCTAGGACTTGGCGAACGAAGCGGGTGAGTGATAAGGATGGCTAGATTTGTTCAAGGAGGGGTGGAGCAATGTTGCACAAAAATATGGAAATTAGGTCAAAGTGAGGGAACGTAGCAAATGTGAGGCGAGAATCAAAGTTGGAGGATGGAGTAGGGGTAGGCAAAGAGGTATCACAGGTGCTCTACAAGTTATTTTCCAAACTATTCAAACAAAGATTCGGAAAACCAAAGACTTAGCTATTTTAACCTAATATGACCTGAATATCAACAAATAAAATGAAAATAATTTTATTGCAACCAAATCATGTGAAATAGAGATGCAAACTAAGCAATCGTGAACTTGAACATGTAACCACAACTGGTATCAACTTCTGCAAATGAGAATTTAACACTAACAATTGCATGATGAAGCAAAGACAATGTTTTTGGTGGCAGCAAGGACACCTTGGTCTCAGCTCATGGTACCACAGAGGGAGAGGTGAGATCAGGGGTGCTTGATGGACTTTTTCTGAAGATCTTCTCTGTTATTAACCTATCAAATCAATCTGAACATGAAAATCCTTTTAATCATCAACAATGACCTAGGTAACCAAGCAAAACTTAATCTACTTAACATAAATTATTTGATAAAGACATTCAAAACATATAACAATACACGAAGGAAGCCTTGGCACTTGGGTTGGGCCCAACCCAAGAGCTATAGAATCCTAAGAAACAGCTTAGAACTGGTGCCAAATGAAACTGCTTTCCATTATTCAAAAATAACCATGTAACAAAGAAAGTTGTACAACAAAGGCTACAAAGTGAGCTGAAAAACTAACAGCACTATAGTGCAAAATAAAACTGGTCAAAAGGTAACCTACGAAGGCTAGAAGCCTTCATATTTATGCACTACGAGGGTATCCAACAACCATCCTTAACTCGAGGGGCTTGGCTGCTTGAACTGCTAGTGATCAGTCACTTTACACAAAACTACTTGGTTGCCTTTGGGAATCCTTTTCGGTGGCCTGCTGAACTCCGAGCTGAGGGTGGAGACTTCGAGGAAGGGGCCATTTAGTGTAGGAGACACCCTTCCTATGAATCCTCACCCTTGTTCCTTCATGCTTGGCTATCATCTGGCTCATAAATGCTTGGCCTCGGTCAAAATTTATCCAAAAATCTGCAATAACCACGTGTTAGCCTTCTTGGTCAAGTGACTATTCTCATTCGTTCAACTAACATAAATATACTCAAAAAACATGCATAAACTATGAAAAATGGTGGATTGATGAAGAAGAATAGGCAAAATGACCCCAATAAGTTACCCATTTTAGGGGCTCATCATGCGGATCCTAAGAAGATTACAAGATAGGTTTCCCTTCAATGCAATATTTATATCTCAAATAAAATTCATCTCATCCTTTCCTTGTTATTTCAACTTTTTTGTAATTTGCATTATTAACATGCTCTAGATGATTGGCAAGATTGAGTAATTATCTATGGTGTGTAGGTACTACTGTTGATTTGCAAGGTTAAAATTTTCATTTACACTCCTTATCCTACCACCATATCCATTCTTTCTACCTCAAAAACTCCCTCAAAATATTGTGCACCAAAAGTGCATTTCTAGATTATTGAAGGCCACCTTGTGCATTAGTCCTTGTGAAAGATGGGTTCCTAAAGGATACTCAGCTTGGAAAGGGCTTCATACAACCTTCATTTACCCTCCACTACCCTTTCCTGCCTCCAAACCACCTTTTTCACCCTCAAAATTCTCATGAACTCAATCTTTTAGAAAAAAAGAGAAATATTGTAGGAAGCATGTAGCATCATGTAACACCTTGTAGAAGCCCTCCAAACTTGACTAGACTTTACCTTAATCTTGATTTTTTCCTCATAGCCCTTAATAATGTCTCTTAGGCTTTGAAATCATGATTGAGGGATACCAAATACCACTTAGGACTTGCCTTTCCAGCACTGCAATTCATCTATGCAATCAGGGTTAGTGAACAAGTTCATGAATTGAATGACCATAATGATTATTTTATGAAGCACTTAATGAACTATATTACTAGGATATAATCTCTCTTGAATGTAGTGGTTGAAGGTTGATATCATTCTCTTTACCTTATTCAAGTTATATTATATTATATTTTTTTATTTTTGCCTCTTAAGCTAGGGCTTCCATTTTGAACATTGTTACTTCTTATGCATAGACTGGGTTTCCCTTTGATGCAACATTTACATTCTCCAAGTAAATTAATGTTTACGTTCTACAAGTAGATTAATTTTCACATTTTTCAAATAGAATAGAATTTACATTCAAGCAAGTAGGTTAACCTTTACATTTCTACAAAGTAGAATAACATTTCCATTCCCACAAGTAGATTCGAAAATCCTTTTATGCAATCTCTTTTCCTTGCAAATTTAGATTTAGTTGATAGAGTGTTATTTACATACCTTAGCTTTTTCCATTTCCTCAGAGTAACTTGCATATAGATTAACCTACTATGCATACAACATTTGCACCTCTTAAGTTTGTACGAACACCGGGTTGATAATTAAAGCTGGTAGCCTTGGGAGTTGGAACACTCTTGTTTCAATACTAGGGCTCATCAGGTCACACTAAGAGGGGGATGGTGAATCAGTGTGAAATCCATTTTACTATTTCAGAATATTTCATAATAAAATGACCATATAGATATGAAGCATAAGCATTATATGATCAATTATAACAATGCATCATCATATTAGTAACATGTCAAGTAGCCATCAACAAATAAATAAGCCATCACATCACAAAGAGACAATTTTTTACATGGAAACCCAAATAGGAAAGAACACCAATCTTCTTATTCTTTATATTCAATTATTTCACATAGATTTGTAGGCTATAACCTACTAGATGCAACTGTCCCTAAGATATGGAAGCTACTACTTGCGATAGGCTAGAACCTAATCGAGGCACCAAAATTGAAAGATGCAAGAAAATGCTCATTATAGGCTATAATCTAATTGAGGCTCCAACCTAATTTAAGGCTCCAACTTGCTCTGGTATCCAACCTCAATGGAGCCATTGACCTCCTTCTTCAACTTACTTGTGGACTTCTATTTCATCTCATTTTCAAATTGGATCCACTTCCATCATACACCACAAAATCATAAATAATATTGCAATTTGTAATTTCTATTGTTAAAGTATCATCATCTCAGCCTACACATACTTTCACTACTATCACTACCATTGCCACAATCACTATCACTAAAAATTTCAAGTGCTTTCACTTCCACACATACTGTCACAAAAACAAACAAAGATTGTTGCCCATGATTTTCTTTCACTAGTTCATCAATTTGGTCACTCAAACTCCTTTTCAAAACTTGCTTCATCATGTATCCAAAAGAACTGCAGCCTTCTCATAGTCTCTAAAAATAAAAACAAGAGATTTTTCCCATAAAATAAGTGTCCAAAGTGCATCACATACCTCTACTTAAATTTGTCTATAATCCATGATCACCCATCTTCTTCTAGAATTAAATTTGGACAAACTTTTGACCCTAGAAACTCGTGAAATGAAAAAAAAAGCCATATAATGAATTAAATGTTCTACAAATTCTTACTTTCCAAGCATGCTTCTACAAAATGGACATGCCTGGAACTTGTGCTACAAAATTTTCATTTACAACTTGCTATATATTCAATAAAATGGTATTATGGTGGAATAAAAAAATAAAATGACCTTTACCCACTAAGGAGTAGTCAAACCTGTAAACATGGATAGACAACCCACATGCACTACCAATTTTCTTATTGGATTTTCCTTGTAAGATTATATTTATGAAATCCTTTTGTCCTATTAGACTTGAATTGAACATGGTGAAGGCTATACTTTACGTATACAATTATGACATGTCTAAATACTCTCTGCTCCTTGTGACACGACCATTCAATTCTTAGTCCAATGTACTGATGGCCCACTTCCACATCATTCTATCTATTGATTTAGCCACCACATTGCAACCATGTGTCCTGGTCCACAAGTTATCCAGGGCATCAACGTGTCAATCCACGACCCTATCGAAGTTTAGAAACATAATGGGTACAACACATGGGTTGCCACGTAGACAACTCAAACCACATATGCTATGAAACAATCTATTGCTTGGCTCATGCAACTACTGTTGTAATGTTTATTATGAAAGCCAATGGAGCCAACTGCATCGACATGTTATATGGCCCACCAATAGAGGACTAGCTTTGAGTATCTAACCATCCATCATATATAGATGTCAGGAGTATTGGTTCCAAATAATAAAACTTCGTATCTGAAACACTCTAGTAGAAATTCCAGCAATCCAAACATCATTGATTATCAGTCATAAAATCTTTTCTATGCATATGAAATTCTAGTTTGCTTTCGGATCTCCACTTATGTGGCCAATCCACATGTCCATAACAACCACAGAATAATGACCCAATGAACTAAGAAACCATACATTATTGTTTTCTATTTTCAACATAACCCTAATTTGTTCATAACCATGCCTCTGCTTTCGAAGTTAGCACTTTGGCTTCAAGTTGGACTGAAGACTTCATATATCTTTTCATTGCTACATAACATAAACCTACTGCATAACCAAAATATATCTCTTTTTTCTCCAACGAGACTTCATCTTGTGAACTATGTTTTAATGAATCTCCAAAATAATTCCTTTGTAATCAGGCAATCTTATCTATCCTTGAGTGATGAATGAATTATACTAATAGAGTAGTCTTGGGGGAGCGGATGAGCTGACCATAGAACCATCTTTTTAAATCCGGAGCCAACCCTAAAGAAATGGAATTTAACTTCAAATGACCATGCCATATGACCATTCGACATTCACACCTTAATTCTTAGCCAAATGTAACCACGTAAGCATGCCTATATGCCTGGGACCCAGGGGTCATTGATCATCCTCTTGGTGATGTCATCATGTTGTCATCAATCAACATGCAAACACATGAGGGGTTCCACATGGCATCCATTTTTAGTTTTTTTTTCTCTAATCCAAGATCACCATTTGTCCTTGCCATGTGGAAGCCTTTGGTAGTGCCATGTCATCATGCTGAAACAATAACTAATGTGTCATGCTAACTTTACAAATATGAAATGTGTCCTTCATCAATAGGTCCATGTTTTTGTCAAACAAGATGCAATGATGTTTCCTCATCTAGTTGGTTCAATAAGACTGATAAAACTTCATGCATGTTTACCATATTCATCTATCCGTTGACTTGTTAGAGGTGTCATTGATTGGCTTAAGAGATGCATGCCATTTAATGAAATTAAATAGTGCATGACATTGTGCACATGAGGCCATTGATTCCTATGTTTAATGATGGATTTTCTATGAACATTTGCAATGGTTAACGAATTTGATTTTTGGGTTTTTGCCCTAAAATTTGGTCCCCTGTTTTAATATTGAAACTTCAATTGGCCATAAATCTTCACCCGGGAGGATTTTTTCTGAGCAAGATATACCATCGGAAAGATATCAACAAGACCTACACATCCATGATATTTGTAAGATATTTTGAGTATCGTAAATTTATAAAAAAACTAATAAAATTCAAACACTTTGTAAGAGATCAAAGTGTCATATTACTTCATAAAGAATCTTCAATGTCACTTCCTTGGTAATCGTATATGGTATTTTTGTTGTCTCATGCATCCCCTTTGACATCAATGCCATTTTTTTCATCAATGAAAATGCTAAATAAAACAATATACCCCTTTTTCATTGATGGAAACACCATCAGACATTGATGGCCATTTAATATCAAACAAATGAAAAAATATTCCTATACAAATGTAATGTTTACAATCTCTCCCTATTCAAATGCCTTCTTCTGTTAATGTTAATGTCTACATCAATGTCTCTAAATTTTCTCCCTTTGATATCAATGGCAAGGGGTCAGGGATATATTTTGAAAAATGCCATGATGATGATCCTGCATGAGTACGTATTCCATGATGATCCTAGGACCTAACTCAACCATGATTCCTTCTTGTTGATATATTATTATTGTGATAGAGTCTCCCATTGGGCCTTTCTTCCACTGCTTCCTCATTACTATTCTTGTACTCCCACTAAGGCAATGCTTTGACTATTTCTCGTGATTGTTCCTATAATGCCCCTGATATCATTCACTTTCCTTCATTTATAGGTACCTTTCATATGCGTGCTTTACTTTTACATCTAAGATATCATCATCAAATCATAGTCTACATGCTACCCTCATACAATAATTGGTTCTTCAAGTTTTATTTTAACAAATAATGATATTCAAGAATATTTCACCAAGGGATTAGATATGAGGAATCAGACCTAAGTGAGGTCCTCTTTGACCTCTTATCCATTTACCGACATTGATAGGATGTCCTTCTCTAGTGCACCATCTAGAGTTGAGTCTACAATATCATTCTAGATGAAATTCATTGTGACATATGTGGCATTCAACATTGGGTTTCAACGCTTGCGAAAATAGTTGTCATTTTTCTAATTTGGTTTATATGCTTCCATTTAGGCACCTGATCATATGCTCTGTACTTGACCACACCATAGGTACTATAATATTGTACTTTGAGTCCAAAATTTGTCCATGATAAACAATAGCAAAAGGACATATTTTCATACTTGGGCATAGAAGGAGATATCAAACTTCTAAAATTACTTCTCAGAGGGGCTTATTGTCCAACACTTGCTTGATTATTTCTGGTAGATGCTTTGTGATGAGCCATACTACCTGCTTCATTGTTACTTACCAATTTTTTATGAGGAACACTATTCATTTGATATTTTCCACCATTTTTTCCACTTTTTATTGTGGATTCTTTTTGATGAGCCATATTCATTGACTTCCTTGCATTATTTTCTACATGGGGTTCCTTCATTCTAGTTTCTTGTATTCTTTCCCTTTCTAGAATTTTCTTGAGATTCATTGAAGTGTAAATTCTTGGCCTAGTGCACTACCTGCTCTGGAAATTCAAAATAATGTTGTTGGATTCTATGAATATTTGATAAATATTATTTGGATTATTTGTAATTGATGAGATTGGGGAGCCATTGTTCTTGGATTCCTCATAATCTTGATAGCCAAGACTTGTCTTAATAGGCGGTGAGTTATGCATGATGAAAATATCATCTAGGGATTCTATCCCTTTGTTGAACTTTGAATTAAGCTACTCCAATTCTTATCTTAAGAGGATAACTTCATCCTATAATCTTTCACATACTAATTATTTCTCATTTAGTTGTTCAGATAGAAACTCCTTTACCATTTTTACTTCTTCTAGTTCAACTTTGAGAGCAACAATGGTGTCTTCATTTAGAATCTTGTATTTAAGCTACTACATCAATTAAATATCTTTCTTTATGAGGATCCTTATTTTTTTAATGTGATTTTAATTTCTCCATCATAATCAAGTTCCTCTTCAGGTTCTTCAGCCTCAACAATGAATACTATTTCACTTATTCTTCATTGGTTGCACTTTCATTGCATTCACTGTTACTTTGTTCCTTTGAGTAAAAAACCTTTTTGTTACTAGTTTTCTTCTTCTTTTGATACTTTGTTTTTAATCTTGACTCATCATCACTATCATTCATTTTGGCATAAGGAAATTTATATGCATAATGACCAATTCTTCCACATTTAAAACATTTTAAAGGAAGCTTACCTTTGAACTTGTCGACTCCTTTTTTCAACTTTTGAACAATCTTGGCTTATTCTTCATTGGAGTTAGAGTCTTCTTGATATTTTTTCTTCCTTTCTTCTTTTTCTTCCTTGAAAGTTTCTTCTTTGACTCCCAATTTGTCTTCCTTGATTCTTACCTCATATGCAGTGAAGGTCCCATGAAGATGATCCATGAACATCTTGTCTACTTATGATAGTTCTTCAAGTGTTGGTACATTGGAAATGAATCTTGATGAAAATGATCTTAAATCCTTTTGAAAAAACATATATATCCTTGACTTCTTCACTGAGACATACATTGGAGTTGACTTTATTGTATATTTAAATAAAATATGAAGTCATGTCCTCATCTTCTTCCATCTTTAAACATTCAAATTGGCCCCTAAGAGCTTGCAACATGACTTTTTTAACTTTCACATCCACTTAAGAATAAGTTTGGAGCTTTTCCAACACCTCATGAGTTGACCTGCATTGTATGACTTTGACAAATTATAAATCTACCAAGCCACTTAAGATAACATTCTTAGCTTGTGCATTACATTGTAAATTTCCTTCTCTATCACATCTCCTAGAATCACATTAGGAAATTTGTATTTGGTATTTAGAATTGCAGAATTTTTTTCTCCCAAAGAGATGAGATATGTCTCCATCCTTATCTTCAAAAATGTATAAATGGTTCCAGAAAACATAGGGGGATTCTCCACTTCTCTGGTCATGACTATTTTTCTTGATCTTCAACCTTCTAGTTCTTAATTTTTTTGAAGCTAACACACTTTGATACCACTTGTTGGCCCAAATATCAAAGTGACATGGGGGCACAAGTCAATGTGATATATATTTTATTATTTCACAAATTTTAATAATTAAATGACCATATAGCTATGAACCATAATAATTATATCATGAATTATAAAAATGCGTCATCGTATCAGTAACATGTCAAGAAGCCATCACATCACAAACAAACACAAGATTATAGGAGGAAATCGATATGGGAGAAAACCACCAATCTTCTTTGTCTTTATCTTCAATTGTTTTACATAGATTTTCATACTATAACCCACTAGAGAAAACTACAGCCAAGATATGCAAGCTACCACTTGTAGTAAGATACAACTTTTTGAAGCACCAACCTCAAAAGGTTCAAGTAACTTCTCATTGTAGGCTACAACCTGATTGAGGCTCCAACCTTAAGAATGAGTATGTTCCAACCTCAAGAATTCGTAGGCTCCAACTTTCTCTAGTCTCCAACCCAATTGAGGCTCCAACCTTAGTGGAGGCACCAACCCCTTTCTTTAACTTCCTTTTGGACCTCTATTTCATCTCATTTTCAAAATGGATCGACTACCATAATATACCACTATATCATAAGTAATATTTTAATATGTATTTTTTTTTTCATGTACCATCATCTCAACCTACACATATTTCCACTGTTGTCATTTTCATTGCTACAATCACTATCACTGCAACTTGCAGGTATTGTAACTACTAAAGATAATATCACCAAAACTTGCAACACTAACACCCATGATTTTCCCCAACCAGATCATCAATCCGATTGGTCAAACTCCTTTTCAATGTTTGTTTTCATCATGTATCCAAAAAAACTACAACCTACTCATAGACCCTGAAAAAAATTACAAGATATTCTCACCATAAAATAGTGTTGAAAGGGAAACACATAAATCTAGTTATGATCATCTCTAAGTCCTAATTGTCAAGCTTCTTCCATAATTAAATTTGGACAAACATTGACCCCAAAAACTCAGAAAACCCAAATAAAACCATATAATGAATTAAATACTCTACAAATTCTTACTCTTCTAGCATGCTTCTATAAAACAAACATCCTTAGTTCCTGTGCTATAAAATGCTCACTAGATATTTGACATAATGGTGTTGTGGTGGAATAAAAAAATTAAACTAACCTTTACCTGTTGATGAGGAGTTGAACCTGTAACCACGGAAAAACAACCCACATGCACTACCAATTATGCTATTGGATGTTCCTTATAAGATTATATTTATGTAATCCTTTTATCTTATTAGACTTAACATGAATAGGGTGAAGGCTAGACCTTACATGTTAGCTTATGACATGTTCGAAAATTGTCCACTCCTTTTCATGTTGCCATTAAATTTGCAGTCAAACATATCAATGGACCACTCCCACATCAACCTATCTATTGAGGTAGCCACCACACTGCACCCATGTGGCTTGGTCCACAAGTTAGTCAAGGAATCAAAGTGTTGATCACAACCCTCTTGACATTTAGTATCATAATGGGTACAACATATGGGTCCCTGTGTAGACAACTCAAACCACATATACTACAAACCAATCTAGATCTCAACTCAAGCAACTACAACTGCCATTTCTATTATGAAATATAATGGAGCTATCTCCATCGATGTGTTATATGACCCACCAGTACAAGACCAACTCAGAGTATCCAACCATTGGTCATGTACAAATTTCAGGAGTCTTGGTTCCAAGTAATAAAAATTTACCTTTGCAAATTTGTGGTAGAAAGACAAGTGGTCCAAAATTTAGTTGATCTTTGTCATCAAACCTCTACTAGACATACATTGTTAGACTCTACTTTTGAATCTCAACTTATGTGGCCAATCCAAATGTCAATGAAAACCATAGAACAATGACCCAATAAAATATGAAGCCATAAATTAATTCTTGTTATTTTCAACATAACCAAACTTTGTTTAGGCCCAAACCTCTCCTTTCAAAGCTATCACTTAGGCTTGAATACGAATTTGAGAATTCATATATTTTGTAATTGCTACATAACTAGAACCTACTCCAAAACAAAAAATCTATCCCTCCACTCCAATGATACTTCATACCATGAAATAAATTTTAATCAAAATCCAAAACAATTCCTTTGTAATTAGGCGAGCTTATCTATCCTTTAGTGATGAATGAGTCCCCATACTTATACTAACTGAGTGGTCCCAAGGGATTTGATGAGTTGACCATAGAACCAACTTTTTAACTCCAAATTCGACCCTAAGTGAATGTCATTTAACCTCAAATGACCACATCATATAACCATTCTACATTCACACCTTGATTCTTAACCCAATGTGACCACATGATCATACCCATATACCCAAGACCCAAGTGTCATTGGTCATCTGCTTGCTGATGTCATCATGATTGTTGGGCCGTTAGTATGCCATTATTATTATCACTTTTGAACACTTATTCCACCAATTTCTACCATTCTTTATCATATCATTTATTATAATTTATTATATAAATCCATTTTATAAAGATTTATGCTCTTATGAATAAATATTATTTATTCTCCTTTATTTCTAATAAATTGATGATTATGCATGATTTTATCAATGATAGTTTTAATAAATCAGTTGTAACATTATTCACCATTTTTAGCCTCCAATATAATTTCCAGATTGAAGATTTGATCATTAAAAGTGCCAACTCAGAAATTCGCTGGAATAAGAAGTGACGGTTTTGCGGTTGAGATTCTGAGCAAATGAAGCAGAATCTAGAAAATATGAAACATGGGTTTTGTCCAGAATGGACCCAATTAACTTTTTTAAAAAATGATTTGCCCAAATTCGGCTTGTACTGAGAGAAACGCAGGGTTCTTTGAGCATGATTTTCTCAGATTTGTTGTTACGGCCGTCCTCCAAATCTCAGCTGCAAAGCCAAATTCGTCTTGCTCTTGTTGAAAGCTGGATGGAAATATATCTTCTTGTTTATCAATTGGTTGGAAACAATCCAATTTTGTAATATAAATCATGTTGTAGTTATCTCTATTGTAACTACTCTCTTATCTCTCTCTATTTAAATGAAAACAGAGATCAAAGGGGGGGATTCGAATGATGGAAAAATGATGGAATTGAGGATTTAGAATTAGAGAATTAGAATTAAGAATTCATGATAGGATAGGAGGAAGAAAGGATTGTTTCAGGCTGTAAGTCTCAAAGCTGCTGCTGTTGTAATGATTTTACCATTTAATGATTAATACCTGATTTGGGAGTTGTTGTTCATTCTTTTCATCTGAAGTAGCCCACAGCATCTGCTGGCAGCTAAGGGCCCAACCTCTGGTGGAGTACGCTGCTGCTGTGTATCATATCTTTACAGTTGCTACTGTGTGATGGTTTGATTTATTTCCTACTCTTTTGAATTGCATTATTTTACAGTTTCATGTTTTTATAGTGTGTTGTTAGAATATTTTATGGAATTGTTTTATTGCACAAGTTGAGATTGAATCGCGTGGTTGTTCTTTTCCATCATAACAGAGATTACTATCCTTTTCAACTTATATTGTTATGCTGTTCATTTCAAATGTAAAGCTTCACTGTTCATTTCAGATTGTTGGTTATTCGATTCCACTAATCAGAGTTTGATGTTCAGATTTATTAAATATGATTCGTTGTTTAATTCCTGTAATTATAAGTTTGTTGTCCATTTACTTCGCTGTTCAGTTTGGTTGATTAATTGCAAGAGTTTGCTTTTAAAGATTTTTCCTAGTTTACTTTCAAAGGCAGCTTTAGTTCAATTTCGATTTCCTTTTAATTGCTTTAAAGCAGGACTGTCGACTGTAGAGAACATTGGTTATTGCTTCCTCGTTCCCAGATTGATTGTCTTGTTCCGGTTTGATTCCAATTGCATCAATATCCAGAGGAATGAGTTATTTCTACTGTATCCTCGATTGATGGTTGTTTGAGTGAATGATTTAGTTTAAGAACATTTCAGTTTCTTGCTATTCCATTTCTTAATTATTGTTCCATTTCTTATCTGCCGTTCCATTTCCTGTTATTCGCATTATCTTTGCTTTGGTGTGAAGAACGATCTAAAAATGTAGTGGGCATCGGCATTTGCTGTCTAGTCCCCAGATTGATGATCTGTTCCTTGATTACTTTTGGTTACATCAGTTTCCAAAGGGATGAGTTATTGCTACTGGACCCTTGACTGGTACATGCTTATTTTTCCGAATGCATGATTTAAGTCTTAAAGTGCTTTGTTGTAAGTAGATTTTATTTCTAGCTTTCATTTACTTTTGGATTTTAAGCACTATACTGCAAAACATTACTCTTGAGTAAATAGCCGCCTCAGACTGAGTACACTCTTGAAATAAAAATTCGTCCCTGGGTTAATAATTAATGTGAAGGTAATTAGGAGTTCAAAAGACACCTTTTTATCGCTCCACATTTTGGCGCCATTTCCGGGGAGAGTGTAGCCATTTCTAAAGAGTAGTGTGAATCTGATGAGTGCCTGCTAGGGAAGAGTTGGATCTTAAAAACGGAAGGTAAGAACCTGCATGCGGAGCATGTAAAAGCCCTGCTCCACTGTCTGCTTTCCTAACAGATTCGTTGTTGCTTTGTTGGGTAGAAATAGATGTTTGAATTTTTGTGTGAATGAATTAAAAGAAAAAAATAGAAATTTTGAAAAACAAATCTCATGATTTCTCTCAAGTGGTGATGTAAGCACCACCCATTTCACTAACCGATTGACAGGAACATTTGAAGAAGGGGCCTTGAAGAAACACATGAAGAACATCTTCTATTATGGTAAGAAATGGATCACATTTTTACTTTTGAATTTCCTATCAAAAATCTAGGAGGAGTGACACAAATGCACATAATTCCCCCATTGTCTCTACCAAATTTTCATGGCTTGACAAATGAAGATCCAGATACATTCTTATTTGAGTTCGAAATACTTTGTAGAGGATATGATTATTGTACTAATGATCAAAGATTGAAAGTGTTTCCTCTTACTCTAAAAGGAGCAGCTCTCCGATGGTTCATGAGCCTAGGTGGGAATTGCATCCAAACATGGGAGGACATGAAGAACATATTCTTGAAGAAGTACCAAGATTATTGCAAATCCAATGAAGATATTTTCGGTATGATACAAGGGGAAGATGAAAGTTTGGAGGATTATGTAGATCGATTTCATTATAGCCTTCAAAAATCAAAGCATAAGCATTTGGAAAAAGAGATCTTAAAAACACTCCTTCTTAAAGGAATCAAAGATGAATTTTTAGAACTCTTAAATCTGATAGGAAAAGGTGATGTTTTTCAGTTATCATATGATGATGTTTGTGAGTTGTGCATAAGGTATTCAAGAGGAATCTTCAAGGCTGGTAAGAGTTCTAGAGATGTTTGTTCCTTATTTTCTAAATATGCTACAAGAATAGGAGACATAAGAGCTAAAATCAATGCTCTATTTGAAAATTTTAAAGTTGATTTTATTAGCTCTCTAAATGAAAAATTGGACGTTTTGCAGGTTCATAAAAATGAAGAATTTGATGAAGTGTTTTTCCCTCATGACCGAAAGGAGCATCTCATAGATACTCACTCTTCCTTATCTAGGATGGAAGTGGCATATCAAAGAGATGAGGAAGATACAACAAAGTCAAAACCATGGAAATCATGGCCTATAGGTATGGTTCAAAACACTTTCTCTTCATTCTCTTACTTGCATAATCCATTATGGAATACTAATGTGTTAGGGCAGCCATGTCAATTTCAATATAACCACCAATCTTGTTTACAAGTTGGGCATGGTTCATCTTATGATGGCATGACTACTCTCCCTCATCTTGTAGCACAAAAATATTCTCCATGTTTTTCACCAGCTCTTCCACAACATCCTGCTTGCATACCAAATTCATCCACTCAACCCAATCAACCACATCATCACAATGCTCCATTCCTTACACATTTTCCTGCTCAACTAATTCCACACCCTCACCATAATAAACCAGTACAACATGCTTACAATGTTGAAGTGCCAAATTTACCCACCCTTCCCACCCATTCTATCTCACATGCGCATTAGAGAAAACTTATAATGAGATTTAGAATGTTTCAAATTAAAAAATTGTAGAAGCTATGGAAGAAAATGAGGTTTCTTTTAGTATGTATCAACAAGCTATTTTAAAAGCTCAAGAACTTCATGATCTGATGGATATGAGAAATCAAGAAAGTAACGGATACATTGAGGATTGGTTTCACTCCATCATTTGTTTGCAACATCACTCTATGCTTCAACAATTTTTGATACCATTTTTTGAAGGGAAGTTGGCTTCTCATACCCTAATATCTATTAACATGCATTTTTCAAATTTGAGTATGTGCATACATAAAGCCCTATTTCGAAAATGGTTCCATTGGAAGTACTTCTATACGTAGTCATATTCATTTTTCAAATCAAAATAGGTTAGTGTAGAAAATAAAATAAATAAGGGAATAAATAAATGCATTTTGTTTCTTTTGTAAAACTAGTTGTTTCTTTTTGTTGCAACACGCTATTGAAATCAATATCGATGATAAATGTTTCAATTCATTTGTGCATGTAGATGATTTATAATAGAAATAATAATTCTACAAACACTTATATTCATTTTTATCATCGATATGAAAAAATGGTTGAATATCATTTTTTTGGCTTGCGGGCTTGATGAGATTTCTGGAAAAACAGTCGGGACAGTCATGTTTTGAGGGACCAAAAGTGAATATTTTTAAAAAATATTTCTACCCTAGGTAGCCCTTGATGTCTACTTTCTAACCCAGTTTGAACCACTCAATTTGGATTTGAAACGAAAAAGTTAGAAACAAAACATTGACAGGGTGTCTAGTGGGCAGCTCAGGAACAGAGTTGGGACAGTCAATTTTTGGAGGCCTAAATGTTTGAATTTTTAAAACCTGTTACTATGGTAGATTCCCCTATGAATGTAGTTTACAATTCAATTTGAATCACTCATTTTTGATATCGTATGGGGAAGTTATGGTCAAAATACTGACTGTCTATCCTAAATCAACACTCTTAAAACTTTGTCTTTCCAGCTGTTCCTTAAAGTATTTGACCTATCAATTCTTCTTGTCTTCAAAACCTGTTTCTATTGGAGATAAATAAATGAATATACTTTCATTTTCAATTTAAATCATTCGAATCCGACATCAAACGTAAAACCTATGCTTAAAACATTAACTATTGGTCTGAGCTGGGTAATCGAAAATGACTCTGTTATGCAGGTTGTTCTAACTAAAATTGACATATCATATCATTGAATTTATAAAGCCTATTTCTATTGGAGATACAACTTTGAATTAGCTCTCATTTCGCTTTGGAATCACTCAATTTGGACAAAAAACAAAGAAGTTGTGATTAAAATACCGCTAGTTAGTATGGTCGACCACTGCTCTCCCGCAGGTGACAAATAAATTTTACTTTGTTATTTTCTCTGTGGATTTGTTATATAGAGTAACTACTTGTTAGTTTTTTGCATAATTCTTGGATTAGGGGAGCCCGATCACCTCTCTTTCTCCATGATTTGATGTTTTATTGCAGGTAGACACTCGTTTTTCGCAGGTCTTGGGAAAATAAAGAAGGTCAATTTATGGACGAGTGATTTTTGAAAGAAATTTTAATGAAACAAAGGAATTTCATCCAAGTCATTACCCAATGGATTCATAATAGAAGAAATGAAGAATTTATTTTGATTTGAAGATTCATGTCTTGTCACTGCTGCCAAAACATTTTTCAAAAAGATCATTTTTTTTTACATAATATCATAGCTGTTGTAACTTAATTTACATATTGTTTTTAAATAAAATGTTGTTTCTTTTCTAATTTCTCTTATATTTTGTGTTTCAGGTATTGCTTCATTCAAAGTGTAACTCATCATCAACATCAATGCCGTGAACAGCTAATTTGTTTTTTTGCATGTTTGCATTTTATGATTGTCCATTTTGTTGTTCCTTTCTGAATGGAACAGCACTTCTGCACTTTCACGTTTTGCTGTTCCTTTCTGAATGGAACAGCACTTCTGCACTTTCACGTTTTGCTATTCCTTTCTGAATGGAATAGCACTTCTGTACTTTCACGTTTTGTTGTTCCTTTCTAAATGGAACAACACTTCTGCACTTTCACGTTTTGCTGTTCCTTTTCGAATGGAACAGCACTTCTGCACTTTTCATTTTTGTTTTTCCTTTTCCAAAGGAACGACACTTGCATTTTTGCTGTTCCTTTTCCAAAGGAACGACACTTTTCATTTTTGCTGTTCCTTTTCCAAAGGAACGACACTTTTAATTTTTGCTGTTCCTTTTCCAAAGGAACGGCACTTGCGTTTTTGCTGTTCCTTTTCCAAAGGAATGACAATTTTCATTTTCGCTGTTCCTTTTCCAAAGGAACGGCACTTGTGTTTTTGCTGTTCATTTTCTAAAGGAACGACACTTTTAGTTTTTGCTGTTCCTTTTTCCAAAGGAACGACATTTGCATTTTCACACTTTTTTTATGTGTATTTTTGCTTTTTGGTATGCATTTCCTTTGTTGCTCCCTACAAGGAACAACACTTTTTTTTGAGTGTTTTTGCTGTTCCTTCAAAGAAGCTACACTTTGGGATTATTTTTGAGAGAAACCCTTCCTTCCTCTTGTCGAATTATTCTTAGTTCATCTCAGCCACATTTTATTGATTCCCTTTCATGGCATGAAGTACACTATTTTTATGAAGACAAGAATTATGGATTCTTTTGAAGCAAGTTAATATCATTCATGTTATGATCTTTAACAGGACAGCTCCTTGATGATAGCTTATTTTCAAAAGGGACACAATTATTTATATACTACTTTACTGCATTGTTTTCTGCTGTACATGATACTGATTGATCATCTTAATACCATGCTGGTTCCACCCTTCTTGGTTATAATCTTCTCTGTCTGTAATAAATAAGATTATGGGTATATTTTTTTTTCTCTATTGACATGTTCAACTTCTTCCACCATCCCTACTCTTAAGGAGTACTGAGCCTCCCTCTTTTTATCATAAAAATGTGTAATAACAACAAAATTTTGTTCGCAGATGGAGGATAGGGGGTCTCATTACGAGCCAGCCTACCATGTTCATAAGGCTGTAACAAAGTGACATTCCCATTATGGCCACCACACCAGGGTTATGATCCACTGGATAGCCAGATTATCCTTGGAACAGGAGGTCTCATCACGAGCCGGCCTGATCACTTCTGCTACATCCCAGTGAATGGCAGTGTGGTTATCTGGTTACCACGCCAGCGCACTGGTCTCTTCTGTAAGAACAACACTGAAACTCTCTAGTTATAAATTGAGGATTCTGGCTCATATGGGTTAAAAAGCAACCCTGCCGAGGCTATGGACGCCTGCTGGCAGCAGAGGCTCTGCTTATGGTATTGAAGTTATATCTTATCGTCAATTATTATTATAATACCCTTTTCTTATTTTTTCTTTTTATCAGAGAAGTTATTTCCTTAATTGTTTTTTCCCTATTTTGAACCTTTATGCATGAGAAATTGTTTTATGATCAATCGCATCATTTTCAGCTAGCATACTATCAGTAAAGCATCTTTTTGGCATATTGTTGTTCTTTTTATCTTTTTCATAACTTATCATCAATCCTAAGCGTCCTATCTCTTATTCATAACTATCTTTACATACTTTTCTCTCATTATAACCATAACTCTCACTGTCTTATCATTGATAAGTGTACTCTGCTTCATTTACTGATATATTGTTACTTTTTGTGCCTTGCCGTCAACGTAACCCCTCTCATATGCTTAATGGTCATGGAATTCATTTTCCAATTGGAGGGGGGGAATGTATGAATTATGGGATTGCATGCGATATGATTACTGCACTCTGCCATAACTTGTTGATTTGACAAAATATTAATATTGCATCTACACAAAAGTTTTTCTGACTGAAATTTTTGCATGCATCTTATCTATTTCTCTTCAAAGCTAACACTATGGATTCAAGAACATTGTATGCAAAATAGTGATTTGTTTACAGGAGAACAACAAGTATGGGGGGAAACTCTATTCGCGGCATGACCACACTATTGCAACTAACAGAAGAGGCTCGAGCAACTCGTGAACGTGAACAATTCTTCAGACATGATGTGCTTACCTGGATCCCACCTTTTGCATCACTTTCAGTGCCAACTCTGCCTACATCAGTTTCAACAAGTGCCAGTACATATATGTCATTCCACATTTTTCATTTTGGAGGTAAAACTTGAGGTAAAATAGCATAATTTTCTGATTTATTACGAATTTAGGAGAATTTAATGAAATCCATTTTGAGCATTATTTCTCATCCTTCATTCCACATCTTTACCACTTCCCCTTTTTCAGCGGCATATTATCTTTCAGTATGGGGGAGTGTTGCTTTCATTCATTTCTTTCTTATGACCATGTCATTCATATTCTTTATCATCCATTGCTATTCTTATTCATTCTCAACACCTCCATTATTCCATGTTGTTTTACACCAAGCATAGACTTCAACAGATAGTAGCAACCACCTCTATTTGTTTTCTAGCATCGCATGAGGGCATGCTAATTTTTCAAAGAGGGGGAGGAATTGCTACGCATGATGGATGTTTGAATTGCTATGCATGATGGATGTTTTCTATTTTCTTTCTCATATAAGTCATACAATTTCAGTGTAGAAATTGATTTCCATAATATTTTTAAAGCTATGAACTCAATTCTTGTGATTTTTGGAAAACACAGATGTATCATTAATGAAAACCCAGACAATTTCAAGATAAATTGGTTCATAAAATTTCAGAAATCATGCACTCTCACCTACAGCCATTTTGTTTATATCTCATGATCCGTGCATCAAAACAGTCTGATTTTTTGGATCATAAAGGAATTCATATATTATAAATTTACTTGCAACATTTCAACAAAATCTGGTTTGTAGTTTTTGAGAAAATGGTTAATGAAGTTTGCTGTTATCTATATCATATTTTGCTGCAACTTCATACATATAGTTGAATGTCAATGTAAAAATTGTTATGCCTTCATCAAGATTGCTAAAATTGAATATTCATTAATTAAGGAAGAATTCATTTGTTCTATCCATTTCATGAGCTGGGATGAACAAATTTTTTATTGCTTGGTTAACACATGGGTTTTTGTTTTTGGGTTGCATGAGGACATGCAATATATTCAGTTTTCATTGCATGAGGACATGCAACATATTGAGTGTGGGGGTATGTTGGGCCGTTAATATGCCATTATTATTATCACTTTTGAACACTTATTCCACCCATTTCTACCATTCTTTATCATATCATTTATTATAATTTATTATATAAATCCATTTTATAAAGATTTATGCTCTTATGAATGAATATTATTTATTCTCCTTTATTTCTAATAAATTGATGATTATGCATGATTTTATCAATGATAGTTTTAATAAATCAGTTGTAACATTATTCACCATTTTTAGCCTCCAAGATAATTTCCAGATTGAAGATTTGATCATTAAAAGTGCCAACTCAGAAATCCGCTGGAATAAGAAGTGACGGTTTTGCGGTTGAGATTCTGAGCAAATGAAGCAGAATCTAGAAAATCTGAAACATGGGTTTTGTCCAGAGCGGACCCAATTAACTTTATCGAAGAACGGTTTGCCCAAAGTCGGCTTGTACAGAGAAAAACGCAGGGTTCTTTGAGTATGATTTTCTTAGATTTGTTGTTGCGGCCGTCCTCCAAATCTCAGCTGCAAAGCCAACTTCGTCTTGCTCTTTTTGAAAGATGGATGGAAATATATCTTCTTGTTTATCAATTGGTTAGAAACAATTCAATTTTGTAATAGAAATCATGTTGTAGTTATCTCTATTGTAACTACTCTCTGATCTCTCTCTATTTAAATGAAAACAGAGATCAGAGGGGGGGATTCGAATGATGGAAAAATGATGGAATTGAGGATTTAGAATTAGAGATTTAGAATTAAGAATTCATGATAGGATAGGAGGAAGAAATGATTGTTTTAGCCTGTAAGTCTCAAAGCTGCTGCTGTAATGATTTTACCATTTAATGATTAATACCTGATTTGGGAGTTGTTGTTCATTCTTTTCATCTGAAGTTACCCAGCAGCATCCGCTGGCGATTAAGGGCCCAGCCTCTGGTGGAGTACACTGCTGCTTGTATCATATCTTTACAATTGCTGCTGTGTGATGGTTTGATTTATTTCCTATTCTTTTGAATTGCATTATTTTACAGTTTCATGTTTTTATAGTGTGCTGTTAGAATATTTTATGGAATTGTTTTATTGCACAAGTTGAGATTGAATCGCGTGGCTGTTCTTTTCCATCATAACAGAGATTACTATCCTTTTCAACTTATATTGTTATGATGTTCATTTCAAATGTAAAGCTTCGTTGTTCATTTCAGATTGTTGGTTATTCGATTCCACTAATCAGAGTTTGCTGTTCAGATTTATTAAATATGATTCGTTGTTTAATTCCTTTAATTATAAGTTTGCTGTCCATTTACTTCGCTGTTCAGTTTGGTTGATTAATTGCAAGAGTTTGCTTTTAAAGAGTTTTCCTAGTTTACTTTCAAAGGCAGCTTTAGTTCAATTTCGATTTCCTTTTAATTGCTTTAAAGCAGGACTGTCGACTGTAGAGAACATTGGTTATTGCTTCCTCGTTCCCAGATTGATTGTCTTGTTCCGGTTTGATTTCAATTGCATCAATATCCAGAGGAATGAGTTATTGTTACTGTATCCTCGATTGATGGTTGTTTGAGTGAATGATTTAGTTTAAGAACATTTCAGTTTCTTGCTATTCCATTTCTTAATTGTTGTTCCATTTCTTATCTACCGTTCCATTTCCTGTTAGTCGCATTATATTTGTTTTGGTGTGAAGAACAATCTGAAACTGTAGTGGGCATTGGCATTTGTTGTCTAGTCCCCAGATTGATGATCTATTCCTTGATTACTTTTGGTTACATCAGTTTCAAAAGGGATGAGTTATTGCTACTGGACCCTTGACTGATACATGCTTATTTTTTCGAATGCATGATTTAAGTCTTAAAGTGCTTTGTTGTAAATGGATTTTATTTCCAGCTTTTATTTACTTTTGGATTTTAAGCACTATACTGCAAAAAATTACTCTTGAGTAAATAGCCGCCTCAGACTGAGTACACTCTTGAAATAAAAAGTCGTCCCTGGGTTGATAATTAATGTGAAGGTAATTAGGAGTTCAAAAGACACCTTTTTATCGCTCCACAATGATGTCATCGAGCGACATGGCAGTCCATGAGGGATGCCAAGTGTCACCCATTTTTGGGTTTTTTGCCAATCCAAAATTTCCATTTCTCTCTACCTCATGGTAGCCACTATTGGTGACATGCCATCATGTTGATGTTAGCAATTTGTGTGTCATACTAACTATGTAACTGTGCCACATGTCCTTCATCAATAGGTTCACATCATCATCAAACAAGATACAATCATGGGTGATCATTTTATTGGTCCAATAGGAATGATTAAACTTTGTGCATATTTACCATCATCCATCCATTGACTTGTTAGATGCACCACTGATTTTCCTTAGAGATGCATACCATTTGATGGCATTAAATAGTGTGCAACTTTATGTGCTCAAGGCCATTAAGTCCTCTTTTCAATGGTTGATCTAGTTTGAACATGTGTATTGGTTAATGAATTTTATTTTTGTGTTTTTTCCCTAATGTCTTGTCCCTTGATTTAAACTAAAACACCAATTGTCCATAACTTACATTCGAGAGGATTTTTTCTAAGCAAGATATACTGTTTCAAAGGTATCAATGAGACCTACAAAATCATGCTATTTATAGGATTGTTTGAGTATCATAAATTCATAAAAAACCCAATAAACATCAAACACTTTGTAAGAGATCAAACTATCATATTTCTTGATAAAGAGTCCTGCTACTTCTTTTGTCATCATAGATGGTATTGTTGTTTCCTCATACATCCCTTTTGACATTAATGACATCTTATTGTCATCAACGAAAAAAATAAGTGCAATAGACCAACCCCATTCTATTATCATGACATATTCCGAGCATTTTTTAGCCATGTTGGCATGACACATCGTCATCTGTTGTCCTTAACATCACAATAGAAATGATGCATGGGCCACCATATTAGAAAATACATTTTAGTATCCATTCCATATGGAATCCGTTGATCCTCCACACTTCATTCAACTAGAATACAAACCCATTTTTTCAGTTAATCCCATGTATGGAATTTCTTGGATTTCAGTCTTCCACCCTTGACAAACTCCATTTACTTCAACCTCAACAATTGATAGGTCCCAAATTATTGTATTATTCCCTTAATAGATCCTTCTAGTGCATAAAAAGAAATCCATATATATAACTTTTCATTTCTTAGACTCATTTGGGAATCTAACATCTGAATCCATCTAGATTTGTACAAACTACAAAAGTGTCATTTTCAAGAACTTTAAATTTCCAAACTTTTAGATTCGACATTTTTTTTCCATGTAGACACCACATCATCTTCTTCGTATAATCATTCCATGTCAGCATGCCAAATTATCATTCCACATAAACATGCCACATCAACATACCACATATACCAACCCCATCCTATTACCACATCAATAGGGAATGCCAACAACCACATCGATTTCCATGTCATGTGCCCCATCTATCGTCATGTTTCCTTCCCTAGTGGCATCTAAATTTTTTCTATGAAAGTTTATTTTCAAAATTATTAGATCCCTATAATTCTAGATCTAGAATATGTTAAGAAATGGGAAAAACTAATGGATACGACATCTACTGGAATTTTTACCTTCCAGATAGCCAAGTTATATCAGTCATTGACAAAGTTCCCAGGAACCTATGGTGAAAAGTGAAACTAATAGATTTATATCCCTCTAAGACCAAATGTTAGCCATAACAACATATACAGTTAAAGTGACTATTGCTTCACATACATCGCCTCAAGATCTAATAAAAAATGGGTGGAATAACCAAGCTAATATCCTAGTTTTAATGCCATAGCCAACCATACAAATAAAAAAGCTAAATAGGTAAATGACCATACCTCAAACCCTCAAAAGATGATGGAGTTTGTAGGCCCCTTTTCCAATTGGAAAATGTTCTCCTATCAAGATATCCTATTGTATCACCTCATTTGAACCCCTACAGACAAGAACAAACAAAAATGGAAGATATTTCCCCACTAGTTGAAGGAAAATTAGCATGCAACCTAAATTTAATGCAATAAATCAATCACGTTTCTCACATAAATAGACATGAAATGGAGAAGAAAACTAGCTTTCATTAATTTCATATAAGACATACATAAAGAATTATACCTAATTTTTAGCACGTCTTCTCATTTTATCGCTCAGTTCTCCTTTTCTCGCAACTTACAAATAAATTGTGCTCATTTGAGATGTGAGAGAAGATTTATCTAGTGATATATCACCATCATTACTGGGATAAATCTTTAATTTTCCTTCTTACCCTTAAGATGGTCTCACTAAATATGTATTTCCTTGATATGGGAGGATGTCTCTGGATACCTAGGGACATGAGAAGTTAGGAAACGTTTTCAACAATTTACCCTCAATCACATTAGAAAAAGATAAGTTGAGTTAATCTCCTTTGGAAGGACCACTTCTATTGTTTTTACCTCCATCATTTCTAGGAATAAGGCATGTTGTATACTAGGTCATAGAATGCACACTCGGAAGGGAGCAATGCGTACAAAATATACCAACCTTATGGGAGCAATGAGCTACTAAATGAGCACAAATGAGGAGAAGGAGATATACATTTCGGCCAACAATTGGAGGGGGTTGAAATAAGGTTTCTATCACTAACATAAAGTGGTAAAAATGATTATAACACCCATCCAATTTTTTCTTGGGGGCATGGATTATCAACAAAAGAGGGGGAAACTACTAGAATCCTATCTGACATACATATAGATTTTGTTAGATACCAAGATAGGCTTCATTAATTCATATTTGAAGAAAATACTAAGGTACTTTATTCTAAAAAGATATATTTTTGAATTCTTTAAATATTCTAACTCCAAGTTCCCATCATAATGATTCCACCCCCATTTGGATCTTCAACATTAAGGATTTTATAATATTTCCTTATTAAAATTTTATTAGATACCCACTAATATAGATAATAGGACACCTCCCTTACTATACCTCTATCCATTTTATTCTTTTATGACCAAGCCTATGACCTTGGCTCCTTATGGCCCAAGTGGCAAACGGATCAAGCTAAATCTCCCATACCCAACTTTTCTAGTAAATCAATATCTAAATTTTCATAGCTTTACAAGCATCAACAAGTTTTCACTAGCTTCCACTTATTTCTTTTCTTTGAATCTAATTGGTATTATAAGTGCTCCAAACTTCCTTAGCAGATCCTAAGTCTTTCTTAGCATGAAAATGCACCCAATTCACTTCTAGTCAAACCATTGATCGAACAATATTCTAGGGAAAAAAGGAGGCAATAAGCCACTTTCTTTTTCTCATTTTTTTGATACCTCTCTCATTCTCCATCAGATAACATAGATCCTTATTCGTATTATAGTTTCAATTTCAACACTACGACAAGTTATTCTTGAGGGAGACACACCCATATGATCATTTCAAATAATAATTCATTGTTATTTACATATAATTTTAATTTACATGTTTTGTTGTAACATACCCTTGGTCCATTGTCGAAGTAATACAACCTCCTATTGAGGCCTCAATACCATGCATGTGCCCTTAGTAACCTATGTTAGAAAAATTTCCCTTGTTTTCTAGGAATTCTGCCATGTTGCACATATGCACAAGTGTGTTTGAATTAATGTTCATAATCATTTCACATCAATATATAGAATATTCATAGTGGAAAACAAATACACACATGTTACGATGTTTATCTCTTAATTTGCACAATTGGCTATGGGCCTTTGATGTTCCACCCAACCATAGATCATTTTGTTCATTCTCTTTCAATAATGGGTCACACCCAGATGAGGATTTGACTCCATAGGAATCAGTTCACCCAAATCTCAGTACATGCTCAGTACCAAACCTGGCAGACTCCAATCAATAGGCTCACATTTCCCATTAGCCCCTATCCTATCTAGCAAATGATGCTCCAGAGTTTCACTTCTATGAGTTCCGCTACCTCACAAGTCTTCTAGGTACCCTTTCAGGCCTTCACACAACTAAGGTACCAAACCTGAAAACCTCCAATCATAGGCTCACATTCCCCAACAATATGCATGTCCAAGTGGTGCACACCCTTCTCTACACCTATAGTCCTTTGGGCTATGCCACCACCTTCCATGGCATCTTGCTCAACCAGATATAAATTTTCTAGATCCCTATGACTTACACAAGTTCCACTTCCCTCACGAGTTTTCTAGGTACCCTTATATGCGCTCATTCCAAAATTGTCTTCATGATTCCATGGTCATCTAAAGAATCTACAAACTACCAATCATCCATGTGTTGTAGGAATAATAAATTCCCTTCACAGTGCCAACATGCCCCTTTTTATATGCATTCCTTTCTCATGCCGCTTGTAAATTCCCAAGCCACTCAATGGCCTTGTAAATCATATGTGCTTCTTTAAGTCATCCATGGAGTCTTAGCTCCCCATACTCATTTCATCATTTTGATTCACAACCATTGAATTTTTACTAGTATGCATGTGTTGTCTTAATTACATTTCTAGGCCTTTTAGCCTCAAAAGATATATAAATATCAAAACATGTGCACATGGGAATACATATACACACATGCACAAACATGCACCTAGGCACAACTACCGTCAAAAGATGTCCTCATCTCACTAGTTTATTTCTACATATGCATGCTATTTACATTCCAGAGGTTGAACAAGGGTGTTACATTTATAGTTGGTAAAAGAGTATCATAGGTTGTTTAACATTTTTTTGGAAAGTTACATGGCTGAAATGGGTCATGCATTTATTACAACCCATATAATGCTTCTATTTAAGAAAACTGATGAGCCTCATAAATGGGTAATTATATGGGCTCATTTTACCTCCTAACCTAGTCAAATCAATCATTCTCTTAGCTTATTGTATGATTTTTTGATTATATTTATGCTTATGGAGTGAGTTGAGTTAGCTATGGTGCCATGTGGTCTAACATGTGTTTAATGCAGATTATTGATGAAGTTTGAGGTCAAAGTCAAGGATCCAGTGGACAAATGGTAGCAATAACTCGAAGTGGACAAAGGAGAAGATTTATAGTAGGGAATCCACCTCATTTATTACTTCCCACTTCGAATTCCCCTTCATTCAACTCAGAGTACAAGCAGCCAAATCATGCACTAGAAGGCAGCTGAGTAAGTGGAGGATGATTGATGATTATCTCGAGTTTTGGGAACCAAGCCTCCCTGATTTTAAGGAAGTTGTTGGTAGCTTCATTTTTATAAGTAGAGAGGTCTAGGGCCTCACTAGGGTCGTATTTTTGTTGGATTGTTGTTGGATTTTTGCTTATGTAAACTCTGCTCAACATTGAGCTTATTATTTTGTGACAGTTTCATGTAATCTTGCTATTGTTTTGGAAATAAAGATGGAATCCTTTTTGAGTTAGCACTGAGTTATCTGAAAGGGCTGAAGCTCTTGAATTATGGCCCAATTCAAGTAGCCAAGCTCCTTTTACTTGTATTTGTATGTTTATTTCAATTTGTAGATTAGGTTGTTGTTAGATGTATTCCTTTTATGGCTAAGAATAGGTTGCTTTTGATGATTCATTAGTTTACTTCCTTTTGTGCTCTCTATAGCAGGTTAAGAAGTGATAACAATAAGATTCAGAGGGCTAGCAACAGTGCCTTGGCCTCTCTTCCTCCCTTTGGGACCATGATTTGAGGCAAAGACCCTCTTGCTGCCCCAAAAACACAGATTTTCCTCATTCATAGGACTTCTAGTGTTTGCAGCTTTTTAGTAGGTTAATAGTCTAGTTCTGTTTTGCTTCATATCTTCTTCATCATGCTCACTTCTTTATTTGTAGTAGTCTTCTTTCATGCTTTCCTTTCTTGCAACATTTCTCAGCATTTCCTTTCATAGATCATAGTTTAGACTAGTTTGATGCAAAACTCTATTTTTCTAGATGCACTCAGTTCATTGCTTGTTTGATCTTATTGGTTGATTGTCAGTTCCTTTGTAGTAGATCTCTTCTTACAGTAGGCCAGCTTATCAGCCATCACATCCTCCATTTGATCCATGCCCTACAGGTCACCCAAACCTCACCTCAATCCTGCCTTTGTTTCCTGCATTTTTCATAGAACT
Source organism: Pinus tabuliformis (assembly GCA_031772625.1). Lineage (NCBI taxonomy): Eukaryota > Viridiplantae > Streptophyta > Pinopsida > Pinales > Pinaceae > Pinus > Pinus tabuliformis. The sequence continues at coordinate 1,520,923,755 of CM062819.1, read as the reverse complement.
TCTTCCTCTCTCATAGTGATTCTTGGTAGGCCCTAGGCACCATAACACCTCATTCCAACCTTCATCCACATTTTTTGTCTACTCTCACACCCTCAAAATAGTGAAAACTGCTCTCGGCCTCCTCTTGTAGGCCTCCTGTAGTGGCCCTGTTTTCCTCTTGTAGATTTCCTATGTCCTCCTGTAGATTTTCCTGTAGGCTTTCTTTCGAAGGCCGAGTGTGGGAAAAGCCTCCAGAAGGCTCCCTGAGACCTCCTAGGACCCATCCACACCATCCTAAATTAGGTCAAGTCCCCAAACCGTCCTTCAACACCACCTATTCGTTGCCACATTCACACAATAAATTACATGCATATCAATTTCACATAAAAATACATAAAAATCCAAAAAGATGTTTTTTTCTTATTTACTTCCAGAAATAGCTTAGTTAGATGTTTTTTACTTCCTTGAGTAGGTAATGGCATTCCTTTCATGGTTCATAGTGCTTTCTGCACAAGTAGGATTAGTTGGTTAAGTAGAGTTTACTAGGTTTGCTTTACATTTTAGTCTTTCTCCTTTTTGCAGTTAGAGTAGCATCTGTAGAGTAATATTTCTCTCCTTTCATCACATATAGAGCTTCTTCTAGAATCCATAGAAGCTGGTTTGAGCTCCTAGTGATCTTGCGCCAGCTAACCAAGTGAAAACCTACAGTAAGAACTAGTACTTGTGCGTACAACACCGATGTTTCCAAGTTTGTTACAAACTACTGGGTTGATAAGAGTAAAGTAGGTAGCTTAGGAGTTGCAACATTATTGTTACAATACTGGTGCTCACCACTTTTTGGCACCATTGCTGGGGAAGTGTCAAAGTATTCTGTGATTACTGCTTTTTTCTATTTTCTATTGCAATATTATGCTAATAGTTTATTTCAGCAAAAGTAGACTAGTCATTTCTCTTCTTTCAAGTTTTGCATTTTCTTGCTTTCCTCTTCAATTCTGCAAATTTCATTTCAACAAGTTCATTTCAGCTAGTTGCAATTTTCTTTGTTCAATCAATTTCAGTTTCTGCAAGTACTATCACTGTGGGAAAAAGAAACAAAAACCAACCAAAAAGAGATCTCCTTTCATGCCTCATAGGAATAGAGATAACTCAGGAAAATTTTTACCCAACACCCCCACTGCTTCACACATCTAGCCTTCTCTCTTCTTTGGTGGTTGCGATCAAGAAGAACCCTTAGGAAAAAATAAAGACATATTTGAAGAACCTATAGGGGAAGAAGAAGAAGAAGAAAATATTCCTTTGGAGCCAATAGCTGAACACATAAATGCTAGGGTGAATGGAGAGAGAATAGAGGGTACCTTTCCCATTCGGGAGACTAATGGGGACACAAAAATGAAGAATATAAGCCCTTCCGCCCTACCTCATTTCCATGGTCTGACTACAGAAGATCTTGACACCTTTTTTTTCAAGTTTGCTATTATCTTTCAAACCTATGACTATGCAGAAGATGAGCAAAAGTTGAAACTATTCCCTTCTACTCTCAAGGATGCAGCACCACACTGGTTCATGGGATTACCTGGCAACAACATCACAACTTGGGCTCAAATGCAGCAAGCCTTTAACAAGTATCAAGACTATTGTAGCTCAAAAGATACTAAAGAAGAAATTTTCCGAATGACTATAGGAAGTGATGAGTCCCTGGAAGACTATGAAGAGAGGTTCCAGCTTAGTTACGAAAGGGTCGGGTGTACACTTGAGCCTGAGTCTCTGAAGTTGGTCTTGTTGAGGGGAATCCGAAAAGATCTTTTAGACACCCTCCATCTACTGGCCAGGGGAGACATCTGCCAACTGTCCTATGAGGACATAAAGACTATTTTTAGAAACCATTTTAGAGCAGCCAGAAAGAAAGGTAGGGAGAGTCAACCCATAGCCAGTACCCCTTACTCTAACTCATCCATTAAAGGAGAAATTGGAAACATGCTAGAAGACTTCAAGAGTGAGATGTTGCAGACTCTTGCCATGCAAATGGATACCTTGCATGTCAAAAGGAAACAAGAGGAAGTAGAGAGGGTTTTGGCCATCTTTTTCCCTAGATGCACCAGGAGGCATCCTAGGAATGAATGCCCATTGAAATCTATAGAGGTTTGTTCAAATTGTGAAGAAAATCATTCTACAGATAAGTGCCCTTCCTTACCTAGACTTAAAGTTGTATATCAAGGGGCTAAGGGAGTCCTTGAATAGCTCTATTACATAAACCAAAGGAGGTCGTATGGATCTAGACCATACCAGCAAGGGATGCAAGGGACATCTCAGGCATACTACAACCCCAACCAAGTCACCTCCATACCTTCTTGGGGCCCTCCTGCTCATCCTTCCTGGTCCATGCCTCCTCCTTAGTCCTTCACATCTCAATATCATGCCCAACCAGCCACCTATTTATTTCAATCCTATGCTCAGCCACAACATCAGTGGAATGCACCTCATTAGAGGTGGAGGCCCCAATACAACTCTCTTCCTGCTCTTTTGCCTCCACCACCTACCCAACCACAACCGTTACCTCCTTCTCCACCAAAGCAACCCCAAATGCCTGCCCAGCCAAATCTGAACCTGAATAATAGACAGGCTAAGCAAGTGTATAGTGGGGAACCATCATGCCCAACTTATGCTGTGGAGATTCAAGAAATTAACTTGCTATCTGGGAAAGTTCTCTTAGATAGCTAGCCTCCACCCAGGGAGGTTGAGGAAGATAAAGAGGAAAGTGAACCTAAAGCAATTCCACCATTTCCTGAGAGACTATCCATGACAGTACAGCCTACCCGAGAAGAAACTGAACTCCTGGGAGAATCTAAACATTTATGTGTAAAGATACCACTTCTCCAAGCCATAAAAGATGTGCCTATCTACAATAGGTTGATCAAAGAGAAGTGCTTTAGGCATCCAGGAAGGTGCAAGAGAGATGCCCCAACCATCAATATCATAGGGAAACTATCCGACCTGATGTTAGGGTAGGTAATATGTCCAAAATATCTGGACCCTCGAAGCCCAGTAGTTGATGTCCACATTAATGGCACCATGATCCCACACACCTTGATTGATCTGGGAGCTGCCATTAATGTGATGACAAAGGACACAATGCTCAAACTCAACCTCCAGTGCTCCTTGAGGAAGACCACAACCATGCTATAGCTAGCAGACCACTCCACCGTGACCCCCGAGGGCATTGTGGAAGATGTGATGGTCTCCATTGATTCTTGGGAGTACCCTGTTGATTTCTTAGTTCTCCAGCCAAAGGCAAAGCTCACTGGGTATCCTCTCATTCTAGGAAGACCCTAGTTGGTTACCGTCAATGCCTACATCAGCTGTCGAGCTACGAACATGACCATAAAGAATGGGCACATGTTCAAATAGTTAATCCTATATCCTCCTGCCCAAACCCTTGCTAGAACATGGTCTACCTCTCTGGTTGGAGAAGTGTTGTGGCTAGCAACAACCCCCCTTTTTATTTAGTATTAGCAATAACACTAAATAAATGGGGACCCTTCTAAAAAAATAAAAAACTAGCACCTATATTGCCCTTGGAATAAAACACACTATCATAAGCTTTGGAAAAACATTTTCAAACCCAAAAACTTAAGTATTATGATAAGTCTCAAATAAAATTTTTCTCTTAACAATAAACATCGCATCACAAAAGGGTAAAGGAGGATATCATATAAACAAAATTTCGGAATTGCGAAAACGCGATGTTGCGAGATTGCGCGCCTTATAGATTCATCACATTTCACAAATTTCATATGTCGCAACCACCACCTAAGATAAAACATTCCGATCCTGCGATATGCGATAAAGCATCTAGCAAATTGCATCTCGCAATCGCAAAATAGAAATAAATGATTGTTAACGAAAAGGATTAGCGATATGGCAATCTGTGATATTATGAAGCAAATGGCAAAATTGCTTTATCGCAGATCAACAAGGCTCATCGTTCAAGGAAATATTTCTTGTAATACGATACCGAGTTATGGACATTAATGTCAACTTAGTGGTTTATTGATGGTCATTTATGAGAAAATATCTACATCTAATGGAAAGGTTGTTTCAAATAGGGTGATATATTTGATATGATTTTGAAATTAAGAGCTTTTCCATCACCTTATCACTTACCATTATTCATTCCTTACTCATGAACTTGTAGGAGCGGCAAGCGGAATAATATACAGACCAGTTTGCAGAACGTAATGGGAAAGAATGGAAAAGCTTCGGTTACTAAGAAAACAGAGATGATGCCCTTATTCACATACACCACATGTACCAGAGAAGCCAACATATCCACTTGGGAAGGCATGTACAGTCTGCTGGAAAAAGAAAACTCCAGAGTTATGGAAGTTACAGTGACAACAGACGCACATGGGTCATTTGAAGCATCACTTACTGAACTTGCATGCTCATTCCTGCACTGCATAGCAACAAGGCCTAATATACTTCCCTATATAGACATGGTCAAGTGGGTATTGGACAGTGCTGATATAACAGACAAGAAATTCGAGTCTCAGAGCCAGGAACTTATTGGGTCATTCACCCCACAGGATTTGAGACTCATGTAGCATTTACCAGAGCCGCAGGCAAGCTACAACAAGCAGTTCGTGGAGAAATTCACCAAAGAAAATGAAGATTTGTCAGAGTGAACCAAGAATTAGTCAGTAAAGAAAGAACCATTGAAAAAAGATAAGCATGGTATGTACAGTACTGGTTCCCTCTCCTTCCCGTATTGTTTTGTTGTTGCTATGCTATGTAGGCTATTTGGAAGGCCTAATATGGATAAGTTTTCATTGGAGTGGCTACCCTTATTAGATGCGGCCACCAACGTGACTATTTTGGATTGGGCCCAGATATTATCTGATAATTTAGCCTCAGCTGTTTGGAACTACTGGTCTAAAAGAACTTCCTCTCAGAGGATTTACCGTCCTTTCTTTTTAGCTGCTTATGTTATGGATGCAAGCTGTTCTGTTTCTAGATTTCCTCTAATGGTTTGGAAGTGGACTATACAGAATCCCTTGCCCATTCAGGTCTACCATAAGGAATTGTGGGATTCCAAGTTTACCCCATATTTTTACAGAAATTGTCATGGAGTTATGTTACCCCTTACCAGAATGTTGTATAATAAAGACGCCCCAGGATTTTCCCCCGAAGCTGAGGTTGATATTCTCCCTGTCAGAAGATGGTTCAAAGAAGAGTTTTTCACTTACATCAGAGTATTCAGAAGCATTAATTCCCCTCATGTACTTCCATTGTATGTTCCTGATAAGTTGATAGCCCGTGAAATAGCCTACCAAATCTGCGGGGTTGGAGGAATGAGAAAAGAATTGAAAGACAAGAAAAGGGCCATCTGGCCGCAATTCCCTGTGGCCTGTGGGGCCTTTTCACTGTTTGATTTAGGTCATTCTTTCAAATAAGTAGACAACATGATGAGTCTATGACTATTTAAATATCCAGGGAGACAATTCGATCCCTTTGATGTAATTAAGAATTTTACTACGGTTGTCAAGATAAAGGTATTCACTAAAGAAGATAGTCTCTTTGATGACATCTTCCAGTAGAAGAATACACTGAAAGACATTTTGCATATGGCTCAAATTCAATTTGGCCTAGCGGAATTCTAGGAATTCAAACTATATAGAGACCAGAGATTAGCAAACATCCCCTTGGATAAGTTGCGCTTAGAACCAATAAGGGAGCCAACTCCTAGCATCAGTTTAAGTGGAAGCTTGGGTACAAACAAGTCCAGGTCTAAGTCTGGAAAAGAATCACCAGAACACTCTAAACGATTTGAGAGTGACCATAATAAAAGTGAAGGATCAGTCAGGGATATTGCCCAATCTAAAGAGCACCCATAGCAACAAGTTTTGTCAAAACTACAGGTGAAGGTTCCTGCTCTCCTCATCCAGCCACCAAAGCCAATGAGAACTGAGTTGGAGAAAGAGTGGGAAACATTTAATGAATTGATCAATACTGAGGAGTAGAACATGAAGACACCTAAGAATACAGTGCAGAAAATGACAAATATGGTCATTGAAACAGTCAGCAATGCTCCAGAAACGGAGCATATTCCCATAGTCCCATCATCTGAAATCATGCTGAAGATAGAGGAGATTCCTCCTCTAGATGTATTTTATAGTCCGTAGCACAAAGTGGTGATAAGAAGACAAAGAAAGAAATTAAAATTAGACAGCGTGCTCTCACCTGAGGCAGAGCAGCTAGATGTCCTTTGGCAAGACCCTACCACTGATCCTACAGAAAATTTGACTAAGTTATCCCAGATCGCAGGAGCCTATGCTTTTGCTACTATTGATAAAGCATCTGAAGTACAGCTATTGCTCAAGGATAAAGAGGAAAAAATCTTAGTTTTGCAACAACAGTTACAGCAGGCTAGCGCTAACCAGGAAGCGGAAGAGAAATTAGAAAAATTACAACAGGACTTTCTACAGATGCAGTTGGGGTATCAACGAAGTTTGGCCGAAAAGGAACATCAATTACAGGCCATGTTAGAAATGCAATTAGATGACCCCAAAATCATAGAATTTGTATCAGAAGCCCTTGCCTTGAATGACCAACTCTTGCAACAGCAAGAGGCACTCTACCAAAAAATCAATTATGATTTAATTGATAAGAAAATTTCTGATTATTTGAAATGGCAGGAATCGGAGGAAGGAAAGAAAGCAGGTTTACTCAAGATCAATGAGGCCCACAAAGAAATGTTGTTCAATAAGTGGGATTCACAGATTAAAAATGCAGAACAGGTGGCAGAAGAAGCAGCGACAACAGTGAACAATGTCATTGACTGTGTTAATGAAAATATGCATAGAGCAAACCTGATATCAGAAACCGCTCCGGGATTTCTCCCAAAGGCACAAAAACTGCAGACAAGCTGGAGACAAAGAGCTGAAGAAAAGGCAGAGTCAATCAAGAAGTTAACCAAGTTGAATTGGGACACTTACTAGCAATACTTGGTTAAACTGCACAGTTAGTGTATGACTCTGAAATGCCTTACAAACTCTGCCAAAAAGATAGTGTCAACACTTGCTGATTATGTTTTCACAGGACAACTAAAATCAGAGGTCGGCCAACTGACGCTCCTAAAGCCGATGCTGAATGCTTGCGATCAAAGAGAATAGATGCATAGTTAATTTTCAGATACAGTTTTAGTTTTATTTTTTTATTTATTTTTCCTTAGATGAGGACGGTCATTTAAACATCCTCCTATATTTTTGTAATAAACTATTTTTAGTCTTTAGTTAGTAGTATTTTAACTCCTCTCATGCATTTAGAGAGGGGTCCAGAATTTTTTCAAAAACATTTCTTCAGAACATGCACTTCTGCACCCTCTGAGGAGGTTTTGATGAATGAATGGAATGAGATTTATTGATATCTGTGTTTAATGTCTGCTACTGAAATGCACTTCTGTACTCTTAGTAGATATTGAATTATGAGAAGATAAATCTATATTGTTGAAGCTCATGAGTAGGACTTGTTATTAATGGTACTTTTATCTCTTAATAATTTGTGCTTATGTGTCAAGTAATATGTTGTGTTCAATTGTTTGTATATGAAAGCTTGAATGTTTAAGTTATCATTTGGCACTTTTGTACAATGGTGACTATTCTGTTTATGCTTAATGTATGAATAGCTTATTATGCGATATGCTTCGCACAATTGTTTCGGCTAATTTCTTATATGAAACAATTCACTTTTAATGAATTCTTTTCTTGTAGCAATTGAATGATCTTTATTACCAATTGTTGTTAGAAACTATTTTAGATCGCATAAGTGAAGAGTTAATCCCGGGATAGTTTTAGAATTAGATATTTCTATTGATTAGAATAAAATTGCATGTTTTAGATTAGATTTAGATCAAAATAATTCTATTTAGAAATTTTTAGAAAGGGAAACATCAATTTTTTATCATCATCACAAACAAATTGGGAAACTGGTCCCATTATCCCCAGTCGGTTCCACCATCCCAAATGGAAAAGGAGCTACTTTCAAGGTCCTAACCGGGTGGGTATCCCCCTTGTTGTAGACCCAATTTTCAGGGCTTCAACATAATTGGTGCTAGAAGGAGGGCCCGAACTGTGAATGGCTAGTAAATCTAAATCTAAATACCATTCTGAGAGTAAATCACCCTCAACATCTCCCCCAACTTCTCCATTGCATTCCGAGTCTTTAAATCTTAAGCGAGAAGTTGAGAAAACAACAACCACTGCCACAAACCCAAACATTTCAGATAGATCTACTATAGAACCCCATGAAGTTGAGTCTTTTATTCATAAACTTCAAGAATTTTCCATATCACCGCAAAAAATCTGAATTATCCCAAGGTAGTGTGACTTCGCAATATAATCCTTCTCATCCTCTTACCAGATTACAGAGTGAAAAGTTTGGTATCGAACCAACTGAATTACCTCTGCCTAAAAGGAAAAGAGCAAGAAAGACGCCTCAAGGGTTTGATAGTGAGACTCTTTCATCATCACCATCCATTCCATATTCTCCATTGCATTGTCAACCATCCACTCCCCCACTCCAAATTGTCATAAAACAGGGTACTGGAACTTCAACATCTGCTTCTCAACCATCTGGAACTGTAATATCCACTCCTTCCCAACCACAAGGAACTTCGTCTGTGCTTTCCTCTGTTAGTAGTTCAACGATGGCTCAAAACCCATGGAGCAATCTAGGGGTAGTCTCAATGCCTACACCCTTGAGTCAATTACCGGCCCATCCTGAGAAATGGCTGCCCAAGTTTAATCCTGAAGCAGGCATGCTAGCATAAGAATAGATAAACAACTTTATGTTGTCAATAAATTTAAATGGAGTTACAAATGAAGACGCTATTGTTATACCTTTTCCTTATACTTTATAAGAAACAATCGTATCCTAGTATTTTTCATTACCATCAGGGTCCATTACTAGTTGGGACATTTTCCAAGAGCAATTCTTGACAAAGTTCGGTGATGATTGGTCTACGATGATATTGATAAATGATCTATCAAATCTTAAGACTAAATCAAGAGAACTTATCAAAGATTTTAACTCACGTTTCAACAAGCTTTTGAATAAAATTTCGACCGCTTCCAAGCCTAGTGAATAAGTTCGAAGCGAATGGTACATATCTGATCTACCATCGAACATAGCAATCTTTGTTGATAGGGCTGCCAAGACAACATTGGCCAAAAACATGAAGGAAGCAATAGTGGTAGAAAAATGTATCTTAGCTTTAGAAAAGAAAAACGCTATTGATGAGAGAAAATCTAAGAAGGTTACTTTTAAAGATGACCCTAAGAAAAAACAATCAAAGGACCCATTTGATTTAGAAGGATTGCAAAAAGTTTTAAAAACCATGTCTAATGAAATAGTTGACATTTTTTTTTTCTCGATAAAGACTAATTCTATTAAGTGAAATATTGTACAATCAGGATAAGAAAAAACCCGGCAGACCGGAAATGATGGATCCATCAACCTCGGTTCCGGAAGAAAGATTCAAACTCATAGCTACATCAGATGACTAGAAATCACAGACTGCCTAAATCCCCCATAGGGGCAGAACCTACAACACATTGTTTTTTCCCTTTCTTTTTGTTGACTTTTGTCCAGCCACCCTGGGGGGGATGAGCTAAGACAACTTGAAGACTGGAATTCTCTTTCATCGGGAATTCCCTTTCTGATTCCGAGGAGGTCTCATGGACGCGTTTCTGGGCTATAGCTGAGTCATGGGTGTGCCCCATGGTGTTCATGGGTGAATCCATTGGCTGAGGCACCTGGTCCGGTTCTGAATCGCTTTCCCCGTCCTCCGAACTTGGGGAGCTAGAGCTTCGAGCTGGCTGCAGAGTACAGGGAGCCCAACGCTTGGGTTTGGATTTTGCGAAGATTCCCTTTTTTGCTCTTGCTGTCAGCGATGGGCAGGAGGTATGTAGATGCCCTGTTAGGTGACAATGGCGGCATCGGAAGGCAGTATTTTCATAATCTAGAAACTGGGTCCAAACAGCGTCTTTGATCTTGAGATTGATTTTCTCTGGCAGCCCCTTGCTTAGATCTAGTTCTACACAGATTCTGGCGTATGTGTAGAGGCCTTGCTGTTCCCTCTGGTAATCTCCCATTAGAAAGCAGCCCAAAGCGTTGCCTATCTGCCTGTATACTTCTGTGTTCCACAGATATAATGGGAGATTGGGAAGCCTGATCCATACAGGGGCTTTTGTGATGACTGCAGAAGCTGGGTCAAAGTCTGGGAACCATGGAGTTAGGAAGAGACCTGCCGTACCCATGAACCAAGGGCCTTCCTCTAAGGCCTTTTCGTAGTGCTCGAGATTGTCGAACAACACTATAAAATATCCCTTTGCACAGAAGTGGATCTTGCAACTGTGTGTCCAGTTGTCATAGATCCAGTCCAGAAGATCTTTTGAGCGTGGCCAGAGCCCATTGAATCTGCATATGATGGCCCTTTCTGCAAATTTTTGGGTGTCGTCTGCCATGTTAGAGTAGGAGATCTCAATAGAGGGAACCTCCTCCACTTTGTCCACCAAAAAAGGCTTGGGTAAAGCCTGAACTGGTGGAGCTATTTTGTCAGGCTTCTTGGCATGTACTGCATCTTTATATGAAAATGTTTTAGCTGAGGATGACTCTCCAGCAGCTCCTCCTCTCAAACGAAGGGTTAAAATAATAGATGCATCTTTCTTAATGCCGTAAAAAGAAATAGGGTACAGATCCTCAAGTAGTTTACCTTCGTGGAGAAGCCTTTGTGCTGCAGAGGGGATCCCCAGTTTGATGTTCAGTGTCTGCTTGAGATGCTACACTAGATCCGTCTGGCTTACCCATAGTAACATAGATTTGCCTGTCAAGATCTTGATTTGTATCTGGAATGATGAAGAGGGTTCTGAACGCCTCCTTCCCCTGCAGATCTGTGGAGAGGGCAGGCATATGCATTGATTGATTCTCGTTTCCTGGATTTGCCTCATGGGAAACAGAGGCGTACAACCGTTCGGTGCAAGCCCTTCCTTCCCGATAGCCACGGTCAGAGGATAAGTGGCTAAGGGATCTGCATGATCATCCTTGGCCGCTGCTCTGTCAATCTGAAGAGGGATGTACAAACGCGTTGTGGAAGCAGGGGATCGGGGCCATGCAACCCCTGAGTTCTCGGTCAAGAGGTCTGCAGACACATTTGAGTCCGCGACGCCGGCTTTCTTGGTGTGGCCATCTTGCAAACCTGCTGCGGAAAGAAAGATCCTTGATCTTTGCCTAAATCTCTCGAATCCCTTCGCGGCCAGAGCGAACAGAGACCCGCCGTCGGCCGAGGGCATGGAGGCGGCAGAACTAGGGTTCATCCTTGGAGCGATTTTCTTCCCAGCTTCAACCTCTCAAAAACCTTCTTTCAACGAAATAGTTGACATTAAAAGACAAGTAGCAAAGACTTCTTCTAAGAAACCCTACAAGCCTTATAGAAAAAATCCTTCAACTGATTCAAAACTTCCCAATGCTATAACAAATGCGGAATCAAAAGGAGAAGAAGAGGAAGTTTCCAAGGAAGAATCTATTGATGGAGATGAAGTTGTAGAGTTACAGGGAATGTGGGACTTCATTCTTCCAGATGAAGAGGATCAAGAGGCATCGCCAGTCAGTACCAGAAGTAGAAATCAACTTTATCCCCCACAACCTAGTTCTAAACAGAAGAGCGCAAGCTCGATAACCAAGGATAAAGTCACAGGTAAGAAATCATCAACAAAAGTGACTCAAACAAGTCCAGTCCAATCTTATTCATCAACTCCATCTAAAACACTGATTGTTTCTGATGAGATGGAGTATAATATCATTGAAGACATGAAGAAGACTAGGGCTAACATTACTTTTCATGAACTGAGTAAATTAAAACATCAACAGATATAACTTTTGAAAGAGTTACATGCAATACCCATTGCACCTCTTCCTGCCGCTGTAATCTCACAAGATTTTCACGAGATGGGAAGACCTCCAACTAATATGGCAAATAAAGTTAACCCAAATGACATTGCTTTAATTGGAGGTAGGTCAAAATCCCATACTCCTCCATTCCTTCTTACTTACGAAATTTTCAATAAAAATTTGCATAATTGTTTGGTAGATTTAGGTGCTTCATCTAATATTCTGCCTAAAACAATTTTTGCAAAGTTAAACGTCCAACCTCAAAAATCTATAGTACACATAGTTCAGCTAGATTGATCGCAGGTTGAAGTAATTGGTGAACTAAATCAAGTTACCATAAGGCTGTCATCGAATCCAAAGGTATGTCAAGTCATTGATATTTTAGTCGCAGACATTCATGATTTTTATGGTTTAATTCTTAGTAGAGATTGGTCTGAAAAGCTTCATGGATATTTTGCAACCGACTGGTCACAGATGTGGCTCCCTTACAATGGTAAACCAAATCAGATAAAGGTTGAGCAAGAAAGACACCAAAAATACATAGTGACGGAATTGGAAGGAGAAAATGAACCCATAGCATACAACAACAATATAGCTGGCAACTATTCTATTGACTCTTTCTTAGGAAATTTTAATTTTCATACTTTGCCTTATTTAGAACATTCTGTTTTATCTCAAGTAGAAAACGTTTCACAAACAAATAGTTCTAAATGCATTAATTTTGTAGATAGTCCTGCAAATAACTCTTTATTTTGGAAATTATTTTTTGACGGTTCTAAGTCTAATGATGGAGTAGGAGCGAGATGTGTATTAGTTAGTCCATAAAGGAATAAAAACATGCTAACCTATAGACTTGAGTCTGATTGTACAAACAACACTGTAGAATACGAAGCTCTAGTACAAGTTCTGTACAAGGAAATCAGACTAGACATCAAGTATCTACAAGTCTCTAGAGACTCTAAGATTATTATTAAACATGTATGAAATACTATACATTGTCTATCATGTCATTTAAAGCATTATCAATCTTTAGTACAAGATCTGACTGAAAATTTTATAGCATTCAATATTTCATCCATTCCCAGGCTCCAAAATGCTAGTGCTGACCTCCTAGCTAATATAGCTTCCAAGGTCATTCCCTCAAAAGACTATAGCCCTGACAGATTCTCAATTGAATTGATCTTTAGGCCTTCCATCCCCGATAATGTTACAAACTAGAGAATTTTTAATGATGACCCTGATATTATAAGTTTCCTAACATCAGAAGGATCTTACACTAATCAGATAATTGATGAGGACCAACATGACAAGCAGTTACAACAAGAATGCTCTAATAATGCAATACCAAAATCTGTAGTCAAGTTGGAATACCTATATGATTTAAAAGACAGATTTAAAAGGTCTACCAATTCAAAACATCAGTTCAAAACTTCAGAGTTCAACTCTGAAATATGAATTAGTAAATCTAGGAATGGATACCAAGCCACAAAATATCAACCTAGGTCTTGGCCTAGCCCCAGAAGAAAAATTAGCCTTTGTTCGGCTCCTGAAACAGTATAAAAGTGTCTTTGCCTAGAATTACGATGACCTTAAGACTTACGACACTTTAATCATTCAACATACTATCCTGATGATAGCTGATGAAAAACCTGTCCAGCAAAAGCTGAGGAAGATCCATCCTAATCTAGAAAGTCGGATTAAATCTGAGCTCAATAAATTATTGAAAGCCAAAATCCTTTTTCCCGTTCAACATTTTAGATGGGTTTCCAACTTGGTTCCAGTCAGAAAGAAAAATGGAGACATTTGAATTTGTATTGACTTTCGCAACATTAACAAAGCTTGCCAAAAGGATAATTTTCCCCTACCTCTTATGGAACAAATATTGCAAGTGGTTGCAGGGTCAGAATTAATGTCCTTTTTAGATGCTTTCTCCGGCTACAACCAAGTTTTGGTCCATCTGGACGATCAGCTAAAAACTGCATTCAAAACCAAATGCAGTACTTATGCATATCAAAAGATGCCTTTTGGGCTGATTAACACTGGTGCCACATTTCAAAGGGCCATGGATATCTCATTTAAAGGATTAGTAAACAAATCAGTGGTGATTTACTTGGATGACATAATAGTATATTCTAAAAAACGTGGTAATCACCTCAGAGACTTAAAACAAATATTTCAACGTTGTCAAAGGTACGGGATTTCACTTAATCCAAAAAAGTCCTTTTTTGCATTAAGTGAAGGAAAACTTCTTGGATTTATAGTGTCAAAATCTAGAATCCATATTGATCTAGATAGAATTAAGGAAATTTCCGAAATATCCTTACCACATAATAAGAAAGCAATGCAATCCTTCCTTGGTCAAATTAGTTTTGTTAAAAGATTTGTTCCAGACTTCTCGAGAATTGTGTCACCATTACAAGCAATGATCAAGAATAATTCACTCTTTAAATGGGGCCAAGCAGAGTATGAAGCGTTCAATCTGATTAAGCAGGTGATTGATAATGCCCCATCCCTAGTGACTCCAAAATTTTCCGATCCTTTCATTTTGTATACATTTGCCTCTGAAAAATCATATGCTGCAATACTCACGCAAGCTAATCAAGACAAAGCGGAAGCCATAATTTCCTTCTTTAGTTCAAATTTGCAAGGGGCTGAATTAAATTATTCTAATGTTGAGAAACAAGCTTATGTTGCTTTCAAAGCAATCAAACATTTTAGACCGTTTCTTCTTAAGACCCATACAAAGATAATAGTGCCATTTCCAATGGTAATAATTCTCTTCGTGCAAAAAGACGTGGGTGAAAACAAAGAAAATTGGGTCACTTCCCTACAAGAATACAACACTGAGATCAAGCCAGAACATATTGTAAAAGGTCAAGGCTTTTGTAAGATGTTGGCTGGAGCATTGCTTATTTCTGAAATACCATCTCCTAATCAAGAGGTACAAATGTATGAGGTAAGCCTAAACGATATTGAATCGAGATATGCTGATATCATGTTTTATCTAAAAAATTGATATGCTCCTTCAAATATGAATTATACAAAGAAAATAGCCCTAAGATTGAAAACCAAGCAATATCAACTCGTAAATGATGTGCTTTTTAGAATGAATTATGATTTTGTTCTTCTTCGATGTCATGAGAAATCTAAAGCTGAAAAAGTGTTGTAGGAACTCCATGATGGACCAACAGGTGGACATTATGCGAGAGATGCAACAGCACATAAAATTTTGCGTGCGGGATACTATTGGCCTACACTATTTAAAGATGCACATAGCTACGTAAGGAAATGTCAATTTTGTCAAACTGCTGCTGGAAAACAGAAGAAACCATCATTTCCATTGCAACCAGTCAATATTGATCAACCATTTGATCAATGGGGATTGGATATAATAGGTGAGATCATTCCTCACTCTTCTAAATAGCATAGGTACATCCTTACAACTACAGATTATTTTACTAAATGGGTAGAAGCAGTTCCTCGCAAGACAGCTAATGCTGAACATATCATCGATTTCATAGATCAATTCATAATCACGAGGTTTGGCTTACCTTCTGCTTTAATGTTTAATAATGCATCATATTTTTCTGGCAATGCTATGACTGAATTTTCACTTAAAAGAGGTTTTATGCTTAAGTATTCTACCAATTACTACGCACAAGGGAACGGGTTGGCCGAATCAACAAATAAAAACTTAATCAGAATCATTAAGTGAATTATTGATTAGAATCATAAAAACTGGCACAAATCTTTGATGTATGCTCTTTGGGTAGACCAAATAACTCAAAATGCTTCAATTGGCACTTCTCCCTTTAATTTAGTTTATGGGAAAGAAGTAGTTCCCCCAACTCATCTAGCAATTCCTTCTTTGGCCTTAGTTCAATTTATAAAGGAAACACCATCTTCATCCTTACAACTAAGACAACTATAGATCCTTAAGCTGGAAGAACAATGAGAACATGCTAAAATTACACATGCTCATCATCCAGCATTAGTAAAAGGCTTCCTTCGATTCAAACATGGTATCTAGGAAGGATTTTCAAGTTGGAGATTTAGTATTGAAATGGGATAAGGCTCACGAAGAAAAAGACGAACATTCTAAATTCCAACGAATTTGGCTTCGACCGTTACAAATTGTTGAAATTATAGGTCCATCGACTTTCTTGTTGCAAGATTTAGTAGGTAAAAGAGAATCTCTACTTGTTAATGGGCATATCCTTAAAAAATACTTTCCATAGAGGATGACCTCTTTTATTTTTGTAAATTATTGTTTATAGCTTTATTTTGATAAGAAAATAGGTTGTAAATGGTTACCTTTGGATTTCATGAAAAAGAATAGTGTTTCTTTTAAATTTTGTTTTTTGTTTGTATAAATAGAACTAATTTGGAAAATTAATCATTATTATTGAAAGATACAGTCAAATGCTACAAGCCTGAAAATTTTACTAGTTTTAGCCTTATGAATTTTGATAAAAACAACCTTTAGTGGGAATTTGTTTTATATCAGTCATGAAAAGCATCAATAACAAAACGAAGGTTCTCTGTAGAAAAGTTGTCCTCAAAATCTCTATAATTGTCATCCAGAGCTATTCTTAAGGAACCAATGATTTCCTCCCCACCTAGGGAATTGCAAGTTTCAAGGAGTAATCCAATGATACACTATAGACTTAAAGAATAAGAGGTCTCATCACTAGCCAACTTATCATGATCATAGATATTATAACTTGCTGACATTGCCAAAATTGCATACCAAAACAAGGCAATGACTCAAGATTGTTGCAATCAAAAGACAAGGAGTCTCATCACGAGCTAGCTTGTTCAGCAAAGTTATAAATAAAGTGAATGGCACTGTCATAATTTGGCCACCAAACCAAGACATTGTTCTTTGAGAATTAAAAGAAAACAAAAGTGTGGATATGGATTTATCTTTGAAAATTGTATATTTCTCAAAGTAGGATATAGGATCATTGCTGGGTAACAGGTAACCCTGTCAAGGCTATGAACGCTTGCTGGCAGCAAAGGCTCTACCTACGACAAATGAGCATACTTAAAACTGATCTATGGAGATGTCTTTGTTTTTATCTTTATAAACCAAGTAGTGGCTGATGTAAATACAATGACTAGCTTTGGGAAGAAAATAATCAAAATTAGCATGAAAGAAACAAACTATTATTAATGGCTAAGAGCATGATGCACTTTATATTTCTATAATAAAGTTTGATTTTCCAGAAAAATTTTTTGTTTTGGAAGTTTTAGAAAATTCAAAAGATAATCAGAGATAAATGGTTCTTCCTAGTGAATAACCAATTGTTATGGCCAGCAACAACCCCCCTTTTTATTTAGTATTAGTAATAACACTAAATAAATGGAGACCCTTATAAAAAACTAAAAAACTAGCACCTATATTGCCCTTGGAATAAAACAAACTATCATAAACTTTGGAAAAACATTTGCAAACCCAAAAACTTAAGTGTTATGATAAGTCTCAAATAAAATTTTTCTCTTAACAATAAACATCGCATCACAAAAGGGTAAAGGAGGATATCATATAAACAAACTTTCGGAATTGCGAAAACGCGATGATGCGAGATCATGCGCCTTATAGATTCATTGTATTTCATAGATTTCATATGTTGCAAGCACCACCTAAGATAAAAAATTCCAATCACACGATATGCGATAAATCATCTCGCAAATCGCATCTCGTAGTCACAAAAAGGAAATAAATGATTGATAATGAAAAGGATTAGAGATATGGCAATCTGTGATATTGCGAAGCAAAACACAAAATCACTTTATCGCAGATCAACAGGGCTCATCGTTCAATGAAATATTTCTCGTAATCTGATACCGAGTTATGGTCATTAATGTCAACTTAGTGGTTTATTGATGGTCATTTATGGGAAAAGATTTACATCTGATCGAAAGGTTGTTTCACGTAGGGTGATATATTTGATATGATTTCAAAATTAAGAGCTTTCCCATCACCTTATCACTTACCATTATTCGTTACTTACTCGTGAACTTGCAGGAGTGGCAAGCGGAATAATATACAGACCAGTGTGTAGAACGTAATGGGAAAGAAGGGAAAAGCTTCGATTGCTGAGAAAACAAAGACGACGCCCTTATTCGCAGACACCACTTGTACCAGAGAAGCTGGCATATCCACTTGGGAAGGCATTTACAGTCTGCTGGAAGAAGAAAACCCCAGAGTTATGGAAATTACAATGACAGCAGACGCATGTGGATCATATGAACCATCACTTACTAAACTTGCATGCTCATTCCTGCACCGCATAGTAGCAAGGCCTAAGATACTTCCCTATACAAACATGGTCAAGTGGATATTGGACAACACTGATATAACAGATAGGCAATTCAATTCTCGGAGCTAGAAGTTTATTGGGTCATTCACCTAATAGGATTTAAGACTCATGTATCATTTACCAGAGCCATAGGCAAGCTACAACAAGTAGTTCATGGAGAAATTCGCCAAAGAAAACGAAGATTTGGTGAGTGCACCAAGAACTGGTTAGGAAAGGAAGAACCATTGAAAAAGGACAAACATGGTATGTACAATACTAGTTCCCTCTCCTCCCCATATTGTTTTGTTGCTGCTATGCTATGTAGGCTATTTGGAAGGCCTGATATCAATAAGTTTTCATCTAAGTGGCTACCCCTATTAGATGCGGCCACCAACGCCACTATTATGGACTGGGCCCAGATATTGTCTGATAATTTAGCCTTGGCTATTTGGAGCTACCGGTCTAAAATAACTCCCTCTCAGAGGATTTACCCTCCTTTCTTTTTAGCTGCTTATGTTATGGATCCAATCTATTATGTCTCTAGATTTCCTCTAATGGGTTGGAAGTGGACTATACCGAATCCCTTGCCCATTCAAGTCTACCATAAGGAATTGTGGGATTCCAAGTTTACCCCATATTTTTATAGAATTTGTCATGGAGTTATGTTACCCCTTCACAGAATGTTGTATAATAAATATGCCCGAAGATTTTCCCCTGGCGCTGAAGTTGATATTCTCCCTGTCGGAAGATGGTTCGGAGAAGAGTTTTTCACTTACATCAGAGTATTCGGAAGCATTGCTTCCCCTCATGTACTTCCATTGTATGTTCCTGATAAGTTAATAGCCCGTGAAATAGCCTACCAAACCCGCAGGGTTGGAGGAATGAGCAAAGAATTGAAAGACAAGGAAAAGGTCATTTGGCCGCATTCCTTGTGGCCTGTGGGGCCTTTTCACTATTTGATTTAGGTCATGCTTTCAAAGAAGTAGACAACATGCTGAGTCTATGACTGTTTAAATTTCCAGGGAGACAATTCGATCCCTTTGATGTAATTAAGAATTTTACTACGACTGTCAAGATAAAGATATTCACTAAAGAATATGATCTTATTGATGACATCTTCCAGCAGAAGAATACACTGAAAGGCATTTTGCATATGGCTCAAACTCAATTTGGCCCAATAGAATTCTAGGAATTCAAACTATATAGAGAGCGGAGATTAGCAAACATCCCCTTGGATAAGTTGCTCTTAGAACCAATAAGGGAGCCAACTCCCAGCATCAGTTTAAGTGGAAGCTGGGGTATAGACAAGTCCAGGTCTAAGTCTGGGAAAGAATCACCAGAATGCTCTAAATAGTCTGAGAGTGACCATAACAAAAGTGAAGGGTTAGTTATGGATACTGCCCAATCCAAAGAGCACCCATAGCAACAAGTTTTATCAAAACCACAGGCGAAGGTTCCTGCTCCCCTCATCTAGCCACCAAAGCAAGTGAGAAATGAGCTAGAGAAAGAGTGGGAAACATTTAATGAATTGATCAATACCTAGGATCAGAACGTGAAGAAACCTGAGAATACAGTGCAGACAATGAAAAATATGGTCATTGAAACAGTCAGCAACGCTCTAGAAACGGAGCATATTCCCATATTCCCATCATCTGAAATCATGCTGAAGATAGAGGAGATTCCTCCTCTAGATGTATTTTATAGTCTGCAGCACAAAGCAGTGGTAAGAAGACAAAGAAAGAAATGAGAATTAGACAACGTGCTCTCACCTGAGGCAGAGCAGCTAGATGTCCTTTGGCAAGACCCTACACTGATCCTACAGAAAATTTGACTAAGTTATCCCAGATCGCAGGAGCCTATGCTTCTGCTACTATTGATAAAGCATCTGAAGCACAACTATTGCTCAAGGATAAGAGGGAAAAATCTTAGTTTTGCAACAACAGTTACAACAGGCTAGCACTAACCAGTAAGTGGAAGAGAAATTAGAAAAATTACAACAGGACTTTCAACAGATGCAGTTGGGGTATCAAAGTAGTTTGGCCAAAAAGGAACATCAATTATAGGCCATGTTAGAAATGCATAAATATGACCCCGAAATCATAGAATTTGTCTCATAATCCCTTGCCTTGAATGACCAACTCTTGCAACAGCGAGAGGCACTCTGCCAAAAAATCGATTATGATTTATTTGATAAGAAAATTTCTGATTATTTGAAATGGAAGGAATCGGAGGAAGGCAATAAAGCAGGTTTACTCAAGATCAATGAAGCCCACAAAGAAATGTTGTTTAATAAGTGGGATGCACAGATTAAAAAATGTAGAATAGGCAGTAGAAGAAGCAGCGACAGTAGCGAACAATGTCATTGACTGTGTCAATGAAAATCTACATAGAGCAAACCTGATATCAGAAACTGCTCCAGGATTTCCCCCAAAGGCACAGCAACTGCAGACAAGCTGGAGACAGAGAGCTGAAGAAAAGGCAAAGTCAATCAAGAGGTTAACCAAGTTGAATTGAGACACTTACTGGCAATACTTGGTTAAATCGCACAGTCCGTGTATGACTCTAAATGCCTCACAAACTCCACCAAAAAGATAACGCCAACACTTGTGGATTCTGTTTTCATAGGACAACTAAAATCAAAGGTTGGCCAACCGATGCTCCTGAAGCCGATGCTAAATGCTTGCGATGAAAGAGAACAGATGCATAGTTAATTTTCAGATACAGTTTTAGTTTTATTTTTGATTTATTTTTGCCTTAGATGAGGACGGTCATTTAAACCTCCTCCTATGCTTTTGTAATAAACTATTTTTGGTCTTTAGTTAGTAGTATTTTAACCCCTCTCATGCATTTAGAGAGGGGTCCAGAAATTTGTCAAAAATGTTTCTTCAGAAAATGCACTTCTGCACCCTCTGAGGAGGTTTTGATGAATGAATGGAACAAGATTTATTGATATCTATGTTTAATGTCTGCTACTGAAATGCACTTCTGTACTCTTAGTAGATATTGAATTATGAGAAGATAAATCTATATTGTTGAAGCTCATGAGTAGGACTTGTTATCAATGGTACTTTTATCTCTTAATGATTTCTACTTATGTGTCAAGTAATATGTTATGTTCAGTTGTTTATATATGAAAGCTTGAATGTTTAAGTTATCATTTGGCACTTTTGTACGGTGGTGACTATTCTGTTTATGCTTAATGTATGAATAGCTTATTATGCGATATGCTTCTCACAATTGTTTCGGCTAATTTCTTATATGAAACAATTCACTTTTAATGAATTCTTTTCTTGTAGCAATTGAATGATCTTTATTACCAATTGCTGTTAGAAACTATTTTAGATCGCATAAGTGAAGAGTTAATCCCAAGATAGTTTTAGAATTAGATATTTCTGTTGCTTAGAATAAAATTGCATGTTTTAGATTAGATTTAGATTAAAAAAATTCTATTTAGAAATCTTTAGAAAAGGAAACATCAATTTTTTATCATCATGAAAAACAAATTTGGAAACTTGTCCCATTATCCCTAGTCAAACCCACCATCCCAAATGGAAAAGGAGCTGCTTTCAAGGTCTGGAATAGGTGAGTATCCCCCTTGTTGTAGACCTGATTTTCAGGGCTTCAACACGAAGGAAGATGAGGATGAAGTCTATTCTGCACCACTTTGTGCATTAGAAATCGCCATGGGGGGAAAACCGCAAGATGAGGATGATATGATTGAAAATATGATTCAGAATCCACCTCCCAGTGTATCACCATTAGAGGAAATTGTAAGAGAAACCCAAAACAACCCCTCAACTAATCTCTGTGCATCTGAATCCACTCCTCTCCATGTTAAGAATATAGAGTTCATCCCAGAAAGAACCTTGAAAATCAATCCATCCCTACCCACTTCCCAGGAGAAGAAACTATGTAGCCTGTTGAGAAAACACCTAGATGCCTTCGCCTGGAGTTATAAGGAGATGAAAGGAGTGCACCCTTTAGTATGTACTCATCATATATACATCAAAGAGGATTGCAAGACAGTCAAGCAGCCTCAAAGGAGGATGAATCCAACACTTAAAGATATTGTTAAGGAAGAAATGCAGAAATTTCTTGATGCATGATTCATCTATCCCATCTCTAACAGTGAATAGGTCTCTCCTTTGGTGCTAGTACCAAAGAAAAATGGTAAGTGGAGAATCTATGTCGACTATCGGGAATTGAATAAAGCCACTAAAAAGGACCATTTTCCTTTACCTTTCATAGATCAAGTGTTAGATGGTCTGGCAGGGAAAAAGTTTTTCTCTTTCTTAGATGGGTTTAGTGGGTACAATCGGTTTCAAATCAGCCCAGAAGACCAAGATAAGACCACTTTCACTTGTCCATGGGGTACCTTTGCATACTGGGTCCTTCCGTTTGATTTTTGCAACACTCCAGCCACTTTCCAAAGAGCGGTATTGAGTATATTTTCTGAACTAGTTCATGATGTAGTAGAAATATACATGGATGATTTTACTTTGTATGGTTTTGACTTTAAGGAAGCTTTATTTAACTTAGGAAAAGTTTTGGATAAGTGTATTGAGATGAACCTTTCCCCCAGTCCGGAAAAATGTGAATCCTTGATTACTGAAGGGACCGTGCTAGGTCATGCAATATCTCAGCAAGGACTGCAGATGGACCCCAACAAAATTTCCATCATCCAAAGGGTCCCACGTCGTCAAAAGGTGAGAGATGTCAGAAGTTTCGTAGGCCTAGCTGGGTATTACAGGAGATTCATTAAAGAATTTAGCAAGCTATCCTCTCCTTTGTTTGGCCTCTTAGGCAAATATTTCGAGTTCAAATGGTCGGAAAACTGTCAAGAAGCCCTAGATACCTTGAAGAGCAAGCTCGTGACTGCCCCAATTCTGAGAGGCCCAAACTAGGCCCTACCTTTCCACATTCACACAGATGCCTCGAAAAAATTAATAAGAGCAGCCTTAGGACAAATTGATGAAAAGTTACCTTATGCCATATACTTTATAAGCAAAAAATTGTCAAAGGCAGAGTTAAACTATACAGTGACCAAGAAGGAACTCCTAGTTGTCATGCATTCCTTAAACAAATTTAGACATTATATCACAGGCTATCAAACTTTTGTCTACGCTGATCATACTGCAATTAGATATTTAACGAACAAACTATATGTAAATGCTCACATTATTAGATGGTTGCTTTTACTGCAGCAATTTGATTTGACCATTATTGATAAGCCTGGTAAAGAAAATGTTGTTGCTGACTTTTTGCCTAGAGTAAATTTGCCTGTAGGTGAAGAAGGAATGGTGGATGACCAAATGCCAGATGAACTCCTGTTTGCTATCTCAGTACTCTCCCCATGGTTTGCTGATATAGAAAACTACTTGGTTTCAGCGTAGTTCCCACCACACCTGTCCTCAAAAGAGAAGAGCAAGATAGTAAGGAAAAGTGCCCCTTTCACCTAGATTAGGGGAAATCTCTTCAAACTTGGCCTAGATCAGATCTTGAGAAGATGTGTCATTGAGGAGGAAGTATTTGACATCCTCCTGACCTGTCATAATAGGCCTTGTGGAGGTCATTTTGTTGCAAAAAGAACTGCCTTCAAGATATTGCAAGCAGGTTACTACTGGCCCACTCTTCATCAAGATGTGAGGAGATATACCAGCCAGTGTGATCGGTGT
Organism: Pinus tabuliformis; assembly: GCA_031772625.1. Taxonomy (NCBI): domain Eukaryota; kingdom Viridiplantae; phylum Streptophyta; class Pinopsida; order Pinales; family Pinaceae; genus Pinus; species Pinus tabuliformis. Next base: position 1,520,899,853 of record CM062819.1, on the reverse strand, counting down.
CAGAGGACGAGGAAACCTTCTCGAAAGGATGAGATGCCCATGCAACCTCAAGTGACCTTTGAGCCATTTGAGAAGTGGAGCATGGACTTTGTGGGTCCTATCAGCCCTCCTTCAAAGCAGAAACAATACATCATTGTGTGCACCGATTACCTGACAAAGTGGGCAGAGACAAAAGCAATCAAAGAAGTGATAGAGGAAAAAGTAGATGAGTTTTTGAGAGAGAACATATTATATAAGTTTGGGTATCCAAGAGAGTTGGTCATAGATCAAGGTAGTTATTTCACTTCCAATTTGATTGAAGACCTACTCACACATCATAAAATCAAGCACAAGACTTCGACCCCTTACCATCCAAAAGCCAATGGGTAGGTGGAGGTCACTAATAGAGCATTTGAAGGGATCCTAACTAAGGTAGTGAGTAGCAGCAGAAAAGATTGGGTAGACAGATTAATTGAGGCCACTTGGGCCTACAACACAACATGGAAGACCACCACAAGGTTCACACCCTATGAGATGGTCTATGGGAAGAAGGCTTTGTTGTCAATAGAATTTGAATTCAATACCCTAAGGATGGCAGATTAGCTAGACGTCGACCTCTGCCATGCATAGAAAGAAAGATTACTTTAGCTCAATGGATTGGATGAACACAGATTGCAGGCCCTTCTCCATAAAGAGGTAGTTCAGCTTCAGAGAAAGATATGGCATGAAAAATATATCAAGGAGAAGTAATTCCAATAGGGATATTGGGCACTACTTTATGATTCAAGATACAAATATTTCAAAGGGAAGATGAGGACAAGATGGTTGGGACCCTACACTATGGAGAAATGCAATGACAATGGTTCAGTTATGATCAGAACCATTGATGATGAAGCCATCCCCATGCTTGTCAATGGACACCGGTTGAAAGTCTACAAGAAACCCCTCTCCAAGCGAGAGTTCATTGAAGATTTGAATAAGACAGTGATGGTAGTGGAGCATGTCTTAGCATCCACTTCACCCACTCACTGAATAAAAAAGAAAAAGAGAAATAAAAAATAAGGACTCAAGTGAAAACCTCCATGAGGCGCTTGAGTCCCATCATTGGGTTGAAAACCTCTTTTGAGGCGACCCAGTGATGTCAAAAAAATAAAAAAATAAATAAGATCCCTAGGTGAAAACCTCTCTTGGAGGTTCCCATGGTAGGAAATTAGGGTGAAAACCTCCTTGAGGTGCCCTAGTTGTTTTCAAAAGAAAAAAAAAAAAAAAAGAGAAAAAGAAAGTGAATTTTCATTTGCATTGCAAGTTGCAGGAGGACTACGGGAAGCAAAAGAAGGTGCCAAGGGAACCCTGACATCCACACTAGTACCTATCCTACCTTCCCACACTTTTCTCCATCATTTTTTGCATTTCTTTCACCCCACTATGCTTCTTTTTCAAAAACTATGTTTTCTACAGGAAGCTTTGTGTTTTCTACAGGAGGCTCGTGTAGGAAATACAGAGAGCCAGAAATGAATTTAAAAGGCAGTTTGAGGGACAAGGAAGCTTCATAAAGAAGCTATAAACCCTCCTACAGTCTTCAAACCTCCTTGCCATCATTTCCAAGCCTGCATCACACCCCAAGGATCATTTTTCTTCCTATCCAAGAAAAACATAGAAAAAAACAGTTTTTCAAGAAAAGAAAAAACAAAAAAATAAGAGAGGAAGCAGCACCCTCCACCTCACCTGAAGCCTACCTATTACCTATCTATCTATATCTACATCTCTGGCATCCTCCTCAAAGCTCCAAGCATAGAAAGAAGTTGAAGTTTCAAGGGGAGAAATAGCTACAGGAACTCTTGTAGGAATTCTTGTAGTAGCTGATCCCATCAAAACCTAGCACTAGCAATAGGAGAATGCACACATGAAGGTTGAGAAGGAACCTGAAGCTTAGACCCAGCCAAGATAGAACCTGCAAAAGACACAACCACACATCAGCAAGAAGACAACATGCATCAAAATAAATCAAGGCATGCAATAGAGAGAGAGCCACAACACCTCACAGCAAATACATTCGGATCATAAGTAAGTAACTAACCCACTCCTCTATTTTCATTTGTGTAATTAGAGGTCATGCAAAAGCAATGAGATGGTTGAGGTTGAATGAGGGAAAGGTGGCCAGTTAACTTGGCCACCTTCATCCAGTTGACTCCACTCATCCGAGATGTCACCTGCACATGCGCATAGTCAACTCAAGAAAGATGTCAAGGACAAGTAGTGGAGGAAGTGTGAACTCCGATGCAATCATGAGCGATGATTATGAGGAGGGGCCATGATGACAAGGTAGGTGGGGAACAACAGTTCGAATATGGCCAACGTATACTTTTCCAGCTCACCCTCCATCACCGGAAATATACATAAAGGGTAATAAGTACTCCTCCCCGAGCACTCTCACCACCTTTTCCTTCATTCTCTCCTCCTAACTCAGCTACAACAGTCTCCTTTTGCCCCCATAGCCTCGTAACCATTGTCCTCCATTGATCTCTCACATATTCCTGCTCTTGGTGTTTTCTACAAGAGCACTTACAAGTTCTATAAGAGCACCTACAGGAGTTCTACAGGAGGGACAACAGGCTTCTACAGGAGGGGCAGTGAGTTGTTTTGAAGGGAGAAAACACAGGTTTTAGCACGATTTTCGGTCTGAGGAGATAGATTTCATGCATGCTGCCATTGAATATCAATATATGCAAGAAGTGGTTTCAATTTGAGGAGGAAATAAAGCCTTTAGGAGGAGGAAATACATAAAAAAAATCTGCTAATTTAAAAAGAAAAAAACATAGTCTCCTCTATTTCTCTATTTTTTCTCAAAAATTGTTGTCTCCATCTCCACATTTGGTTTCCCAAAAGAGTATAAACAAAATGATAGGGAGATTTATGAGAAAGGAGCCCAACAACTTCACCAGGCTCCATGCACATCCACAAGTGGTGGACATCTTCACAAGGGAAAATTGGATGAATTTCTTTGAGAAATTCCGAGGGTTTGATGAGGAGATTGCCCAAGAGTTTGCTCTCTCTTTAGTACCCCACATAAGAACTCATACCACTGTCACCTTTAGAGGTCTTTCCATGGAGATAACCCTTGAATTTATTAGTAGGTTCACTACCCTTCCTCTTAGGCTGCCTTGGAGTAAGGATGAGAAATCAAATGGATAGGATATCAAAAAAACTTTTTCCAAAACAATGAAACCCCTGTAGAGGATAAAAATGGAAATAGAAGGGCTATCATACCATATCCTTGGGATGAGGTTAGCTATCAAATAATCAAATACATTTCCTATGAGCGGAGGCACAACATTTTCTATGGTTATCACTTTAGAATCCTTCATGAATTAAGGTATGGCATGGACACTCCGACCCCTCAGAAGCTCAACATCCCCTACTTCCTGCAGTCCCTCATTGACTCTAGCACTAAAGTTCAAGCAGGGAATTTAGAGCAGCTAGCTCACCATGGGTTAATCAAAATCCTAGTGGAAGAAGCCCTCCATACATTTACACTCCCAATAGCATGGGAAGTCTTCCGAAACATGATAGTTGAGGATGACATAAAGGCCCTAACCTATGATACCAGTCCTACTAGCAGTGAGGAGGAAGAGAAGCAAGGGGGAGAAGGTGAAGCCACTGGTGACTTAGAAGAAGAAGGAAGGAAGGAGGAAGAAACTAAGATAGAGGAGGAGAAAGCTGAAGAAACAGAGCAAACAGAGATAGAAAAAGGGACAGAAGGAGGAGAAAAAGGGGTAGAAAAGGAAGAACAAGGAGAAGGGTCCCTTGAGACTCTGGAAAGGGAGGCAGCAACTACCCTCACTGCTCTCAATACACCAATCAAGCCAAATAAAAAGAGGAAAAGGTAGGCCTCCATGTATTTCAGGGCTAGGAAGAGCACAAGAATCAAAACAGGCAAATCTCAGCCATCTTCAAAAGTTCCAACTACAAATGAAGATTCACCCTCTACCCAAGGAAAACAATCCCCTTCCAAGGCACCTATCACATATGAAAGGGGGACTCCTATATCTCCCACATGGAATGAAAAGGTAGAACTACAGGACCCAAAAACAGTCCTACAGGAGGCTCAGACAGTTCTATAGGAGACACTGTCAAAACTACAAGAGACCCAAAAGCTTGAGGAAAGGATGGAAGGATAGCCACAAGTAAAGGAGGAAGAAACAGAGCTACAAGAACCTAGTCCCCAACCTAGTCTTGCCTACTAATACAATCTACTTGAGGGAGGAAGGATAATTCCATAAAAATTTGAAATTCCACTATTCTTTGAATTAGATAAAGAGAGAATAAGAACACATAATGGAAAACAAACTCAAAGAAATGGGTAGAGAGTTGAGTGCCATCAGACACAGGGAAGCAATTACAAGAAGCCACCTTGAAACTGAAATTGAATTGCTAAGGAGGTAGCTGCAAGAGAAAGAGACCCAGCTGGCATGCATGTCCAACTTATCCATGAAGGCATCGCAATCTAGAACACCAGCAAAATCCTATGGCCTATATCTCAAGGAACAATGGTTACAATTTCAGATAAAGACTTTGGCACAAAGAGGCACAATGCCTTTCCACGATTACAAGCAGTTTATGGATCTGTGTGACCAGAGAAAATTAGAGGATAAGACAAAGATGGCATAATTCTACCTACATAACATGGCCCTCACAGACATGAATGTGTGGGACCCTAATGCCAAGCTAGGGGACCTGCAACTAATGGCCATGGCCTCATGGATGAACCATGAAGAGTTGAAGGCAACAGAAATAAGAAGATTGATGATAAAAGAGTATAATGAGCCATTAATGATAAGAGTTGAGCCATCAAATCCCATGGCACTCATCAGAACACACAACTTACTTGCCAATAATCCTCATATTTTCCCTAGATATATAAGTGATTAGGCACAAGCCATTACACACTTTAAGGATATACAAAGGCTACTTGGGGATGATTGTGTACATGCATGCATGAGGAGATGGAACACCTTACCACACAGTCTACAGATCAAGGAATATCATTCCCCCATGAGGATGAAGGAAGCATTAAGAAGAGTTCCAATGTACAAGCGCTCCATGGAGAGGCTGAAGGTCAACTGGATTGTCCTCAAACTGTGTCCTCCACTGCTGTTAGGCATGCTGGAAGGTAGAAGAGAAGAAGAAGAGGAGGAGCAGTGAGAAGAGATAGAAAGGAAGGAAGGATTCTGTGACATGGAAGAGAAGACCACATCAGAAGCTTGGGATGCTAGGGAGGCCACCAGGGCCATAAAAGATGAGGAGATGGAATAATATTCTCAGAGGATGAGCAACACCTTCAGTAGGGGGTGATGATGAGCCTCATAAATGGATAACTATATGGGCTCATTTTACCTCCTAACCTAGTCAAATCAACCATTCTCTTAGCTTGTTGTATGATTTAATGATTATATTTATGCTTATGGAGTGAGTTGAGTTAGCTATGATGCCATGTGGTCTAACATGTGTTTAATGCAGATTATTGATGAATTTTGAGGTCAAAGTCAAGGATCCAGTGGACAAATGGCAGCAATAACTTGAAGTGGACAAAGGAGAAGACTTATAGGAGGGAATACCCCTCATTTATTACTCCCCACTTCGAATTCCCCTTCATTCAGCTCGGATTACAAGCAACAAAATCATGCACTGGAAGACATCCGAGCAAGTGGAGGATGACTGATGATTATCTCGAGTTTTGGGAGCCAAGCCTCCATGATTTTAAGGAAGTCATTGGTAGCTTAATTTGTATAAATATAGAGGCCTAGGGCCTCACTAGGGTCAGATTTTTGTCAGATTTTTGTTGGATTTTTGCTTATGTAAACTCTGCTCAACTTCGAGCTTATTATTTTGTGACAATTTCGTGTAATCTTGCCATTGTTTTGGAAATAAAGATGGAATCCTTTTTGAGTTAGCATTGAGTTACCTCAAAGGTCTGAAGCTCTTGGGTTAGGGCCCAATCCAAGTAGCCATGCTTCTCTTTACTTGTATTTGTATGTTTATTAGAGTTTGTAGATTAGGTTGTTGTTAGATGAATTCCTTTTATGGCTAAGAATAGGTTGCTTTTGATGATTCAGTAGTTTGCTTCCATTTTTGCTCTCTATAGTAGGTTAAGTAGTGATAAAAAGAAGATTAAAAAGGCTAGAAATAGTGCCTTGGCCTCTCTTCTTCCCTTTGGGGCCATGATTTGAGGAAAATACCCTTTTGCTGCCCCAAAAACACAGATTTTCGTCATTCATAGGACTTCTAGTGTTTGTAGCTTTTTAGTAGGTTAATAGTCTAGTTCTATTTTGATTCAGATCTTATTCATCATGCTCACTTATTTATTTGCAGTAGTCTTCTTTCATGCTTTCCTTTCTTGCAACATTTCTCAGCATTTCCTTCCATAGATCATAGTTTAAACTAGTTTGATGCAAAACTCTGTTTTTCTAGATGCACTTAGTTCATTTCTTGTTTGATCTTATTGGTTGACTGTCAATTCCTTTGTAGTAGATATCTTCTTGTAGTAGGATAGATTATCATCCATCACATCCTCCATCTGATCCATGCCATACAAGTCACCCAAACCTCACCTCAATCATGCCTTAGTTTCCTGCATTTTCCATAGAACTTTTTCCTCTCTCCTTGAGCAAACCCAATCCTCTTCCTCTCTCCTAGTGATTCTTGGTAGACCTTAGGCACCCTAAAACCTCATTCCAACTTTCATCCACCTTTACCACCTATTCCCAAACCCTCAAAACAATGAAAACTACTCTCAGCCTCCTCCTGTAGGCCTCCTGTAGTGGCCCTATTTTCCTCCTTTAGATTTCCTGTGTCCTCCTGTAGATTTTCATGTAGGATTTCTTTTGAAGGCCGAGTGTGGGAAAAGCCTCTATAAGGCCACTTGAGACCTTCTAGGACCCATCCACACCATCTTACATCTGCTCAAGTCTCAAAACCGTCCTTCAACACCACCTATTCACTGCCACATTCACACACAATAAATTACATGCATGTCAATTTCACATAAAAATACATCAAAAAAGATGTTTCTTGCTTATTTACTTCCAGAAATAGCTCATTTAGATGTTGTTTACTTTCTTGAGTAGGTAATGGCATTCCTTTCATGGTTCACAATGCTTTCTGCACAAGTAGGATTAGTTGGTTAAGTAGAGTTTACTAGGTTTGCTTTACATTTAAGTTTTTCTCCTTTTTGCAGTTAGAGTAGCATCTGTAGAGTAATATTTCTCTCCTTTCATCACATATAGAGCTTCTTTTGGAATCCATAGAAGTTGACTTGAGCTCCTAGTGATCTTGCACTGGCTGACCAAGTGACAACTTCCAATAAGAACTAATACTTGTGCATACAACACCGATGCTTCCAAGTTTGTTATGAACTACCGGGTTGATAAGAGTAAAGTAGGCAACCCAGGGGTTGCAACGTTATTTTTGCAATACTGGTGCTCACCAAAAACCTCTAAGCCATTCCATCCCAACAATAAATCCCTCAGTTGTTTAGTGATAAGTAGATATTAGGGGAGTTCTTGTCATATCTATCCATTTAAATAGGGCTATGTATAACTAAATAGGTATTTATCCCACTATCGTAGGTTTCGTAACCTTATTAGAAGATATTTATCACTTAAGAAATATGTTTTATGAAGACTCTTTCCTCTAGGTATTCACTCTAAGTTTAGGTCGTTACCTTGGCTTTTAGTTCCACTTTGTTAGTGGTTCCCTCTTCTCATAATCAACAAATTAAGACACCTTTTCTAATCTAGAGATAACCCATCTTCCATTCAATTCCCAACTTATGCATTAATTAATTATTCTTACCAATCCCTATAGGCATGCATAGTATATATTGTTGGGATATTCCGACACATAGGAAATAGTTAAGTATAACTTAGTCTAGTGTAGAGTTAGGTAAAGTGTGTTTCTTTACTATGTGCTTTTGTAACTTACAACCCGACGATCATGATATGTTCTAGACTTGAAGTGATCCGATGGTTCATTCTCTTCTTGGTATTACCAACACTTGATCCATGGCTAAACACCCGATTGGTCCATGATCTCTATTTAAGGAGCATGGAGGGTCATTTGTAGGGCAATCGTTCATAGAGAATTTTATGTAAATTTTCTTTCTTTTACATTAATAAATTGCTTGAAGTGGTTGCATTGGCTTCGGCCATGGACTGTTTCTCTCTTTAAGGGTTTTAACCACATCAAGAATGTTGGTGTATTGATTTATGATCTGTTTGTAAGCGATTTACTTTGGTGTTATATCTGAGGAACTTACCCTTTAAATTCCTACATGGTATCAGAGCTATTTGAGGGATTCATCCATTGGTGATCTAAATCACAATCCGGTACAACTACATCCGACTATCATTTCCTAGATCTACTCTTTCTGATCACTTTCGAGCCTACAGGATTGCTCTATTGTGTTAGGAGCATCTGTTCCAGTGAGTAACCCCTTTCATTTCATGCAAAAAGGTTTCCGGTAGCCCTAGCTACGTCATTTTTAAGATCTGGAGGTATACAGTCTTTATTTGTAGTTTTAGTTATTCATCTCGATGTTTACTTCGGTTTCTTTAGCTCTCCATTTTTTCTATTACCAAAGCTATACCATTGATTTCTACGTATGCTCTTTTCCCTACAACTCTGTGCGATTTGGGAAAATTAGAAATAGAAAGGAAGGATTTTTCTCATACGTATGCTCTTTTCCGCCATGCCTTAATGTGATATAGAGAATCAGAAACATTCAGGAAAATATTTAGTTTCTGGCGCAAGCTAACTTCAAGCCATAAGGTTTGGTTATTTTTGTATTTCCATGTGTAAGCATGCACCCCAAAGCTTCAGTGAATAAAAACAAAAAAACAAAGAAAAACCCCTTCCTCTTTTCCAAAAATTACTAACCTTTTAAACTAGCGCACTTGGTCCAAAGTTACTTTATGAGAATAGAGGTCTTGAATTCAAGTCTTTCTTTTTGTTGAGTTACTTTTTCAACAAGAACATGTAACTTATGTTTTAAAGTTACTTTATGTAAAAGTGTTCTCACCCATTATAAAAAGTGAGTCAATTATAATTCTAAAGTTTCTTTATATTTTATTTAAGTTTCAATTTAGTGGGTGGCTCATAAAGTACCATTGTAAAAGTGACTTTCACTTATTTATAAAAGTGGGTCAAATAATTATTTTTTTTCAAATTGAGCTAATTAGATTAAGTTTGGAAAAGGGGGGATTTTTTTTCTATATATAACATTATCATTCACTTTCACACATTCACGCACTTCGTCAGCATCTTCAACAAATTTTCTTCAAAAAGCCATAACTTCATCATCCAAAAGTTGTTTTAAGAGCCGTTGTTGTTGAATCGGCCTAAGTTTTCGAGATCTTTCCATTGGAATACTTAGTTTCAACATTTACAGCTTCAATTTTTGTTAAAATGGAAAGTCCGTGCCAAGTTATTCTTGACAACACCAACTACTTCCAATGGTGGTCCTACATTATGGATTTACTTAGAAGTAAAGGTCTTTACAAAATAGCATCATGTCAAGAAACTAAACCTAAAAATGAAGATAAGGCAGCCAAATGGGAAAATAGGAAAGATCAAGAACGTGGGTTGATAGGGATGTCTATTTCTCCAAACCTTAGATTCCATATCATAGAACTTGATACCCCTAATGAAGCAATGAAACAACTCACTAAAGTTGTTGGAATTAAAAATGAAATTAGAGCCCATCAACTCGAAAATGAGTTGCTTATGTTGGACCCCAATAATTTTTCTTCCATTGAAGATTTTTTTTCCAAGTTCAAGACCCTTAGACTTCTCTTGGAAGTTGTTAAGGTTAAGAAAGAAGATGGTAACCTTATCTATTCCATCCTTACTAAGTTGGGACCAGCCTACTCTGTGTTTGTTTCCACCTTCCACTCTACTAGAGAAGCCTTTATTTCTCAAGGAAAAGATTACAAGTGCCCCACTTTTGATTCCTTTTGCGATTCTTTAATAAGAGAACAAGAAAAACTCTTACATCTTGGTCTCCTTAATCTTTGAAACTCTTCTAAGAAAGCCTTAGCCACCTAGTAGCAGCCAAATTTAAAGAATCCTAAGAAGTAGTATCCTAAAAGGAATGGTCCTATACCAAATAATGGTCCTAAACAATTTCAGTCTCAAAATGAAAAATATATTCTACAAAATGATAAGGAATTTAAATAAAAACAAAGGGAATAAGAATAATAGACATTGCAACTTTTGTAATCGAGATGGCCACTTAGAATCCAAATGCTTTAAGAAGAAGCCTTGGAAGCAGCAATGAAGAAGCATAACATCCATTTGGAGCACTCTTCAATTTGAACTTCGTCCTCAGTAATTGCACTTTCTACATGTGGTTGTCAAGCATCTTGATCTGGTTATGCACTAAATTTATCTTCTTCTTCTCATTCTCATGAGTGGCTCATTGGTTCTGGAGCTTCTTATCACATGGCCAAAAACAAAGCCATATTTTCTTCTTTAAATAATTGTAACACCAAAAATATATATGTTGGTGATGATAGATCTCTTAGTGTTGTGGGGACTGGACCTATTCATCTAGACAATGGTCAATTTAATGATGTATTATGTGTTCCAACCTTATCCTACAACCTTCTATTTGTATATCAGATAACTCATTCAGGTGAAGGTAAAATCGTCGAATTCTCACCTCATGATGTTGTAATTAAGGACCCAAGAGATCCTAGATAGATTTTAGCTACTGGCATTGCTGATGATTCTACAAGGTCGTATAAGTTCAACAACTTTGGGTCATCAACTCTTCCCTTAGTATTTGTTGCTCATAATGATGAAGTGAGCAAACTTTGGCATGGGCGATTTGGTCAGTTAAACTATCGCTCCCTTCAAAATCTATATAAAGAAAATATCGTGACAGGTCTTCCTATGGTATCTTGCAGAGATGGTGTTTGTTCTGAATGTGTATTCGGAAAACGTCATTGAGATAGTTTTGAAAAACGTGCCTTTCAGCACGCCTCAACCCCTTTACTGCTTGGGCATAGTGATTTATGTGGTCCACTTCTAGTTGTTTCATTCTCTGGCTACAAGTATTTCTTAACTTTCATTAATGATTTCTCCAAACACACTTGGGTATACTTCTTAAAACTCAAGAGTTAAGTATTTAACGTGTTTTAGGCCTTTAAGGCCTTTGTTGAAAAACAATCTAGACATCAAATTCTTAAGCTAAGATTCGATAATGGCGGAGAATATGTTAACAACAAATTCATCAACTTTTGCACTGAGAATGGAATTCAAATGCAACATACTGTTCCATATACTCCGCAGCAAAATGGTGTAGCTGAAAGGAAGAATCTCACCTTAAAGGAAATGGATAATTGTATGCTTCAATCTAAAGGACTTAGTCTTAATTTTTGGGCATAAGCAATTAACTGTGCAAATTATATAGTAAATCGCACTCCTACTAAGGTTTTAACTAATATTGCTCCAGAAGAAGCATGGAGCTCAATTAAACTAGATGTTAGACACTTTCGTGTTTTTGGAAGTGAAGCATGGGCCCATATTCGAGATGAGAAACATAAATACTTAGAACCTGAGAGTGAAAAATGTATTTTTGTTGGATACTCTGAAGATGTCAAAGGATATAGACTTTTTTCACCTAAGTCCAAAAACGTTATCATTAGAAGAGTTGTAAAGTTTGCTAAAAATATATCGAACTACGTGCATACTTCTGCGTATGTGCCACCTGTCTCTATCCCTTCTACTTCTGAAAATATTTCTTCTTCATATGATGATAGCAAGGATGAAAATCCTCCCCCACCTTCTCGGGATCCTCCTTTAGCTCCTTAGCTTCCAAAATGGGTTTGTGCTACTCAAGATGTAGCAGGTTCTCTTGTAGCTGATCCTATAGATCAGCATCACACTCGTTCTTAGTTTGATAGAGCCTCTTCTTTACTAGCTCAAGCTCCAGCGAATTATGATCTTGACACCTTTTCACAAGCTTCAGGCTATCTAGATTGGGATGTAGCTATGAATGAAGAATATTGTTCATTATTGGAAAATGATACATGGGATCTTGTTCCTCTTCCAAAGGGACGAAAACTTGTTAGATGAAAATGGATTTACAGAACCAAGTATGGACCAGATGGAAAAGTTGATAAACATAAAACTCGTCTTGTTGTTAACGGTTTTTCACAAGTTGAATGCATTGACTATACTGGAACCTTCTCCTTTGTTTCCAAAATGAACTCTATCCACCTTGTTCTTTCCCTTGTTGCCTCTTTCAAATGGGAAGTCCATCATATGGATATTAATTCTGCCTTTTTGCATGGGGACTTACATGAAGAAATCTATATGGAACAACCTCTTGGCTTTATAAAAACAGAATCCATCCTAGTATGTTGGCTTAAGAAATCCCTTTATGGTCTCAAGGAAGCCCCTCAGGCTGGTATGACAAAATGGGTAGCTTTCTTTTAGATTTTGGCTTCTCTAGGCGTCATTCTAACAATTATGTCTACACCAAGAAAGTCTGTAAGTCTCTTTGTTGGAAATAATACTAAGAGGGGGGGTGAATCAATATTACTAAATCAATAAATTTTTCATTTCCATACTCAGATTCATATACGCTACTTCAGTTAAGGGAACCTGCGTGTACAAGCAACTGTGTCTAATGCAACTAGCATATATCCAGTAAACTTATGATTCAGTTAACCCATTAAATTTTGATCTTTAATTAATGCATTAGAACTTCATTACCCATATGAACAGTAAACAGGTGTAGTAAAACAGAACAGATCATCACACACAAGAAGCACACGTGAACACCATGATGTAAGGTGGAAACCCAATGTGGGTGAAAACCACCTGCTGCAATTCGTCTCTATCTTCTTTTAATAAGAAACTTCTTTTTACAATATTTCTGTACTGGAGTAGTCTTATACCAGTACGCAGGCTTCTACCTATAGAAGGTTACAACCTCCTCTCGTTCTCCAGCTTCTCTCGGAATGGAGCTACAACCCCCTTAGCTCTTGTATTAGCCGATCCGTTTACTAGCATATAGGTGCCAGCCTACTGAAGGCTCCAACCTTCACTTGTTTTCCAACTGCTACTGGAAGGGAGCTACAACCCCCTGGCTCTTGTACCGGCCAACATGTTTACCAGTACGTAGGCACTGGCCTACAGAAGGCTACGATCTTCTCTCTTCCTCAAGGGATCATGTTTCATAAATTCTCATACTGGATACTCCTGAAGCACAACACCATAGTCTGAAGGACATGTTTCATCCAATTTTCATACTAGACCCATCAGCAACATTGAAGCACAAAATCAATCACCATTGTAATACATCCATCAACTACACCTGCATCATCGATATCTGAATCACCCAGTACTGAAACACTAAAACCTTGTCAACAAAACATAGTCACCAGAACACAGAGCAGAATACAGGACTCTGCAACAATATTTAGAGCAAACTATATCATCAAAAATCATGCATAAAAGTGCATAGGCTACTTGGAAGAGCTGAACCGACGTGTATATGCAACTTCACCAAAGCGAACCAGCGTATATGTCATCAAATACTTACATATAACTTCACTGCACTTCCCCACTTCAGACATAGCCAGATCATTCAGATCTATTATATCACATAAAGATAAGTCATTATGATCCTTATCCATTATTGGATCTCATCCATCAATACTGAAGCTAATCACAATCAACCAATCTGAATATGTAGAATACTGACACTAGTAAACAGTCACCAGAACTCAGAACTTTGCATCATAAACCAGAACCACCTGTAACTTCAAACATCATAGTTCATATGGTATACGCTACTTAGATGTATATAACCTACGTATATATTTGCTTTGATCAAATTCAACCAACGTATACATCTGTAAATATTCATTCATAATTTGCAGCTATTCCAGACTTGAGTTATACCGAGATCATAATATTTACAGAACATTACATGCATCAATATACAGATCAAGAATAAGCATGATCAAACCATATAGAGATGATTCATTCCAAGCCATAAGATCCCGATCCATCATAGACCTTGTCCTCCATCACTGAGATTCCTTCTTGGCTCAGATCAAGCAAAGCATCATAAACCCATAACTTGCATATCGGATCTCACACTTCATCAGATATTCAAGACTTTCCTAGTTCTTTTGCCTAATGATCTTCTCCTCCTTTTATAGTCTTAGGATTTATTCAATACCATGGTCCAAAACCACTTAGAACCAATACCTTGGTATAAATACCTGGGGTCAATACCTCGGACCAAATACCATGGACCAATACCAAAATACCATGGTCCAAATACCACAGACCAAAAACTTAGTTTCTGACATGTACGCGCTTTTCCTTGCGTGAAAGTGTGTGTATACACATACATGTCTTCTGCTCAATGAACCTGCGTATATATGCAACTTGGTCAAGGTAAACCTGTGTATACGTCTTTTTCTTTCATTTTGTGAGCTTGAACTGTGTTTCAATATTTTTAACCTGTAGTACTTTGATCTTCATCATCAAGGACAACACCCATATCATAACATTAACTTGTTGCACTGTGAACTGTCACTTCCTTTGAACTTCCCTGCATCACATCTGTTAACATAACTACCATGTATTAATGTCACATCTGATATCTCTTGTGAAGATTCATCTAGTTACATGTATAAGTGAGTTGTTCTGCTACAAGATGGTTTCCATCAAGTACAACACATTCATCATAATGCCAACAATCCCCCCTTTGGAATTGATGACAACAACAACACCAAGTCACTCTCCCCCTTTGACATTAAGGGCAAAAGGTGGACCAAGATATTTTCTCCCTTGATATACATTTTGTTGTCCATACTCCCCCTGAGTAAATTCTGAAATCTCTGATTGAGCTCCCCCTTTTTACATGCCAGGATGTACGAATCTGTCCATGCTCCCTCTGAGCACATGTCGAGTCTGCAAAAATATTTTTCAAGAGAATAACACAACTCTACAACTCAACCAAGTGGGTATGACCTTCCTATCACCAATGACTCATACATACATCAATTTCCCAATCAAGTGGGGATACACTTTACTCATCCACTGAACCAAGTGGGGATATACCAAAAAAATGATAAAACAAGAATATTACATCATCCATCCTAGGCATAGTGGGGAAACACGATAAGTCATTACATGACCTTGATAATAAAAGAAATGCATAACATAGAGACCAAATATCTAAGACAAGACTATGATAGTCATCAGCAACTATCATACACAATATAAGATCTGCTCCATAAGCATTTGTCAATAGCATCCAGACTAGCAACATGTATTTGTCCATTAGTGTAGATAACATCAACCTGTGACAAGGTATGTCTGCATCAATTCATCCTTTTGATCTTGAGCATTGCCATAACCTTCCATGAATCAATTCTACATATGTCATACAAAATCATTCACATTATATCATATGTGAAAAACATCATAGCCATCACAGCATCATCAAGATCTGCATGATCTTTTATACCATCCATGTATCATTACTCAGGAACATCCCACATCTGATACGTGAGTATCAATATAGGTAAGAACTCATCATCATCATGTCTTCAAATAGTTATGTCTTCATGTGATCTGCAATAACTCCATTATCTTGGCCAACCAACAATGCAACTTCATGTATCTAGTATACTTTATATATCACTATGTATCTAGCAAACATTGAGCTCAAGATCTTTTGTCAAGACTTCTTGATATCATCAATAGCAACAATCCTCAATCATGTGAGAGCCAAGAACTATAGGAATCCTGCATCATAACTGTATTATATGATCTTTATACATATGACGACAGCAACATATGAGTGACTCATCATCATGTAATGAAGTTGTGTATTCAAGCTTTGTACTTCTCCTTATCCCTATGAAGATTACCATGTACGAAACATATATGCATTATCAGATAATCAACCATAAATCTGATCTGAACACCAACTATGTAACCCCAAGAATCATATGATATTTTGTCATGGACAACTCATAACCATATCATAACAAGATGTATCATTTAGCCATATAAGTATCATCAGCAAGGACTTCTAACCATAATTCCAACAATGCATTATTCAAAGCGTAAACTCTCCCTGAACCTGTGCCATCTGTTTATTGTTAGATCTGATCATGCATATATCAGCGAGAAGTATCAAGGCATCATCATCATCAAGTTAGGAAAAAACACTTCTAAACATCTTATGAGTATCAAGACATTTCCACACATCATCAGCAAACTGTAACCATTATCAAAATAGAGCAAATAATGGACAGAATCATATCAGGCCCTTTTTCCTGAGCCTATCCCACTGCTTTTCCTCAAACTAACATATACGCGACTGTGCAGTGACTAACTCGTGTATATACGCAACTTCTCTTCATGAAACTTGCATATGAGATTTATAACACTGAAGTTTCACACTTTTAGCTCCCTCTGAGTCTGTTATGTCCGTACATTGTGCTGTGCCACATCTTTCTTCTTCTTCCATATCTTCATATGTGATGATGTTTTCTCCTTTTGGTATGGTGCCTGTACTTTGTTCCTACATTCTTTTGCTATATGTCCAAGTTTGTTACATGCATAACATCTCATATGGTTCATATTCCTTCTATAGCAATCAATAGCTTTGTGACCAAACATATTGCAAGTAAAATAATATCCCTTAAAGTACCTGGAACGTGATCATTTTTTTGTGTGATGGTCTTGAACCATTCTTCTTCTGCATCTCACTGCAACATGTCCAAAATTATGACATACATATAATTCAAAATTATTCATCGGAGGAAATAACCGACTATTACTTCCATAGTTAGGAGTAAAAGACTTTCTTTGAGGAATTTCTTTCCTTGGTTGTTGATGGGATTGACCTCTCATCTCTTTGTTGAGAAATTTAGATTTTGCATTAGATTTCCTTGACTTACTATGTGAACTAGATTCACCTTCAATAGATTCATGAAAACCAAGATCAGTTTTGATAGCAGGAGACCTTTGACTACTAAGAATATCATCCAAGATCTTAGTACTATCTTGAAATTGTAAGAGCTTATCTTTTTCTTCTAATTTATCATTTAGAATATTTACCTCAACCTGATGTTGCTCTTCCTTTTTAAGATACTACTTCTTCATGATCCTTCAACTTTTCTTCCTTCTTCCAACTGATGTCTTAATTCAAGAACTTTGTTTTCTTGTTTTTCAAGAGCTTGGAGTAGCTCTTTATTCTGCTTGTTTAATTATTCAAGATCTTGTTTTAGCGAGAGGATCTTAGCTTCAAGACTTTCATAGTAAATGGATCTATCTCTGAGTTTCTTGACTGTTGTGCTCCTTTCATTTACTTCATTTCTTAATGATGTCACTTCATCCTGCAACTTTTGACATTGATCTTCCTTTTCCTTGAATAGCTTCCTTACCTTGTTTCCTTCCTCTAGTTGAGCTTTTAGTTTGGTAGCTTCTTCTTTGGAGGCACATTCCCTTTTGTGCAATAGATCTTGTTGATCTCTAATTTTTTCTGTAAGCCTTTTAAATTCTTCCTCTATTTGATATCTTTCTTTCTCACCCATAAGAGCAAATTCAGTTGTTTCACTATCACTTTCATCATCTTCAACTAGATGGAGAAATGTATTACCAGAGGATAACAAATTCATACCTGATAGTTCTTTTGCTTATTCATCTTCATTCTGAGGTGATTCTGAATCTGAAGTGTTGCTTCCACATATTCCCTAATTGATTCTCGCATTGTCATAGTTCCTCTGAGATGTCTTCTTCTTCTGAGGTGCTTTCTTCTTTAGCTTCTTTCCCATTGTTCTACAGATCTTCTTCAAGCGATCAAGCTTCTACCAAAGGACCTGCTCTGATACCAATTGTTGGAAATAATACTAAGAGGGGGGGGGGGTGAATCAGTATTATTACATCAATAAATTTTTCATTTCCATACTCAGATTCATATATGCTACTTCAGTTAAGGGAACCCGCGTGTACACACAACTATGTCTAATGCAACTAACTTATATCCAGTAAACTTATGATTTAGTTAATCCATTAAATGTTGATATTTAATTAGTGCTTCAGAACTTCATTAACCATGTGAACAGTAAATAGGTGCAGTAAAACGGAACATATCATCACACACAAGAAGCACACATGAACACCATGATGTAAGGTGGAAACCCAATGTGGGTGAAAACCACCTGCTGCAATTCATCTCTATCTTCTTTTAATAAGAAACTTCTTTTTACAATATTTCTATACTGGAGCAGTCTTATACCATTACACAGGCTTCTACCTGTAGAAGGCTACAACCTCCTCTCATTCTCCAGCTTCTCCTGGAAGGGAGCTACAACCCCCTTAGCTCTTGTACTAGCCAATCCGTTTACTAGCACGTAGGTGCCAGCCTACTCAAGGCTCCAACCTTCACTCGTTTTCTAGCTGCTAGTGGAAGGGAGCTACAACTCCCTAGCTCTTGTACTGGCCAATATGTTTACCAGTATGTAGGCGCTAGCCTACAGAAGGCTACAATCGTCTCTCTTCCTCCAGGGACCACGTTTCATAAATTTTCATATCGGATACTCCTAAAGCACAACACCATAATCTGAAGGCCACATTTCATCCAATTTTCATACTAGACCCATCAACAACATTGAAACACAAAATCAATCACCACTGCAATACATCCATCAACTACACCTACATCATCGATCTCTGAATCACCCAGTACTGAAACAATGAAACCCTGTAAACAAAACACAGTCACCAGAACATAGAGCTGAACACAAAACTCTGCAACAGTATTCAGAGCCAACTGTATCATCAAAAATCATGCATCAAAGTGCATACGCTACTTGGAAGAGCCGAACCGACGTGTATACACAACTTAACCAAAGCGAACCAGCATATATGTCATCAAATACTTACTTATAATTCGTTGCACTTCCCCACTTCAGACATACCCATATCATCAAGATCTATTAGATCACATAAAGATAAGTCATCATGATCTTGATCCATTATTGGATCTCATCCATCAATACTAAAGCTAATCACAGTTAACTAATCTGAGTATGTAGAATAATGACACCAGTCAACAGTCATCAGAACTCAGAACTTTGAGTCATCAACCAGAACCGCCTGTAACTTCAAACATCATAGTTCAAATGGTCTACGCTACTTAGATGTATCTAACCTGTGTATATACACGCTTTTATCAAAGTCAACCAGCGTATACATCTGTAAATATTCATTCATAATTTGCAGCTATTCTAGACTTGAGTTATACCCAGACCATAATATTTATAGAACATTACATGCGTCAGTATACAGATGAAGAATAATCATGATCAAACCATATAGAGATGATTCATTCCAAGCCATAAGATCCCGATACATCATAGACCTTGTCCTCCATCAACCGCTGAGATTTCTTCTTTTCTCAGGTCAAGCAAAGCATCATAAACCCATAACCTGCATACTGGGTCTCACACTTCATCAGATATTCAAGACTTTCTCAGTGCTTTTGCCTAATGATCTTCTCCTCCTTTTATAGTCTTAGGCCTTACTCAATGCCATGGTCCAAAACCACTTAGAACCAATACCTTGGTCTAAATACCTGGGGTCAATACCTCGGACCAAATAACATGGACCAATACCAAAATACCATGGTCCAAATACCATGGACCAAAAACTTAGTTTCCGACATGTACGCATTTTTCCTTGCATGAAAGTGCATGTATACGTATACACGTCTTCTGCTCAATGAACCTCCGTATATGCGTAGCTTGGTCAAGATAAACCTATGTATACCTCTTTTTCTTTCATTCTGTGAGCCTGAGCTGTTATTCAATACTGTTAACCTATAGTACATTGATCTCCATCATCAAGGACAACACCTGTATCATAATGTTAACTTGTTGCACTGTGAACTGTCACTTCCTTTCAACTTCCCTGCATCACATCTGTTAACATAACTACCATGTATTAATGTCACATTTGATAACTCTTGTGAAGATTCATCTAGTTACCATGTATACGTGAGTTGTTTTGCTACAAGAGGGTTTCCATAAAGTACAATACATTCATCATAATGCCAAAAATCTCCCTCTTTAGACTTGATGGGAACAATAACACCAAGTCACTCTCCCCCTTTGACATCAAGGGCAAAGGGTAGACCAAGATATTCTCTCCCTTGATATACATTCTATTGTCCATACTCCCCCTGAGTAAATTTGGAAATCTCTGATTGAGCTCCCCCTTTGTACATGCCAATATGTACCAATCCGTCCATGCTCCCTCTGAGCACATGTCGAGTTTGCAAAAATAATTTTCAAGAGAATAACATGACTCTACAACTCAACCAAGTGAGTATGACCTTCCTATCACCAATGACTCATACATACATCAATTTCCCAATCAAGTGGGATACACTTTACTCATCCACCCAACCAAGTGGGGATATACCAAAACAAAATGATAAAACAAGAATATTACATCATCCATCCCAGGCATAGTGGGGAAACATGATAGGTCATTACATGACCTTGATAATAAAAGAAATACATGACATAGAGACCAAATATTTAAGACAAGACTATGATAGTCATTAGCAACTATCATACACAATGTATGATCTGCTCCATAAGCATCTATCAATAGCATCCAGACTAGCAACCTGTATTTGTCCATTAGTGTAGATAACATCAACCTGTGACAAGGTATGTCTTCATCAATTCATCCCCATGATCTTGAGCATTGTCATAACCTTCCATGAATCAATTCTGCATACGTCATACAAAATCATTCACATTATATCATATGTGAAAAACAACATAGGCATGACATCATCATCAAGATCTGCATGATCTTTTATACCATCCATGTATCATTACTTGGGAACATCCCACATCTGATAAGTGAGTATCAATATAGGTAAGAACTCATCATCATCATGTCTTCAAATAGTTATGTCTTCATGTGATTTGCAATAACTCCATTATCTTGGCCAACCAACAATGCAACTTCATGTATCTAGTATACTGTATACATCACTATGTATCTAGAAAACCTTGAGCTCAAGATCTTTTGTCAAGACTTCTTGATATCATCAATAGAAACAATCCTCAATCATGTAAAAGCCAAGAACTATAGGAATCCTGCATCGTAACTGTATTATATGATCTTTATGCATATGACGACAGCAACATATGAGTGACTCATCATCAAGTAATGAAGTTGTGTTTTCAAGCTTTGTACTTCTCCTTATCCTTATGAAGATTACCATGTGAGCAACATATATGCATTATCAGAGAATCAACCACAAATTTGATCTGAACACCAACTATGTAACCCCAAGAATCATACGATATTTTGTCATGGAAAACTCATAACCATATCATAGCAAGATGTATCATTTAGCCATATAAGCGTCATCACCAAGGACTTCTAACCATAATTCCAACAATGCATTATTCAAAGCATAAACTCCCCCTGAACCTGTGCCATCTATTTACTGTCAGATCTGATCATGCACATATTAGCAAGAAGTATCAAGGCATCATCATCATCAACTTAGGAAAAAACACTTCTAAACATCTTACGAGTATCAAGACATTTCCACACATCATCAGCAGATTGTAACAATTATCAAAACAGAGCAAACAGTGGACTGAATCATATCAGACCCTTTTTCCTGAGCCTATCCCACTGCTTTTCCTCAAACTAACATATACGCGACTGTGTAGTGACTAACTCACATATATACACGACTTCTCTTCATGAAAATTGCGTATGAGATTTAGAACACTGAAGTTTCACACTTTCAGCTCCCTCTGAGTCCGTTATGTCTGTACATTGTGCTGTGACACATCTTTCTTCTTCTTCCATATCTTCAAGTGTGATGATGTTTTCTCCTTTTGGTATGGTGCCCGTACTTTGTTCCTACATTCTTTTTCTATATGTCCAAGTTTTTTACATGCATAACATCTCATATGGTTCCTTCTACAGTAGTCAATGGCTTTGTGACCAAACATATTGCAAGTAAAACAATATCCCTTAAAGTACTTGGAACATGATGATTTTTCTGTGTGATGGTCTTGAACCATTCTTCTTCTGCATCTGGCTGCAACATGTCCAAAATTATGACAAATATAACTTTCAACATTATTCATCAGAGGAAATGACCAACTATTACTTCCATAGTTAGGAGTAAAAGACTTTCTTTGAGGAATTTCTTTCCTTGGTTGTTGATGGGATTGACCTCTCATCTACTTGTTGAGCACTTCAGATTTTGCATTAGAGTTCCTTAACTTACTGCGTGAACTACATTCAACCTCAATAGATTCATGAAATCCAAGACCAGTTTTGATAGCAGGAGACCTTTGACTACTAAGAATATCATCCAAGATCTTAGTACTATCTTGAAATCATAAGAGCTTATCCTTTTCTTCTAATTTATCATTTAGAATATTTACCTCAACTTGATGTTGATCTTCCTTTTTAAGATATTGCTTCTTCATGATTCCTTAAGCTTTTATTCCTTCTTCCAACTGATGTCTTAATTCAAGAATTTCTCTTTCTTGTTTTTCAAGAGCTTGGAGTATTTCTTTATTTTGATTATTCAAGATCTTCGTTTAGCGAGAGGATCTTAGCTTCAAGACTTTCATAGTAAATGGATCTATCTCTGAGTTTCATGATTATTGTGCTCCTTTCATTTACCTCATTTCTTAATGATGTCACTTCATCCTGCAACTTCTGACATTGATCTTCCTTTTCCTTGAATAACATCCTTACCTTGTTTCCTTCCTCTAGTTGAGCTTTTAGTTTGGTAGCTTCTTCTTTGGAGACACATTCGCTTTTGTGAAATAGATCTTGTTGATCTCTAATTTTGTCTGTAAGCCTTTTAAATTCTACCTCTATTTGATATCTTTCTTTCTCACCCATAAGAGCAAATTCAGTTGTTTCGTTATCGCTTTCATCATCTTCAACTAGATGGAGAAATGTATTACCAGAGGATAAAAAATTCATACCTGATAGTTCTTTTGCTTGTTCATCTTCATTCTGAGGTGATTCTGAATCTGAAGTGTTGCTTCTACATATTCCCCAATCAATTCTGCCACTTTCACAGTTCCTCTGAGATGTCTTCTTCTTGTGAGGCGCTTTCTTCTTTAGCTTTTTTCCCATTGTTCTACAGATCTGCTTCAAGCGATCAAGCTTCTAGCAAAGGACCTGCTCTGATACCAATTGTTGGAAATAATACTGAGAGGGGGGGGGGTGAATTATTATTATTAAATCAATAACTTTTTCATTTCCATACTCAGTTTCATATATGCTGCTTCAGTTAAGGGAACCCGCGTGTACACACAACTGTGTCTAATGCAACTAGCATATATCTAGTAAATTTATGATTTAGTTAATCCATTAAATTTTGATCTTTAATTAGTGCATCAAAACTTCATTAACCATATGAAAAGTAAATAGCTGCAGTAAAATAGAACAGATCATCACACACAAGAAGCACACATGAACACCATGATGTAAGGTGAAACCCAATATGGGTGAAAACCAACTGCTGCAATTCATCTCTATCTTCTTTTAATAAGAAACTTCTTTTTACAATATTTCTATACTGGAGCAGTCTTATACCAGTACGCAGGGTTCTACCTATAAAAGGCTACAACATCCTCTCGTTCTCCAGCTTCTCCTGGAAGGGAGCTACAACCTCCTTAGCTCTTGTACTAGCCGATCCGTTTACTAGCACGTAGGTGCCACCCTACTGAAGGCTCCAACCTTCACACATTTTCCAGCTGCTACTGGAAGGGAGCTACAAATCCCTAGCTCTTGTACTAGCCAATATGTTTACCAGTACGTAGGCACTGGCCTACAGAAGGCTACGATCTTCTCTCTTCCTCCAGGGACCACGTTTCATAACTTTTCATACTGGATATTCCTAAAGCACAATACCATAATCTAAAGGCCACGTTTCATCCAATTTTCATACTAGACCCATCAACAACATTGAAGCACAAAATCAATCACCACTGCAATACATCCATCAACTACACCTGCATCATCGATCTCTGAATCACCTAGTACTGAAACATTGAAACCTTGTCCACAAAACACAGTCACCAGAACACAGAACTCTGGAACAATATTCAGAGCCAACTGTATCATCAAAAATCATGCATCAAAGTGCATATGCTACTTGGAAGAGCCGAACTGGCGTGTATACCCAACTTCACCAAAGTGAACCAGCGTATATGTCATCAAATACTTACTTATAACTTCATTGCACTTCCCCAGTTCAGACATACCTAGATCATTCAGATCTATTACATCACATAAATATAAGTCATTATGATCCTGATCCATTATTGGATCTCATCCATCAATACTGAAGCTAATCACAATCAACCAATCTGAATATGTAGAATACTGACACCAATAAACAGTCATCGGAACTCAGAACTTTTCATCAACAACCAGAACCACTTGTAACTTCAAACATCATAGTTCATATTGTATACGCTACTTATATGTATCTAACCTACGTATATACATGCTTTTATCAAAGTCAACTAGCGTATACATATGTAAATATTCATTCATAATTTGAAACTATTCCAGACTTGCTTTATAGCCAGATCACAATATTTACAAAACATTACATGCATCAGTATACATATCAAGAATAATCATGATCAAACCATATAGAGATGATTCATTCCAGGCCATAAGATCCCGATCCATCAAAGACCTTGTCCTCCATCAACCGCTGAGATTCCTTCTTGGCTCAAATCAAGCAAAGCATCATAAACCCATAACCTGCATACTTGATCTCGCACTTCATCATATATTCAAGAAATTCTTAGTGCTTTTATCTAATGATCTTCTCCTCCTTTTATAGTCTTAGGCCTTACTCAACACCATGGTCCAAAACCACTTAGAACCAATACCTTGGTCTAAATACCTGGGGTCAATACCTCAGACGAAATACCATGGACCAATACCAAAATACCATGGTCCAAATACCATGGATGAAAAACTTAGTTTCCAACATGTACGCACTTTTCCTTGCATGAAAGTGCGTGTATACGCATACGCATCTTCTACTCAATGAACATACATATATACGTAGCTTGGTCAAGGTAAACCTGTGTATACCTCTTTTTCTTTCATTCTGTGAGCCTGAACTGTGATTCAATATTGTTAACTTGTAGTACTTTGATCTTCATCATCAAGGACAACACATGTATCATAATGTTAACTTGCTGCACTGTGAACTGTCATTTCCTTTTAACTGCCCTACATCACATCTGTTAACATAAATACCATGTATTAATGTCACATATGATATCTCTTGTGAAGATTCATCTAGTTACCATGTATAAGTGAGTTGTTCTGCTACAAGAGGGTTGCCATCAAGTATAACACATTCATCATAATGCCAACACTCTTATCATCCTTGTTCTTTATGTTGATGATATTATCCTTACTGGTAGTGATCCCAACCTTATAAACCATGTGAAGTCTAGACTTAAAAAGAAGTTTGAAATGACAGACTTAGGACACTTGCATTATTTTCTTGGTCTTAAAGTCTTTCAATCCAAGGAAGGTATTTCCCTTTCCCAGTCGAAGTATGCTTGTGATCTTCTACACCACTTTCACATGGAAGACTGTAAGCCAATCCCTTCTACTTTCAGTCTGGAGCCAAACTTTCAGTCACTTGCACTTCCCCTGAAGTTGATGCTACCTTATATCGTCAGCTTGTAGGAAAAATTTTGTATCTGACCCATACTTGTCCTGACCTTTCCTTTGTTGTTGGCCTTATTGTCCGGTTTATGAAAAACCCACATGAAAGTAATTAGAAAGAAGCTAAAAGAATACTTTGTTATGTTCAAGGTACAATTCAGTTTGGGATTCATTACAGTGCAGAAGCATCTCCTCTATTGGTTGGTTTCACTGATTTTGATTGGGTTGGTCACCCTGATCATCGAAAGTCCACTGCAGGTTATGTGTTCACGCTTGGTTCTGGATCTATTACATGGGCTTGCAAGAAACAAAGTTCCATTTCCCTTTCTTTAGTAGAAGTATATTATCGCGGCAGTGTAGAAGCTAGCAAGGAAGCCCCATGGCTTTGTCAAATCCTGTCAGAGTTTGGCTTTCAGCAGTAGCATCTGACTACACTTTGGCGTGATAATCAAAGTTCCATTCAACTCTACAAAGATCTAGTTGTTGCGGGGAAAAATGCCTATGCAGGACGATCCTATCCACCTAAGGTGTGATAGTGCCTTAGCAACAAACAGAAACAACTATTCTAGTATTCTTCCTTTATGAATTGAGAATGAAGAGAGATAGGACGGACTAACCGGTGTCTTCCATTTGTCCCTCGATCCGGTTTCTCTTCTCTTTGAGAGCTCCCAGCTACTTGTCTTCTCGCTCACCCAGCTTCACCAAGTTCCCGCAAGATCACAAGAGGGGAACACTACACAAAGACATAGATTCATATTCATAACTAGCTCAGGATTAGAAATAAGCTAAACATATTAATGCAATCATACATCAAAGACGCATCAACATGTAGGGGAAACTCAAATAGATTTATTGATGAAATAACAAGGTTCAGGAGGAGATACAACCAAGAGAGTTCCAATCCAGCATCTACCTCCCAGCAGATGAAATCCCTTCTTCACCTTCCTTCAAAGCATAAAGCACCCAATGATCTCAATCTCAAACCAACAGCAATTCTTTGCAATATCAAAATTCTAGCCTCTGGATCCCATGGATGAGAGATCCATATATAGATGCTTGGAGAGAGGATGAGTCAGCTTGTGATCTGACTAGTGTCCTCTCTCTCTGTCAGTTCTTGCTTCCACTTGGAGACTAAGAGCCTCTTACTCATCACTTAGTCGAACTCAGCAAGGCAAGTGTCATGGAGGAAGATTCTGGAAGCTTCCACAACCTTTACACCTCGCACAAGGGCCCTGCCATTTGTCATTTCCCGCTCAACGCACCCTGGTAGTGCATTTGGGTGCATTGCAACGCACCTAGCTAGTGTACTGGGGTGCTTTGCAACGCAGATGGCCAGTGGAGCCACTAAAATGATCCTGATTTGACCTGTTTTTGAGCAGTTTTTGGTGGAGAACTTCTGTGAATTGCTGTGGTTTGCTGGCCTTGTTCCTCTAGGGGTAGGAACAACATGTTTAGGGACTTTGGATCCCTTGGATTATGGACATTTCATGCTTAGAGCTGTAAGGCACAAAAATGTCTATAACAGTTGCCCCCTAAAGTATGAGGCCGTTTATCGGGTGAAATGCTTTATTAGGAGGATCCGAAGTTCTTTCAATGCTGGGAGGAGACCTGTAATAAATACAATACAATACATTATTTTCATACTGTTTTCATGATCTAGCTGAGGCGGGCATTCCCATGCTTAGATTTATAAATTCATTTTCATGTACATAGGACAGACAATCGTCTGATGATAGACTGATGATTCTGATAGAGCCATCATCCTTTTGGTAGGATGATTATCTGTGCTGCAAAGTTGTACATTTCCACGTCCTTATTTTCCTGAATATATATCGCAGCCCGGATGGATGAGATTATATCCGGGGTCTTCAATCTCATCTGATCTTCACTCTGAGTACAAGTCGATCCATGTGAGAATTGCTCTGAAGTCGAACATGGAAAGACATCGCTTGATTACCAGTCAATGATGTAAACTGTTAACAAGCGCGAGAGGAATCACCGATAATGATGATGACCCTCAAGGTACTGCAGTACAATTCACGTGGTGTGAATAGAGGACTTGGCATCGAACACCACGCAAAATCTTTCGGTCGAAGGTCATTGATGTATACCTGTCGCCGGAAGTGAGAAACTTGCCATTGAGGCATGGAAGCTTCAAAGTACTGGAGGGGGTGTTCCTAGATCAACTTCTCGGATAATGAGCTGATGTCGACAAGAAGCGATCCATCAAAGGAGGGCCTTGATGAATCCCACATCAATGACACGGAACGGAGTAAATGATTTTGATGGAGGTGAAAATGATCTGATGATATATGATTCAGGGTGGCGGTCATGAAAGAGTATAATGTATGGTAGTGGATGGGACACAGGTGACTTCTCTGAACGACTTCTCTTGAACATGTAGCGACACTTATGCGATGGATTGGTAGCATTTACTCCAAATATGGATGGTATGGCGAGACCATGGTGATGTGCCTGGTGAATGAAACAACCCAACCCGATTGTGGTACGGAGGAAAAGTGTCATGTTCAAGAGCGACTTGCTACCATCAAAGTTTCTTTGAGTTTCTCCCAATTTTTCCCCAGTCATTGCTGACCAGTACCTCTTTATTTTTGTCAAGCTTGAGGAGGATAACATATGCTTGTTCTATAATTTTCCCTTCGGGCAAACCCATCGCTATGTTTTAACGAGCCTAGCGATAGTGAAACTCGTTCTCGTCTAAAGACAAGTTTGTCGCTATTTAATGCATTTAACGAGTCTAGCGACAAAGATAACTCGGTCCTTTTCATTTTTAGAGAGTCTGAAAAGGTACGTAAAGTTAACTCCAAAAGTCCTTTTTCGTCATCTAATCCCTTAAGTCCGAAAAAGTATAAAACAATACAGAAGGGATGAATTTTCGATATCTTTAACGAGCCGAACAAAACAAGCGCTCGATCTTTTTGTGCAATAATCCCTCAGGTCCAAAAAGATTAAAATCTAGAGGAGGGATAGCTCTTCCGGTCACTTTAACGAGCTAGAAGGCCAAAACTCGGAAATCTTTTCATATTTTACGAGTCAGATGAAAAGAGCTTAAAGAAGACTCGTCTTTTGAGGAACGAGTGATAAAATGGGTAGCAGCTGATTCCAGGGAAGGATTGGAATTTCCAAATCACGGCAGTGTCACAAGGATGGCTAGTGAAATCACTCTTCGCAGCTGTTCCTCAAAATGGGTAAACAATCATATGGAGGTGAATGATCGGCCAATGGAAAAGTGGAGGTGATGGGCAAACACGACCAAGGCTTTAATGGCTGATAATGGTGCATTCACGGTGGTCATTTACTGGAATAGTTCATTTTTTAATGAGCTTAAACGCGGGTGGAAACATTTTCTCGATCTTATGTTTATTTTTTAACGAGCATGAACTATGTGCTAAAACTACTCGGATCTTGCGTTTATTTTTTAACGAGCATGAACTGTGTGCTAAAACTGCTTGATAATCCAATCATATGATAAGAATGTCTCATGTAAGATGCCATTTTTTATGGAGCTTGCGCCTTACAAAGCTATGCCCCGCATCCTTTCGTTATGCAAGTTCGGAAACGACTAATCCTACGAGTTTAAAGGGTTAGACCTACGGGTTTAAAGGGAGGACCTAAAAATTTAAAAAATAAATAGTCGTCCCTTGCTTGCATTTCAAAAGGTTTGCATGCCCCCAGATATAAAACAGAGTTTCAAGGTTACCTCTACTTCACTTCCGCCAAAACAATTGTTTTACCGAGAAAGGTCTACCTCTTTCAGGTCAGCCAAAGATTGTTCTATTAATCTTTCAAACAAAACACTTCTTCGGCGATGTCTACCGAGATAAACAAAGGTGAGCGACGATGCCCGCCAACTCACATGACTTTGACAAAAGAATCCTATTCTAGAATAACCCCTCTTCCAACCACGGACGGGGTACAGACTAGTCATATTCTCCCGCGGAAACCTACCCTATACCCAAAGTTTTCCTGCCAAAGCAGACCAGGACGCATGCCCCCTGGGTTCCAGTCATATCCTTCCGGATTACTCACGCTCATCGGGAGGACGGACCGTGGGTTGAGACATTTCTTGTGCGAAGAGACCATTTAGGGATGGTATATGACTATTTGCGATGCGTGATCCGGGAAATGAAAGTTGGTCCACGAGCTTGACCATTCTTCCTTCGTGCGGAAAACACATTACTCTAAAGAGTGAGGAGACTATAGCTCCCATGCAATAAATATAGTCTCATCCAAGGAGTAGGTTATAATCCAAGGGTCCTTGAACGACCATCACGTTCATTTGAACGGTCTTCCTTTTCAATGTTATGGGCACATTGGGAAGAATCCCTAAAGGTCGACTCGTTCCTTTATCGAAGCCTGTCAGATTTCTCATCTCAGGCAAAAGCGATGGTGAACCAAGCGCTTTCCAAGCAGTAGAGGAAAGGATACTCACAGAAGCCCCCTCATCAATGATGGTACCAGCCATGACCATTCTATATATTTGGATGATAATTCTGAATGGTATGCTTGCTGGTAAACGGGGTCTGCCTAGTTGATTCCAGTCAAAGGATACAACTAGGTTGCTTGGAGGTGGGACCGAGTAGACGGCCGGGTATGGATCTGATGAAGTTCCTTCCTGCGATAAAGAAATGGGCAAATTTCCCAATGTTCGTCGGAGTCTGTGTTGATGAAGAGAATTTGGACGGTGTCGTCTTTATTCTCTTCTGTGATGATATCATTCGAAGATAGAACCTCTAAAGGCAAGACCGGGTCAACTGCCACCTCGACCTTTTGAATTTCGTCAGGTATGGATTCAGACGGTTTATCCTCAATGATAGGTGCTTCGGCTGACCACCTGAGCGGGCCAGCCGGGTTTTCAACTGGTGAAGGACTTGGCAGGAGTTTTTGATATCCAGGAGGAAGTCGCACTGGTAAAACTGGGTGATCTTCCAAAACTCTTTTAGCCTCGTCTAAGAAGGGACAACAGTGGATGGCATGGTCGCCTTCACACAGTTTGCAGGGAAATCTAGCTTTCCCTCTCTGTCCTGTGGCTTCACTTTCACTAGTTGACGGTGTGCTATCAACATGGCTATCAGAGGTTGACGCTACCGGATTGTGCAAGCGGGGAGACCAGTCCCTTAGTATCCGAGGGATTCAAGGACAATCTCTGTGAAAGTGGTCTCCCTTGCATATGACACATGGCGATTTAGGCCTGGTCAGTGCAGTGTGTGGATTTTCGTTAGACGCCATTCGTTTGCCCCCAGTCGCCTTTGGCTCCTTCTTCTTCTTCTCTTTCTTCTTCTTTTCCTTCTTCTCCTTAGGAGCTTGGCTTTTGGCTTTTCCAGCTCCATCAAGCGAAGAGGAAGGAGGAGAGGAAGAACTAGAGGAAGTGGAAGGTTGGTGGACAACTCTGGACTGGTCTAACTGTTGATTCGATTGTTCAGGAATAGTGGTGTTCTGAACAACATTGGTTGAGAAGAGCCAGATAGGCAAGCCGATTGTCAGTCCTGGAAGCGACAATGTGGCCATATGGGGCGCTCCAACATCTCCCCAAGAGGAGAAGGGACTAGGATTTCCACCAAGGGGAATTCCTTGGTTGGAGGGCTTCATTTTCTCAACTGAAAGATCAACACGGGAATAAGGGTGATTAGTATTCCGTTTAAAATAAATTTTAATGACGCTTTAGACACAACTTATTTTTTCAGTTTTAAAGAGTCGAGAAAAAACAAAAGATGACTCTAGTCGCCTTCGATGTTTTAACGAGCCCGAAGTGACAAATGCTCGGATGGACTTTTTCCGTTATAGAGTCTGAAAAAGGCCAAAAGGAACTGCTCTGGAGATCTAGGTAGAGGTGTGCCAAACCAATCACAAAACTGCAGAATACGTTTTACGGTACGGCAGTCGATCTTCCCGAATGCCGTGTTCGGTGCATTGCGATCAGTAGGGCGGCCGACGCGGCTTCCTAAGGATAAAGGTTTTAAGCCTATAGGGGTCTCCCAATATATACATGACGGTACGTGGGAGCACAATCCGTACTGGCACTTTTGGTCCCTCAGGAGGAATCACCCAACCATCAGTGAGGCCAACAGATACCAGGTTTTACGACGCCGGAACACGTCTCTAGCCTAGACCTCTATGTTGTGCGTTAAGTTACAAAGCGTTGTTAAGTTCATTCAGTTTATTTTATGTTGATCTTTCTTAGAAGTTTTCCTTTTGAGGTTCACCACGAGATGTAGATACAACTCCTAAATGCAATCTAAAAGATGATAAGAAAATCTTTATCTCTTTTTTCAACAATGAAAATCCTAGCTACAAGGGGAAAAGAAAGACACCATCTTTTCTCAAAGAGCAATCAGCACACTCTAAATGCACTTTTCCTAAATCAAGTCACACAAACTATCAATATGCAAATGCACAATGCATGTGTTTGTTTTTTGCTTTCTTAATATTGATGCCTAAAAAGAAAGTTTTTGCACAACTTTGAATTCGCTTTTAAATGACAAATACAAACAAGCTTACTTTTTTCGAAATCAAAAAGGGTAGAAGAGATTACAACACTTAACGATTTTCGAAATAAACACTTGTTTCGACACTTAAAAGAGACAAACTCAAACCAAAAGCAAAAGTAAATGTACAATCAATTGTCAATCAGCCAATGAACTCTCTCCTAAGATCAAAATCAACAGATCTGAATCAAGGGCTACAGGATGACTATTTCACTCTTGCAATGGAAAACTGTAAATGATGCCACAAACACATAAAAACACTCATAGTCTTTTTGTACAAAGGAGGTGGAATTAAGGCAGAGAAAAGGGGTTTTCAGACAGGTACCTATGCTGGTTACAGGCTGCAAAAATCAGAGATCAAAACAAGGCAAAACAGAGCAAAGAACCCCAGCTGCACAAGGCATAAGCTGATCAGCGCACCTGTATAACAGAGAAACTGAATTGCAGCGCAGGTAGCCCTCTCGGGAACTGCGTTGAAATGCAGAGTCTCTTCACAGAGCCTGCGCTGGAGCAGAAACGAGAGTTCTCTCCGGGTTCTGGGTCACGGTTTGCTGTTTAATCTACGGTTTCAGGCCAAATAAAAGCAACAAGCAAGGTACAATCAAAGGGATGATTTGAAGGAGGGCTAAGAGCTATCACAAAGGATCATCAAATCATTTGTGAGTCCATTGTTCAGATCATAGACAAATCCAGTGATTGGATCAAAGCAGCAGTTGTCTACTTTGCATCTGAAAATGGCAGATGCAGTTCGATTGCTGCTCTTGAGTCTATGAAACAAACAATGATAGAAACACAAATAAAATGATTAGACAAATGTCCCCAGCGGAGTCGCCAATTTGTTGTGGGGAAAAATGCCTATGCAGGACGATCCTATCCACCTAAGGTGTGATAGTGCCTTAGCAACAAACAGAAACAACTATTCTAGTATTCTTCCTTTATGAATTGAGAATGAAGAGAGATAGGAAGGACTAACCGGTGTCTTCCGTTTTTCCCTCGATCTGGTTTCTCTTCTCTTTGAGAGCTCCCAGTTACTTGTGTTCTCGCTCGCCCAGCTTCACCAAGTTCCTGCAAGATCACAAGAGGGGAACACTACACAAAGACATAGATTCATATTCATAACTAGCTCAGGATTAGAAATAAGCTAAACATATTAATGCAATCATACATCAAAGACACATCAACATGTAGGAGAAACTAAAATAGATTTATTGATGAAATAACAAGGTTCAGGAGGAGATACAACCAAGAGAGTTCCAATCCAGCATCTACCTCCCAGCAGATGAAATCCCTTCTTCACCTTCCTTCAAAGCATAAAGCACCCAATGATCTCAATCTCAAACCAACAGCAGTTCTTTGCAATATCAAAATTCCAGCCTCTGGATCCCATGGATGAGAGATCCATATATAGATGTTTGGAGAGAGGATGAGTCAGCTTGTGATCTGACTAGTGTCCTCTCTCTCTATCAGTTCTTGCTTCGACTTGGAGACTAAGAGCCTCTTACTCATCACTTAGTCGAACTCAGCAAGGCAAGTGTCATGGAGGAAGATTCTGGAAGCTTCCACAGCCTTTACACCTCGCACAAGGGCCCTGCCATTTGTCATTTCCCGCTCAACGCACCCTGGTAGTGCATTTGGGTGCATTGCAACGCACCTAGCTAGTGTACTGGGGTGCTTTGCAACGCAGGTGGCCAGTGGAGCCACTGAAATGATCCTGATTTGACCTGTTTTTGAGTAGTTTCTGGTGGAGAACTTCTGTGAATTGCTGTGGTTTGTTGGCCTTGTTCCTCTAGGGGTAGGAACAACATGTTTAGGGACTTTGGATCCCTTGGATTATGGACATTTCATGCTTAGATCTGTAAGGCACAAAAATGTCTATAACACTAGTCCAACATCAACGCAACAAACACATTGAACTACACATGCACTTCATCAGAAAGCTCAGTCATGACCATGTTCTTGAAGTGCAATATCGTTTAACCGATGATCAAGTTGCAAACATCTTTACAAAGGCTCTCATAGAGCTGAAGTTTACTAAACTTCGATTTATGATTGGATTTCAGGAAGTTGTCACTAAGGGGGGATAGGCTCTAATTCCTCCTTCCTTCTCCTATTGTGTCCTATTTGTGTATCCTTCAATCCTATCCCAAGTTGTTATGAAGGGGGGATGTTAGGATATTCTGACACATAGGAAATAGTTAAGTTTAACTTGGTCTAGTGTAGAGTTAGGAAAAGTGTGTTTATTTACTATGTACTTTTGTAACTTACAATCCAACATTCATGATATGTTCTATACATGAATTGATATGATGGTTCATTCTCTCCTTGGTATTACTGACACTTGATCTGTGGCTTAACACACGATTGGTCCATGATCTCTATTTAAAGAGCATGGAGGGTCATTTGTAGGGCGAACGTTTATGAGAGAATCTTGTGTAAATTTTATTTCTTTTACATTAATACATTTCCTGAAGTGGCCATGTTGGCTCAGGCCGTGGACTGTTTCCCACTTCAAGGGTTTTAACCACGTCAAGAATACTGGTGTATTGATCTATGATCTATTTGTGAGCGGTGTCCCTTGGTGTTCTATCTCAGGAACTTACCTTGTAGATTCCTAAATACACAATTACAAAATAACATATTTCCTTAGATCTACACTTAATATCCAACATAATTATTCATCGAATACATTCAAACATGCAACACAATTATTTATATACATTAAGATATTAAATACAATAAGAGTACACTTAATTCTTGAAAGGTCCACCAAATATCTAATTATCTCCAACATTCCTGTCATCCATAGACTGTGTTGTTCATAATTTCTTAATATAAAATCATACCGAAGATGGGGAAATAACTCTAGAAGAAAAACCAATCTATTAAAGCTTACTACGCCAAGAAATTGGTACTATACAAGGACTAGGTCAAGTGCTGACTTCAAGAGCCTTCCTACTCATAATCTTACATCCACCACCTTGCACAACCTAAGATAGTTCACCCTTTCATTGCCTATGGATTCCATTAGGCAATGCCACTACTCCTCTCGAGCTTAAGTTTGGAATGGTTAGGAGGTCACAAAACACTATGGCTCTAGATGTTCCAACTGTCATGAAAAGTATCCCAGCCACTCTAGGCCAAGTGTTTACTTTAGTGGCCTTCCTAACCAAAATACCACATCCACCACCCTTCACAACCCAAGATATTGTACCCTTTCAAATACCTCTATAGTCCATCAAGTTGTGCCACTACTCCTATTGAGCTTCAAGTGTAGAACAATGATGAAGTGACAAGGTGAATATTGATCTGGAAGTTCCAAATACCATTGGAAGTCTTCCAGACATCCCTTGAGCCTCAACCTATACATACTATCCCAACCAATTTCCTCTCCAAACTCTAGTCTGATCCAACATAAGTAAGGAGAATCGGTCATCCAATTCTACCATGGAATTCACCATAGGTTTAACCAAGCTACAATGTTTAATACATGTCCAAAGTCATATAGTTTCCATGGTTGTCTAAGGTTGCAGATCCACTAATATTCATATATCCCAAAAAGATCCAACAATTGGGCAAGTTGATGACAAAGTACTAGTGGAAAATCCCCATCTAAGGTACCATGATCTCTAGGAAATGATACATGAATAATACCCCCCCCCCCCAATATAGTGGGAAACCTTAATTATGTGTGCATATTGTTTTTCTATCAAATGGTACAAAAGGGACTCACACTCTTTACTTCAAACATAGGATATATATTTCCCTTTAAGGCCATGGTTTCGTGCATAAAGTAAAATTATGATGGTTTAATCATTTCCTAGGCTTTTGAACCTTCTCATGGTTCCACATTTTTTACCTTTCCCTCTATTGGAGTTTTTATACCCCATTATCCTTGTGTCACGTGGCTTGCAACTGTGATGTATCTTTTTTTCTAATTCTTGCTAGTGAGACATGTCTGAGGGGATTTAACTTTTTATCACTTGGACACATAAGGGCTTGCCAACATGCTTTTTTCCAATTGTGCTACCACCCACAAACTGACTATGGTGTATCTTTATTATCATGTTTATAAATATATGTTACACATTAGGCTCACTAGCGTTATAGCAAATATTTATAGGAACATAAGCCTCAAAACAAATTTATAGTAAATTGTATATGGGCATGAAAGTCACAACACAACCCAGCTCACCATCCTAATAATAAATATTTAAATACATAGAAAGGGTCATTCTAGGGGTGTTACAAAGGCTCATAATCAAGTGATTATGGCTCTCTTCACCATATTTTGGTCTATCCCCCACATGGTTCAATAATCACACATTTTATTAGATGATTTGGCTCCAATATCATTCCCTTGGCCTTAGTTCACTTTTGCCTTACTTTAGTATTGTGGGTTCAATCCACCACTAATGTGATCATATATTTTAATTGGGCCTTTCTCTTTGAACCTTTGCAACTATACATAAGTACACTCATACAAAAAATTGCAAATTATGGAATTATTTAGATTAAGGTCTTATTCAGATCTACCACTTAACATTTGAATATGAGTCTTATCCAATTATGTGCAAAAGAGATCACTTAGTAGTCTTTCCAATGGTGCTTGACTCTATTAGATCCATTTATTTTTTTATTTTTTTTATATAGTTCTCAAATTGTGGCTCCATTATTATGGAGATTCCACATAGTCCTCTCTTACAACATTTCAACTCTTCTCACCAAATTGTTGTAGGCATATTTATTTATGGATAAAACAAATCCCCTCACTAACATTATTAAAAAAAATGGAAAATGTAGGGATTGATCACTCTTATCTTTCTCCTAGATTTAATTCATACAATCTTAACATGAAAACAAAGGAATAAAGTGGAAAGTCACCTTAAACTATATGTTGTCCAATGTGATAAGCCTACTATATATATTCTTGTCATTGCTAGATTTTGTAAATTTATTAGGCTCAATTTTATATAGAAAGGAGAAATGTGTATATTCTAGTCCACTTACTAACCTTCTTCTAGTTTAGACTCTTGTGTATTTATCCCAATAATTATATTTCTTGGATTATTCTTTTAGAAAAATCTATATGGTAGCCTTTAAATCTTTAATTTCCATTTCTTCTTCTACATTTTCTTCTTCTTCTTTTTTTTCATCTTGCCTCTTTTGGATGTTCACTTTGTTTATGATTCGTCCTTTTGAAGCCTCTCTTATCGAATTTTAAATTTTCACTTTCAAAAATTTTGTGCAATGATTTATTGTAACTTCTATAAGCCTTGCTTGTAGATGAATAACCAATAAAGATAACTTCATTATCTCTGGAGTCAGATTTCCCAAATCCTCATCATATCTCTCTATGTAGCACTTTCTTCCAAAATCTTTGAAGTATTTAACTATTGCATGTCTACCCTTCCATAGTTCATAAGGATTTTTGTTGCTACTAACTCTTATTTTCCCTCTATCAAGAATGTAAACTGTGGTGCTAACTACTTCTCTCCAAATCCCATCTAATGGCTTCACTTCATTCAACATTTTTGTAGCTATACCTTGTATAGTTTGATTCTTCCTTTGTACAACTCCATTATACTATGGAGTTCTTGTAGCTAAAAAATGTCTCTTTATTCCATAAAACTCACATAACTCTTGAAATTCATTTGAGATAAATTCACCTCCTTGATTTGATCTCAAGCTCTGGATTTTTAAATATTTTTCATTTTCAACCAAGATTTGAATGATTTAAATTTCTCAAATTCTTTATACTTGTCCTTTGGAGATGAAACCCATCTCATGCTATAGTAATCATCAATGAGAAACATAAGTAATTTTTACCTTGTCAACTTTGTCTTCTTGTTGGCCTACAAAGATCTGTATAAAAATTTTCCAAATTCTTTGTTGTTGAGAACTCCTTTGAATTAAAGATTTTCTTGCTTGTTTTTGATGCCAACATTGCTTGCAGATAGTTTATAACTTTTTTGTGATCAACGACATGTCTCTCACTGCTTGTTTAGATTATTTTTTCACCAAATTATGAAATTTCATATGACCCATTCTCTTATGTCGTAACCACATTTCATCTGTTTTTCCCATATACAATTTTTTTTCCTTAATATCATTGAAGAAATATATTTTATTTCATGTTCTATTTGCATCTATAACTAATTTTCCTATTCTTTCCTTGCTTATCTCACAACCCCAAGAATGAAATGTGAGCGTGTCCTTGATCACACATTTGACTAACACTAAGAAGATTATCTTTCAAACCTTCGACATACAATACCTCTTCTATTTTAGTCTTTCCATTATTGATACTAAGAGTACCTTTCAATCTATCCTTGTTGTAGTATTATATTCAAACGTCACACTACCTTCGTTAACCATTAGGAGAAGTTAGATGTAAAAAGTGGGCCTAAAAACAAAAATCTACTAACAAAAATAACTTTAAAAGGATCAACAGGATTCAATATGATGATGTC
Organism: Pinus tabuliformis; assembly: GCA_031772625.1. NCBI lineage: Eukaryota > Viridiplantae > Streptophyta > Pinopsida > Pinales > Pinaceae > Pinus > Pinus tabuliformis. Next base: position 1,520,861,086 of record CM062819.1, on the reverse strand, counting down.
ATCCCCAAAGGTAAATATTTCTAAAGGGAAAACATGAAAACTATTTTTTTATTGTAATTTTTGCTTATCTCCTTATAAGTTTACTCAAAGAATTAAGTATAGGGACCCATTGGATGAAAAATTAAATTACAAATATAATGAGTATCCACTTTGCATTCTTCTAAGTAGATCTAGAGTGAAAAATAAATAAAAAATACTCTCTTATAAACATATTTGACTAACCTTATATCAAAACATAATTCTTATCTGATTTATGATATGCCAATATCAAATTAAACTACAGGTAATAAAAGATACATTTGTATGAGAGGTTTACAGACTCAACAAAACTTGATAAACACAGGAGAATGGTTTTGTATATACGCAAATCAAGTTATGCTACAAGGTATAGAGCATACATCAAACTCTTACAGACTCTGAACTCTCAAACTCGCAATAAGTCTTACAAAATCACAATGGCATTCTTTATTCTCTCCCTTCCTCCACATTCCCCAAATTCTATATGGATGGGGCATTTATGGACTTATAATAGGTAATACCAGTGAAGTAAACTATTTTTCAATAAAATTAATTATGTTTCCTTATAAAAAATATGAGGTAAACAAAAAAGCTTCTAATATTACCTCATCCCTTCGATTTAGGATGACATATGTGGACCCATATTTATTTAGGGGATTTGGGAATATTTACACGATGGATATTTTCCATAATCCCATGGACACAATCACACTCACTATCATATGACCAGACATGAAATAATACTAAATATTTAGGGAATATTTACACTATGAATATTTTTAAGGAAACTCCCAAAAAACATTTATTTATAATGAGTACTTGTATTATCCCACCATGCTTCCATTTTAGTATTCATCACTAGACTAATACAAATCCATAGGATCTAGTGAAAAATGGGCTACAATATGTGGTGGAATACAGTTATAGGAAAGGGGAGAAAGGAGATCTGAACATGTTTGGGGCACATTTATCAATGAGGTTACAAAACATGCCATAAAATTGTGTCTTCTTTTGATAGGTAGGAAATTCAAGAGTTTCATGCTTGATCATTTTTAGTACTCTGAATATATACTCCAATCTGAAATGAAACGAAGCTTCTGATTGTGCTAAAGTTCTAATGTCATTTCATAACAAGTATCTGAACACCTAATGTTGAATATGACAAAATTTTACATCTATGGGGCACCAATTGTGCAATAAGATCTTGAACCATGGGGACTATGGTGTGTATTGGTTGCACATGGATGAACATCCAAACATAATCCACACATCCCTAAAATATTTGGCACACTGCAATATATTACAATAATTACCATAACTAAAAAATGAATCATATTAACATATATATCTATGTGTCTCACGCGGTACATCCTTGGAGACTCTCTAAAATACCAGACATTACCTCTATGGCTATACATACCATTGATCCATTTTAACAAAATATTTTCATAGGCTAGGCTGGCCTTGATAGACTCTATAATAAAATTAAAACAATCCTCAACTGTACATTTATTACAAATAAGAACCCATTGAAATCTAGGTGAGGAGAATAAGGTGGTGTAGAACATGTTCTTGATATTAATGCCATCATTTTTATCTCATTTTTGGGAGATGTTTCTCTACTAAGGAGATCAACTAAGTAATTATTTTTCCTTCTTTTGTATTCAATGATAAAATCAAATCCATCTAACCATAGACTTCATCACATTATTTTTTTATTTACTTGTGTTCTAACTATGAACTTGAGTAGTTTTAAAAATAATCTGATGTGTTTTATTCGATTCTTAACATCTAGAATTTCTTTGTGTGACAATGGATATCTTATTTTTGCATCCTTGAAACATCCTGAGGCATACATACATACCTCTTCTCTATGAGTATGCTTCTATAATAATAGTCCTACCCAAACTTCATCTGAAGCATCTATCTCAAGGATATATGGAAAATCTTGTCAAGGGAGTGTGAGACTTGGTAAATTTTGAATATTTTGAATAGCTTTTGTCATTCTAAAAGTCCAAACTACACCTTGTTAAGAAATGGCAACAAGAAATTCCAGTTTAATTTGTCCTTGAATTAAACTGAGAATTAAAATCGAATTCTATTCTCATAGCAACTTGTAAATAGTTAATTAAGTTTAATTAACTTAATTAGCTTAGGAATTTTGAGATGGAAGTCTTTCTGTAGTCATGTATATGCTCTCCCTAAGTTTTAGGCGTCCAAGATGAGTTTATTTGAGTTGTAGTTAGATAAATCAGTTCCCTAAGTTATGTTCAGTTAAATTAGTTCTAAATGTCTTTGGAACTAATAGAGGACTAACAGTCAATTGGTGCACTGGTGCATCCACAAGTGTTACTCCAATTAATTGAAGATTCCCTCATGAGAAACTCATGCATGTCATTTCAGAGAAAGACCCAGTTGACACTAGAGTGCAGGGATAGTGTACCATCAATTGTATGATTTACTAAGTTGTAAATAGCATGCATGCAATCAAAGAAGGACCTATCTTTGGATTGTGTAGTTTTGGAAGCATGAATCCCCTTTAAATATGGGCTATTAATCCTAGGAATTGAACAAGGAAATAGGGGCTTGGCAAGTAGTAGAAATTTGCTAAGTGTTGGCTAATAGCAGGCTTGTGAGGTAGAGAGTTGAGCATACTTGTGAAGAATTGTTCTTGTGACAACAAGCTTTATATCTTCACTCATATTTATGATTTAAAGCAATACAGATAGGCAGGGTTTTGAGTAGTGGCTTTCCCCAGTAAAACTTATTGTGTTATGTGCCATTGATTTGTCTTCTTCTTGTTCATATTATTTTCATCGATCTATTGGCTTCCGTTGGTTGAAAGTAGAAGTAGATTCTTGTCCTGTGCTTTAGTAAATTGCATTAGCTTGTGAATCTACAAGAAATTCTACACACCTTTTTTAAGTTTCTTATGTGATATTTTAACATCTTTGGCTTGATTTCCATATAATTACCTGATGTAATTAAGGCTTCCTAGGAATCTAGAAACTTTGATAGTTTCTTCAAAACATGTTCTTGTAACTCAACTCTCCCTTGGAATAATATCATGCCAATATATTCAATCTTGGTGTAGGAAAATTCAAGCTTTGTTTTACTGAGCATGATCCCATGCTTGTAAATTCTATCATAACACATTGGAGATGAATTTTGTGTTGACTTAAACCAATAGATCATTAATATGGATAATAATAATGAAAAAAGATTCTATAAAAACTATATTCCATTCTTGTTTGGAGCTTATATGGATAATTCTTGAGCCCAAATGATAATACTTGCCATTGGTATTGGCCATGTGAAACATCAAACCTACTTTTATACCTATCACAAGTGTTTATATCAATTTTCCAGAAACTAATTTGAAGATCAAATTTTCTAAATAGGCTATTATTGCTTATGTTCTAAAACAAAGCTTCTCTGCTTGGTAATGGATACTAATTGGAATTAAAGCATTATTCAAGGGTCTATAATCTATTACTAACCTAGGTTTACCTCTTTTATTATCAAAATGTTTCTTAATGGAGAAAGAAGGACATGCCAAAGGACTTTGAATGAGCTCAATCAACTTTATTTGTAGCAACTTTGATATCTCTTTTTTGCACATTTCTAGTTCTTGTTGAGATAGTTGATTAGCTGAGAATTTTTGTGGTATTATTGCATAATTCTCTTTTTAGGGAAAATAAAAAATATTACTCTCCGATTTAGAGAGCATTAGGATTCTCAAATGTGAAATTTTCAAACTTCTCTTTAATGTTATGCATATGTTGAGAGCTATGTAATTCAATGTTCTTGATTATTTTGTTATCTTTTCTTATCTTTTGCAAAGAAAGATCTGGAACAATATGTGTTTCATCTGTAGTCCTTGCGACATAACTATCCTTGTTATCCATTCCGAATACTTTACCCTAAACATGAAATGTAACAATATATGGTTCTACAATTAATGGCGCATGTCTTCTAACAAAATATTGTCCTAATAGAAAGTCATGGTGTGTATCAAAATTATACAAGTTTATGGAGTTCAACACTCCATTTAGCATTATTGGAAAGTTTGTAGCAATAGATTTAGTGGTTATAAATGTTCTATTCACATCTCCAAGTTTTCAATTTATTTTTTGCCAATAATTAGATAGGATCTCATTGTGTTGTGCACATGAAATGATTGCACCTCTATCAAGTTGTCCATCAAGCATATATGCTATTGTAAACTTTTACCTGTATCCCATTTGTAAAGATAATTCTATCTTAAAATCAATTCATATGATGGTTACAATAAAACATTTATTGTTCTTCCTATATATCCTCATCTTTATCTAATTCATCTATTTCCTTGCATTCTTGTAGTTTGATTCTTTTTTGAACAAATATTTTCCGATCCTCCTTTATAGACATTCAGATTTATATGATTAGATATATCTTCTCCTCAATATATTTTTCTATTTCTACTATTTCCTAGGCGAGTTTAGTAATTTGATCTTCTACCTCTTCTTCATTTATCTAGTCCGAAGTAGGGATTGGCATTTTGTTAGCAAAGGATCTTACTTGATGAAGAAAGTTTGTTTATTATTTTATTTCTTTTCTAGGAGAGATCCCTCCCCCACATAACCCCTCCCTCATATATACCTCTATTATATACATCAGAATTGCAATTTCTTACAGCATATTGGCATCAAAAGTACATATTTTTATAGTACATAGATTTTAAAATGCACTCATTGATATCTATTTTGGGAGTGGTTCTCACCGGCAAAGAGAACTATCCAGAATCATTGTGGAAGATATAACTCATTTTCAATGAGTTGTGGAAAGGAGTTTGTGTAGGAGAAGAAGATAATGAACCTACAAAGCCTACCTAAGGTAAAGAATTCACCATTTGGGAAAACATGAACAACAAGGCATACGCCTTGATTGCCGCATCGGTAACTGAAGAGGTGAGTTTCCATATTTCACCATTTTCAAATACTTTTGAAGCCTTACAAAAGTTGAAGGAAATTTATGACTCACACTGTGAGCTTGAATTTGTCTAATTAATGATTAAATTATTCAGTCTTTAATTACAAAAATGATGATCCTTTTTCTCTGGAATCAAAAGTAAGATCTATTATGAATGATATCAAATTCACTAATGTTGAACTAGACATTCCTCTGATAGCTTTTGTCAAGGCAATTTATCCCACTTATTCAAATTACCTTGATTCATTGAAATCAAATGGAAACCTCAAAGAGATTACCTTTAACTCCCTTATGAAGAAATTTTCCAAGAGAGAGACAACTTTTCGGAAGAAGAAAACTCCTCAGTCTTATGAAGATGTTGTGTGTCTTGCACATAGTGATAAGAATCATGCTCAAGATTCTTCTAGAGGAATAGGTGGTCAAAGAGGAAGAGGAATAAGAAATTTCAGAGGAAGGGGGACAGATACTCTCAAGGATAAAAACCTGATCTTCATTGCATATGTTGCATTAGAGATGGATCACATGATGCATCCACATGCAAGTTTCCTTGGGACAAAATTGAGCAGGAAAGAAATCAAGCCAAAGGTAAAACCAATGACAAAGAGAAAGGTAAAGCACCTGAATCTGCTCACGATGTTGTGGCACATTGTAATATTGGAGTAGCTGAGGACTTGTTTAATGCTTCACTTGCTTTTGGGAAAAATGATTGGTTGGTCAATTCAAGAGAAACTTGCCACATGACTTTTAGAAGAGATTTTTTTGAAGAATTTACTGAAAATGTTGATGGAGCATTATAATTTAGAAACAAATTAAAACTCAAGCCATCAGGGCTTGGCACAATCAAGCTCAAATTGTGTGTTATTCTAGACTGTATCTTCTTCTGCATACCGTCTCTATATATCCAAGTGATCAAGCTTCCACTCTTCCAAAGCTGACAATGTTGTTGAGTAGTAGATTGATCACTTGGATAGATTTAGACATGAAAAATTGTTTCAAGAATTTGATAATCAGATTCCACATCTTGAAGGGGGGATTCCTATACTGGATCAATCTGTGGAATCTTCTTCTGAAGCAGTCTCTCCACCACATGAAGTTCCAGCCACTAATGACACTTTGAGTGATGTGATTGACATAATTATGAGACTTAATCTTGATTTAGACACAACTCATTCAACTGAGCAACTTGGACCATCTCAGAAAGGTCCCCCAAAATGGTTGACAAAGACACTTGAAAGTGTTCATCCTTATGAGTTTGGAAAGATAGGAAGAAGAAATTCAACTAGGAATGGAGGTGATGTAGATGATTCTGATTCACCTATTGATATGGATGTCCCTTATGATTGTGAACAAAATTTGTCTATAGATTTTAAACCAAATTACTTCAATGAAGTCGCTTCTCATGATGAATGGAAAGAAGCAATGCAAAAGGAGAATGATGCCTTGATAAATAATGGCACTTGGAAGCTGATTGAACCGCCACTGGGAACCAAACCAATTGGTTGCAAGCGGGTCTACAAGAAAAAGTATAAAGTTGATGGCTCACTTGACAAGCACAAAGCCAGGCTTGTGGCAAAAGGTTTTGCACAGAAGGAAGGGGTCGATTATGAGGAGACTCTTTCCCCCACAAAAAAATGGGCTACAATTCGGACAGTCTTTGCCATAGCAGCTCAGAACGGTTGGAAAGTCCATCAGATCGATGTAAAAATTTCTTTCTTGAATGGGTATCTCAAAGAAAATGCTTTTATGTCCTAGCGAGAAGGATTTTCTGTGAAGGTACATGAACATAAAGTATGTAAACTTGTGAAATCCTTGTATGGCCTCAAGCACACACCACGAGCCTAGTATGAAAACTTAACTAAGCTATTGGAATTATGACACAGGTGTTGTCCTTGATGGAAACTCACTCAGATGATAGATCATAGTTCAGCAGGTTAACAACACAAATTTCATATTAGAATGAAGAAAGAGAGGTATACGCAGGTTCACCATTAGCAAAACCGCGTATACACATGGGTTCACTATATACAAGTCGCGTATACATACACATGCACTTTCACAGAATGCAAAGCACGTATATCTTGGAAAACTAAGTTTTGGTCCAAGTTATTTTGTCCATGGTATTTTGATCCATGGTACTGGTCCAAGGTATCTGGTCCAAAGTATTGACCACAGGTATTGGTCCTAAGTGGTTTTGGTCCATGGTATTGAGTAAGGGCTAAGACTATAAAAGGAGGGGAAGATCATCAGGCCAATGGAACGAAGCAACTGAATATTTGATGAAGAGAAAGATCTAGTGTATAGGTTATTGGGTTATGGTGCATAGCTGGATCTGAATCAAGGATGAACCTTAGCACTTGATGAAGGATAAGATCTAATGATAGGTCAAGATCTTAAGGCTTGAAGTGAAGTATCTTTATATGGTTTGATCATTTATCTAAATAACTGGCACATGTTGTATTCTGTAAATATGATGATTTGGGTATAACTGAAGTCTGGAATTGTTGTAATGTTTAAATCATTATTTACAGATCTATACACAAGTTCACTTTAGAAAAGGTGTGTATACACGTTGGTTCTGCATATCAAAACAATGTATACATATTAAATTTGATTTGCCGATCTGTATGCAGGTTCACCTTGAGAAAAGAGTGTATGCACGTAGGTTTGACACATGGAAGTAGCATATACCTTATAAAATATGTTTTAGCTACTTCTATTTGTTGTTGCAGTGTTCTGGGTTCTGGCTTGGGTTCTGGTTACTGCATTCTGAAAGATCAGATTGAAGGGTTGTCAAAGTAATTGATTGATTCAGTTGTGGTTGGTGCAAAGGAAAATGGTTGATGCGGATATATTTGATGATTGAATGACGTTATTGATGGATCTAGTCTGAAAATTCATGAAACGTTGTCCCTGGAAGAAAAGGGAATGTTGTAGCCTTCTGTAGGCCGACACCTACGTACTAGTAAATATATCAGCTAGTACAAGAGCTAGGGGGTTGTAGCTCCCTTCCAGGAGATGTTGGAGAATGAGAGAAGGTTGTAGCCTTCTGCAGATAGAAGCCTTCATACTGGTATAAGTCTGCACCAGCACAAAAATTGTAAAAAGAAGTTTCTTATTATTAAAAAGAAGAGAGAGATGATTGCAGTAGGTGGTTTTCACCCAAATTGGGTTTCCACCTTATATCTTGTGTTCATGTGTGTGATTGTCTGTTCTGTTTTTAGTGCACCTGGTTATTGTTTATGTGGTTTTGATGCACTGATTAAATATCAACATATGATGAATTAACTGAATCATAAGTTTACAGGATATACACTAGTTTCCTTAAACACAGTTGCGTATACATGCAAGTTCCATTAACTGAATTAGCATATATGAATCTGATTATGGAAATGAAAAATTGTTGACTTGCTAATACTGATTCACCCCCCCTCTCACTATTATTTCCAAAAATTGGTATTAGAGTAGGTCCTTCAGAAAAAGCTTGATTGCTTGAAGGAAGATCCATCATCATGAGTAATCAAGAAAGAGAGGGATCCATCAGAGCACCAATCTTTGATGGAAGCAAATTTGTTTTTTGGAAGGTAAGAACCACAACCTATCTTCAATCTCTTGGAACATATGTCTAGGAAATCGTGGAAGGAGGATATAAATTTCCATCAGTAATTCCTATAGATGTGGTAGGTAAAAACAAATATGAAACCAACGTCAAGGTTGTCAATACATTATTGGGAAGTCTGTCACAATTAGAATTTGTCAAAGTTATGCAGCTAAATTTTCCAAATAAATATGGGACAAAATCGTTCTAAGCTATGAAGGAGATTCTCAGGTAAAATGTGCAAAACTACAAACTCTCAAAATTCAATATGAAACTCTCAAAATGCACAATGATGAAAGTATAGCTAGTTACTTCTTACGCATAGATGAGACTGTTAATTGCATGAAGAATTTGAGTGAAGAGATAAAAGAAGTTACTTTAGTTGAAAAGGTTGTAAGATCCTTGTCTGCTAAGTTTGAATCAAAAGTATCTGCCATAGAAGAAAAGCAGGATCTTCAGACTATTACTATGACACAGCTGCATGGAATATTAACTGCTTTCGAGATGAGAAAAAGAGGTCCATCAGATATGAGACAAGCTGCATTTAAAGCTTCAGGAAAAGAATAACTCAATGAATCAGGACATATTTCAAAAGGAGAAGAAAAAGCAAACTTTGTCAAGAACCTTCAACGGGGTTCCAAAAGATTCAGAGGTAAACTACCTTTCAAATGTTTTTCTTGTGGAAGAGTCGATCATTATGCTGCCAAATGTCCTCATAAAGATAAGTTTGATAAAGGTAAGGAATCTTCAAAATGGAATAGAAAACAAAGTGTAAGTAAGAAGAGCTACCATACGCATGAATATAGCGATGGTTTATCAATTAGTGATGAAGCTAAAAATAGTACTAATGACTATAGACTTTTGATGGCTTTTGAAGATGATGATTCCATGGATGCTTTAGATGAAGATGACCTTTATGAAGAAATATCTAAACTCAAAATCTGTTTATAATGAGAAAATATGATTATAGATACTTTGACATTCCAACTTTTTGAAAGAGAAAAACACAATGAAAAACTAGAATGTGAAATTGTGGGTCTAAGAAAGGATATTGAGAAAACAAAAGCTCTCAGTCTTAGATTTGCTAAAGGATCAGAAACCTTAAATGAAATTATCAAAGTGCAGCATTCTCCTCTAATAAACACAGTTCTTAGATATACTGAAGAAGCATCTCAAGCACAGAAGCTGTTAACCTCCACTAAAAGCTATCTTGATGCATCAAAGAGCAGTGAATAGTTTGACAATCATCAGCAAAGGCATAAAGCATATCACCAGGTAAATCAGGCTCAATTTACTTGAAGGATGAGCAAAAGCTACAACCAACCTCAAGCAAATCATACCCAATCTGCTTCAAGAATGAATATCAATAGAAACTATAATCACCAGGTCAATGGATTTGATAATCGCAGGAACATCTTTAATGGCCAATGTTTTCCATGTCATAACTTTGGACACAAAGCTACTCAATGTGTTGCTTACAAGACTATCATGACTAGAGAAGCATGAAATCAAAGGAATGTAACAGGAATCATGAAAAGGTCCTACAATAAATTTTCTCTTCTTGAAAATGAAATAGAATGCTCTATCTGCAACAACTTCGGTCATGAAGAATCTGAATGCAAAAGTAAATTTCAGAAAACATCTCAGAAGGAGCAAACTCCATTATGTCCCAAAATATGGAGAAAGAAAGAACCACAAACAGAAAGATGTGGTATAGCCTTGTATGTAGAAGGACAAGAAAATCAGTGGCACATCGACAGTAGATGCTCAAAACAAATGATAGGTGACAAAGAAAAACTTCATTCATATAATGCCTTAGAAAAAGAAAAGAAGGTGTCATTTGGAAATGACACTCCTGCTATCATAAATGGTAAATGCTCTGTTCTCTTAAAAGAAAAAGTTAAAGTTGGGAATGTTATGTATGTTGATGGTCTAAAGCATAACCTGTTGAGTGTTAGTGAAATGTGTGATCAAGGAAATTAAGTAGTATTTCGATCAAATGGATGTGTTGTTTGTGAGCTTGGTACAGGAGAAACCATGATGAAAGTTATAAGAACTCCAAACAACTTATACATACTCAAGGGATTACAACAAACAGTGCTATCTAAGCAAAAATGATGAACACTGGCTATGGCACAAAAGATTGGGGCATATAAGCTTCTCTCAAATAAGAAATGCATGCAGATTCCAGGTTGTTCATGATCTTCCTGATATCAACATTCCAAAAAATACAATATGAAAATCATGTCAATTTGGTAAGCAAACCAGATCGCACTTCCCTAAAAAGGAAGGATTAGCTAGTAAGCCTCTTGAACTTGCTCATACTGATTTATGTGGACCATCAAGGAAAAAGTCACCTCGTGGAGAATAATACTTTATATTGTTCATTGATGATTTTTCTAGAATGTGTTGGATAGGACTTCTAAAGCATAAAGATGAAGCCTTTGAAAAGTTCAAAGCCTTCAAAGCTTTTGGTTGAAAATGAATCAGATCACAAAATCAAATGCCTAAGATCTGATCGAGGAGGGGAATTTACCTTGGATGAATTCTTTGACTTTTGTGAAGAACATGGAATAAAAAGGCAATTCTCGACCACAAGGAATCCTCAACAAAATGGAGTGGTAGAAAGGATGAATAGAACTGTTCAACAAATGGCTCATGATATGCTAGATGAGTCTAGAATTCCTGCAACCTTCTGGGGTGAAGTTGCATTTGTTGTCATCACTATTCTCAACCAGGCAAATGTTCAGGTAAACAGCACTCAAACTCCACATGAACTTTGGTATGGTAAGACTCCTACTGTAAAATACTTCAAAATGTTTGGAAGCAAATGTTACATCAAAAGGACTGGTGAAAAACTTGGTAAGTTTGAACCTAGAGTAGATGAAGGCATTCTCCTTGGTTACTCTTCCCGAAGTAAAGGATATAAATGTTATAATAAAAGAATTGGGAAAATTATTGAAAGTATTGATGTTGCGGTTGATGAAGCATGCAAAAATCCAAAACAAATAAAAACCAAAGATTATGAAGAAGATGAGGATTATCCTTCCACATCAAATGAAACTAATTCTGAAGAAGAAACCAATGAAGCACCAAAAGAAGAGATAATGGTAGAAGAAAAAACTCCATCCTGGTATGCTCAAAAAATCATCTAGAGACTCAAATTTTGGGATAGAAAAAGGTAGGTGTGCAGATAAGAAGAACTATTACAGAAGCTTCAAGCTATCTAGCATTGCTATCGTCCACCAAACCTCAAAATGTAAATGGAGCATGCAAAGATGAATGTTGGGCCAAGGCCATGAATGAAGAACTTGAGCAAATTGAAAAGAATAATACTTGGAAATTATTTCCTAGACCTCATGATAAGAATATCATAGGAACTAAATGGATATTCAAAAACAAGTTGAATGAAAATGGAGAAGTTATTAGAAACAAGGCTGGACTTGTTTGTAAAGGATATGCTCAACAAGAAGGTATGATTTTGAAGAAACTTTTGCACCTGTTGCTAGACTTGAAGCCATAAGAATGATCCTTGCTCTTTCTAGTTTTCAGAAATTCAAAGTATACCAAATGGATGTAAAATATTCCTTTCTTAATGGAGACTTAGAAGAAGAAGTCTATGTTGAGCAACCAGATGGATTCATTCTTGGAAATGATGCAAAACTTGTATGCAGACTCAGAAAGACTCTCTATGGTCTAAAACAAACTCCAAGGGCCTAGTATTACCGTCTTGAAAAATATCTCCATCAACAAGGCTTTTCAAAGGGATTAGCTGATAGCAATCTATATACAAATATTGACAATAATAAATTGCTAATACTTGTTGTGTATGTTGATGATATCATTTTTGGTAGCAATGAAGAAGCCATGAGTCGGATTTTTTCTTTTGTAATGTAGCAAGAATTTGAAATGTCCCTGCTTGGTGAGCTTACATATTTTCTTGGTCTACAAGTTCAACAAAATAAAGATGGTATTTTTCTATCAAAAACCAAATATCTCAAATAGATCTTGAAAAAATACAACATGGAAGATTCTAAACCAGTATGTACTCCAATGGTAACAAGATGCATTCTCAGCTCAAATGATGAATCAGCAGCAGTACATCAACCAACTTACAGATCCATGATTGGCAGTCTGATTTATCTAACAAGTACCCGACCAGACATCATGCATGCAATAGGAATAGTTGGAATATTCCAATCAAATCTAAAGGAATCACACCTTTAGACAATCAAAAGGATTTTCAAATATCTTCAAGGAACACAGAATTTTGGTTTATGGCATCCTAGAGATACAAATCTTACACTTCATGCATATACAGATGTAGATTGGGAAGGAAGCGTTGATGAAAAAAAAGCAATAGCGGTGGTGCATTCTATAGGGGTTCCAGATTAGTGTCTTGGTTCAACAAGAAACAAAGCTCAATTGCATTATCTACATCTGAAGTAGACTATGTAGCTGCTGCATCTTGCTGCACACAACTCCTTTGGATGATGCAAACATTACAAGACATTTATATCACATGTACTCCACCCATCTCCATTCTATGTGATAATACAAGTGCCATCAGTGTTTCAAAGAATCCAATCATGCATTCCAAGACCAAGCATATACCCATCAAATATCATTTTCTACGTGAACAAGTGCTTGAAAAAAAGGTCAAATTAGAGTATATTCCCTCCAAAGAATAGGTTGCTAATATATTCACCAAACCACTGCCTAGAGAGACATCTGAATATCTCAGACAGAAGCTGGGAGTAGTTGATGCATCATCCTGCTGTTAAATCCTATCTGATTCAGAGAAAAGTGGTTATACGCGAGTTTCATGAAGTGTATTCACGTACATATGTTGGTTTCTATGGATACAGCCGCGTATATGTTGGTTTGAAGAAAAGCAGTGGGCCAGAGTCAGGAAGAAAGGTGTCTGATATGGTTCATTGAATTACCTGCTCTGCTTGATGATGGTTACAGTCTGTGGATGGCATGTGGAAATGTGTTGGCTCTCATAAGTTGTTGATAACTTGATGTATATCTAATTGATAATGATGCCTTGATAACTCTTCTATTATATGAAATGATCAGATCTGACAGTGATCATCTGTCACATGTTCAGGGGGAGCATATGCTTCTAATAATGCATTGTGGGCATTATCTTAGAAGATCTTGGTACAAATTCACACAATTGTTCTTTATTCAGGTGGAACAGGTTCAGGGGGAGAACATGGTTGTTGGTCTGGCTGCTGATTGACAGATGCTGCTAATGATAGTTGTTGATGACTATCATGGTCTTTTTTAAGATATTTGGTCTCTGTTATATATGTCATGTATATTGTTTTTGAAAAGATCATGAAACAACCTAATTTGTTACCCCACTATGCATGGGATAGATGATGTAATGTTTCTTGTTTTGACATGTATAAACAATTGGTATATCCCCTTGGTTGGGTGGATCAGTCAAACTTGGTATATCCCCACTTGGTTGGGAGATGGATGTATGTATGAGTCATTGGTGATAGGAAGGTCATTTATGATGTATGTATAGATTCATGTTCTTCTTTTAGAACATCTTTTTGCAGACCTTGCTTATATTCAAGGGGTGCATGGACTCGATCATGGAGCTCAATCAACACTCTTCAGCATATCAGAGAATTCAACATGTACTACGGGGGAGCATAACCCTTTGCCCTTGATGACAATGGGGGAGAGTGACTTGGGGTTGCCATCAAGTCTAAAGGGGAAGATTGTTGGCATTATGACATAGGTGTTGTCCTTGATGGCAACTCACTCAGATGACAAATCACAGTTCAACAGGTTAACAACATAAAGTTCAGATCAAAATGAAGAAAGAAAGGTATACGCAGGTTCACCATTGGCAAAGCTGTGTATACACGCGGGTTCACTATATACAAGTCACGTAGACGTACACATGCACTTTCACAGAATGCAAGGCGCGTATATCTTGGAAAACTAAGTTTTGGTCCAAGGTATTTGGTCCATGGTATTTTGATCCATGGTATTGGTCCAAGGTATCTGGTCCAAAGTACTGACCCCATGTATTGGTCCTAAGTGGTTTTGGTCCATGGTATTGAGTAAGGTCTAAGATTATAAAAGGAGGGGAAGATCATTGGGCCAATGGACGGAAGCAAATGAATATTTGATGAAGAGAAAGATCTAGTGTATAGGTTGTTGGGTTATGGTGCATAGTTGGATCTGAATCAAGGATGAACCTTAGCATTTGATGAAGGATAAGATCTAATGATGGGTCAAGATCTTAAGGCTTGAAGTGAAGTATCTTTATATTGTTTGATCATTTATCTAAATAATTGGTGCATGTTGTAGTTTGTAAATATGATGATCTGGGTATAACTGAAGTCTGGAATTGTTGTAATGTTTAAATCATCATTTACAGATCTGTACACACACTTTAGAAATGGCGTGTATACACACTGGTTCTGCATATCAAAACAACATATACATCTTAAATTTGATTTGCAGATCTATACACAGGTTCACCTTGAGAAAAGAGCGTATGCACGTAGGTTCAACACATGGAAGTAGAGTATACCTTATAAAATATGTTTTAGCTACTTCTGTTTGTTGTTGTAGTGTTCTGGGTTCTAGCTTGGGTTCTGGTTACAACATTCTAAAAGATTAGATTGAAGGGTTGTCAAAGTAATTGATTGATTCAGTTATGGTTGGTGCAAAGGAAAATGGTTGATGCAAATATATTTGATGATTGAATGATGTTATTGATGGATCTAGTTTGAAAATTCATGAAATGTGGTCCCTGGAAGAAAAGAGAAGGTTGTAGCCTTCTATTGGCCGACACCTATGTACTAGTAAATATATCGGCTAGTACAAGAGCTAGGGGGTTGTAGCTCCCTTCCAGGAAAAGCTGGAGAACGAGAGAAGGTTGTAGCCTTCTGCAAGTAGAAGCCTACGTACTGGTGTGAGTCTACACCAGTACAAAAACAGTAAAAATAAGTTTCTTATTATTAAAAAGAAGATAGAGATGATTACATTAGGTGGTTTTCACCCACATTGGGTTTCCACCTTATATCTTGTGTTCATTGTGTGTGATTGTCTGTTCTATTTTTACTGCACCTGGTTACTGTTTATGTGGTTCTAATGCACTGATTAAAGATCAACATAAGATGAATTAACTGAATCACAAGTTTGCAGGATATAAGCAAGTTGCCTTAAACACAGTTGCATATACATGCGAGTTCCATTAATTGAAGTAGCGTATATGAATCTGATTATGGAAATGAAATTTTTTGACTTGCTAATACTGATTCAGCCCCCTTTTAGTATTATTTCCAACATAAGCATCTTCTGAAACTCAACTTCAAAGATTATGATCTTGATGATGCAACTTTTTTTATCAAGAAATTTAGAAAAACAGTTGTGTATCTTGTGGTATATGTAGATGCTATTTTGATGAGAAGGAACAATGAGAGCTACATTGCATCCATAAAGAAGGAATTGAGGAAATGTTTTGAAATTAATGACTTGGGCTATGTTCACTACTATCTTGGCATTGAAGTAACTCAACATATGAAGTATATATTCCTCTATCAAAAGGATTAGATTGGATATCTGTTAAATAGGATTGGCATGGCTGAATGCAATCCTTTGACTACTCCAATGGAACAAAACTTAAATCTCACATCCATTGAAGGAAAAGAATTTTAGGATGCAACAAGGTATAGACAACTTGTAGGAAGTCTCAACTACTTGACTACTACCAGACCGAACATCTCATTTACTATTGGAATCCTCTCCAGGTTTATGAAAAAACGTTGTGAGGGACATTGGTCTACTGCAAAAAAAAGTTCTAAAGTACTTGAAGGGAACCTAGGACTTTGGACTGAAGTATGCACAGGTGGGCGACTTCAACTTGATTGGATACGCTGATTTAGACTTCGATGGAGACAAAGAAACTGGGGTATCTACTTCAGGTTATGCTATGAGTCTTGGATTAGGAGTTGTCTCCTGGAGATCACACAAACAATCAGTTCCAGTAGATTCCACAACAGACGTAGAATATGTGGTAGCAGCTAAGGCACCAAAAGAAATTGTGTGGCTCAGGAAAATTCTGGAAGATTTGTAGGTGAAACAATTACATTCAACTCCACTCATGATTGACAACACCTCTGCAATAAATTTGGCCAAGAACCCAAAGTTCCATGATCGAACAAAGCACATCAATACAAAATACCATCTAATTCAACATCAAGTTGAGGCCAAGAAAATCCATCTACACCATTGTTCCACTAATGAGCAAATTGCGGACATCTTCACCAAAGAGCTTGGAAGAGAAAAGTTCGAAAGATTCAAAATGATTCTTGGACTCACCAACATCCCTTTAGATTAAGGGGAGGAATGTTGACACCTAATCATTGGGATTGGGTGAACATTTGTAAATAATGGAAAATGAAGAGACATCAAGAGGTGAAGCCCAAGAGTCTCTTCCTCCTACATATAACCATGAGTAATCTTAATGAATAAGAAATTCGATTTGAGGAGTTTCCTCCTGGCCTAATAGATAAAAACTCAGCCTTTTGGTTCATCAAGAAAATAATAAGCATCAAGACTCACCATGATAGGCTACTTGAGATGGTGTAATTTAGATTGGAGTTCAAGAAGACAATTATTATATCTATGTTTTTAGAGACAATCACTGAGGGTAAGGATGGAAAGTTGGGTAGATCAAGATTATGTACATAGAATTCTAATGAATCAGAATTAGAATCAGTACCTAAGACACATTCAGTATATTCATTATATGGTGGAGAGGAAATGGGTTCACATTCAAGAGGATCATATGTAGATGAAAATACCTCAAATAGTCTCAAAGGACATTTATTTTCCAAATATCCTACCTTCTAATAGATATAACGAGTGCAAGACCTAGAATTGGAATATTTTTTCCTTCTTCAAAAATAAGGCTTCATTAGTTTGGAGTCACAAAACCTTTTCTTAGAAAAACTAGAGTTCTTTTTCCTCTAGGTTAAAAAATGCTCAAAGTTGCACATATTTCCACATAATTTATTATTTGCAACACTTATTTAGTTAGCTATTTCCTCAATCGGCTCTGACTATTTATGGTTTCTAACTTATCTTTCTCATCTAACCTTCTCCATCAAAGTTCAAGGTTACCTCTAAATCCCCATGTGATTCTTAAAGCCATTTTCTCGCAACTAGTATTTTTGAATATTTAGTTTTGGTTTTATCCTATGCATTCCACTTTTGAATTAACATCTTAATTTCATATTTATATTTTTAGTTGAAATTTTTCATGGAGTTGGATCTATATTTTCTCAACTAAAACTAGGGAATTTTTTTGAGTGTGCAAGGTAATAAGGTACATTTTTGCTTGCTTCATATTTGGCATTATACCATTTTTCCCATGCAAATTCAAAAGGTTTTCCTCGAGAATAATCCTCATAATTTTGGGGATATTGGGATCTATAGAAGGTTATGCGAATGAAATCCTTGTTGGTTATAAAGGTGGTAAATGTTTATGGATAAGTCACTGATATTCAACCTTCCATTTATCATGAATTAAGAATACTTAAAATAAAACAGTAATAGAAGTGACATTTCTTGGACCAATCACAATTCCTTCATCTATGAATAATATTTGAGTAAGATAAGGGATGACAATAAGAATATTAGTTGAAATAAAATGAAGACATAATGTAGTATGAAGGTGGTAAATATATGAATGGGTAGGCATGTCAAATCTAGATAGTTGAATATAGGCTTGTAGTAGTTCATTAATATGAGGATCTATGAGGGATACTTGATATATTGGGAGTATAGATGACCATATAGGATCACTATGTATCAATTCTTCAAAGCCTTGTAATGTTGTAATTTATTATGATGAGAATCGACAACACACATTAAGAAAGAAATATTAAGACCATGGAAGACAAGGGATTAATACCAAAATGGATAAGACTAATATGTACATATTTATAACCATGCTGATGTCCCTAGATAATATTATTGTGTTGTAACATAAGAACATAATAAATAGGCTTGGACAAACTGATTGGAACATTTTCTAATGTATAACCAATGAGATTATATTCCCAAAACTTAAACATAGGAAAATCATAAATCTTATGTGCCGGATTTTTGTGAAGTATGAATTTTTTAATCCATTCTTGGTTGCATATAGTGAATATTTATGTTTATAGTCATATTCCTCAGGTGATTGTGTTATCCCTTATTGTAGTGCTAAGTTTTCATATCTACATAACACTAATTAGATACTAGCAATAGAAATGATATCTTCTTCATTTGATTTCTTTATTGACTCTCAAGCTTCTAAGAAAATTTCATGGTTGTTTAAAGCGTTAAACAAGAAAAACCTATATCCTTTATAACATGCATGTCTGATAGTTCAAAAATTTTCTCCTTATGCTAATTGGAAAATTCCAAAAATTCTTACACACAATATTTATGATGTTCCTATGTTTAAGTTTTAGGCATCTAATCTAATTCTTTATACATAAGTAAATGTTCCAATTAGTTTTTCCAAGCATATTTACAAAGTTAATATATTAAATTAGAGTAATATTATTTGGGGACTTGACAATGGTTATAAATATGTATATCTTGGTCTTATCTAGTGCGATATTAATCCCCTTGTCCGCCTAGTCTTAATATTTCTTGCTTTGTGTGTTTTATCGATTCTCATCATAATCAATTCCAACATGCATTATTATGAAGCTTTGAGGCACCGCTACATAATGGTCCTTTATGGTCATTTATACTCCCAAAAAATCAAGTATTTGTCATAAATGCTCATATCAATGAATTATTGCAAGCCTATATTCAACTATCCGGCTTTGACATGTCTGCCCATTCATATGTTTCTGAGCTTCATACTAAATATGTTTTCATTTTTTTCCAGCTACTCTTCTTGTTATTAACCTTCATTTTTCTCAAAGAGCTATATCTGAAGGCATGGCAATTGGTCTAGAAAATTTCACTCCTATTGATCTTGAATTTTTAACATTAACAATTCCTAATGTATGGAAGGATGAATACTAGTCACTCAGTCAAAAATATTTACCAACCTCAAAACCAAAATGGATTTCATTCTCTGTCTTCTATAGGTCCTATAATGAGATTAAATTCCTAGAAAACATCGCTATATTTGTTAAGTTCTTCAAGTTTATAATTCCCTAAGTGTAAGTTAGATAGATTTTAGGAGCCTAATGACCTATAAAAGCATTGGAAAAGGAATTTCAAGACCTCATATCAATAATGAAAAATTTTGCATGTTATTAAAAGTCCAAAAGAATTTCAAGCTTCGAGACATAAGAAATATGAAACCTTCAGGTTTCCTTAAATACAAAGAAGTGAAGATTACATAGGATATCATGTTGAATACCAAGAATTCCCAAAGACAGTTGGAGATATTAAAATGATTAGTTATAAATTGGACTGAGAAATGTCAAAAGATTCGAACAATATCACATTATTTCTAGAAAGGATGTTGGGTCGATAAAATTATTCCCTTAAGTTCAAATATGGAAATCTAGTTGCTGGTTTGGATCATTGATAGTATAGAAAAGTAGAGGAATCCCCAGGAAGTAGTCAAATTGTAAAAATACTCAAATTATTAGACTACATGTATTACACAAAATTTATATGATATTTATACAGACATGTTTAAGACCCAATCCCATGTTACTCGCTTACACAGTGAATTAGATCAACCTGCATAGAAGTTTGAAGAGGAAAAGAATGTACTTAAGGAAGTCCACTCTAAGTTAGATAAAATCATGGAAATTATTGAAGACTTAAAAAATAGACTTATGTCAAATATCCCAAGACCATCACTCACATTTTTAGATGCTAAATAACAAACATATCATTTGTTACAAAAGCCTGAAAATGCAATTATGCTTAAGAAAATGTCTTTTCATTCTAAAAAATTAAGAAAATTTCCCAAAGTTATCTCTCTAGGAAAAGAAAAATTAGAACTTATGAAATCTCAAATCCTTGAGATTGAGATAATTAAAATTGAAGAGAAACCTTCAAGTTTTACAGATCCCAATATCCCAAAATATGTTAAGGATGATTATGGAGGAAAACATTTTGAATCTGCATTGTAAAAATGATGTAATGCCAAATATGGAGCATGAAGAAAAGGGCCTTATGACCATATAGTCATAGTATATTTTCCTTGTTTTAGTTGGGAAAATATAGATCTAGCTCTAGTTACAAATTAGAATTGCAGATCTAAAGCAAAAATTGTGATGTTAATTAAAAAATGGAATGCATAGGCTAAAACCCAAAAATCAATAATTAGAAACATAGTTAGTTGTGCAAAATTGGCTTTAAGAATCACACGGGGATTTATAGGTGTTGTAATACTCAACAACCCCCATTATAGTTAATGGTAGAAATAATAAATAATGGGGACCCTTTTAATAAATTAGGATAAAACCCAAAAAATCCAATAAAACAAGGTAATATTATCTTTATTGTTTCAAAAGCTTAATTGAATCTAGACATTTTCCTTATCGGAACTAAAATATCTGAGATTAAGCCTTAAACATTGGCTTTTACTTTTAAAAGCTCTCTTCGGAAGTATAATATCCGAGATTTCCAACATGTCCCATTAACAAAAACTCTAATTAAAATATGTATCGATCGGGTTTCCTAAGTCCTAAAGCCTTAAAATAATAAAGCACTGTGTTTTATGTATAGCGATAAAGGTCTGATCTCGCTTGACAGCCACGTAGCATGCAAGGTTTTCCATAGCAACGTTTTCATTTTGATAACCATGTGAAATCCTCCGATCCTCTGATCTATGATATTCCTTCTCACTACATTCTCTGATACATGACTCCGCCAATCCTCCAATCCTCCGATATTTTTCTAACCTCCGACCTCCGATATACCCTGCCTCTTATATCACAATTGTCATATTGAGGTTTTCATATTGGCAGTTATCCTTTCCCTCCACGATATGAAAATGTTGATGTGAAACCTCCAACAATTCATCTCGCCTATAATTGTAAGATTCCATGCGTTATAATCCTATAAAAGGTAATTGATATCACAAGTTTTAATGCTGCGACAATGGATTTTCGCCAATAAAGTTCTCCGATATGCTAACATGTAACGTGACCCATGTGAATTCACGTTTTATCAATAAATGGCCAAATGTGGAGAATTAATGGTTTGCGATATAATAAAAGCCTTCATTATGACTAATGATTTCCTAATATTTTTCTCATAAAAGTCTTGGATTATTGTGTAATCGATTATTTTCTAAGTTATTCACTCTAAGTGTTAGTTTCTCCTCACTCTTGTGTTTCTCTTGATAGGCTAGTCTCGACAAACATAATTCAGGAGAAATGTCTCGGCTGACCAAACCTAGGAAGAAAGTTGTGGTTCAACAAAAATCAATCATTCCTCCCCCTGAGGTTGGAGAATTACCTGCAATATTTATTGATACCACATGCATCCCAGATATAAGAACCTCTACCCAGGAGGCCATGTATCAGCTTTTCAGAGATGAAGAGCCGAGGGTCATAGAAAGAGTAGCCACAATTAAATACTCATACCTGTTTTTTATACTACATATAGTGATCTAGCCAATTCATTCCTCCACCAAATTGATGCTCAAACGAACAACCTACCTTACATGGATATGATCATATGGGTTATTGACCATATAAACATAGTTGAGAGAAACTTTTTGACCAAGAGGAACATGGTCATCAACTCTTTTAACAACAAAGATTTGACTCAGGTGTACCAGTTCCCAACACCTCAGAAGAAATATGATAAGGACTTCATTGAGAAATTCATGAAGGAAAATCACGATCAATCTGAAGTCATCAAAGGATGGAGAAGAGATTATAGCAAGGAAAAGAGAGAGGATAAGGTTATGCACTCTATAGCTTCTCTTGTCGGTCCCTATTGGTATGTTTCTTCCATGATATGTAGATTATTTGGTTATGCCAATACCCAAAAGTTTTCAGACCAATGGATACCCCTGATTGATGTAGCCTTTGATAGCTATGTTATGGAATTAGGGAATATTATATCCAATAATATAAGTATCCAAATCCTAGATTATAGGAAGAAACATCGTTTTGCTGAGAAAATTGTTCCCCATCTTACATGAGTGCCTATATAATGGATGTTATTTGCTTCACTTTTAATTTCCCATTCATGGGATGGAAATGGACCATACAGGACCCTATGCCTATCCACATCTATCATAGTATTCTTTGGGAGTCAAAATATCAGCCCCATTTCTACAAAAGTTTCCATGGAGTTGTGCTTCCCATCCACTAGTTTATCTTTAATGAAAAATGCCCTAGAATCTCACCTGAAGCCTACAACCACCTCTTATCATTTGGAAGCTGGTTTCGAGAAGAGTCCTTTGCCTATGTTTGGATTTTTGGCAGCCTTGTGCACTCACATGTGTTACCCCTATATATTCTTTACAAGCCCCTAGCTCGGGAAATATCCTATCAAACTCTAGGAAATGACCTATCTAATGTAATGAAAGATACAAAAAGACAATGTGGCCTATCATTCACTTTCTTTGTGGTGTATATTCCCTTGAAAATTTCAAGCATGCTGCTAAGGAAATGTAGGAAGTCCATATTATGAACTTTCCAACCATTCCAAATCAGTAGTTTGACCCCATTTATACTGCCAAGAATGTTAAAACTCAGGCAAAAGTCAAGCAGTTCACAAATGAACCTGACAAGTTTGATGGCCTGTTTGAGTCAGCATCTGAATATGAAAAGGTTGAGAGAGATGTAGCAACGCAATTCAATACCAAAGAATTAATTCAATTCAATAAATACAAGACTAAATGGATCTCCCACTTACACACAAAGTTATTAAAACTCAATTAGCAGAGAACATAATAGGACAAAGGAGTAAGAACACCACATGTCTCAGATGTATCTCATACTAAAGAGAGACATGCTTCTTCTTATTCACAGGTAGAGGAATTTCTAATAGACAAGAATATGGAATAAATTTGGGAATAGTTTTCCAAACAATCTGGCCCAAAAATCTGCAAACTCCTAAAAACAGAGAGAAGACCTAGTTCACTGTTGAGGCTTCAAAGGACAATATGGACACTGATGATTTGGAGATCATCCCAGTATTTCCGACCTCTGAGGTTATTCTGAAAATACAAGAGATTCCTCCTCTTGATGTATTCTGCAGTCCAAAGCATAAGGTAGTGGTTAGCAAACAAAGGAAAAGGAGAAGAACTGAACAAAGCCATTCTTTGGTACCTGGCAGCACCTCCTTTCAAGTACTCTGGAAAGATGCCCATGTCACTTTGCAGAAGACCTAGGAATATTATCATAGTATGGAGGAGCTTATGCTAGTGAAACAACTGATAAGGCCTCAGAAATGTAACAACTCCTCAGGGAGAAGGATGAGAAAATAAGGCAGCTTGAAGAGAGTTTGGAAGTTATCAAACCAGTTTTGATAACTTGAAGATTCAATATGAATTTGACATGAAGAGCCGATATCCCCAAGTACATGAGATGCAACACACAATTGAGCAACTAAAGGCCAATCCAAAAGTAGAAAAGTTCAAGAAAGAAGCAGCAAAGCTAAACAACCTACTTTCTCAACAACATGTTTTATTTTGTCAAAAGTTGGCCATTATTCAAGACCTATGTAAATCAAGTGATTCACTTGTAGATCAACTATTCGATATAAGAACATATTATAGAGAAGTAGAGGAAATTATTTCGAACTTCATCGATTGGCAAGAAAGAAGACACATTGTTAAATTCATCTAGTTTCAAGAAATGGATATTTATGTTAGTCCATACTTGTATCTTATGATTGAATTATATTTTATTTGCTAATATAGTTATTTTTGTTTTAATAAATTGTCTTGAATATTGATTCCACAACCTGTTGGGATAGGGTCCCTTGGGGTCAAGTTTTGGTACTTACTTTTTGTATAATTGTAAAGTCTCCATGATTTGTGGAAGCGGAGCATGAAGGTAATAAGAGTCAAAGGGGATTTAGTCCCTTAGGTTGTTAGGGGATAAGAAGTTTTGAGACCAGCCCATGGTCCACGGACCATGGTATTGTAACAGAAAAGGATATATCTAGAAGGGTCATAATGAATCTAGGAGGTAACTAATGGACAAAAGATCATGGTTTGGGCAAGTAAGCTAAGGTTAGAAGGTATGTTTCTTGTACTTAGGCCAAGGGGAAGGCTCCTGTAGATGACTGTACAAAGACCTTGGTACGTCTGCAGGCTGAGTGCGCAAGGAAGAAGAGTCTATACTTGAAAGAATACATCTAATAAAGACAATTTTGATCCATAAATTGTGCATCTGTGTACCTGTATTTACTTCTACAGTTTCTGTATTTTCGCTTTCTATTTGAAATCATTTGAATGAATTATTATCTTGTGCATGAAAGTAGTATATCAATATGATTTATTGATGTTATGAATGTTTAATGACCTTCGTGAAGGTGTAGATTTTGTTTATGTGAATTACTACAATTATCTGTTTGAGAAAGATTAGGGTTCATGAAGACAAAACTAAACCCTAGAAGCCATAGGAATCCATCATACAGACCTATAGATGCATAAACATGGTTCTGTCATCCCCCAATACTTCTTCGGATGAGACTGTAGCCTACACTACATGGGTTGTTGTGGAAAGGGCCACCATTTTAAGGTTTTGTTGGTTGGCACAATGAACTTTGAACCTGGGTCAGGTCCCTGCATTCGAACACTTTGCTTCCTAAGAGTTTGTCTTGAGATTTGTCACCTTATTGTGTGCCAAGTGAAGAACTGTATGTTTGATCCTGAGTGGGAAGAAATCTTGTCATGATCAGGGTTGGCTCACATACATGACTTCGTCCGAGAGCATTTTCTGGCTAGAATGACTGCAAATCCCCCTGGGATGGAAGCAGCACCATCTGTCCCTATAGGATTTCCGACTATGGCACCTAGGTCTCCCAGACCTTAGCCTTTTGTATCGCAAACTTCTGAATCCAAGGCAGCAGATAAGAAGAATAAGAAACCTCAAAAGGTCCTGGTGAGGCAGTCACCATGGAAAAATCCTACAGAAGTCCACCAGAAGGGGAAGATGGATCAGTCACAACAATCGACAGAGCTAATGGATTTGAGTGAAGAAGAACTGTGCGACGGAATCAAGGAGATTGATGCTGAGGAGGGTGATTGGAACTTAGGGGATCACGAGAGGTTCCCTCATTTGGAACCAACAAAATATTTGTCTGACATATATTATGAAGAATAAAAAGTTACGCAGTAGGAGCCGATGAAGTGGGTCACTGGTGTTTGGGCGCGGGGCTCTTGAACATGCTTTGGGTGCCGTATTTCAGTCACACCAACATAAACACTGTTTGTGTATGAGAATTGCTCACATTAGTGCATGATGGGTGTCTCTGGATAGGACAACCCATCCCAATCACAAACATGCTGATCCACCAAATGATCTTGCTGCCATATCAAGGCATGGATTTGGCATAAGCATTTGGAGGAAAAAAAAAGGAGAAGAAACTCATGGACCAAATGAAGAGCGAGTTTTGCCTCACAAATAAGTCATGTGGATATTATCTCCACTCTATCACGAATCTCACAGTGCACTTTTTCACACAGATATTGGTGTGCAAGATCATGCGTAAGTGTCGCACATATGAAGTTTTGCCACGATTCATCGCTTTGGCTGCGTAGTGCGTCAAAGGAGTCTAGTACAACTGGGCTCAATACTTATGCAAAGAATTTTTGGAGAACTGTAGGGAGGCTTAAGATGAGGGCAAGCTATTTCATTATGCTTGGTTGCTATTGTTGATAGCATTGGTGGCATGAAAAACTCTGGAAGATAGTCAGTTTCCTCCTCAAGAGACAGACCTTATGTAGGCAGCGAAGTTTGCTTCTCTCTAGGCTACAAAGGAACTTGAGCGAGTCACTGAGGCAAAGATATTTTGGGTCCTATTTGAAATGGATCTGTGAATGGTGATTAACTAGAGGCTAATACTATCACCCACAGTGTACACCCAGTATGAGCCACTCACTGAATTCAAGGCAGATTTCCACAACCTCCATGTTCACACAAGGAGGGATCCCCAGAAGACATGGCACAAGTTGCCTTACTTGGCGGCTAAGAAAGACGTAGCAGAGATCATGGGAAAGTGGCAACTTGAATGGCTAACCCCACTAGATGTGGGCATAGGTACAAGCAAATCTACAAAGGATACCACCACACAGATGACAAAATCAGATAAATAGAAGGAAGGCCAAATGGTTTATGTTTGGATGGGGTCCCTGGGGTCAATTTTGTTAAGTTTTGATTCAATTTTTGTACTATCTTTCGTAGTGAATGTAAATTCTCTGTGAAATGTTGAAGCAGAGCATGAAGCTAGTAAAATTCAGAAGGGATTTAGTCCCTTAGTTGGGTAGGTGATAGAGTTATTTTGAGACCTGCCCATGGTCCGTGAACCATGGTATTGTAAAGAAGATGTTATAAGTAGATGAGTCATAGCGAGTCTAAGAATCAATAAATTAGTGAAGAATCATTATAAAGGAAAGTTGCTAAGGTAGGAAAAGTCTATTTCCTGTACTTAGGCTAAAGGGGAAGGCTCCTGCAGCTGAGTTCACGAAGACCTTCGTAAGTCCACAGGCTGAGAGCACGGGCCCCTGTAACTGAGTGTGTAGGTATAAAAACTCTATATTTGAATGTTTATATCTAACAATGACTATTGTGCACCAAAATTGATGCATATATGTACTTTTATTTACTTCTACAAAGTTTACGTATCTTCACTATGTAATCTGTTTAATATGAATTATTGCTTATTTACTACGCGGAATTGGTAGATCTGTAGTATTTCCACATGATAATTACAATTAAGTACCTTCATGCAGATCTGGAAGTATTTTATATAGGTTTTTAGTATTTGTCCATCTGGAAGGGATAAATATGTGTGAAGGAAGATCTAAGCAATAAGAACCTCAGGAAACCATCACATAGGTCTCTAGATCCATAAACCTAGTTCTAGCATCCCCCAATACTGCTTTGGGTGAGACTGCAACTTGCGTTATGCAGGTTGTTGCCGAAAGGGCCAACAATTATGGTTTTGTTGGTTGATGCAATTAAATATGAACTTGGTTTAGGCCCCATCAAGCCAACAAATGGTTACGTTGCTCGGATCGAGATCTATCTAAGAAATGTGTGATGTCGAATAAGTGGTTTCCTATGGAGAAGGAAATCGAGAAGTGGATCAATGGAAAGTTGCACACATTTGCATCTCAGGAGAACATAAACCCTCAGTTATCCAAAGAGTAGTGGTTGAATAGATACCTGTACACAGACGAAACCGAAGTCTTTCTCTATTTCTTCCCTTGTGAATTGCACGAGTGGCTATCTAGATTGGCGGATAATTAAGGTACATGGAGACTTGATGGCCCAATTGTGTGGACTCCAAATCTGGTGAGGTGCCTGGAAGCTTCAGATAACAACATCGTGCAGTTTTTTGATCACTAGATGGATTGCATAGTCGGAGGATTTTTCACTGAACTTGCGATTGATACGAAAATTAGCTATAGCAAAGGAGAGCATAGGCACTCCAAGGGACTGTGAGGTAAGTATGTAAAACATATGAAAACTTGGATTAAGATGATGTTATGTGAAAAAAAGGTTATAACATTACCTTGATGTTTGGGACTATGCGAAGTGGAAAGCCCTTCAGAAGGAATGGAGAATCAGGCTCTGAATACAGTCTTCTAGTAGGATCCTCTTCTAGCAACAATGGAGGGACTATCCTGAGTACACTATGGGGTGCGCTGAAAATAGTAAGTCAAGGTATCCCAAGCATACCTCATCCATCCACTCCACCACCACCTCCACCTCCACCTCCACCTATGCACCAACCATTCAACATGGAAAATGCAATGAAGATGTCGATCTTTAAAGGGGTGTGGAGCTAAGACCCCGAACAATTGTAGCTCGTTGCAAATGATATATGGACAATGTAACAAATAACTAATGATAATCTAAAGAAAGTGCAATTGGTCATGATGTTGCAAGATAGGGCACTGACTTGGTATATTAAATTCTATCAAGAAAACCCTATACAACATTGGCAGAGACTCAGTAAGCGTTGAATAGTGAGTTTCAGAATCCTAAGTCTCAAACGGATTTTTTAATAGAGTTTAAAGAGATAATACAAAAGGTAAATGAGTCCCCGTATGATTTTGATCAGAGGCTAAAATGCCTGATCCGGGAGGCTAATATGAACATCACAGATGATCAACATAGAGACTGGTACATTGCTTCATTGTTGCCTCATCTAAGATTACCATTATTAGAGTAGAAGATAGGAACACAAGCGGGGGCTGTGGAGATCACGACAAGGTTAGAAGCTTCGCTAATGCAAGATATGAACATTGGAGTACAACAGATTCAGTCGCAGCTAGAAATTTTGTATATGATTTTGCAGAGTCTGAATACAGGAAAGGAAGCTCAGCTAGCGGTGCATGTTAAAGTCTAGTGTATAAAATTCAAAAACAAGGGACATGATAAGGATCATTGCCCTGTTTATCAGAATTACTTGATTGGAGGAGTTCATGTGCCTCTCAAGCTTGAAAATATCACGAGATAGAGTATGAGAGTACCATTATGGCATGCTATCTATCAGATGGATTGGAAGCATGAAACTGATAATTATCACCTCTTGCAAAATTTTGTTCAGACACCGAAACAATTGTTTTGTACTTTCTGTAAATCGGTTGGACATGATGAATGAAACTGTCGAAGTTGTGAATTAATGATGGAGTGGACTCCTACGTATCAGATGCTGGCAGAAAATCGGCCTCAAGATCAAGGTGTGGGTGCAGTGCATGGAGGATTCCAAGGTCGTGGAAGATGTCGCAGACAGGTTTTTCTTATAACTATGGCGAACCTAGAAATTTTGCGAGTGACTGTCATAACCCAACGCATCCATCTTGTCAATATTGCAGACATTTTGATCATCTGATAGAATTTCCCAGTGATGATTGCCAAGATCCAAGAGAATAAGACGTAACAACCTACGCATAACAACCAGATGATGAGGGTGGAGGCTCATGAGGAAGACCATAGTATTAATATTGTAACACACAGTGGTATGGCTACAGGAGAAGATAAAGGAAAGCAACCAAAGATCGAGGGATGGGTGTGGAAGGATGCTGAAAAGGAAGTTGGGTTTGACCTCAACTGGGCTAAAGAAAATTTCATGGAAGCCAAGAACTTTGCTGAGGATTTTATGTCGGGGAGTCAGGAAAAACTGATTGGAAATAGTGAAGTGCACGACGTGGATTCCTCGCTATTGGCCACTTTTTCTGAAAACTTGTATGAAGTTGTTGCAGGATAAAAAGGAAGTGGAAGGGCTCCAGGAGCTAATTGAAAATTGCACGGGAAAAATTAAGATTCCTTCAGAATAGTGCGCGATAAAAAAATTGGGTAAACATAAGAAGCGAACAGGGCACAAGATGAGGCTAACCATGAAGATTAGAGAATATGAAATGGATCAAGTTGTCTTAGATCTGGGATCTGATGCAAACGTACTAATGAAGTAGACATGGGAAAGGATGGGGATACCTACACTACAATGGTATCCTATACAACTATGCATGGCCAATCAGTAGAAGATCATTCCTATCGGGTGCCTGTATGGGGTAATAGTCGATATTGAAGGAGCAAGTGGTCTAGCTAATTTTGAAGTAATAGAAATATTGGATGACAAAAATCCTTACTTTGTGCTACTAGGAATTGATTGGGCCTTTGACATGGATGTAGTAATTAACTTAAAGAAGCAAAGAATGACATTTGAGAAGAAGGCGCTTAGGGTTATTGTGCCACTGGATCCCATTGAGGGAGCATGATACACTGAACTGATCCACGACTATGAGGAAGATGATGACCTGGATCAAATATAAAATATTACTATGTGCAATGAAGATTGGATCAATCCCAATGCATATGGGAAGATCACATGGGATAGAGAAAACTCTTGTACCTCGGTCTTAGATTAAGAGCCCAAACACTGGCAGAATAGGTTGCATGAGGTCTCTACGCTACATTGAAATATGATGACAAAATCATTGTGGTGCATGTCTACATAGGTAAAAAAACTTCCGCATTATGATGGGTTAAATGATGTTAATCTATTTTTGGATGAGTTTGAAAGGGAGGTGCCCGAGGAACATCAATTATAGGCACTTGAATTGGCACTGCATGCTACGCCTTCCTGATGGTGGGGTACGTATAAGGAAATCCAAGATGACTGGAAGGAATACAAGAGAATGATGAAGCTAAGGTTTGGATATGCTAATACCTAGATAACTAAGAAATATAGTGGAAAGGATGATCCGTGTGAGAATTTGGTGCAGTGGATGAAATCTTGGGGAGAGGAGCCACAATTAGAATGAGTATATATCGTCTGTCACACCTTAGATACTATTCCAATGAATTGGTACATGGAAATGGAGCTATGCCATAGGACACTTGAATGGGATATCTTGAGGGAGAGTTTCTTATTAATTTTTAGCTTTGAGGATGGATTTGAGTGCATTGATGAAGTTCTCTAGGAAATTAAGGCCGCTATCTTTAGAACGTTTGAACAACCGGTAGAATGGGTTCAACTAGAATGGAGTACACAGTTGCGCCATGCACTGGAATGTTACAATGTGAATGCAGAAGAAGAAGAAGATACATGGAAAATAAATATTCCAGAGGCCGAAGGAAAATGCAAGGTTGAAGGCCCTAAAGCAATGAACCTTGTTATATCAGCACCTTAGAAGACTAGAGAACTAAATATTGGGTCTGATGCATAGCCTAAGTTTGTAAAGATAGGTGATTACTGGGACGAAGATACAACTGATAAAGTTGCAGAGTTGTTGTGCAAATACCACGACTTATTTCCCACCAATTTATCAGACCTGAAAGGAATAGTAGGGGATATAGGAGTGATGAATATCACCTTAAAGCCCGATGTGAATCCTATAAAATAGAGACCCTACCGACTGAATTCGACAATAAGGAAAAGGTGTGCAAAGAACTGGACAAAATTCTAGAAGCTGGAATTATTGAGCTAGTAGAAGAATCTCATTGGGAGAGCCCTATGGTGGTTCAAGAGAAGAAGCAACAGGGAGAAATCAGAATATTCATAGACCTAAGAAAGCTCAATGATGCATGTGTTCATGACCCATTTCCAACACCATCTATAGATGAAGTTTTGGAGAGTGTTGGCGAAAAGGAAGCGTATTCGTTCACTAATGGGTTCTCAGGGTACCGTCAGATTAAGATCACGTCAGAGGATCGCAACAAGACGATGTTCATGATGGACTCGGGATGCTTTCAGTACACACCCATACCATTCAGACTGAAGAATTTTCCTGCAATCTTTTCAAGAGCTGTGATTGCAGTGTTCAAATAAATTGATCCATAAATTCGTAGAAGTTTACTTTGATGACTGGATTGTTTTTGGATTGGTAAAGTGCCACATTGCAAGTCTACGCCTTATGTTGGACACTTGTTGCAGATACTAAATTTCTCTAAATTTGAAGAAATGTATCGTTTTCATGCCTTATGGGATATTTCTAGGCCATGTGGTATCTAAGAAAGGTCTAATGATAGACCTTGTGAAGATATTAGTGATTGTCAATTTAGAAGCTCCAAAGAATGTAAAGGAGTTGTGTGCAACATTGGGCCACACCGGCTACTATAGAAAGTCTATTAAGGCTTATGCACAAATATCTGCACCAATGGAGAAATTACTAAAGAAGGAAGTGACTTTCTATTGGGATGAAGAGTGTCAGCGTAGTCTGGATGTGTTAAAGGAAAAGATGGTGACTACGCCAATTTTGGTATTCCCTATCTGGAAAAAATAATTTCATGTTCATGTGGATGCCTATTGCATTACGTTTGGTGCAGTATTGACCCAACCAAGTGAAGTAGAGATAGATCACCCTATAGCCTTCGCAAGCAGGAAACTGTCAAAGGTTGAGAAAGGTGGTTATTGTTGTTTCTGGAATATGTCTTTGAGGTGATTGTGAAACCTGGATAGTTGAACGTGGGACTAGATCATCTATCCAAAATTGAAGCAAGCGAAGAACCTACTAGTTTGGAGGAAGGGTTGTCGGATGCGCAACTCATTTCTGTACGGGTTGTTGATGATCATTTTGCATATATAATCTAGTTTTTGACTATTGGCATGACACCGGAAGGATATTCTACTCAAGAGAAGAAGGAAATGGTGATCTGCATAGCTGACTGTTCTGTTAGTCCGAGAAAAGTTGAAGACACTCCAGCAAACACAAAGAATAATGTACCTCATGATGGAAGGCCCAACTATAGAAAAACTGGTAGAGGAAGTGCAGCAGGCCACAGTGTAGAGTTCTGCTAACATAGCTGTGTTGAATATGGGGTTCAGTGACCTCCGAAACAAGATAGAGGTTCCAACTGAGTGACTCGAGTGCGAGTCACCCAATTTGTGTTGGGAGCATGTTGGGATGGGGTCCCTCGGGTCATTTTTGTTAAGTTTTGAGTCAATTTTGGTATTATCTTTTGTAGCGAATGTAAAGTCTCCGTGAAATGTGGAAGAAGAGTGTGAAGCTAGTAGAAGTCAAAAGGGATTTAGTCCCTTAGTTGGGTAGGTGATAGAGTTGTTTCAAGACCCTCCCATGGTCAGCGGACCATGGTATTGTTAAGAAGATGCTATAAATAGATGAGTCATATCGAGTCTAAGAATCAATCAATTAGTTAAGAATCATTGTAAGGGCAAGGCACTAAGGCAGGAAAAGTTTGTTTCATGTACTTAGGCGAAAGGGGATGGCTCCTGCAACTGAGTCCGTGTAGACCTTGGTAAGTCTACAGGCTGAGTGCACGAGCCCATGCAATTGCGTGCGCGGGGATAAAAATTATGTATAAGAACATTTATATCTAATAAAGATTTTTGTGGGCCGAAATTGATGCATCTGTGTCCTTTTATTTACTTCTGCAAAGTTTATGTATCTGCACTCTGTAATCTGTTTAATATGAATTATTGATTATTTACTGTGCGGAACTGGTAGATCTATAATATTTATGCATGATAAGTACAATTAAGTACCTTCACGAAGATCTGGAAGTCGTTTAGTTAGGTTTGTAGTAGTTTTCCATTTGGAAGGGATAAATTTGTGCGAAGGAAGATGTAAGAAATAAGAACCTCAAGAAACCATCACACAGGCCTATGGATGCTGAAACCTAGTTCTAGCATCCCCCAATACTGCTTTGGAAGATATTGCATCCCGCGCTATGTAGGTTGTTACCAAAAGGGCCAACAATTAGGGTTTTTTTGGTTGACACTGTTAAATCTGAACTTGGGTCAGGCCCGATCAAGCCAATACTTTCCACCTGGGAGAAAGATGCACAGTGGAAAGAGGCTGCTACTAGAGAAAAGGAAGCAACAAAGAAATAATTAGAAGCCCAAGCAAAGAAAATGTCGTAGCCCACCATCACCATTGAAGAGTATGATTCATAGCAAACCCTGGAACAAGAAGACACAGAGGAAGAAGAGGGAGGGGTTGAAGAGTAGGAAACCCCTTTCGTTGTTAAGAAGCGAAAGAATTAGACATCCACGGGGCTGTGGAAAACACAAAAGTCTGACCGAGAAACTAGGGCGAACCCTTTAGTCCTCATGGAGGGGGACTTGAATGAGATTGATGACATGGTCTGACACACCACGACTGACCCTTGGAGAAATTTCAAAGACCAATACTAGTAGGAATTTGGATATGTTCAAAAGGATCTGTGCGAGGTGCAGATCTAGATAGGAATATTACAGGTAAGCATTGGACAAGAGAGCGAGGTGCAAACAAGCATGAATCAAGTGAATGCAACAGTGTTGGACACAAACAAAACCTTGGATATTTGTGTCATTCAGTTACCAGATGGAGCCCTTTGTGCCGAGATGGAAGAGGCCATTGCCCAACTACTGCAGATCAAGGATTTGGGCCTAAAAATTGCAACACTCCCTATCCAGACCCTGCATGAGTTTCACCAAGGGTATTCGATGAGTTGTGAATTAGGGATTAGCACATGCTAAGTGTTATCAGTGAAGTGAAACAAAGAACTAGCAGATATTTGAAGAAAAGGCACAGGTGCTAAAGGAGAAAAGAGGAAATCATCACGTGAAGCCAATAATTAGAAGTAGCCATTACATAGGCTGTCAATGAGATGCTACAACTTAACAGTTTGGTTGAAGCCATTTTCACGGAGAAGATCCAAAATCTGGCCATGATAATAAAAGAGTTGAAGGATGAAATCAATCGAGTTTGGTTTGAATTGCAGTTATAGATATTAGAACTGCAATTGATGCTGCAGCTTATAACTCCTCCAGAGGTTTGGAAGTGGAATGAAGATGCTATCAAAGAGGGAATGGCCACTTGATAAGACACAATCAAGGGTTGCACCGAGTTTTTTGAGCATGCCATGGAATGATGGACTTCATTACAGGAGGACCCAACTCTGCAGAAGATTGGCGCAGACCTCAGGGAAAAATAGAGGAAGTTCGATGAGATCCAATTTACTGCACAAACAGTAGCACCAATACAATGGTTTATGAGGTTCCAAGAAGGAAAGCTGTTGCAAAATGAAATGGATGAGTTGTGCTGCAAGGAAGAAATTCTCATTTCATGAACTTATCCTTGGACAAAGGAGACCAACCAACTGACTCTATCAGTAGCGAGTAAACGTAAGGGCATGTTGCAGACTCAAATGACCATGGGCCTCACGGTGGAAGGCCCAGCTACAAAAAAATTGGTCAAGGAAGTGTAATAGGCTGCTACGTAGGGAACAACTGATATGCAAGTTTTGAAGTTTGAGTTCCACGATTTCCAAGTGAGGATTGAAGTGCTAGCCGAGTGACTCGAGGACAATTCACGAAATAATGTTGGGACCCTATTGGGATAGGGTCCCGTGGGGTCAATTTTTGGTACTTACGTTTTGTTTAATTGTAAAGTCTCCGCGATTTGTGGAAGTGGAGCGCAAACGTAATAAGAGTCAAACGGAATTTATTCCCTTAGGTTGTTAGGAGATAAGAAGTTTTGAGACCCACCCATGGTCCATGGACCATGGTATTGTAAAAGAAAATGATATATATAGAAGGGTCATAGCGAGTCTAGGAGGTAACCAATGGATAGAAGATCATTGTTTTGGAAAGTAAGCCAAGGTAGGAAGCTTTGTTTCCTGTACTTAGGCGAAGGCAAAGGCTCATGCAGTTGAGTGTGCAGAGACCTCGGTAAGTTCACAGGTTGAGCATCGGGCCCTTGCATCTAAGTGCACAGGGAAGAAGAGTATGTATTGAAAGAATACATCTAATAAAGACAATTTTGATCCATAAATTGTGCATCTGTGTACCTGTATTTACTTTTGCAGTTTCTGCATTTTCACCCTGTATATGAAATTATATGAATGAATGCTTATCTTGTGTGTGAAAGTAGTAGATCAGTATGATTTATTGATGTTATGAATGTTTGACAACCTTCGTGAAGGTATAGATTCTGTTAATGTGAATTATTGCAATTATCTGTTTTGGAAAGATTAGGGTTCACGAAGATAGAACTAAGCCCTAGAAGCAACAAGAACCCATCACATAGACCTCTGGATGCAGAAACCTAGTTCTATCATCCCCCAATACTGCTTCAGGTGAGATTGTAGCTTGTACTACGCGGGTTGTTGCCGAAATGGCCAGAAATTTAGGGTTTTGTTGGTTGGCACAACTAACTTTGAACGTGGGTCTGGGCCCACAAAGCCAACACAACCCTAGATCTACCTAGGCTTTCCATTGGCCACACTTTCAACCTTGTATAAGTATCTTATATAAAGATACATAACAATCCTTCCCTTAACAGACCCACCTAAATCATAAAAAAAATTATGATTATAAAAGATCTGAGGCTTATATGTGTGAAATAGTTCTTGACATTTTTTTTCCCAATACTATTAATATTAACAAGATAAACATATATATAGCATCAAAATAGATGCTAAATTTTCTTCCCAATACTACCCATATTAGCATGATAAATGAATTAATAGTCTAAAAAAATCATAAAAATATTCTTTTCTAAGTTTCCTTTCTTTCTAAATTAATTTCCTTTACCTATCATAGTGTGTTAGGTGATTCCATATTGGGAGACTATATTCAGTCATCAACTACATACTGGTTGAATGTTCTATATGGAACAGAGTGAGGGAAGTATATCTTTCACACAACCCTATCTAGGTCACTCTCCTCTAAGATTAACTTCTAATAAGCCTATCGAATGGAACTTTTGATGCTAACTAGAAAGATCAACAAACAAATCCTAATTCCTATTGTCCTCCTTTATCTATGATTGGAGAGTCTAGACCAAGATATATATTTTTTTATTTTTTTATCCAAGAATTATTATAGTCTCCAACCACACATGTTATAGCTATATCTCACACCAATTTGAAAGACCGATCTACAACCATGGTGGTTATGGGGGTATGGAGGAATGAAAACAAAGGGGCCTTCAAAATCAAGGGGAATCCATAATATTGTAATATACCTTACTATGATTTTACCAATCATCCATTAAGATGTCCCAAGGTTTCCCAATATTTCTTGTACAACACCTTAATTGTTGGTTGGTGAATTCGAACAAACAATTTATATGCATGAAATGTACAAGTAATCTTGTGGTTTATTTCATATAATTATTATATCAATCATCACAAAATTAATATATTCCTAAAATACATATAAGAGGAAAAACTTATTCATATGACAAAAAGAAAGGGGTCAAAAAATTAGCAAATTAACTATCATCAATATTGGCATACAAGACTAAAAGGAACCTCACAACGTGACTATAGGAAATTGATGGAAAATTATCACTATGGTAGCCTACTCATAATTTGATGAAATTTTAGCACTGATGTAGATGATAGCGGCCCAATGTGCTCACAACCCTTTCAATCACTACACTCTTGTTGGGCGTAGCCCAACTTGTTCTAGTTTTGGTCAAATACATCATATTTTGAGGAGTGGAGTGTGCAGAGCCCACAAAGCTCTATTCATTATGCAATGTCTAGGGGCTTTGCAGTTGGTCAAAGCCCCTTATTTTGTAATGGGCATCGAGTCTTAGTTCATTTGTTTGTCGGATCCATAGTATGTGGACCATAGTTTTGTAGTAATAGAATCTATGTAAGGAGATGTAATACTTTGTCGAGGAAAGAAGAAGTCATAGATGAATCATTGATCATATCTTTTGTCTTTAGTCTCTATTGTGGACCTTAAGAGAATGCTCGACAACTCATTGTGTAGAGTTCCTAAAGAGTATGTAGCTGAGTGTACATACCACCTAAAAATGGGTGTGGATGTCAAAAAAGTTGTATGTGTTGAAGCTTTATCTTAATAAAGAAGAAGAAGTTTGGAAAAATCTTATATATTTGTGTCCATTATCTATGTTTATACATATTGTTATGCATGCTTTTTACTAAATTATGTGAAAGAATATATGTTATACTATTTTATGATAAGTTTATTCAATAAGTACAAATGTGTGAAGTAAAGCATCAATGTGATGTCTTTTATGTATGTGAAGTTGTAGATAAGTATGAAACATAAGTAAACACATGGATGCCACAATGTGCATATCCCTCTGGTTGTAGAAACCTTGTTCTGCAACCTCCCATAACTGCTTTGAGTGAGACTGTTATCTACTTACAGGTCGTTGCCAAAAGGGGCAATCGTTGAGGGTTTTGTTAGTGCGTGGTACACTTTAAACTTGGGTCTAAGCCCCTTAATCCAAAAAATGGTTGTGTTGCCGAGATTGGGATCTATTTGAGGGATATGTTTTGGTGTTTGTTAAAGAAGGAATTCTAGGAGTGTGTTGAATAAAAAGAGTGAGAATTTGCAATTCATGAAAACGGAAATGCTTGATTGTTGATTGAAGCCCAGTTGCAAAAGTATCTCTATACAGAACAACATGAAATATTCTTTGGCTCATTTCACTTTGAACTGTACGAGTGGGTATCAAAGTTGAGCGAGCATAAGACTTGTTTTAAAAGAGATGAACCTAAGAAGTGGAACCTTGAATTCATATATCAACTAAGGAATACTAACAACGGGATCTCAAGAGTGGTTGATTTTTGGATTGACAGCATCCTAAGAGGATTTATTACTAAATTTGCAATAGACATGAT
Organism: Pinus tabuliformis; assembly: GCA_031772625.1. NCBI lineage: Eukaryota > Viridiplantae > Streptophyta > Pinopsida > Pinales > Pinaceae > Pinus > Pinus tabuliformis. Next base: position 1,520,822,239 of record CM062819.1, on the reverse strand, counting down.
TATGTCTTATTGTGAAGATGAGAGAAGTTTTTTCAAGGGTCTGTGAGGTAAGTACTTGAACTCTTTAAAACTGTGGATTAAAATGTTTTTATGTGAAAAGAGCATACTATGAATGCAGTCAGATTAATGTTTGGACAAAGAGGGAATAATTCTAGACCAAGACCAGTATCTATGCGAAGTGGGAAGCGATATAGAGTATAGAAAAAATCAATGAAATTTATTGAGACTGACTATAGTCCCCTGGTAGGTGGATATGAGAATGACGAAGAAGAAAGTAATCCAAAAAACTTGAGGCATTCCCCCTCCCATATTGAAGGCACATTGAATTTAGGAGTAAATAAAAATCAGGGCATCTTTAGAATTCCCTATCCATCTACTCCCCTTACCCCCTGATCCCCCTTCGCATAATTCCCCTACTCCCCCTCCCCCTCCACCTAGCCCTTCGAGAAGAAAAATGGCCAATGAAATTAAGCTACCTATCTTTAAAGGACTTGGATCAGAGCATCCTAACCAGTTCTAATTCATAGTTGATGCAGTATGGAAAGCAAGACAGATCACTAACAAAGATGTAAAGAAGGCACATCTCATCACAACATTGTGGGAAAGAGCATTAACATGGTACATGAAGTATTCTGTGAATAATTTGGCTACTTCTCTAGATGATATTAAGAAAGAACTAGTATCAGAATTCAAGAAGTCAAAGTTAGAATCACAGTGCATTACAGAGCTGAAGGAAATCAAACAGTCAGGTACTAAGTCCGTGTTGGAATTTGATCAACGATCTAGTGTATTAAAGGGACAAGTAAGCTTTAACATGCCCTTGGAACAACATAAAGAGTGGCTTATAGTCGTGCTACTACCACATATCAGGTTATCCTTGACGTAGTAAAAGATCATGACTCAAGCTAAATCATTGTAGGTTGCGATGAAGTTGGAAGCTTCGTCGATCAGAGATACTCATGTAGGAGTACAACAGATTCAAATCCAACTAGAAAATTTGACCTTGGAATTGAAATATCGCAAAAAAGGTAAAGAAACTAGATCAGAAGTATGGTGTACAAAATGAAAAGCAGAGGGAAATTATAAGGATCAATGCCCTGTGTTCAGAGATTTTTTGGAAAGTGAATCACCTAATCTAGTAAACCTAGGATCAAGTTTATGGTGCGATATTTGTAGAACGAGAGGCAAACATCTCTTTGTAGATTTCTATTTATTACAGAAGTACGTGAAGACCCCAAAGTAGTTGTTTTCCAACTTTTGTAGATCAGTAGACCATGATGAGAGAAATTGTCAAAGTTATGACTTGATGATGGAGCACACTGCTCATAATTATAGACTGCAAGTTAAAGGACATACACATGAAGAGCCAGGCCAACATGCTAGTCGAGGAGGCTTCTAAGGATGAGGATGTGGACAAGGAGGAGGAGTTGGTTGAGGACATGACCAGATTATCTGTTACAAGTGTGGACAAGAAGGACACTTCACAAGAGTCTGTCAGAACCCTACCACAACCTTTAGCTACTGTAAGTCTTTTGATCACGTGATAAAAGAATGTCCCATTCTTATCACGAAGATGTAGGAGTAAAGGAACTAGAAACCCACAACAAATATTCAAATGATGACCACTGAGACAAGGGATGATGAACTCTGCATCAATATTGTAACAAGAAGTGGAGATGTGACAGAAATGATAAGGTCGATGGGAAAGGAATTCGAAGCTATATGGGTAAGAAAAACTACTAAAAAATCCCATGCATTTGACATTCATAAGTGTTGTGGGAAAAAATGCCTATGCAAGATGATCCTATCCACCTAAGGTGTGACAGTGCCTTAGCAACAAACAGAAACAACTATTCTAGTATTCTTCCTTTATGAATTAAGAATGAAGAGAGATGGGTGGACTAACCGGTGTCTTCCGTTTGTCCCTCGATCCGGTTTCTCTTCTCTTTGAGAGCTCCCAACTACTTGCCTTCTCGTTCGCCCAGCTTCAACAGGTTCCTACAAGATCACAAGAAGGGAACACTACACAAAGACATAGATTCATATTCATAACTAGTTCAGGATTAGAAATAAACTAAACATACTAATGCAATCATACATCAAAGACACATCAGCATATAGGAGAAACCAAGATAGATTTATTGATGAAATAACAAGGTTCAGGAGGAGATACAACCAAGAGAGTTCCAATCCAGCATCTACCTCCCAGCGAATGAAATCCTTTCTTCACCTCCCTTCAAAGCATTAAGCACCCAATGATCTCAATCTCAAACCAACAGCAATTCTTTGCAATAACAAAATTCCAGCCTCTAGATCTCATGGAGGAGAGATCCATATATAGATGTTTGGAGAGAAGATGAGTCAGCTTGAGATCTGACTAGTGTCCTCTCTCTCTGTCAGTTCTTGCTTCCACTTGGAGACTAAGAGCCTCTTACTCATCACCTAGTCGAACTCAGCAAGGCAAGTGTCATGGAGGAAGATTCTGGAAGCTTCCACAGTCTTTACAACTCGCACAAAGGACCCTGCCATTTGTCATTTCCCGCTCAACGCACCTTGGTAGTGCTTCCACCTGCGTTGCAGTGCAACTAGCCAGTGTAGCCTCTGCATTTCAACGCAGGCAGCTAGTGGAGCCTCTGAATTGATCCTGAATTGACTTGTTTTTGAGCAATTTCTGGTGGAGAACTTCTGTGAATTTCTATGGTTTTCTGGCCTTGTTTCTCTAGGGGTAGAAACAACATGTTTAGGGACTTTGGATCCATTGGATTATGGACATTTCATGCTTATAGCTATAAGGCACAAAAATGTTTATAACAGTTGCCCCCTAAAGTATGAGGTCGTTTATCGGGTGAAATGCTTTATTAGGAGGATCCGAAGTTCTTTCAATGCTGGGAGGAGACCTGTAATACAATACAATACAATACATTATTTTCATACTTTTTTCATGATCTAGCTGAGGCGGGCATTCCCATGCTCAGCTTTATAAATTCATTTTCATGTACATATAACAGACAATCGTCTGATGATAGACTGATGATTCTGATAGAGCCATCATCCTTTTGGTAGGATGATTATCTGTGCTGCAAAGCTGTACATTTCCATGTCTTTATTTTCTGAATATATATCGCAGCCCGGATGGATGAAACTAGATCCGAGGTCTTCAATCTCGTCTGATCTTCACTCTAAGTACAAGTCGATCCATGTGAGAATTGCTCTGAAGTCGAACATGGAAAGACAACGCTTGATTACCAGTCAATGATGTAAACTGTTAACAAGCGCAAGAGGAATCACCGATAATGATGATGACCCTCAAGGTACTACAGTACAATTCACGTGGTGTGAATAGAGGACTTGGCGTCGAACACCACGTAAAATCTTTCGGTCGAAGGTCATTGATGTATACCTGTCGCCGGAAGTTAGAAACTTGCCATTGAGGCATGCAAGCTTCAAAGTACTGAAGGGGTTGTTCCTAGATCAACTTCTTGGATAATGAGCTGATGTCGACAAGAAGCGATCCGTCAAAGGAGGGCCTTAATGAATCCCACATCAATGACATGGAACGGAGCTAATGATTTTGATGGAGGTGAAAACGATCTGATGACATATGATTCAGGGTGGTGGTCATGAAATAGTATAATGTATGGTAGTGGATGGGACACAGGTGACTTCTCTGAACGACTTCTCTTGAACATATGGCGACACTTATGCGATGGATCGGTAGCATTACCCCAAATATGGATGGTATGGTGAGACCATGGTGATGTGACCGGTGAATGAAACAACCCAACCCAATTGTGGTACGGAGGAAAAGTGTCATGTTCAAGAGCGACTTGCTACCATCAATGTTTCTTTGAGTTTCTCCCAATTTTTCCCCAGTCATTGCTGACCAGTACCTCTTTATTTTTGTCAAGCTTGAGGAGGATAACATATGCTTGTTCTATAATTTGCCCTTCGGGCAAACCCATCACTATGTTTTAATGAGCCTAGCGATAGTGAAACTCGTTCTCGTCTAAAGACAAGTTTGTCGCTATTTAATACATTTAACGAGTCTAACGACAAGGATAACTCGGTCCTTTTCATTTTTAGAGAGTCTAAAAAGGTACATAAAGTTAACTCCAAAAGTCCTTTTTCGTCATCTAATCCCTTAAGTCCGAAAAAGTATAAAACAATACAGAAGGGATGAATTTTCGATATCTTTAACGAGCCGAATAAAACAAGCGCTCGATCTTTTTGTGAAATAATCCCTCAGGTCCAAAAAGATTAAAATCTAGAGGAGGGATAGCTCTTCCGGTCACTTTAACGAGCTGGAAGGCCAAAACTCGGCAATCTTTTCATATTTTACGAGTCAGATGAAAAGAGCTTAAAGAAGACTCGTCTTTTGAGGAACGAGTGATAAAAAAGGGTAGCAGCTGATTCCAGGGGAGGATTGGAATTTCCAAATCACAACAGTGTCACAAGGATGGCTAGTGGGATCACTCTTCGCAGCTGTTCCTCAAAATGGGTAAACAATCATATGGAGGTGAATGATCGGCCAATGGAAAAGTGGAGGTGATGGGCAAACACGACCAAGGCTTTAATGGCTGATGATATTACGTTCACAGTGGTTATTTACCGGAATAGTTCATTTTTTAATGAGCTTAAACGCGGGTGGAAACATTTGCTCAATCTTATGTTTATTTTTTAATGAGCATGAACTATGCGCTAAAACTGCTCGGATCTTGCATTTATTTTTTAACGAGCATGAACTGTGTGCTAAAACTGCTCGATAATCCAGTGATATGATAAGAAAATCTCATATAAAACGGCAATATTTAGATTTTTCCCCACATCCTTTCTTTATGCAAGTTAGGAAACGACTAATCCAAAAAACAGATAAATAACCGCTCTTTGCTTGCACTCCAAAAGGTTTGCATGCCCCCAGGTATAAAATATTATTTCAAGGTTACCTCTCAATTTGCAGACAAAACATTCGTTCTATCGGGAGAGGCCTACCTCTTTCAGGTTACCCAAAGATTGTTCTATTTGAACCCCAAACAAAACACTTCCTCGGCGATGTCTACTGAGATAGACAAAGGTAAGCGCCAAACACATAACTTTGACAAGAGAATCATACTCTAGAATAACCCCTCTTCCCCACAGACGGGGTACAGACTAGTCATATTCTCCCACGGAAACCTATCTTATACCCAAAGTTTACCTACCGAAGCAGGCCAAGACGCATGCACCCTGGGTTCCAGTCATATCCTCCCGGATTACTCGCGCTCATCAGGAGGACGGACCGTGGGTTGAGACATTTCTTGAGCGAAGAGACCGTTTAGGGATGGTATATGACTATTTGCGATGTGTGATCCGGGGAATGAAAGTTGGTCCACGAGCTTGACCATTCTTCCTTCATGCGGAAAACACATTACTCTAAAGAGTGAGGAGACTATAGCTCCCATGCAATAAATATAGTCTCGTCCAAGGAGTAGGTTATAATCCAAGGGTCCTTGAATGACCATCACGTTCATTTGAACGGTCTTCCCTTTCAATGCTATCGTCACATTGGGAAGAATCCCTAAAGGTCGACTGGTTCCTTTATCGAAGCCTGTCAGATTTCTCATTTCAGGCAAAAGCGCTGGCGAACCAAGCGCTTTCCAAGCAATAGAGGAAAGGATACTCACAGATGCCCCCTCGTCAATGATGGTACCAGCCATAACCATTCTATATATTTGGACGATAATTCTGAATGGTATGCTTGCTGGTAAGCGGGGTCTGCCTAGTTGATTCCAGTCAAAGGATACAACTAGGTTGCTTGGTGGTGGGACCAAATATACGGCCGGGTATGACTCTGACGAAGTTCCTTCCTCCGATAAAGGAATGGGCAAACTGCCCCCTTGTTCGTTGGAGTCTGTGTTGATGAAGAGAATTTGGACGATGTCGTATTTATTCTCTTCTGTGATGGTATCATTCGAAGATAGAACCTCTGAAGGCAAAACCAGGTCAACTGCCACCTCAACCTTTTGACTTTCGTCAGGTATGGATTCAGACGGTTCATCCTCAATGATAGGTGCTTCAGCTGACCACCTGAGCGGGCCAGCCGGGTTCTCAACTGGTGAAGGACTTGGCAGGAGTTTTTGATAACCAGGAGGAAGTCGCACTGGTAAAACCGGGAAATCTTCCAAAACTCTTTTAGCCTCGTCTAAGAAGGGACAACGGTGGATGGCATGGTCGCCTTCACACAGTTTGCAGGGAAATCTAGCTTTCCCTCTCTGTCCTGTGGCTTCACTTTCACTAGTTGACGGTGTGCTGTCAACATGGCTATCAGAGGTTGACGCCACCGAATTGTGCAAGCGGGGAGACTAGTCCCTTAGTATCCGAGGGATGCAAGGACAATCTCTGTGAAAGTGGTCTCCCTTGCATATGACACATGGCGATTTAGGCCTGGTTAGTGCAGTGTGTGGATTTTCATTAGACGCCATTCGCTTGCCCCCAGTCGCCTTTGGCTCCTTCTTCTTCTTCTCTTTCTTCTTCTTTTCCTTCTTCTCCTTAGGAGCTTGGCTTTTGGCTTTGCCAGCTCCATCAAGCGAAGAGGAAGGAGGAGAGGAAGAGTTAGAGGAAGTGGAAGGCTGGTGGGCAGCTCTGGACTGATCTAACTGCTGATTCGATTGTTCAGGAGTAGTGGTGTTTCGAACAACATTAGTTGAGAAGAGACAGACAGGCAAGCCGATTGTCAGTCCTAGAAGCGACAATCTGGCCATATGGGGCGCTCCAACATCTCCCCAAGAGGAGAAGGGACTAGGACTTCCACCAAGAGGAATTCCTTGGTTGGAGGGCTCCATTTTCTCAACTGAAAGATCGACACGGGAATAAGGGTGATTTATTATTCCATTTAAAATAAGTTTTAATGACGCTTTAGACACAACTTGTTTTTTCAGTTTTAAAGAGTCGAGAAAAAACAAAAGATGACTCTAGTCGCCTTCGATGTTTTAACGAGCCCGAAGTGACAAATGCTCTGATGGACTTTTTCTATTATAGAGTCTGAAAAAGGCCAAAAGGAACTGCTCTGGAGATCTAGGTAGAGGGTGTGCCAAACCAATCACAAAACTGCAGAATATGTTTTACGGTACAGCAGTCAATCTTCCCGAATGTTGTGTTCGGTGCATTGCGATCAGTGGGACAGTCGACACGGCTTCCTAAGGATAAAGGTTTTAAGCCTATAGGGGTCTCCAAATATATACGTGACGGTATGTGGGAGCACAATCCGTACTGGAAATTTTGGTCCCTTAGGAGGAATCACCCAACCATCAGTGAGGCCAACAGATACCAGGTTTTACGATGCCGAAACACGTCTCTAGCCTAGACCTCTATGTTGTGCGTTATGTTACAAAGCGTTATTAAGTTCATTCAGTTTATTTTATGTTGATCTTTCTTAGAAGTTTGCCTTTTGAGGTTCACCACGAGATGTAGATACAACTCCTAAATGCAATCTAAAAGATGATAAGCAAATTTTATCTCTTTTTCAACAATGAAAATCCTAGCTACAAAGGGAAAACAAAGACACCATCTTTTCTCAAAGAGCAATCAACACACTCTAAATGCACTTTTCCTAAATCAAGCATGCAAACTATCAAGATGCAAATGCACAATGCAAGTGTTTGTTTTCCGCTTTCTTAATATTGATGCCTAAAAAGAAAGCTTTTTGCACAACTTTGAATTTGCTTTTAAATGATAAATACAAACAAGTTTACTTTTTTCGAAATCAGAAAGGGTAGAAGAGATTACAACACTTTACGATTTTCGAAATGAACACTTGTTTTGACACTTAAAAGAGACAAACTCAAACCAAAAGCAAAATTAAATGTATAATCAACTGTAAACAACCAATGAACTCTCTCCTAAGACCACAATCAACAGATCTGAATCAAGGGCTACAGGATGACTATTTCACTCTTGCAAAGGAAAACTGTAAATGACGCCACAAACACATAAAAACACTCACAGTCTTTTTGTACAAAAGGAGACGGAATTAAAGCAGAGAAAAGGGGTTATCAGACAGGTACCTATGCTGGTTACAGGCTGTAGAAATCAGAGATCAAAACAAGGCAAAACAGAGCAGAGAACCCCAGCTGCACAAGGCCTAAGCTGGATCAGCGCACCTGTATAACAGAGAAACTGAATTGCAACGCAGGTAGCCTTCACGGGAACTGCGTTGAAATGCAGAGTCTCTTCACAGAGCCTGCGCTGGAGCAGAAACGAGAGTTCTTCTCTGGGTTCTGGGTCACGGTTTGCAATTTAATCTACAGTTTCAGGCCAAATAAAAGCAACAAGCAAGGTACAATCAAAGGGATGATTTGAAGGAGGGCTAAGATCTATCACAAAGGATCATCAAATCATTTGTGAGTCCATTGTTCAGATCATAGACAAATCCAGTGATTGGATCAAAGTAGCAGCTGTCTACTTTGCATCTGAAAATAGCAGATGCAGTTCGATTGCTGCTCTTGAGTCTATGAAACAAACAATGATAGAAACACAAATAAAATGATTAAACAGATCTCCCCAGCGGAGTCGCCAATTTTTTGTGGGGAAAAATGCCTATGCAGGACGATCCTATCCACCTAAGGTGTGACAGTGCCTTAGCAACAAATGGAAACAGCTATTCTAGTATTCTTCCTTTATGAATTAAGAATGAAGAGAGATGGGTGGACTAACCGATGTCTTCAGTTTGTCCCTCGATCCGGTTTCTCTTCTCTTTGAGAGCTCCCAGCTACATGCCTTCTCGCTCGCCCAGCTTCAACAGGTTCCTGCAAGATCACAAGAAGGGAACACTACACAAAGACATAGATTCATATTCATAACTAGTTCAGGATTAGAAATAAACTAAACATACTAATGCAATCATACATCAAAGACACATCAGCATATAGGAGAAACCAAGATAGCTTTATTGATGAAATAACAAGGTTCAGGAAGAGATACAACCAAGAGAGTTCCAATCTAGCATCTACCTCCCAGCGAATGAAATCCTTTCTTCACCTCCCTTCAAAGCATTAAGCACCCAATGATCTCAATCTCAAACCAACAGCAATTCTTTGCAATAACAAAATTCCAGCCTCTAGATCTCATGGAGGAGAGATCCATATATAGATGTTTGGAGAGAAGATGAGTCAGCTTGAGATCTGACTAGTGTCCTCTCTCTCTGTCAGTTCTTGCTTCCACTTGGAGACTAAGAGCCTCTTACTCATCACCTAGTCGAACTCAGCAAGGCAAGTGTCATGGAGGAAGATTCTGGAAGCTTCCACAGTCTTTACAACTCGCACAAAGGACCCTGCCATTTGTCATTTCCTGCTCAACGCACCCTGGTAGTGCTTCCACCTGCGTTGCAGTGCAACTAGCCAGTGTAGCCTCTGCATTTCAACGCAGGCAGCTAGTGGAGCCTCTGAATTGATCCTGAATTGACTTGTTTTTGAGCAGTTTCTGGTGGAGAACTTCTGTGAATTGCTGTGGTTTGCTGGCCTTGTTTCTCTAGGGGTAGAAACAACATGTTTAGGGACTTTGGATCCCTTGGATTATGGACATTTCATGCTTATAGCTGTAAGGCACAAAAATTTCTATAACAATAAGGAAAAGAAAGTATTCATGGAGGTGAGGTGAAGCTTTATGCGTGACGAGGCTTTGACCTCTACTGTGAAACCAACATAGAAGAATAACTGTGAGATAGTACCAGCTGCAACACAAGATGTGGATCTAGATATTTTGAAGTCTTTTCTATAGACTTGCATGAAATTGTTAAGAAACTAGAAAGTTGTGGAATGATTGCAAAAATTGACAGAATATTATGCTTCTAAGGAAGTACCATAGAGCAAGATGTCTGCAGTAAACAACCTACATCAACACAAGAAAAGGACTATAAAAGAAATGAGGCTTAATCCACAAATTAGAGAATATGACATGGATGAGATTATCGTGGATCTAGGATCTAATGCCAACATCTTACCGAAGAAGACTTGGGAATTTATGGGTAAGCCAAAGTTGCAATGGTCACCGATTGAGCTGAAGATGGAAAACCAACATAACATTGTTTCTCTAGGAAGGTTTTCAAGTATCATGGTAGACATTGAAGGAATGCACACTACTACTAACTTTGAAGTGATCAAAATTGTGAACAATAGTAATCCCTATCCCGTGTTGCTTGGATTGGATTGGGCATTTGCTAACATGGCTATAATTAACTTGAAGAAAAGGAAAATGATAATTGAAAGCAACAATGTGATAGTCATTGTTCCATTAGATCCATCAGAGGGAGTAAGGTATACTAAACCTATTAAATAGGGGTATAGTGCAAATGACATCGACAACATTTACTAGATAATAGAAAAAGGAGAAGAATGGATCAACCCTACTATAGATGGAAAACTGAGTTGGGATAAAGATAGTTCCTGCACTTCAGATTCATAAGAGGAATTAGAAAACTAGCAAAACAAGTTACATGAAATATCTACAAGACGATGTGAAAGGATAACTAAAGTAGTACGATGTATGACAACAGAGGTATGTAATTTACCTATTTATGTTGGTTTGGGTAATGCTAATACTTTATTTAGAGATTATGAAAGACAGGTGCTAGAATGTCAGTGATTGTTAGCTATCGATCTAGTCCTAAGAGCTACTCCTACTAAATGGCGGGGTACACATAAGAGGAATATAGGAGATTGGCAACAATGTCGAAGATTGATGTGGGTAAGGTTTAGTTAGGTAGAAACAGAATTGTCAGATAAGTATGATGGTCAAACTGATCCTAAAGAACACATATAGCTCTATAAAACAACATGGGAAAAAAATATGTGAGAAGAATGGGAGCATGGCTTCATCCATACCTTGGAGACAGATCCTCAGAATTGGTATTTGGAAACAGAACTACGACATGGTACTACCAGATGGGCAGAGATGGTTGAGGGATTTATAATGACATTTAGTTTTGAAGATGATTGTCCACATATAGATGCAGCCAATCAAATAGTTAAGAAGAATATTTTTGAGAACGAAGTTCTAGTTATGTGGCAACCTGATTGGGCCGCGTAGTTACATAATGTAATGGAATTCTACAATATCACTACAGAAGAGGAGGAATATCCTCACAATATGGACATCACAGAATCTAAATGTCACCACGAAGTGAATGGACCTGAAATAGAGATGCCTAATATAATGAAGCCACTAAATACGAAGAAGGTAAATATAGGATCAAAAGATGAGTCGAAATTCACAACAATATGATATTACTGGGTTGAAGACACAATCATCAAGATAATAGATCTTTTGCATGAGTACCAGGAGTTTTTTCCCACCAAATTTTTAGATATGAAGGGCATAGTAGGAGATTTGGGAGTTATGAAGATTCCTCTAAAGCCTAAGGTGAAGCTTATCAAGCAGAGACCTTATAGACTAAATCCAACATATAAGGAAAAGGTGAAAGAAGAATTAGACAAGGTGATAGGAGTCGAGATCATCAAACCTGTTAAAGAATATGAATGGGTGAGTCACAAGGTGGTTCAATAAGAGAAGGAAAAAGGTGAAATCTTAATTTGTGTGGACTTGAGAAAATTGAATGATGCATGTCTGCATGACCCCTTACATACACCATTTACAGATGAAGTATTGGACAATGTAGTAGGAGAGGAGCTCTATTATTTCACAGATGGTTTTTTCGGGTATCATCAAATTAGAATTACGCCAGAGGATAGACATAAGAAACCCTTTGCTACGAAATGGGGCTCTTACTAGTACACAGTGATGCCTTTTGGTTTGAAGAATGCTCCTACCATATTTTCTAGAGTTGTAGTTGCAGCCTTCAAAGAATATATACACAATTTTTTGAATGTTTACTTCAATGATTGGACAATCTTTGGCATGTTGAAGAAGCATGTGGCAAGCTTGAGGTTGATACTAGATATATGTAGACAATACCAGATATCATTGAGTTGGGTTATGGTGGCCCATAATACATAAGGATGTAAAATTTCCAAGCATGCGATGTATGTCAAAGAACAGGGAAGCCATCTAGGAGAGATGAGATGCCACTAGTACCACATGTAACTTTGCAGGCTTTTGAAAAATGGGCTATTGAGCTTGTTGGACCTATTAGACCACTAGGGAAAAGGGCTGGTGCGACGTATATAATCAGTGCAATTGATTGTTTGACTAGATGGGCTGAAGCGGAGCTAGTGAAGGATTGCAACACAGAAATTGTTGTGAAGTTCATCTTTGAATATATACTGTTTAGATTTGGCTGCCTAATGATTCTGATGAGTGACCAAGGGACACACTTCTTGAATAAGACCATTGAATCCTTAACTAAGGAATTTCAGGTTTACCACCAGAAGAGAACTCCTTATCATCCTCAAGCAAATGGAACAATAGAAGCTTTCAATAAGATTTTGGAGAATGCATTGACTAAGGTATGCAATGTGAACAAAGATGAATGGGATTTGAGGATTATAGTGGTGTTTTGGGCATACAGAACAACATGAAAGAAATTGATAGGGTTGACACCTTTTATGTTGGTATATGGACAAGAGGCAATTGTGCCTATGGAGTACATTGTGCCAAGTTTGAGGATTGTAGTGTTCACAGATATGGCAGACCTTGAAATTATGAAGGAAAGGATGTTGCAGTTACTGGCTCTAGAAGAAGACAGGTTCATAACAAGGTTCCATCAGCAAGTGAAGAAAGCAAGGGAGAAATCTTGGCATGTCAGGCACATCAAGAAGAAGACATTCTGAGAAGGAGATCTTGTACTATTATATGACAACAAATTCTTGAAGTTCCTGGGAAAATTTAAAACACATTGGTTAGAGCCATATATCATTAAGCACATCTGTGATGGTGGTGCATTTCAACTCACATATTTAAATGGTTAGCTGATTCCGAGATGAGTGGACGATAGTAGATTGAAAGCATACATGGATGATTCTATCCCTAGAACTTCACGCTGGAAAATGAAGGATAGAATGTCGTAGTGCCACCTACAGTTGAAAGTGGGCATGAGACTATAAACTACTATATAGAAAGGGGCTTTGCCGAAGGGAGATTGCTGCTTGATACTCAGGAGTATGAAAAAGTATAAAAGAATTGCGACGAAGAAAGGATGTTTGCACCACAAGGTAAGGTTCATCGAAGTTGGTCAGAAATATGACTGTTGGAAGGAAAAAAGCTATCATTAAAAGGAATTTTATGTTAAAGAGCACAGGAGAAACACATTTATGATGCACAACTAGTTGAATCTATCATCATACCTACACCTGCATTAATGAGAAATATCTTAGCCAATCATGGGCTTGGAAATTCAAATTTGTCATAAAAACCATATCCCACACCACATTTTACACTTTGTTGCCTAGATAATTTGAGAAGTTGCAACTAAGTGTGAGAGAAGTGAGCTACTACAAGTCTGAGTGAAGCTTTGAGGAAATCACTAGAGAATTTGCAGAGAAAGGATTAGTAGGTATTATGGAACCACAGGCCAATAAAACCACAACAACATGTGTACCCATGTCACCAAGGTGCGTGAGATTTCCACAAAAGAAATAGGAAAATAGGCAAGCTAAGGTCTCTAGGATAGAACTTAGAACATCATTGAGGAAGAAGACATCGAAGGAAGTACGAAAAAAGAATAAGGAGGACAAGGGGAAGAAACCATAGATAATTCATGACAATGAGGAAGAGGCCATGGTGCACAGGATGGAGAAAGAGGGTGCATAAATTCGCTCTGTGCTCCCACCTTACATGCCACAAAGAAAATCAACTTCCAAGCCAGTCAATGACCCAAAATATGAAAAGTTTGGCATTTCGACTCCATTTCTACTGAAGGAAGTATCGTTTTGATGACGAAGTGTTGGGGAAGATCCCACAACTGAAGATGGAGGACTAGGATTTCAATGATTGGAAAAAATACCCATAGTTTGAGATGAGAAGATACCTGCAATAGGTATATTTCCCATAAAGTGGAGTTACAAGGATGGAACCACATCTACAGGCTGCAGGATTGTAGAGAGAGGGCCTACTAAATATGCTACTTATGTGACACTTCGGTAGAATCACATCTAATACAGCATGTGTGCAAAAGATTCTCGCATTAGTAAATGATGGTTGCCTCTCGCTAGGGGTAGGGATCCTGATCGATGAAATGTTTATAAAAAGGCTTACAAGACTGCCTCACCAAGGAAAACACCCCGAAAAAGATTTTTTGGGGAAGAATTAGGACAAGGCGATGGCATAGATGATAAAAGATAAATTTCGAATAGTGAAGAAATCGTGTGGGTATGACATTAAACCCATCGACGACCAAGGGGTGTGCTTCCTCATGCACATATTAGCAGGAAAGATACTGCGGAAGTGCAGAGAAAATTAGGTCCCCATAGTTGTGGCTTCATTGGTTGCACAATGCAGCGCTAAGGTCCAGTTTAATTGGGTTGCCTATTTATGTAAGGAATTTTTGGAAGACTGCAGGGAAGCGCACAAGGAAGGAAATATAAATCATTATGTGTGGTTAATCATCATCATCACACTAATTACAGGGAAGGAGCCGAAGGACTCGTAGTTTCCTGTCGTCAAACCATATGTTTATCAAGCAACAAGGTATGCCTCCTGTTATCGCTCAGGTTGTTCCCTTTGACTCCTAAGGGAATACGGCCGAGGTAACCACTAACCAATCTTTTGGCCACAGGTCCTAGCCTACCTGTAACCAGAGAGGGCTCTCTCTTTCTGATTTAACTTTGTTTTTTGATGAGTTTTTAGGCTAGTTATGATGCACAAGGTTTTGTTTTGAATTTGCTGGATGGTGATTTCAGTCAGAACAGGAATGTTTTTGTAGGGTGATCTAGGCCATTGGGCATGGAGTCCTTGATGTTTAATTGCTTAAAATCTCTGCTTTGAAGAAACAGTGGTGCTACAGAGCCAGACAAGTGCCTGTGGAAAAAAATTTAGAATCTGTGATTTGAGGTGATGAAATCAGGGAGTGAAAGGCAACCAAGGATCTTTCAGTAAGCTGATATAGGGAATAGTGGGAAAATTACTTAGGATCATTTAAGAATTCCCGAATAAAATTCATATTGATAGAACAAATACAAACATGAGCAATTAAGAATTCATGTTTATGATTAATTCTGAAGAAAACATATTTAACAACAGAGACTGAGCATAGGGTGTAGATGAACAATTCATGTACTATTCTTTTTCTATATTTCTAAGCTAGTGAAACACATATATGAGTTAAATAAACATGAAAAGACAAAACATAGTTTAGGACAACTTATTTTTCCATTAGACACCACAGGAATTCTGTAACAGCATGCAGAGCATCATTGAGACATCAAACGGTCAAGACATAATGAACTTCTCCAGCCTTTGCATTAGATCATCTGAAAATATACAATATAGTGTCTCAGAGAGAAAATCACCAACCCCAAATACGCTGTAAGGGGAGGTATATATACAAAATTTAGATACAAAAAATATCTAGCTGATGAATTAATGGCTCATAAATACTGTGCCAACTCCTGAAGAATTACAGCTGAGAGAGTAAATGCTGAAATAACTGCTCAGTGCATTAGCTGTCCAAAATTGTCAGAAAGTTTTGACTTTGTGACCCATTGAGTCGGTTGGAGCCATGTTGCCCACATTTGCGTGTTTCCTTTGCCTTGGCTTGCTGTTGCAATGTCATGCTGAGTCACTTCTTTTAGCCGCTTTGCCTGCTGCCCTGATTCTGATTTTTGACTTTGGTTGACCGGAAGCTGACTAGGATAGACCAAACTGAGATTATTGAGGCAAAATCTGGAGCATTGCCTGCCACCAATCTTCCTTGGGCAGTTGGTGTCTTTGTATTTTGATCAAAGTTTCATCTGCCTCTGTATATCTGTAAAAATTTGGTGGGACCTCAAACAAGTGATTAATCTCATGTTCAATGTAGAATAAATTTTCAAGCTTGTCATATAGGCTCTGCCCTGATGGAGGTCCTGTTTCCTCAGAAGTACTGGTGGATGCTGTAATCTGATTTTCAATAAAAATTTTCATCCTAGTGGCATATTGCTCACGGGTGAGCAGCCTTCCTGTTCCGGTCAATAGGCTGGGAAATCCTTTATTTTGACATGCTCCCATTCTAAGTTTGTAGTCATCTACCTCAGCCTGCATTTCCTGACATTTCCTTTCCACAGTCTGCACAAAATTTCTGAGGGTCAGCACTTTTTTAACTGTTAGAACATCATCTGTTCTATTGCTGATATTCAGGGCTGCCAACTCCTCTTTGGTGTGATTATTGAGGAAATGTATCATCCTGTTGGCTTGCTCAGGCTTGTCCCCTAGTGCTGTTCTGGCCTTCTGGCTTTCAAATTGTGCCTGGCCTATTAATTCCATTTGCTCATGCATTGTTTTGATTGACTTCCACTGTTTGGTAATGGAGTGGTCAATCCGGGCCCACAAAATCTTTTTTATTTCTGCCAGAGTATTTTCTAATTTTAGCTCCTTCTTTAAGGCCTTTATTTTGTCCTTTAGGGCCTTAATCTCTCTGGTCTGCTCTGCTACTGTCATTTTGGATCTATCATACTTAGTTTCTAGCTCTGCCAATTTCTCTTTGGCTTGTTTGATCTCTGTAGCCTGCAGTTCCAGTTCTTTGACAGCTTTGGTCAAATCATCTAGGCTTATATTAGCCTCAGGAGCTGTTGTTGTTGCTGCTGCCACATCTGTTATTGTTGTAGCCATTGCAGGGGTCGCTGCTGCCTCTATAGTTGCTGCAGTAGTTGGGGCAGTTTGAGGAGGTTGGGAGGTTGATTCTCCCTGTTTGTCTTGGAGTGCTTTTTCTAGCTCCCCTTCCAGATCAATCACTCTTTGGTTCAGCTGCATCATTAGATCCAATTGATCCTCAGCTTCCTTTTCTTTCTGCAATTCTGTTGTTTGAGGGTGCTCAGTAGGAAGCAATTTTAGTCTCTTCTTTAATGCAGCAATGTCATCATCTTTCTTCTTCATAAGGGCCCTCACACCCTTAGGATCCTTAGGATCATGTCCTAAGTCCACAATAATGTCCTCCAGTGTCTTGATTCTGTTATCTTTGGTCGTGGAGGACATTCTCTCTAAGTCTAGCTGAGTATTGGTGTTCTTCAGAGATTCTTTTAATTCATGGGCCATTGTGGCCCTGTCTACCAGTGTGGCATAGACCATTTCCCCCGTTTGCTTATGTAGCTCTATCTGATCCATGGGGTGAATGTCTTTTGCCATGACCTCCAGTTTTGTTCTAACAAAATCTGCAGCTGAGTGAGGCTGCGTATTTTGGGTTTGAAATGGCTGAGGACTATCTTTTCCTCTTTGATATCATATGTTGCCATTAGCCTTTCTTGCTTAGCCGGCGTTGCCTTGAGAAATTGGTCGTATAGCTGCACTCTTAGCAGCTCATTTTTTGCCTTGATTTCTTTGAAAGTGGCCTTGGTACTGGATGGCTTCTTGCTTTGCTGTGTGGAGGAGGATACCTCCATGCCATGTTGTCTTTCCTGCTCTTGTTGAAAAGAGCTTGTGGTTGTCTGTTGGCTATCTTCTTTTTCTTTCCTTGGGCTTTCAAGGATCTCTTCACTGACTTCTTCTATGATTGGAGAATCAACCCTTTGCCTTTTGGCTTCGGGTTCCTGAGTGGACCCACTAGCTGGTGTAGACTCCTCTCGATCTCATTTCTTGCCTCTCTCCTCATGTGCAGGGCTCTGTAAGGTAGGCACTGTTGGTGCCTCTGTTTGTGGTGGAGGAGTCTGTTCTTGCTGCTGCCCAATTGAGGAGGCAGGCTTTTCTGTGACTATTTCTCTTTCTGCACCCATTATCCCCTTGCCCTTCTTGTGGCTGTTACTGATGTAGATGGCCCTTGGGTGGCTGGTGCGATTGCAGCATTGGATGTGCCTTCCCCAATTTTGTGTGGCTGTTTGAAAGTTACCTGCTGCACAGAATCTAAGTCAAGAGTTTTTTCTAAATCCTTGACATTTTTTTCCATTATTTCTTCTTGAGTTAGTTCCTCAACTAATGTGCCTTGCAACCATTCATCTTGGTTGGCATACTGCTCAATTTGTGGATATTTACAGTGATCATATCCTAGCAGCCTGTATTTGACTCTTCTAGCACTGATGAAGCCTTAGGGATCATAAGGGACCCACCAGAAGCTTCTCTTTAGTTTATATTTATCTCTGAGAATTTGATCAGCCTCTTGCCAACCCTCTTTTTTATTCATGATAAAGGGGCCCATATGGTCTTTGAACTTGAGGTGGGCTTTCTTCTTGGCACTATGAAAGTGGGTGAGGTCAGAACTAATGAGTTGCCTATAGTATTCCAAGGCGAACACTCTCATGGGTACATATCTTGGGAGCCTATATGGACAGAGCTCACAGCCATAAATTCTGATGACTGTATGGTTTTGATATAGATACCAATCACCTATTTTATAATTCTTGGACAGCTGCAGAGTTTTCTAGATCTCAAATGATAGTCTAGGAGGAGGAGATCTCATCAAGAGGCAAGAGATTGGGTAAACAAATTGGTCAACAAACTCACAGTAACAATATGGTGAATCTTGAACTTGCTGGAAAACTGATGACCAGAAGATAACAGACCTCTTCTCTCCCCTGGAATCCAGTTTCTTGATGGGGCATTGAAAGACTTCAAATTGGTAATACATGAATAAGTGATAGATATATGATGAATATTTGAACACACCCTCCCTATCCACTTTCAAGAGCTGGTCATGTATTTTATTGGCTATAAACTTGGCAAAGTTATATTTGTAAGCAGGAGGCTGGCCTGGGCTATATGCAGCTAATAATACCAGCACCATCTCATCAATGTGCTCACTGGTTTTGAAGCCAAGCACATAAGAGATCATATCAACTAGGAGCCTGCCTACATCAGTGAAATGGACATATAAGAAAGGAGGTGGCCCTGTAAGCTGGCGGTCTTCCCTCATGAATGTTTTGGTGATCTTTTCAATGTCAGCAGTGGAAAGTTTGGCGCCTGCATCTACCAAATAGTTCATGGAGAAGGGAAACAGTAGTTGAGTCTGCTTGAAATTGAGCATTTGGTTGATGGACTCAGGATTGATGTGGAAAAGTATGCTCCTAGATGGAGACTTGACGGTTCTCTGAGTAGGATCATAATTCTCAGCACATAGGCAGATGATTTCTGGAAAAATATTAACAGATGGCAGGAAGTAATAAGGCAGATTGGACTCCCATATCCCATATGTGTCATTGTTGTTCAAAAAGTTGTCTCTCAATTGGTAGAAGGTCTGTAAATGGTTCCTGTTACCCACAAGATCTTGGATAAGGTAATCTCTGTCAGCAAGAGGTATGGCTTCAAGCTCTTTGTTAGGTGGATTTATGGGAGTGACATTGAGAGCTGATGATGTAGCCATTTGTAGAATTTTCAGGAGTTGACTATAGGATGAAGTTTCTTATTATAACAATATGAATCTGATAGCTTATGAGGCTTAGAAGTAAGGTGGCAGAATGAGTGCAGCTGGGGCCAAATTTTCCTTTTGAAAGGAGTAACTTGAAAAATTTGACTGAACTTTGGTTTCTTCTGTGAATTCTCAGGATTTATAGACAGTGAGGGAAATTTGTAGAGGAAAGCAGGATTACAACCTGGTGTAATGAGGTATTTAAATTAAACACTCGGCAAAAGGGAACAATGCCAGGCAGTTGGAAGAGTAAGTCAAATTTAAGCCCGAGAATGACTGTGCAACGGTGAAATTTTGAACAGAGGGTGCTTTAGATCTTTTTAGGCTAATCATTAACAGGCCAACACCATTAATTTAAGAGTTCTTAGGCAATTTAGTGGAAAATTTGTAGAGAATGGGAAGAACACGGGAAAACGGTTGGTTTTGGCAAATACCTAGTTTAGCCAATGCCGAGGGTCGTTGAATTGATGAGCAGACAGAGAATGTCGTTGAATTGGCGAGTGGCAGCGTCCGCAGCAATGAATTTGAGCTCTGGAGTTAGTTGGAGGTGACCAGCGAAACAGCGCAGCTGAGTTATATCATGAAAATGACACAAAACGCTCAATTTTGGCCTTTTTAATAACAAATTTGCCGCATATGCGCTTTTGGCGCTTTTCCGCGATGACGTCATCAGCGGGCCCCGGGTACGGATGGTGACTCGGATGCTGACTAGGATGACAGCTTGGCGGGACACGGTGGTGGAATGCAGGAGCGGCAGAACAAAGTGGCGGATGACATGGGAAAGTGGCGGGGGCCCGAGCATGACGTCGTGCTGACGGGGTGCTGACGTTACAGGCACGGCGGTTTGCGAGAGGCGGTTTCCGGTTTCCCCACACCGCCTTTGGGGAAAGGTGGTTTCGGGGGGGAGGGATCTGAACACCCCAGGCTGCCGACATGTGGCGGGGGTACGGCGGCAAAACTGCCCATCCCCTGGACGTTAAAGGCCGGCACATCCGAGGCCCATATCGCCCGCCCACCATTGGATCAAGCCTGGCGGGAGATCAACGGTTGGCGGGGCGCGGCAGTGTGGCGTGCAGGTTTGGAAATGGGGCTTGCCCAAAATTAAATTAATATTTTAATGGCGCGGGCCCATAACCTTGGTCGGGTGGGTTTTATTTAAATCAATGCATGTGATGGCGCCATAACACATAATAAAGGTTTTTGTCCATTTTTGTCAAAACATTGGGTTTTAACTTTGAGGGGGTAAATACTTTTTGCAAGGGTTTTTGGATGAACTGTGGTTTAGGAATAGGCTATTAATTTAACCATGGGTTAGATTAATTCCGGGGTAAGGACTCGAAAGGGTTGACTATAGTCCCGGATGGACTAATGTCTCCCATGACATATTATTTAGCTATAATGCTAAAGGGGGGGGATATTTAATATATATTTATTGGGAATTTTCTATAGTTTTTTGTAAGAAATAGGGGTGGGGATGGACTTAGGGGGCTATATAATAGGGTTAGAAGTTAATATGGGTATGGGTGGTGCAGTGGGAAACTAGAGATGGATGGAGTGTGAAGTGATGACTTTACACAAGAAATGTGGCTTCCTTTTGAAAAGGAAGGTGACAACTTGCAATGGCTTTTACAAAGGAGAAGTGCAGGGAGGACTATTTAGGCAGATCCTAAAGTCCTCAAGGGAATGTTAGTAAGAAATCCTTTAAAGGGAAATGAGGGAAGTTAGACATGCTTTGATAGTTTTGCCAAATAGACCATTGTTTTAGCCTTTCTCTTATTGGAGAGATCAGATATAATTTTCCATATGCCATGTGGCCAGACCCTGTTTCTGCAACCTCCAACTACCTACCCTGCCTAATAGGCCTAACATCTTTTCTTCTTTTTGATGGGTGCACTTAGCCTTGCAAACCCTGATAATCCTCTTTTCTTTTTGCTGCCCTACTATGTAAGTCTACCCTTATGTCTTCCAAGGGCCCAGATTAAGCAATTGGGCTCCTCCCTTTCTCTATCCAACTAATCATCTGTCAAGCTTGAGCTGTTTGAACAGGTATTCATTCTCTAGTCTAAAACAGGCAATTTAAAACATGGTATGGCCCAGCTTGAACTGTTGGGTCATCCATCAAGATAGCAGTGGCCTCTTGGCTGGCCACTTTCCTAGTCTTTCTTTGGGGTTCATTTCAATTATTTTTTCTGACCAATTCATTTTTTGGCCTTTTTATTATTCTTTTAAGGCATACCTTTTTTACATTTTTTAACTTTCTGCTTTTTTCACAAAAGATGGAACCTTTGTATCACCAAAGATGAACATTTTTGGCACTTCCACTGTCAATCATGAAAAATGAGACCCTATTGGTATAGGAGACTAACACCTCCCTCTGGAATACTAAGGAGACGTCATGTGCGATGGAAAACAGGATCTTCTTCGTACTGCTGTCAATGGATTTATACATGGTGGTGAATCAACATCCAAGGTTGTCACCCAGTCTATCTAGGAAATACTGCAACATCGCAAAGTTTAAAGTAAACTTCCATTGAATCTATGTGAAAGCAAAGAGGTACCTGACGAGGACATGGCACCCATTTCCATATTTAACGACATAGGATTACTTACATGCAATTACAATGTTGGTCAATAGAGTGGATGAATCCACCCAATGAAGAGATTGGAACAAAGAAGGGTGCTCGACAGGATGCATGTGCGAGTGGAATGGATATAGAAAATGAACAAGGCATGGAAGAGAGGATGCCATAACAGGAACATGGTACTCAGGAACCCCTCAGTGATGACGGAGTACCATAGGAGTCACCATTCATCATTAAAAAGAGGGTACCTACAAAAACCATGTCGAGCATGAGGAAAAAGTAGAAGGCAGACGAAGCTAGGGGTTCTATACCACTTGTCCTCACTGATAGGGACATCGACAAGATCAGGGAGGTCCAGGAGGTAACAAAAGATACCTAGGATAGAATTGATGATAGTTGTAGAGTGATATTAGTTGAGGTTTATCAACGTATCACATAATTGAAGGCACTGCCATAGGCACCAAGACAATCAGAGCAGACAACTCAACCACTACAGGCAGACCGATGAATAGAGACAACATTCAGCATTAGAATTTTTCAGGTGCCAACTGGAGCACTACAATTCGAATGATCGGAGGATAGGGAATGAGCTAAATCCTAGCATAGCATCAACATGAACATTTTGGAGCTGCCGATTTATGTACTACATGAATTCCACTAAAGCATAACAACTGAGTTGCACGAGTGGGAACAACTAACTTCGTTGTTGACCAGTCAAGTGGGAAAAGAGAAATCTTTGCTAAAAAAGGAGCTGGAGAAGTTAGCTAAGAAAAGAGATGAGGTATGGTAGAAGCAACATTAATTTGAATAAGCCATTGCAAACATTTGTAACATAGTTCCAGATGTGGAGGCCTGTGAAGAGAAGCCAACAACAGAGAAGTTCACGAAGCTCGCCCTCGTAATAAAATAATCAAAGAATAAGCTCACAAAGATTACATTTGAATATGAAGTGCATATTTCTGAGCTGCAAATAAGACTATAGCTAGCCATGCCACTAGAAGTATGGGAGAAGAGGGAGAAGGATTTAAAGTTTGCACTGAAAGGCATCTTCGACACAGTGGTGGACTGTGGAAATTTACTAGATGACACTATGAAAATTTGGACCTCACTACAGGAGGATCCCAAACATCCAAAAGACTGAGGAGGAGTTACTGGTGAAGCAGAAGTAGTGGGAAGAGATCCTGGCAACTGCGAAGACCCTACCAGTCTCACAGAGGCTTACTAACATTACTTAAGGAAATAACCTCTAGAAACATATAGAAGATGTTTGGAGGAAGGAGCATATCTTCCAAGAGAGGGCTTAGTCGTCACAGGATGGAAGGCTCAAGCAGTTAAAGGAAATGGAGAAATAAATACTGCAGAACATTGTTGGTCCAACTATAGAGGCATTGCTAGAGGAGGTGGGATGAGAGGAGAAACAAGTAGAAAAAACAGTCCAACAGTACAATGTAGTCTACAATGGCATTGCAACTGTTTTCGTTCTGTGTTTTTGAGGTTGAGGGAGTAAACACATAGGACACAATCAAAATCACTTTGGAAGTTGGGATCTAGCACTGCCAACTTCATAAAGGGATCTCTCTATAAAATTTAGTTATGTTTGGTGTAAATTTTAGGCTATTTATTACTGTATTGATTGTTTTGATTGGATTGTTTGGTTGATTTAATTGTTATAATTCCATTGGGATATCGAGTCTAAAGGTTAGCTGGATCTACATCAAACTTTAAAGGAGTTTCACAGGGAAAGCTAGGTTGCACTAGTTGGATCATTCAGAATATTAAACGGATCTTAACAGAAACAATGTAAGGTTTAGTAGAAACTAAGGAGCAATGAAGAATTCCTTAATCTGACTTTAGCAAAAAACATATAAATTACTAACAAACAAAATAGGGTGCTCTATATAACATATCCTATTCATCACAGTTTCTATTATTGAATTAAGATTTTCAGAAATAATAGAGAAATAAAACAATGATCAAACACATAAACTAAAGAAAAACATCACCATTTAATACACCACATGAATCTTGTGAATATTTCCTTGTATTATTGATGCGTCTAGCAATTGGGAAATTACAATTTTGCAGAGGAAAATTATATTCAAAAATCAACCCTTAATACTTCAAACAGTGAAGTATTTATACAAATAATTACAAAATCATTGTCTCAACCAACAGTGAATTATTAGCATTATCCTAAATAATAAAATTGAATTTCTGCAGAATGATAGGCAAGGTGGACAACTGTGCGGAGAAGTGGCTATGTTTTGGAGGATTCGGTTGATGAATAAACCTATAACTGTGATGTGTTGGATGTTGTGCTGGTTGATGTGCTCGCTGATAATTCTTACTACAACCGAGTTACTTCAGTCTAATAAATCACATAGTTCCTCCCACCTTTTCTCATCTAGAATGGTTAATTTAATTACCGTTCGGTAAATTTCATCAACCTTACTATATTTTCCAAAAGTTGGTTTTATTGTGAAAACATGTTTTAGCTGTTGGGTTGTGTTATATTCTTTCCACGACTAGCCCACGTAGTTAACTAGAGGTTAGAGGGGGAGAGGTCACAAGGGGTTTGAGGTGTACCCGTAACCCCACTTTATGGGGTACAGGGCAACGCCCTAGAAATTTTTGGTTTTGGACCCTATGTTAGGTTGGGCAGACCCACCTATGGTTTTGTGCATGATTTTCGCACATGTTTTTTGGACTCGATGGCTTTCGGTCCATGGTTTTGGATGCGATGGTTTTCGGTCCATGGTATTGGATGCTTCAGTATGTATAAATATGTATTGTAACATTGAAAGTAAAATAATGAAAAATCAGGTTGGTAGTCCCGGTTTTGGGATCTAGGGGAAAATATCTGTGTATATGTGTTTTATGTGTTCTGCTCTCGCATTATTTATTTTCTATGTTTTAGAATTTGTATGCAGGTAATTTATGTACGGGGTTAAAACCTACATTTGGTATCAGAGTTGTTTTTGGCTTCAAGGGGACGCCTTTTTTGCCGAGGGGTTTCGCTCGAGCCTGTGGTAGACCTTGTTCAGTGGGAGATCTGCGAGATCGATTCTGTTGGTGAAAGAAGATGGCGAGAAGTGGAAAGATAGAGATCGAGAAATTTAATGGTCAAAGTTTTGAGTTGTGGAAACTCTAGACGGAGGATCTGTTGGTGGATAAAGATCAGTGGATCACGGTAGATCTGAGTATTAAACCAACGGGAGTGTTCGATGAAGAATGGAAGAAGTTGGATCGAAAGGCAAAGAGCACAATATGATTGTGTGTCTCAGATTCAGTATTGCTGAATGTATCAAGGGAAGCTAGAATGAAGGCTTTGTGGGACAAGTTAGGGACTTTGTACTAATCTATGTCTCTGGTGAATAAATTGTTCTTGTGGAAAAAGCTGTATAACCTGAGGATGAAAGATGGAGACTTGGTGATAGAGCATATGAATGCATTTAATACTGTGGTAAGTTAGTTAGCATCTATTGATATTAAAATTTCAGATGAAGATAAGTGCATCAGTTTGTTGTGTTCTCTACCAGATTCATGGGATAGTCTGTTTATTGCAATAAGTAGCAATGCAACTACCTTCCAGTTTGATGAAATAGTATCAGCCTTGCTAACGAAGGAGATGAGACAAAAAAATATGGAGAGCCAAAATGGTGATGCCTTGTCTGTATGAGGACGGTCCCAAAACATAAGCAAAAATAAGTCATCGAGTGGGAGATCTAAATCTAGAGGGAGATCTAAATCTTCAAGAAAACCTATAAAGGTGGTGTGCTAGAAATGCAGAAAGGAAGGGCACTACAAAAGGGACTGTAAATCTAAAGCTCCTGATAAAGGAAAGGGATCTGATGATGCTCCTTCTACAGAGGCGAAAACCACCTCAGATGAAGGGGGGATGTGTACTTGGCTTCTTCAAGTACACATGTAGATCATGAGGCATGGTTGATTGACTCAGGTGCATTGTTGCACAAAATATTGTCACCATGACTTTCTGCAATCAGTGTGAGTCTATCATCACTCATACTTTTCTCCTATGCAAGTCTTAAACCTCATATCTTCATGTCAAGCCTTGAAAAATGAGAGAAAGTCTTTGAAAATCTCTAAAACTATGGTTCCGCACTTTCTCTTAGCATTACCTGCAGTCCCGAACCCCCTAGTCATGTTCCCTGCGGACCTACCTGCTCTGTTTCTGTGTAATGGGTGCAGACCCCTATAAAAGTAAAAAAGGCACAAGTACATTCTTAAAAACTCACTTTGGGTTATTTCTAGAAGCTTCTAGAGGGAATCTTGAGGTGGCAAGTTCGCTCCTTTGATGTTCATGCATCCCATAACTAAAGGAGCTAACCCCTTGATGTGAGGAGCTTATCCCTTTGAAGGAGGACTCTATCCCTTCATGGGTGGACCTGGTAACTTCCATCCTCTGCACTATAAAATGAGGCATTGGGCTGGTTACTAAGGAGGTTGAAGGCTGAATATTTTTGAGGGTAAATGTTGTTGGTATTTAGACTTCCTAATTGAGCTTGAGAGGAGAGATTACATACCTTTTGACCTCATTGGGAAGAGTGTGAAGCTTGTCAAAGTAGAGGAGGTTCTTGCTTGGACCCTGGGAGGAGCTTGTACAACATCAAGGTACGAAGGTTGTAAAGTTCTTCTTTGTTTAAAGTTAATACAATCAAGTTTATTTTTCTCAATAAGCTGTCTTCTATGGTTTATTTCATGGATTCCTTGATCACCATGATGAATATGATTTATTATATTGGCTATGCAGGTGTTATTTGATGTGTGCTTGTTTGTGTTTGTAGGCTCTTAAAAGGAAACTCATTTGGACGGTCGAAGCATGGCTTCCACAAACTAGCATTGGACTTAAGGTAGGGTCTAAAACACCTCTTGGTTTTTATTTATAAATCGCAATATTTAGAGAAAGGTAGATTTGCTTGTTCTGCTTGTCGCTAGATATCAGTTGATACTAGGGAGATCGGTCTTGTCCGCAAGAATGATTTATCCAGCCGACAAAATGGCAACTCCGCTGGGGAATTGAATTTTGGTTTCTTGCCTTTGCTTTTACTTTGACTTGAGAAACTTTTCTCTGTTTTCGGTTTTTTCTTGATGTGTGTGGGATTGGGTAGTTTTTTAGATCCTGAATTGCTTTTTTTTTTTTTCACGCTTTTGAAAGAGGACCGCACATTCTGTTTTTAATACAGTGCGGACATCCCCACACTGTTTCTTTACTACACAGAGCGGTACCGCATCTGCTTATACCAGACGCCTGTGGACCCTGTCAAATTTTTGAAAAACCTAAAATCTATTCATCCAGTTAAGCTTAGGATTTGTTTATGTTTTTTATCCTCTGCCCAGATCTTCATGTGTCTTGTCAGAAACTTCTTGTAGGTGAGTTCCATTGGCATTTTGGTTTTAGGTGATTTTCTAGAAGTTTTGTGTGCCTGGCTTGATTTTCGTTTGGTCTTTGTATTAACTCAGAGTTTAGAAGCTTAAGAAACCTCAGATTACCATGGTTTTTGTTGGTCTTCTTAATGAGTCTGACCGATTTGTAAAATCTGTATTTGGTGAGAAATAGATCCCATTTTCTCTTTGCAAAGCTTTGAAAAAACTTATTTTGAAAGTTTTGAATTTCATTTTTAGAAAAGAAAACATAAGATGGGTGTTTTTTGATTAATTTGTTATTCTAAACGAATTAGTCCTTAGTTTGCTTAATAACTAAGTAAAACGTCCTCAAAAAGAAATTTTGTAAGCTTTTACTTCAATTAGGCTTTTAGAAATTGTAGATCTCAAGATTAGATTTTTTCATAGTTTTGAGTGTTTTCTAGAAATTTTAAAATCTCTTTTGAAAGAATTTGTTTTTGTAGTGTTTGAGTGTTGAAAAGAAAGGGATATTTTTCGTGAGCATAAGTAGTAGTCTCGTTTTTGAGTTTATTGAAAAAGACAAAAAGTTTTTCTTTTCATTTGTTTGTTAAGGAAAGATTTGTTTTTCAAGCAATTGCATTCTCAACTCTTTCTTTAGCTAGAAATTCATTGAAGAAAAAGGATTGTTTATCATCTTAGGTGCATTTTTAGTGTTTTGGAGTCGAGTCTTCACACCATAAAGTTTCATCTCCATACCTTTTGACCTAAGGAACAACCAATAAAAATAATGCTTAAAGTAAAATTTATGTAGCAATCCTTTTATTTCTAGGGCTCTTTATCACCAACATAGCTTAGGCTAGTATCTTGGAGTAGGGAGTAATTAACTCTCCAAGATAGTTAAAACAAACAATTAGCTATATCTTGTGGTAGGAGATAAATTCCAATTGTTACATCTATGCTCTGGGATGCTCCTCTTAAATGAGTCAAGCACGAGATCATATCTGAACCAGTGGGGTAATCAATCCTTCCTCATTGGGAACGATAGAAGATATACACATATTAAAAATGGTAAACCTCGAATTGACCATTCTCGAGGAGCCTGGGGTCACTTGTTGGTAAACCTTGGATTATGTCAAGGAGCCTTCAAGGGGATTGAACTTTTCTACTCTGCCCTTGCGTGTGTATTGGATCACAGACTGTTCCACCAGGTATATTTGTTTTTATTGGTAACCATAGTGACCATAATCTATAGGATTATTTCCTAAGGTGATGGTGGAGGGAAGATCCCACTGTACCTGGAGCAGACATCTACTAGACTCACTTGGACTCTCTGGGGGGTTCTCTTCACTCGAGATGGTTTAGTGAAGAAACTTGTGCCAGTCTATTTCATTAAGCAAGTTGTCGGGGTAACTGTTCCAACCACCATTTCTGTATTGAATTCTGCGACGTTGGATTTCATCACCAACTAGTGTTTTCGGTACAGAAAGTTATTGTTTGTGTGTGGTTTGAACTCCTAGATTTTTTAGGCGTGTGATTCAAATTGTTTGGTTCTTTAGAGACTTTAGGTGGTTTTATTGAGATTTTTCTTTGTTTGTGTGTGAAGTAATTAAAATATTTAATCAGGGCTGAATTACCGAGACAATCCCGTACACTTTGGGGGCAACCTCCCGAGTATTCACCAAGCCAACTTGAAGGGCTACGAGCTCTTGTAACTCCTAGTGACAGTAGAATTGGGTCACCGGAAGAAAGAAAATATTCTTTCGTTGTTCACCCTGATTATCAAGTTCAAGCAACAGAGTATATTTCTGAACCAATTTCATTTTTCGAAGTTACTAGTAGTTTTTCTTCTACTAGTGAATTAGCCGAAGAACCTGAAATTTCTGAGCTTGAAACTGAACCTGCTGCTACTCCATCATAAGGATTTGCTTCTCCAACTTCCAGTGGTCCTGGTTCACCCAGGGTAGGAAGGATCATTACCCAAAATCTTCCTTCTGGACTTATTACTATTGAAGAACTCGTTACTCCAGAAGAAGGTATATTTATCCCTGAAAATCAACCAACTATAGAACTTAGGGAGCGTGAATCAATTTTTTACAGTCCACCTAGGAGGGATGCTTGGTATCTTTCATTGACCAAATTTTTAGAAAATCCGGGTCTCAGTTTTTCACCACCTTGCATTCCTTTTCATCCAACACCTAGAGGTTATTATCCTCCTTTGAATATGTTGAGACAGTCATCCATGTTTTCTCAATCTCTGGAAACATTTTTATATGGCGGTCCTTCTGTTCCTTCTGGGTATCAGTCACTTACTGGTACTTTTTTAGGAGCATCTCCTCAACCCATTGAACATGGATTATCAACTAGTAATAATAGAACTAAACTGTTGAGTGTAGAAGATATTCTTATGATGTCAGGTACCATTCCAAATCCGCAACCTCAAGGTAGTCAGTTACCGCTTGGGGGGCAACCTCAAGGTACTCAATTATCATCTGGGGGGTAACCTCAAGGTACCCAATTACCACCTGGGGGCAACCTCAAGGACAGTACATACCTTTGGGACAGTACATTCCTCAAGGTCAACCCCAGACTCAGTACGTACCTCAAGGTAAACTCTAGTATCAATATATGCCTCAAGGTCAATCCCAGTTTCAGTACGTGCCTCAAGGTTATCAACCTCAAGTTCAGTACCCAACCCAAGGTTTCCAACCACCTTCAAGTCAATCATTTGTCCAAGGAGCTGGAAATGTACCTTTGAATTATCAACCCTACCCTCAACCCGGTTATGGTCCTCAATATGCTCAACCTTCTATGGGTCCATACCCTGGAATGAAAATGGTGTGGGATCCATCTCAATCTCAACAGATCTTGCAACCTAATGTGCAGTTGTCATCTCAATCTAGACAACCTTTAGTTTTTGGTTCAACCCAGTAACCCATCTAGCCTACTATTCAAACTTCTGCACCTGGTGTAGCTCATCAGTCTGGACCTAGTTCGCCTCGAATTCCGCCTCAAACGACTGCTGCAACTACTGCAACTTATGTTCAATCTACCCCACCTACTTCTGGAGTATCGGCAGCTCCGGTTTCTACTATTCCTGTATCAACTCCTCAAGCATCCTTACCCCAGTTTGGACCTACAATTTAGACTTCGGTTCAGATGCCTGTAGGACAACCTGGTCCAAGTACGGTTGTCACAAGTCAACCTCAATTTACTTATCAACCGAACTAGGGATAGTACCAATTCGGTCCCACTGTTCAAAGCCCAGTCTACCAGTATCAACCATACCCTAGATATACTTATTAGCAACCTCAACAACCCTAGTACGGTCCGGTTAATCCTGGTTTTCCGGGAGGATATAATATCCCAAATGCGATTCCAATTCCAAGTTATCATGGATATCCTCCTCCTGGGGCTGGTCTTATGACCCAGGGTTTTTGAGACCCTAATCGTCAGTTACCATTCATTACAACTTTGGACTTGCCTGATTTGTTGCGCCTTACGAACGATCCGATTAATTATCTTCTGTTTTGGCCGCCAATGCTGAATAAGTTGCCCAGTGATATCCCAAATTTTGAAGGTAAATCAGGAGAGGATCCATCAAACCATGTGATGACTTATCACCTATGGTGTGCATCTAACTCCATTATAGATGATTCAATTTGTTTACGTCTTTTTCAATGCACTTTGATTGTTCTTGCGGCCAAGTGGTACATTGAGTTACCGCGAGCCTCTTTTTATAACTTTAGTCAGCTAGCTACTTCATTCTTAACTCATTTTCAGTTTCCTGTTAGATATGACAATGGCACAGAATTATTAACTTCATTAAAACAGTCAACGTACACTTATATTTCAGATCACATTCATGAATGGAGATGTCGACGGCGTTTAGTGAAAGTTTTTGTTCCAGATCAAATTTTAGCAGAATGGTTTGTTAAATCATTATTACCTAAAATCACTGAGGATGTAGCTAAGGCAGGATTTGTTACTAAAGAGCAAGTGATTGCTCAAGCTCAGTACCTTGACCTTGTTTATACGCAGTCGGGTACTTTACACAAAAAAATCCCCAACCTTCCTAAACAAAATCAAATAACTGCAGCTCCTTAAGAGTCTCATGCCACCGACGGTATGATTGGTTCAGTTAATACCAAAAGTAAGAAGAAATCTTCAAAGAATTCTTCTCCTATCATAACTTTACCAAATTCCCCTACAGGAGACTCTTCTGCTGAAATTACTGCCGATATTCATGTCATAGAATCATCTACAGCCAAATCAAAATCCGACAGTAAAAAGAAAGGGAAGAAGAAAAATAAACAAAATTCGAAAGAGAAATCAGATAAAATGAAATCTACCGACGAGAAATGTAAACCTCGTTATCCTTGTCTCATTTGTGACGAAGAGCATTTTACAATACACTGCCCTCAGCGTGCTAAGGTTGCAAAAATCGTCAAAGGTTCTCAAACGCCTGCTGTCTTAAAGGATCCTTTTCCTAGTCAAGATAGTAAGATGATCGGTTCTTCCTCAAATACCTCGAACAACCCATAATGATGATGTCCCATGTTAGGATTGCGACTCAATCGCAAGATTATGGAAGTAAAAGTCCTGTTGATGGTAAGGAAGTAGAATCTTCTAATTCAAACCCATCAACTTCAACTCCTGGTTCTGATCTGCTACAGATCAAGAAACCTAACCCAGACTTAGTGATCAAACCACCTGCAAAAGGTATACTTCGAAAGTTAGCTTTCAATCCGCATGCAAGCGCTGCTCAGAACTATAACATTGTCAAAGATTTAGCTATTTTCCCTTCAGCAATGTTGGTTTTGGAGGTGCTGCAATCATGTCCAGCACAACGTAAATTGCTATTGTCAGATATAGGAGCTATTGATATTCAGGACTCGAACCTTATAATCTTCGATTTAGAAAATAGTACACCTCGCTTACCTCATCAAATGGCTTTCCAGATTCCAGTGTTAGTCAAAAACAAACCTTGCTTTAGGACTGTGATTGATGAGGGAGCTTCAATGTGTATTATGTCGATCAAGTGTTGGAGATCACTTGGTTCTCCTACACTCAATCAATCCCCGATGATTCTAAAGGCTTTTGATGGCCGTGGGTTCCATCCTTTTGGCATTCTACAGGATTTACCTATAGGGGTTGAAGGCAAAACTGTTAATCTAGATGTGGAAGTGGTTGATGCCCCTCTAGATTACAACCTTCTCTTGGGTCGTAGTTGGTCTTATGCTATGACTGTTGTTGTTTCATCGGTCTTTTGGCTTATAAATTTTCCTCACAATGGAAAGATCGTAACTATAGACTAGCTAACTTACTTTTCATCTGACCCAGCCTCTTCTGAAAGTATCCAGCATGTCGGAAAAACAACTATCCCTTACAAGGATGTTGGAGTAGGATTAGTTAAAGATTCTGGTTTACTAGGAACTTTTTCCTTTCCTCCTCCTAATGTATCGCCTTCTACTACAACCATTCATATGATTTCATCAGACACTATTGTTTATGATGATCCTTGGATCGTACCTTCCAAATCTGAGATGGATTCATTTGGTGATGCGGTGCCTTTGAGTCCCTATGAAATTGCGTATCAGGCTATACAGTCGTTTTCCGACCCTTCTTCAACCGAAATTGATCTAATGAATGTGGTCCATGGAGAATCACTTTCAACATCAAACTCAGATTCAACAACTTTTTCCGAACTTGTTCATACTGATGAGTAGATTCGTGAAATTTTGTCTGTTCATGACTTACCATGGGAAGATCTTCATCATAGATCTTCGTTATTACCTGAGATTGATCATTTTGAAAATGATTTTTCATCTATTTTTACTACTGATTATGTCAAAGAACCACAGAATCCATTGCAAAATCCTGATTCTGAGTTAAATTTGGGAAATATTTCTTGAACGGTTCCTATTGACATTTCAGTTAAACCTGGAATTATTGAAAACATTCATATAGGTGCCTCCTGTATGGAAAATGAACTCCAAACATATAAGGCCCTATTTCAAGAATTTCGTGACGTGTTTGCCTGATCATATGAAGAAATGCCAGGAATTGATCCAGCGATTGTTGTTCATGAAATCAAAACTTACCCGGATGCTAAACTCGTCCGGCAACGTTTGCGTCAGATCTACCCTCAAAAAGCTGCTGCTATTAAAGAAGAAATTGAGAAATTACCTAAATCAGGTTTCATTTATCCAATTCCCTTAACGGATTGGGTATCGAATATTGTTCCTGTTAACAAAAAGCAAGGAATGATAAGAATATGTATCAACTATAGGGATATTAATCGAGCTTGTCCAAAAGACAATTATCCAACTCCCTATATTGATCAAACCATTGACTATTGTGCCGACAATGAAATGTTTTCCTTTATGGATGGTTTTTCAAGTTACAATCAAATTAACATTCTACCTGTCGATCAACCAAAAACGGCTTTCATTTGTCCATGGGGGACATTTGCTTATTGCAAATTACCTTTTGGACTAAATAATGCTGGAGCAACTTTTTAAAGAGCTATGTCTTACGCATTTCATGACATCAAGCACATTGTGCAACCTTATCTCGATGATTTACCTGCTCATTCATTACACAGAGCTGATCATCTTACTCATTTACGAGCAATCTTTATGAGATGTAAGCATTATCGAATTAGGTTGAATCCATACAAATGTGTTTTCTGCATAGAAACGGGTCGTTTACTGGGATTTTTTTGTTTCGAAAGCCGAATTCGTGTCGATCCCTCGAAGGTTGAAGCTATTGTCAAATTGCCTCCTCCTTCGACTCTTCGCCAACTCCAAAGTTTGCAAGGGAAAGAAAACTTTTTACGTCGATTCATTCGTAACTACGCTGAGATAACAAAGGGTTTTACCAGGTTGTTGAAACAGAATACTCCATTCTTTTGGGATGAGATAGCTGAAAAATATTTTGATGCACTTAAACACGCGTTGACCCATGAACCGTTATTACATCCTCCCAACTACAACCAGGATTACTTCTTGTATCTCGCCGCCTCCCATTCCACCATCGGGATGGTGTTAGTTCAGGAAGATGAATTCGATAGTGAACATGTGATTTACTACCTTAGTCAAACTTTGAATCCAACTGAGTTAAAATATTCACGTGTGGAGAAATTGGCCTTGGCAGCTGTTCAAGCTGTCCAAAGATTTCGTCATTACATCTTACTACGAAAAACTACTGTAATTTCTGACTGTAACCCTATGATTTATATTTTGACAAAACAATTGCTAGGGGGCAAGTATTCCAAATGGATCATTATCCTGCAGGAATTTAACTTGGAATTTGAAAAATCTAAGTCAAAGAAATCTTTAGTTTTTGCGGAGTTGATGTGTTACTTCCCACATGCTGATACTGAAACTGTGGCGGAAGAGCACATTTCGGATGAATCCTTGTTTCTTATGAGCACTCTTGATCCATGGTATGGAGATATCATAGTTTATCTCCAAACCCAATCTTTTCGGCCTGAGATTTCACAATCTCAATGATGGAAAATACGTTTCCAATCCCAACAATACAAAATTATTGGAGATACACTCTATCGTCGTGGGGCGGACTCTGCTTTCCGATGTTGTTTAACTCATGAGGAAGCTGAAAAGGTTCTAAATGACTGTCACTCTGGAGCATGTGGCGGTCATATGTCTGGGTATGCCACAACCCAAAAGATATTGCGCGCTGGCTATTTCTGGCTGTCTTTATTTAAAGATTGTATTTACACGGTCTAAAAATGCCACAATTGTCAAATTTTTAATCGAAAGATGCGTGCTCCACCTGCTCCTTTCCACCCTATAATTGTCGTCGGTCCTTTTGCAAAGTGGGGTATCAAATTTATTACATGTAACCCTCACTCAGCCGGGGGGCATGCGTATATCATCCTTGGGGTATATTACTTTACCAAGTGGGCCGAGGCGATGCCTACATTTTCCGCAGATGGAAAAACTGCTGCAATTTTCATTTTCAAGCATATAATTACTAGATTCGGTGTTCCACAAGCAATTATCACTGATCATGGGCATCATTTTCGAAACATCATGATGACTGAACTAACAAATCAACTTGGCCTGCGTCACGATAGTTCTACTCCATATTACCCACAGGCTAATGGTCTGGTTGAAGCCATCAACAAAGTTCTGGTCATTACGATCCGACGAATCATTGGGATTCATAGGTCGAATTGGCATAACATGTTATTTTCAACGCTTTAGGCATATCGAACCTTAGTAAAACATCAACTGGTTTCACTCCTTTCCAACTAGTTTACAGTTTGGAAGCTGTGTTACCCATTGAATGCGAAATCCCGTCATTGCAAATAGCCATAGAATTACTTCCAGCCACTTCTGAAGAGGAAAATCATTTGTTGTACTTGGCTCAGCTAGATGAGAATTGACGTGATGCTGCACTAGCAATCGAAACTCATGCCAAACAAATTAAAGACCAGTATGATCGAAACGTTACACCTCGTAATTTTTCGGAAGGAGACCTAGTCTTACTATATGATCAAGCAAATGATAAGCTAGGGGCTGGAAAATTCGTACCTATGTGGCATGGTCCTTATGTTGTTAAGCGAAAGCTGGCAAAAGGGTCCTATGAATTGGTAGATTTTGACAGTGTCTCTTTAGGTAAGCCCAGAAATGGTCTTTATTTGAAGAGATATTATGCTTAAATCTGGGTGTGGAGATTTTAGTTAGATTAGTTTCTTTCTAGCTGGTGTGTTTTAGATTAGAAAAGTGTGCTTAGTTCAGAGAGTGTTTTTGTCATTATTCCTGCTTATCTTGATTTTACTCTTGATATTGCAGATGTCGATGTCTCTTCAAACATACATTCGTTTCACTGATGGTGCTTGTCGTAATACATGGAACATTTCTTCTGCAGCTTGGGTTATCTATTCACCCTCTGATGAGTTGGTATCTATGCATGGGGTAAGCCTCGGTCAAACAATGAACAACATTGCAGAGTATAGTGCAGTGATTGAGTTATTATCTGAATCCATCTCATTTTGGATTCGGAGTTTGATTGTGAGGTTAGATTCTAAACTCGTTGTGTTGCAGCTTAATAGAGTTTATGCCATTAGAAATCCACTGTTATTAAGATTATTTTTGAGAGTTCGTCTCTTGGAACGTGAATTTGATTATATTGAATATCAGCATATTCCAAGATATTTAAATACAGTAGCCGATGCAATCACTTCTCGAATGTTAAGTAGACATTTGCAATAATCAAACAGTAAATTTAAAAACATTCCATAACATGTTTTACAAGATAGCCAGTAATAGTGATATAGCATAGCATAGAAGTGTGTCAGATATACATCATCTTCGATCATAGGTTGAAAAACACCTTATGATCAGCAAAAATGATAGTACAAAAAGCAAAAATGTCATATGAGTCTACAACAGGCGATCATCCTATCACTAGTGATGATCACGATAAGAAACCACTGCTCGGGCCACCCTACAAAGGAACCTCCTGAAAGGTCCTGGGACCCCAATCACATAGCGCTGTAACCTAAGAGGAATGTCATCTATGCTAGTCTCTGGAATGTTTGTTGTCAAACACTCTAGATGATTTTCAAGTTCGGCTAGGATCTCTGTAGATTCGTCCCGTGGGGCTGGTACTGCTGCATCTGGGTGTTTCCTCTCATAGGGCCGAAAAGTGGCTGGTCATCGTGGACCCACATCTGCATTGGAAACTTTTTACTATCAGTTTTGGACGATTTAAAAAAAAAAAAAAATTAAAACTTAGAAAATGTTGAGAATGATTTTACCTGAGTCATCCCATTGCTCTCCTAGTGGAAGAGCCATGTCTGGGTCACCACGATAATCCATCCCGGCATAAGGAAAATCCTGAATCACGAAAACTTGGTTCTCCAACCAAAGAAAATACTCAGGAGGAAATTGAACAACCTCTAAACCCTCCTCAGGATGACGGGCCATAACTGCAACCCAATGCATCAGCTTGGGCTCTCGGGGAAGTCCAACTCCAACGGAAAGATGCTATGGGACCAACATCAGAACCCTCTCTAGACCAAAGCTCACAACTAATAAACCATATCCAAAGTTTTTTAGTTGTCCGTTCTTTGCTCTAGTCAGTTGACCTTTTACATTAGCCAACACAGCTTTGCACCAGTTGAAGATGGTGCCTTGATAGCAGTCTACTACCATTCGCATCTGGGATCCGGTGGCTACATGCAGTACTGCACTTCCACAAAGTCTGGTGACAGTAAATGCAATCACTTTGAGTTCAGGACGGGAGATGGTTTTGATATCAATCCCTTTGTCCTTGGTTTGGTCATTACAAAACTCTAACCGAAGACTATCGGGGTCCAAGCAAGAATCTCCTCTACTTTGACAAGCTTCACACTCTTCCCAATGAGGTCAAAAGGTATGTAATCTCTCCTCTCAAGCTCAATTAGGAAGTCTAAATTCCAAAAGCATTTACCCTCAAAAATATTCAGCTTTCAACCTCCTTAGTAACTAGCCCAATGCCTCATTTTATAGTGCAAAGGAAGGAAGTTACCAGGTCCACCCATGAAGGGATAGAGTCCTCCTTAAAGGGATAAGCTCCTCACATCAAAGAGTTAACTCCTTTAGTTATGGGATGCATGAACATCAAAGGAGCGAACTTGCCACCTCAAGATTCCCTCTAGAAGCTTCCAAAAATAACCAAAAGTGAGTTTTTAAGAATGTGCTTGCACCTTTTTGACTTTTACAGGGGTCTGCACCCATTACACAGAAACAGAGCGGGCAGGTCCACAAGGAACATGACTAGGGGGTGCGGAACCAGAGTTTTAGAGATTTTCAAGGACTTTCTCTCATTTTTCAAGGCTTGACATGAAGAGTTGAGGTTTAAGACTTGCATAGGAGGAAAGTATGAGTGGTGATAGACTCACACTGATTGCAGAAAGTCATGGTGACAATATTTTGTGCAACAGATTGCCCCCTAAAGTGCAAAGTCTGTAATAGATAGTATTTGTCACCTAAGAAGAGTGAAGTACTTTATCATTTCGAAGATCATCCTGTGGAGAGCCTGGTTGGAACCTATAAAAACATTCAATACAAAATATATATATGTGATCATATCATCGTTGAGGTAGGCATTCCCATACTCAGATCAAAACTAACTAGAAAACTAACTAAACTGCTCTGATATAGGAATGATCTTGTAATACATCACAAGTATAGACATATGTAGACACAGTATGGGCACAAAGCCATCTGTTTGTGAATAGTCCACTGAATAACAAAATTCCTCGCAGCCTGGATGGTGGAAACTAGATCCAGGGTCTTTATTTCCACTTCCCGAAATAGTACGATTCTATCCATGTGAATGAATGTGTCGAAGTCGAACATGGTAGAAACCACTTGATTACTAGTCAATGATGTAAACTATTAACAAGTGTGAGAGAAACCACCAGTAATGTCAATGGCTCTCAAAGTACTCAGTACAATCCATGAAATGTGAATAAATGAGTTGATGTCGAACATGTCACGGAATCCTTTGATCAAAGGTCAATGATGCAACCTGTCGTCGAAGGTGAGAAACCTGCCATTGAGGCATGCAGATTCCAACGTACTGACGATTTGTAGATCATCTTTCTAGATAATGAGCTAAAGTCGATAGAAAGCGATGCGTCGTAGGCAAGCCTATAACATGAAATCATAGATCAAGTTTGAAGAAATATGTTTGCAAGGACCGACTCAGGGATGGTCAAGATGGATGACAGATATTTTGCAGATGAATGGTTTATTTGCACTAACATCTTGAACACATAACGACACTATAGATGGTTTTGTGACAATTGACCCAAAGCTAATACCCATAAACCAGTTGAAGACTTTCAATATGGTTTGATTTACTGTTAGGCAAAGGATTTCCCAACCCAGGTGAACAAAAAGTGTCGTGTTCAAGAGTGGTTGAATGCTTTTTTGAGACACAAAGTATAACAAACAGGTTCATTTTTCTCTCTTTTCGCCCACCATTTCTGGCAAGTACCTCTTTATTTTTGACAAGCTTGAGGAGGATAACATTTGCTTGATTATAAGCTCATCCTTCGGATGAGTCCAACTTAGTTTAAAATTTGAACCATAAGAAGGAGTGGCCCGTTCCTATTTGTAATTGAATAGGTCCTTTAATGTTAAATTTTAACGAGTCCAGTATAGGAGAAACTCAGTGTTTTTCAATTTTAGGGAGTCAGAAGAAAAACTTAAGAAAACTCCGTGGTTGTCCTTTTTTGTAAATTTGTGTCTCCCAAGCCCGAAAAAGTATAAAATAATACTTGAGAGAACCGCTTGACCATTATGATCAAGGAGTACTTTTCATAATTAGTGTCTCTGATCTGAAAAAGTAAAAAAGCGATCAACGACACATCATTTTATAACCAATATTGAATTTGAAACAACAAAAATCCGGCAACATTTTCATGTTTATACGGTCAGAAAAGAGCTGTAAGTGGTGATGAGCCCCAAATTTGGTAACATTTTGGGCTCATTTGGCCTATCTACCCTTGCTCAACCCTTCATTTTTCATAACTTATGCATCATTTTTTAGTATGTTTATGTCATTTGTACGAATAAGGGCAGTCACTATTCCTAGGTGGCTAACACGTGCTCATTTCAGGTTTTTTGACACATGTTGGAGCAAAACCACGCAGATAAGGGCTAGGAGACAGCCAAGATGGGGTTGAGGATTCGTAGGAGGGTTTTCCACAACATTAAATGGCCTTCCTCGGGATTTTCACCCCCAACTCCGAGCTCTGACAGCCACCGCAACCGGATCTAGAAGGCAGCCAAACGGATTTTGAGGAAGCAGTTGTTCACTCCCAGTTTGGTCAGCCAAGCCCCATAGATTTAGGAGGCAGCTTGGGGCCTCGTGATGTATAAATGAGAAGGCTTCAACCTTCGAAAAGGACTTTTTGAAACATTGTTGCACATTCTGCACTACGAGCTGCCAGCTCTGTTTTTGCTCTTTTGTAGCCATCATTGGCATATGTTTTGACTTATGATTATTATTGTTTAATGGGAAGCAGTCAGATTTGATCTCAGTTCTGAGTTTCTAAAGGAGCCATAGCTCTCGGGGTTGGGCCCAACCTGAGAGCCTAAGGCCTCCTTCTTTTGTATTGATATCTTTCTTTCAGCATTATGGTTTTCTTTACATGCATTTGAAACGCAGTTTGTTGAGTTATATTTCTCGGTGTGGTTAAGTAGGTCATTGTTAGAAGATAGAGTTGCTTCAGATATTTAGAATAGAGTGAAGAGATTAGAGTTGATAAAAGTTTCAGAAAAGGGTTGCCTGCACTCTCCTTTTTCACCTCTTTCTAGGGGTTGGAATTGCAAACAGTGCTACGCACCAAAAACATCAGTTTGCGTACTCATGCAATCTTTGGTGCAATATTTTCGTTTGTAGAAGTTATCCATGCGCTCACACCTTTTGAAATGTTTCCTTGCTTCAGTACCATACATGGTTCTCTTTAGAAATAACGTTGTTGTTCATTGGTTTCATTAAATAGTTAGTATAGATTAGGAATGTTTTGATTATGTGCAGGACGTGGATGATTTGGTTCCATTTACATTGTGCAGTGCATCTCCAGCATTCTCTTGTCCATCTAAGCTTCGTCTAGGGCAACTGCTCATCTCCAAATTAGACCCCTCATCTCACAACTCCTCTACTGCCCACGTTATCCTACCTTTTTGGTCTTCCATTCCCTCTGCCTCTTTAAGACAACCCAGCTTTTCACACCCCCTCATCACCTCATCTCTCTGTTACTAAGTCCTTAAAAACCCCTCTCCTACCTCCCTATCCATCCATGCAGCCTTTTCCACTCACCCATCATCCAAAATCCAATCGTAGAACATCCTGTAGGAATTACTGAACATCCTGTAGAGATTCTGAAACATCCTGTAGAACCCCTGCAGACTTCCTGTAGAAGCTCATAAACACGGTTGCTTGGCATCCAAACTTTGTGAAACTCTCTGAAAGGATGTTAGGGACCCCTTAGACCCTCTCTGAGCCTTCTCGACCTCTTCCAAGCATTTCTCCCCTTGATCTACCCCTACACAGTAAAGAGCCAGTTAGAAGCACATGCATGATAATTCCAACAACTTGAACAAAAATACAAAAATATGTTTTCTTTAGATAGAAGTAGTCTAGACACATGCATCTCACCTTCATAAAAGTAATGGCATCTCTTTCAGTAGTTTGCATTCCCATTTTTGCATCAGTAGGACTAGCTGGTAGAATTAGGGTTTGCTAGGGTTTGCGTTTCTTGTTGGCTTTTAGTTCCTTCCTGCAAGTAGGTTAGCTTCCTTTGAGTTAGCTTTCATCCATCAGTTAAAAAGCTTCTTCTAAGAGCTCATAGAAGTTGGCTTGAGCCCCTAGCGGACTTGTGCCAGCTGACCAAGTGACAGTTGCGGCAAGAGCTAGTACTTGTGCATACAGCACCGTCGCTTCCAAGTTTGTTACGAACTACCGGGTTGATAAAATTAGAGAAGGAAGCTCCAGGAGTTGTAGCATTATTGCTACAATACTGGAGCCCACCATCTTTTTGGCACCGTTGCCGGGAAAGCGTCAGAGTATTAGTGATTGTTGCTTTTCTTCTATTTTCCTACTCTCGCCTTCTGCTAAGTAGTTTATTTCATTTCCATTCTGCAAAAGTAGCATAGACATTTCCTGCTTTCATAGATTAACATTTCAATTCCACAATTTCATTTCTGCAAGCGTATATTAGCATTTCATTTCCGCAAGCATAGACTAGCATTTCATTCATGCAATTTCCTTTGAGCAAAATAGATTAGTTCTTTCATGCTTTCATTTCAATTCCGCATTTTCATTTCAACAAGATAGTTAGTTGCAGTTCAATCTGTTTCAGTTTTGCAGGTACCAGAAAAAATAAAAGCAATCAAAAGTCTTTCCATTTCATGCCTCATAGAAATCGAGATAAAACAGGCAAATTCTTACCCAACACCCCCACCACATCACTGAGTCACCCTTCTCTCTTCTTTGGTGACAGTGATCCAGAAGAACCTATAGGTGAACCTCCTGAGATATACGAAGATCCTATAGCATAAGAAGAGTTAGAGAACATTCCATCTGAAGCCATGGCTGACCATATGGGAGAAGATGAGAGAATAGAAGGTGCCTTCCCCATCCGAGAGACCAATGGAGACATGAAAATGAAGAACATAAGCCCTTCTGCTTTACCGCACTTCCATGGACTGACTACTGAAGACCCTGATACCTTCCTGTTTGAGTTTGCTGTCCTTTGTCGAACCTATGACTATACTGAAGATGAGCAGAAACTGAAACTCTTCCCCTCAACCCTTAACGATGCAGCATTACGCTGGTTCATGGGCTTACCTGGGAACAGTATCACCACTTGGGCTCAGATGCAGCAAGCTTTCAATACCAAATACTGGGACTACTGTAGGTCCAAGGAAGCCAAGGGAGAAATCTTTCGGATGACCATGGGGAATGATGAGTCCTTAGAAGATTACGAGGAAAGGTTCCAACTTAACTATAAACGGGCCAGGTGCACGCTTGACCCTGAATCTCTCAAGTTTGTTCTGCTCCAAGGAGTCCCTAAAGACCTCTTAGATACCCTTCACATGCTAGCTGGAGGAGATATTTACCAACTACCTTATGAGGATATAAAGACTGTGTTTAGAAACCACTCTAGGGCAGCCCGGAAAAGAGGTAGAGGGAACCTCCTCTCAGCCAGTATTCCTTTCTCCAAACATGAGTTTGCAAACCAATTAGAGGACCTCAAGAGTGAGGTGAGACAGACCATCGCCATGCAACTTGATACATTCCGCATCCAGCAGAAGAAAGAGGAAGCTGAGAGGGATTTGGCTATCTTCTGCTCTAGGTGTACAAGGAAGCACCCTAAGAAAGAGTGCCCATTACATTCATTTGAGGTATGTTTTGTTTGTGAGGAGGACCACCCCACAAACCAATGCCCAACCTTACCTGGGCTTAAAGCCATGTGTTATCACTCAGGTTGTTCCCTTTGACTCCTAAGGGAATACGGTCGAGGTAACCACAGACCAATCTTTGGATCACAGGTCCTAGCCTACCTGCAATCAGAGAGGGCTCTCTCTTTAGGATTTAGCTTTGTTTTGATAATGTTTTAGACTAGTTATGATGTACTAATTTTTTTTTTAAGTTTTGGTTGAATGAAGTCTTCTAGCAACTTAGATGAGATCTTCAGAAAGGTTCAGTCCATTGGGCAATGGAGTCTCTGATTATGTGTTGTTTGAGGTGTTGAGCTAGAATGATGAAACTGCAGGGCCATATAGATATATCATGAGACAAATTTCAATTTGTGAGTATGGAAAATGTCCAGCCAGTGAGAGGCAATTAAGAATCTTTCACTAGGCTGGTGATGTGGGGAGAGGAAATATCACTCAGGAGCAGATTTGAATTCCTGAACAATATTTACTGTGAAAGATTTAGTATGAAGGTGAGCAACTAAGAATTACACAATCATAACTAATTCTGAAGATAACATTCATAACAGCATAGATTAAGTACAGGGTGTTTTAATAAACAAATCCTGAACTATTCATTTTCTGTGCTATTAAACCTGTGAAACATATGAGCGGATTATGAAAGAACAAAATACATAACAAGATGGTTCAGGAAACTTATTGTGCCATGAGACAATGTAGGAATCCTGTAGCAGCAAACAATCACACCACAACACTTCAAACAACTCAGAATTTTAGAAATTCCATTAGCTCCATGTATTAAAGCTCTAAATTTACAGCATAGTTTCTCCAGAAGTAAAAATCAACAACCCCAGCAATTTCATGCGTGGGGATATATATACAAGCGTTTTTACAAAATATCTAAACGCTGAGTCATTTGCTCAATAACTGCATTTACCAACTTTCAGAAATAGCAGATATGAGAGTTATTGCTGCTTTAAATATACAATGAATGCCTTTTCAGCTTTGTCAGGAATTCTTTGACTTTTGGAGGCCACTGAGTCGGTTGGGTGCTTTGTATTGATTCTGAGTGATATGCTCTTTATTGCTCTGTCGAGGTGCGGCTATCTCAGCCCCGTCATCTGCATCTGTAATCATCTGCTTTTGTAGTCAAGCTGGACTGCTGAGTTGGCCTTTTCAATTGCTTTCCCAGTCATAGTGAATATAGCAATTTTCTGAAAATGATGACTCATGATTTAATATATAAAAATTTACCAAAAAACCTGTTTCTTCACAGCAATGTCTGTATCATGCCTGTCCACCATTCCTGAGTAGGCAACTGGTGCCTTAAGATCATGCCTAAAGTTTCATCTACCTCAGTATATTTGTAGTAGTTTGGAGGCACTTCAAAAAGAT
The DNA here is from genome assembly GCA_031772625.1 of Pinus tabuliformis. Lineage (NCBI taxonomy): Eukaryota > Viridiplantae > Streptophyta > Pinopsida > Pinales > Pinaceae > Pinus > Pinus tabuliformis. Next base: position 1,520,777,477 of record CM062819.1, on the reverse strand, counting down.
GTCTCATTTCATTTGCAATAAAAAATAAATTCTCTAATCTGTTATAGAGATCCTGCCCAGATGGGGGCCCTGTTGCCTCCGAGGTAGTTGCTACTGCAGTGATTTGATTTGTGGCATATGTGTCTACCCTCTTGGCATAATTTTCATGAGAAAGTAACCTTCCTGCACTGGTTACTAAGCTGGGAAGGCCTCTGTTATGCAATGCTGTAATTTTACCAATGAATTTGTTCACCTCTGTCTGCATCTCCTGACACCTTCTCTCCAATGAATGCACATGATTTCTCAAAGTGAGCACTCTCTTTACTAGCAAAATGGTATCAGTTCTGTTAGTGATACCCATTGCTGCCAACTAAGAGCCAGTGCGGTTATTCAGGACATTGATCATCCTATTAGCTATTTCAGGCATGTTTCCAAGAGATGCTCTCGCTCTTTGGATTTCCTTTTGAGCTTTGCCTATCAGATCCATATGCTCATGGATAGTCTCTATGTATTGCCACTGGTCTGTTATAGATTGACCAATGTTGGTCCACAGGATCTTCTTGATTTCAACCACAACTTTGTCAAGAGAGAGCTCCTTTTCCAACTCTTTTATTCTCTGCTCAAGTGCTCTTACCTCTCTTGTCTTTTCAGCTACATTTTGCTTGGATTTGTCATATTTTTCATTAACTGTAGCCAATTTCTCTTTGGTCTCATTCAACTCTGCCATCTGTTCTTCCAAGGCTTCCAGCTCCTTCATCATGTTCTGCATACTCAGGCTAGGTCCTTGATCTGGTGCTGTTGCTGGTGCTAATGTTGAAGGACCAACCTCTGATGTCTGCCCTAAGGGAGGAGCTGCTGTAGAAGTAGAAAGTGGCACACCTTCAGTAGATGCAGGTGTTTGTGCTAGCTGCATTGGTGCCTCACTTTGTCTTGTCTTCAATGCCACTTCTAGTGCACTCTCTGTCTCCATTAACCTCTTGTATAAAGTCAGGAGTAGGGCCACTACATCCTGATCCTTTTTCTGCTCTGCTACTTCTGTAGTTTGAGGGTGAAGGCCAGCTGGCAGCTTGATAAGCTTTCTCATAGCTGTTAAGTCTTCATCCCTTTTCTTTAATAAACCTTGGATGCCCTTAGGGTCCTTTGGATCATGACCCAACTCTATGATGATCTCTTCCAAGGACTTGATTCTGTTGTCCTTGGCCTGAGATGATGCTTTCTCTAATTCTAGTTGGGCTGCAGTGTTATGTAAAGAATTTTGTAATTGTTGTACCAGCAGGGTCTTGTCAGCCAATGTAGAATATATCATCTCCCCTGTTTGTCTATGTAGCTCAATTTGATCCAAGGGGTGGATATCTCTGGAAAAAATTTCCAGATTGGTTCTAATGTAGTCTGCAACTATTTGAGGTTGCTGCATGGTAGGCTTGAAATGACTAAGAGTCATTTTCTGCTCTTGAATGTCATAAGCAGACATTAATCTTTGCTGATTTGTTGGCGCCATTTTCAGAAGATGATTGTAGATTTGCTGCTTGAGGGGCTCATTCCTCTTCTTAATGTCAATAAATTGCTGCTTAATACTGGAGTCTGCCTTTGTTTTCTGCCTAGAAGAGATGACTTCTGTCCCATGTGGAATGTCCTGCCCTTGCTGTAAAGAACTGGTGGATGTCTCCATACTAGGAGGGGGCATATTGTCAATTGGCCTCTCTAAAAACTCCTCCTCTGAGAAAGGATTTAACCTTTGTCTCTTTTCTCCTTGCTGATCCGTTGAAGTAGCAGGAGGAGTGTCTTCTTGCCTATCTCTCTTTCTTGTCCTTTCCTCATTTGCAGGTGTTTGTAAAACAGAGGAGTCAACTGTTACCTCCTGCCTTGGAGGAATTTGTTCATGTGTTTGATGTTCTGTGTGTGCAGGTTGTTTGGCTCTGATTTCCTGCTGCTCCACAATTGGAGGTGTTTCTTCTTGTTGTACTGCTTTGCCTTTAGTCATGTCTGCTATTGGGATTGCCTGCTCCTGCTCCACTTCCTTGCCCTTGTCTGTGCTAGCTGCTGAAGTAGTGGTTTGAGCTGTTTGCTGGGGGGCTGTAGAGGATGAGGCAGCTACTCCAAGTTGAGTATGAGGAAGAGGAGAAACCTGTCCACAATATTCCAAGTCAGCTTCCTTTTCAAGTTTCTTTGCTGCTTTTTGTGCTAATTCCTCTTTAGTACTTTCCTCTTCTAGGGTGCCCTCTTTCCACTCTAATTGATTGGCATATTTTTCAATATGTGGTAATCTGATATGATCATAGCTAGCCAATCTATATTTGACCCTTCTAAGACTAATGAAGTGATTTGGGTCATAGGGTGACTAGAGAAAACTGGTCTGCAACTTGAGGTTTTGCATGATGTTATCTTCCTCTTTCCATGCTTCTTCCGTTTTGTTGTAAATAAATGGGCCTAGCTGGTTTTTTACTTTGAGCTGTGCCTTTTTATTCTTGCTATGGAAATGAATCATGTCTGCATTTCCAAATTGTCTGAAATAATCTAAAGAAAAAAGTCTCATAGGGACATATCTTGGTAGCCTGTATGGGGCTAACTCACAACCATATATCCTGATCACTGTATGGTGCTGGTAGAAGTACCAATCCCTAATGTTGTAGGCTTTTGAGAGCTGGAGGATTCTTTGCATATCATCTGTCAATCTTGGAGGATGAGAACTTGACAGCAAGGATATGGCTGGATGGATGAAAAGGTCTATGAATTCACAATAGCTATATGGTGAAAAAGATATGTGATGAAAGACTGAAGACCAAAATATCACAGACCTTTGGTTCCCCTGGGCATCAAATTTCTTGAGAGTTACAGGGAAGCTGTCAGGCTGATTAAATAGGAACAATTGATAGATGTAAGAAGTATATCTAAACACCCTTTCCCTCTCTAAATTCATCAACTGGTCGTTCATTTTATTGGCAATGAATGTTGCATAATCATAGTGAATTGAAGGAGGCTTCCCAGGGGAGAATACAAACATCATAACCAGAGCGGTTTCATCTACATACTCAGTTGATCTGTAACCCAGGATATAACTGATCATATCTACAATAATCTTGCCCAAGTCATTGAGATATACATGTGCAATAGGAGGAGACCTCACAGTTTGAGAGCCTGATTGGATGAACAACTGATTAATCCTTATGATTTGGGCATTAGATAGTTTGCCTCCTTGGCTATCAAGTGCATCAAGGATAGAGGAGTCAATGGCTTTGTAGCATGGAAGTGCGGCATTTGATTTATAGCCTCAGGGGTGACATGGAACAAGACTGAGCCTGAGGGACTGAGGACAGCTCTCTGAGATGGATCATAGTTAGCACTGCATTGATGAATTAAATCAAGAAAGACATTGACTTGAGGAAGGTTGAAAATGGGCAAATAGGAGTCCCAAATCCCTAGAATATCAGTTCCATTGAGATGTTTGGCCTTTAGTTCATTGATTAGATGAATATGGTATTTTCTGTAGTCTGGGATTACCTCTGCCATCTGGTAGTCTCTATCAGCCAGGGCCTGCCATTCTAGCTCTCCGTGAGGGGCATTTAAAGGTGCAATGTTCAATGCTACTGGAGTTTCCATGGTCAATTGATACTTTGAATTGTGTCTGAACTTGTTTTCCTGGGCACAGCAACACAGAACAATGAATTTTGTAGTAGCAGGGCAATTTGCAGGGGAAACAGGGTGAATTAGGGTGAAAACAAGTTGAAATGCTCCTAAAAAAGGTTTAATGAGAAAATACTAGGACTTAAGAGTCGTTTTCCCGGTGGACTTGTGTAGCAGAGGTTTTAGTTTGCGGATGCTCAAACAGACTGTAAATTTGTGGGAATTAGACACAATAGGGACTTTTGCAAGTAGAATTGGGCTTACAGTGTGTAAGAGCACCAGTAGTTCATGAAGATTTCTTGAACTCACAGTGTTTTTCTTTTCTTAGTTTCCTCAGAGAATTATGGAAAAAACCAGGCGCGGAGGGGAAACTTTGATAAATACCTGGTAAACTCGGGCAATGGTGGCAATGCAGGTGAATTCAGGGTGCCGGCAGCGAGGATTAGTCTTCAAAGTTGGCGGGTAAATGACGTGCTCACTCATGCAGGAGTACAGTGAGTAAAAATGAAAATAACGCGAAAAACGGGCTTTTTGGGCGAAAATAACGAAAATTTGGCTTTTGGCGTGTTTTTGACGGATGACGTTAGCATGAAGTCATGGGTGGGGTCGGGTATGGAATGATGACGTGGCGGCCGGTGAGTGGCTCCACGTGGGTAGGTGACATGGCGGACAGCTCGGAATGATAGTGTATGGAGCGGTGACGCGACGCTGAGGTGGCAGTGACGTACGCGTGACATGGACGTGATGTATGGCAGAATTGGCAGAACGGTAAATGGTAATTTCGGACCGCTTATGGTACGGGAGCGGTTTTGGCAGGTAGCCTCCTGATATAATGTGGGAACGACACGCGTCTGAGCCCTGACGTCATGCTCTGACAGATTTCGGGAGCTATCGTCCGAGCATCGGAGGCAGTCCAAAATCAATGTAAGCCGTCGGATGGGAGGGCCCAGATCTGACGGTTGACGGATTGTGGAGGTGCAGGATGGATACGGAGGGTCCGACGGCATTAAAATAACAATTTTCTTTTGTTTTTTTGTGAAATGCGCATTGTAACAAGAACTTTGGATAAGCGGCAAAAGTGGGTTTGGCGATGGTTTGTAAGCCAAATAGGTTAATTATCATTTGTTCGCAAAGTGGGGTTAGGGCTGTTAAACCAAGCAGATCTTGGTTTAATCCCAAAACTTTGTTTTTGGCGTTATATTACCTATTGCGCTTAAATCTCTTAGTGCTCCAACCTTTGAAAATATAAGGCTATATTGCCTAGGGAAGGGGGAATATATACTTTGGGGCTTTTTATATACAATGGTGATATAGTAGTAGGGAGAAGGGGAGTATAAGGGATTAAGTAATAATGTGGTTAGTAGTTAATATGGGAAGGGGATATAGATGATAGGAAGTAGACACTAAGTTGTTAGGGAACAAACTTAGTTTTGAGAGTAGATCAAAATGAAAAGATTTTTACACAAGAAATGTGGCTCTTCTATAACAAGAATCAACAAAAGAGTTTGATTTCTGTAATGAACAAAGGTGATGGTGGGATGTTAGTAAGGATTTTGATAGGGAATGATTGGGAAATTAGACATGCTTCACTTTGATACCACCAAAATGCTGAATAAAAGAATCTGCTCTGGCCAACATGGGTTTCCTTTGCTAGGCCAGCAATATGAGAGGAGACATGCTTCTGCAACCCCACTACCTACCCATCTTATTTCCTAGCATTTTTTGTTTCTTCAGGGAGAGTGCACTTAGACTTGCAAACCCTCATGTGCTCTTTTCTTTTTGCTGCCCTCCTACCTAAATCTACCCTTATATCTTCCAAGGGCCCAGATTAAGCTAGTGGGCTCCTTTCTTTCTCTATCCAGCTAGTCATCTGTCAAGCTTAAACTGTTTGAACAGGTACTCATTACCTACTCTAAAACAAGCAATTTAAAACATAGCATGGCCCAGATTAAGCTGTTGAGTCACACATCAAGATAGTAGTGGCATTTTGATTGGCCACTTTCCTGGTCTTTGTTTGGGGTTCATTTCAATTCTTTTTCTTTTGACCAAATCATTTTCTTGCCTTTTGATTATTCTTTTAAGGCATACCCTCTTTACATTTTTTAATCCTTTGCTTTGTTGACAAAAATGGAATCTTTGGGTCATCAAAGATGATCATTTTTAGCACTTTCATTTTCAATCATGAAATATGAGACCCTATTGGTATAGGAGGCTAACAGTGGCTCCACTTGGGGATGACTTTTCCAGATGAAAAGTCAAGATCAGCAGGTCAGATTGCCTTCTTTTCCACTTTTTTGCAGCTTAACCTTTCCTTTTGTTGAAGACTGAATATGTAAATCTATGAAACTTGATTGCATTTCTCCTTAAACTGATCTGCTGTGAAATTACAGCCCTATTTTTGCCTTGCTTTTCTGATTATTTCTCATCTTCCAGATAGTTTCCAAGTACTTTCTCTCATTCTCTCATGCCAAAGTGAATAATGTTTATCAAAACTGTGCAGCACCTTAGTTCTTCTCAAAATCTCCTTCGTTTGGAGCTCTATCTATCCGCTGAAAATAAACATACTGAAATACAAATTTATGTACAATATACAGTTGAGCAATGCTTGATCAGAGGGGATCAAAGTAATGCTTAAGCATCCTCCCATTGACTGGGCCTTCCTCAGTGTTTGAACCATCCAAGCTTTTTAGAAAATAAGTGTTATTACCTTTTACAGCACAAATTACATAAGGTCCCTTCCATAGGAAATCAAATTTCCCATGTTTTCCTTTGTCCTCCCTCCTAGAATCCCATCTTAGCACTTTGTTTCCTATAGAGAAGTCTTCAGCTTTGGTTCTCTTGTCAAATATTCTTTTGAGATTTTCTTGTAGTATTTGGGTTCTTTCATAGACTTCCTCCCTTGTTTGCTGCAGGTGAATTGTCTGATTGATCCTTCTCTGAATGTCATTTGGTTCAGCTTGTATTTCTTGCAGCAACTTGATTACAGGAACACCTAAAGATGAAGGAAAGTTTGCTTCCATCCCGTAAACCAGCTCATATGGACTTGTGCCAATGGATCTTTTGGTGGTTAGTCTATCTGCCCATAGGGCATTCATTAACTTCTTATGCCAATTCTTTTTGTTTTCTTCCAAAACCTTCTTGATGATATTGATTAGGCTTTTATTGGAAGACTTAGCTAGGCCATTGCCTTGAGGATAATAAGCTGTGGAATGACCTAGGGTCATATGATATTTGTGACAAAAGTTGATCATTTTTTTAGACTTGAAAGCAGCAGCATTGTCTGTGATGATTTTGTCTGGACAACCAAATCTGGATAGGATGTTGGTCTCTAGAAACTGTATGATAATGGAGTCATTGGCCTGCCTACAGGGGACAGCTTCTATCCATTTGGTGAAATAGTCTGTAGCAGTCAAAATCCACCTATCCTGGCCAGAGGATGGGGGGTGAATTTCACAAATAAAGTCTAGACCCCATTGCTGAAATGGTCTCTCAGTTGAAACAGGTTTGAGTGGTAAAGGCAACAACTTTCTCTTTCCTTCAAATATTTGACATTTATGATAGGATATTACAAACTTTCTTACATCAGTAAACAAGGAAGGCCAATAAAAACCAGCCCTTAGGATTTTATCAGCTGTGGATTTCCAGTATAAGTGTCCTCCACAGTCACCTGCATGAAATTATTTGAGGACATTGTCAGTTTCATCCAATTTTAAGCAATTTAGTAAGATGCCTTCATGATTTCTCCAAAACAAATCATTGTTAATAATACAAAATTTTGATGCTTTCATTTTCAAGAACCTTTTCTTAGTTCTGGACAACCCTGGAGGAGCTTTCAGGTTTAACAATACAAAACATATATCAGTATACCAGGGGGATTGCATAAAGGCTTGGTTGATCTGTGGAGTCGCCATCTCCTGTTCATTGTCCAGTTCATTAATATCAAGAGCTTGAAAATTGGTTTCAGCCATCAATTTGGCTAGACCCTGTCCTTTTATCAGTTTGGTAGGCTTGATTTCCATGTCATATTCTAAGATTTTGGCAATCCATTTACCCCTCCTACCTTCAATTCCTTCTTGGGTCAAAATGTCTTTGACTACTGCATTTGGGACATAGGAAATGATGTGGGAGTACAGGATATAGATTATAAAGTCTTTGATTGCCTTCACTAGTGCATAAGCTTGTTTTTCCATGATTTGATATTTCAAGGGGGCATCCCTAAGAGCTCTGTTAAAGAATGCAATGGGTTTCTCACAGCCTTGGTCATCCTTTTGTAACAGAACAACAGCAATTGTATGCTTAGAAGCGAAGGAAAAAATGATGAAATCTTTATCAAATCTAGGACTTGTTAGGACTGGAGTGTTTGTCAATGCTTTTTTAATATCCTCAAAGGCTTGTCTAGCTTCTAAGCTCCATTTTACCTTGGATTCCTTTTTTAGCATGTTGTTTAACAGTCTTGTGAGCTCAGCCAGATATGGAATGAACCTTCTCAAGAAGTTGATTTTTCCTAGGAAGCTTTGAAGTTCCTTGATGTTTCTTGGATGTGGTACTTGTAGGATGGCTTGAATTCTGTCTGGATCGATCCTAATACCATATTTTGAGATTATATGTCCTAAAAGCTTACCTTCCTCTAGTCCAAACAGTGATTTCTTTGGATTTAAAGATATGCCATATTTTCTGCAAATTGTGAAAACTTGCCTCAAGTGTTCTAAATGCTCTAGGTCTGATTTTGAGAAGGCAGTTAGATCATCTAGGTAAACTACTAGGAAATCATGATTTTCCTTGGCAAAGGCTATATCCATATCTCTTTGGAAAGTATCCCCTGCATTCTTAAGCCCAAACGGCATTTTGACATATTTGAAGGTTCCCCAAGGTGTTGTAAAGGCAGTTTTGTCTTGGTCATCTAGGTGCACTAGAATCTGATTGAATCCTGAAAAACCATCTAACAATGAGATCCTGGAGGCTCCCACTACCCTCTGCAAGATATGATCCATTTTTGGTAAGGGGTAATGGTCTTTAAGAGAGACTTTATTTAAATTTCTTAGGTCAACACACAGTCTGATTTCTCCTGTCTTCTTCCTAGTAGGCACTAGGTTTGAGATCCATTCTGAGAATCTGATTGGAGCAATGGTTCCTGCTTGATACATATGTTCCACCTCTTTTTCAATGAGAGGAAGGAGCACAGGTTTCACTCTTCTGAGCTTTTGTTTAAAAGGCTTTTGATTTTCTTTCAAAGGTATAGTGTGCTGGATGACTGAAGTATCATAAGATTTAAGGTCTTCATAGCTCCAGGCAAAGACATCTTGGAACTCCTTAAATAACTCAATGTATTTCAGTTTTTTCTCAGCTGGTAGTGCTTTGGATAACTTTACCATTTTGGGATTTTCTGGAGTCCCAATGTTACAATCTTCTATTTCAGCATTCAATGGTTGCATTTTTGGTTTTCTTGAGATATCATTTGAATCAAACAGATCTTCTAAAGGGGTCAAACCTGTGGGCAAAAAATTATCTTTCAATTCAATTACCTCTGTTTCTGTTTCAACCAATTCCTCTTCATTTATCTGACTCAACTATTGTATACTTTCATTATTGAAGCTGGTAGGGTGCAGAACTAGATTAATTGTTTCAGCTGATATTTTCTGTGTATTCATGTTTGCTTGTGGTTGATCATCTGCAGTAATTGAGTCAATATTAATGCTAGAGAATTCTTCTTTTAGAGTGAGGAAATTGTTTATTTGAGTATCACTCTCAAAGACTTGCCAGTTTTTGATGTTGTCTGGAACTGCTGGTCTGTGTTTGATTTCAGCAGTAAAAGTATGATTGGGTTTGAAGGGCAGCTTGCAAGTGCTGGCAAAGGTTGCCAAACTGTGAGCATGAAGATTGAGTTCTCTGGAAATTTTAGTCAACTGTGATTGTGAAAAGGTGTCCAGTACTTGAATAGCTGTTGCCTTATATGCTCTCAACCTTGGATCATTTGTAGTAAAGTTTCCTTTAATTTGTTGTATGATTAGATCTGAATCTCCTAAGATTGAAACTTTGGTTGCACCCAAATTTTTTATGAGTTTGAGACCTAGCAGAAGGGCCTCATACTCAGCCATATTGTTAGTACATCGGAAATTTAACCTGTATGCATGACCCTCAGCCTGGTCATTGTGCAAGTTATGGATCCAGATTCCTGCCCCAGCTCCTAACTTGTTTACAGAGCCATCAAATTCTAAATACCATAAGGTTTCATGTTCAAGACTTGGTTTGAGATTCTTAGTAAGTTGAATCATTGGCAGATTTGTTTCCTGCAGATGGGTTGATACATTGTGTTCTTTTATTACTTCAGTCATGCCTATAGTCTTTTGGTCTTGGGGAGCATATAGTTCATTAACTTTCTCTACCTCTGCTGCTATTAGTAGTTCAGAATAAGCCTTGCTACAGATGTCAGCATTGTAGAGAATAAATGAATCCATGTCAGAGTGTATTGAATAGATTGGGAAGTTTTGGGGCTTCTCTTGACTGCTTACCACATATTTCATCAATGTTTCACGGTATAATCTCTTTGGCTGCCCAAAAACTGAAATGGTTGCATAGGACATATCTAATTGCAAAGATCCTTGGAGTTTGCCCCCCCAAGATCTGGACAAAAGCATGCCATACTTAGGGGGTATATCAGCTACTACTACATCCATCAAGATTGTTTTGGTTGGGTATTGGACCAGAGAAACACATAGGTCTTTAATCAATCCTAAGCACCTAACTTGGTTTGAGTCAAATGAAAATAGATCTTTATAGGGTCTTGTAATGTCTAAGTCGAGTTTTTCCATTACAGATTTGGGCATTAAGTTGTGTGAGGCCCCAGAATCAAACATTGCATTGTGTAGAACCTTATCATGAATGTTTAAACTGACATAGAAGGGTGGAACCCCTCCATTCTCTGTTTTTCCATTAACCTCAGGGCCGAATAGCAACTCTGGTTGGTCATCTAGGACATTCACAGCATCTTTATTGTCCGAGACTTGGAGTGACTTGTTAATCTGCTGCCTGTATATGTCATGTTTGGCTAATTCCGAGAGAGGAACTGATATCTTGAGTTTACTTATTTCTGTCTCCAAATTAAAAGGCTTTTCAACTTGCATCTTAGCATTAAGTGCAGCAGGTTTTTCCTTTTCAGCTAAGTTATCAATGATCTTTTGTTCATGGTTGATATGATCTTGAGTAAAGTGGGTACCATGTTTATTTCCAAGGGTATTATCTGACTTTGTTTTTGCTTGATGGAGTGGGACTGACTGTTTTTCAGATGTTTGTTGTTCTGAGATATCCTCTACAGTAACTTCAGTTGCAAGTGGGTTTGAGTTGCCAGGTGATTGTGGGAGAGCAGTTTTGTCATTGATCTTTTTTGGCTGCTTATTGTCCCTTGATTTAGGAGGCTCAGGTACATCTATGGTTCTGGTTCTTAGTTTATATTGTTTGTGTACCTCATACACAGCTGCATCATAACCTTCTTTAAAATCAAACGATTCTCCTGACTTGGTGTGGTATTGATTGTCATTATAAACCTCTTGATCTTCTTGTGTTAAGAATACTTGATGTTCACTATTCAAACCCATTAGATTGATGTGAGGGTCCTCATTAGGTTCACTAGATGTTGAAGCCTCAGCATAATTTTCTTGGAAAGGAGGTCTGACATGCTGGTCAGGATCAGTCCTTCGAACATTGGGATTTTGATTCTTTCTAAAGTTTGGGTTTCTAATATTGCTTGTTTGCCCTTCCCATGATGACTTTCTTTCTATGGTTTCCACTCTATCCCCAAGTCTATCCATACCTTTGATGATTGCATCTAGCTTTTGCTCGAATGATGAGGGTTCTTCCTTAAAAGTAGTTCTTCTTTCAATTCTTGCTCGGTTTCTCTTAGCAATCAGATTTGCCTCTACACTTACAGCTATGTTTTGCATGTCTGCCAGGGTTGGAGGGGCTCTTTCTCTTAGTTGATATGCCATATCAGCATCAAACCCATCAGGGAACTTAATCAATGCCAAATCAGGTGGAGGTCTAAGGTTTTGAGGAATGGCATTGTAGATAGTATTGCATCTAGTGCAATAGTCCAAGACAGTTTCTTGTGGAACTCTCCTTATGGTGTCATATTCAGATAAAATGTGTAGAGGATCCTTTTTCTTTTCCCATCTGTTTAGGAAGGACTGGTAAAGAGCACCTGAATCAGGTATTGAATTTGCAGCCAGTGCTCTAAACCAAGCTCTTACTTCACCTGTCAGAATTTGTACAAAGATCCTCATTCTCACATCATCGTCATCTATCTCATAGTTTTCAAAGTAATCTTGCATTTTCTTGGTATGCTGTAAGGCAGTGTAGGTACTGGTTCCATCAAAATAAGTAATCTTGCTTTGGTAGTCCTGAGGCATAGCCCCTGGATTACCAGGTAACTGAAGGGGAGCATAACGATTAGCCATATTTGGAGGAATGAGTGGGACAACGGGTAGAAGGGGAGCAACTGGGACAACTGGGACAGCAGTAACAGTTTGTGTATTGGGTGTAGACAATATGTTTTGTGAAGTGGATGAAGAAGAGGGGGAAGAATGAGTTATATGAAGGTGGACTGATGGTTTAGCAGGGGTTGGAACAAAACTTTGCTGAACTGCCTCAGGGCTGGATTCAGGAGATTGTTCTGGTTCCTTTTGGTTCCTAAGAGTCTTAGGGATCAAATTGGGGTTATCAAAAATAGGTGGAGGATTTGGGTCAGGATTTGACCTGGTATGCCTAGTTCTCTTCTTCGGAGCCAGCTTCTAAACTTGTTTTTGGTATTTTTGAGAATATCTTTTAGAATGACCAGGGGAATGGTTAAATTTTGGAACCACTATCTAGAACAGACAGCAGTTGAAAGATGAGTTTTCCCCAGTGGAGTCGCCAGTAATGTTATCACTCAGGTTGTTCCCTTTGACTCCTAAGGGAATACGGCCGAGGTAACCACAGACCAATCTTTGGATCACAGGTCCTAGCCTACCTGCAATCAGAGAGGGCTCTCTCTTTAGGATTTAGCTTTGTTTTGATAATGTTTTAGACTAGTTGTGATGTACTAAATTTTGTTTTAAGTTTTGGTTGAATGAAGTCTTCTAGCAACTTAGATGAGATCTTCAAAAAGGTTCAGTCCATTGGGCAATGGAGTCTGTGATTATGTGTTGTTTGAGGTGTTGAGTTAGAATGATGAAACTGCAGGGCCATATAGATATATCATGAGACAAATTTCAATTTGTGAGTATGGAAAATGTCCAGCCAGTGAGAGGCAATTAAGAATCTTTCACTAGGCTGGTGATGTGGGGAGAGGAAATATCACTCAGGAGAAGATTTGAATTCCTGAACAGTATTTACTGTGAAAGACTTAGTATGAAGGTGAGCAAATAAGAATTACACAATCATAACTAATTCTGAAGAAAACATTCATAACAGCATAGATTGAGTGAAGGGTGTTTTAATAAACAAATCCTGAACTATTCATTTTCTGTGCTATTAAACCTGTGAAACATATGAGCGGATTATGAAAGAACAAAATACATAACAAGATGGTTTAGGAAACTTATTGTGCCATGAGACAACGTAGGAATCCTGTAGCAGCAAACAATCACACCACAACACTTCAAACAACTCAGAATTTTAGAAATTCCATTAGCTCCCTGTATTAAAGCTCTGAATTTACAGCATAGTTTCTCCAGAAGTAAAAATCAACAACCCCAGAAATTTCATGCGTGGGGATATATATACAAGAGTTTTTACAAAATATCTAAACGCTGAGTCATTTGCTCAATAACTGCGTTTACCAACTTTCAGAAATAGCAGATATGAGAGTTATTGCTACTTTAAATATACAATGAATGCCTTTTCGGCTTTGTCAGGAATTCTTTGACTTTTGGAGGCCACTGAGTCGGTTGGGTGCTTTGTATTGATTCTGAGTGATATTCTCTTTATTGCTCTGTCAAGGTGCAGCTATCTCATCCCCGTCATCTGCATCTGTAATCATCTGCTTTTGTAGTCAAGCTGGACTGCTGAGTTGGCCTTTTCAATTGCTTTCCCAGTCATAGTGAATATAGCAATTTTCTTCAAATGATGACTCATGATTTAATATATAAAAATTTACCAAAAAACCTATTTCTTCATAGCAATGTCTGTATCATGCCTGTCCACCATTCCTGAGTAGGCAACTGGTGCCTTAAGATCATGCCTAAAGTTTCATCTGCCTCAGTATATTTGTAGTAGTTTGGAGGCACTTCAAAAAGATGTCTCATTTCATTTGCAATAAAAAATAAATTCTCTAATCTGTTATAGAGATCCTGCCCAGATGGGGGCCCTGTTGCCTCTGAGGTAGTTGTTGCTGCAGTGATTTGATTTGTGGCATATGTGTCTACCCTCTTGGCATAATTTTCATGAGAAAGTAACCTTCCTACACTGGTTACTAAGCTGGGAAGGCCTCTGTTATGCAATGTTGTAATTTTACCAATGAATTTGTTCACCTCTGTCTGCATCTCCTGACACCTTCTCTCCAATGACTGCACATGATTTCTCAAAGTGAGCACTCTCTTTACTAGCAAAATGGTATCAGTTCTGTTAGTGATACCCATTGCTGCCAACTGAGAGCCAGTGCGGTTATTCAGGACATTGATCATCCTATTAGCTATTTCAGGCATGTTTCCAAGAGATGCTCTCGCTCTTTGGCTTTCCTTTTGAGCTCTGCCTATCAGATCCATATGCTCATGGATAGTCTCTATGTATTGCCACTGGTCTGTTATAGATTGACCAATGTTGGTCCACAGGATCTTCTTGATTTCAACCACAACTTTGTCAAGAGAGAGCTCCTTTTCCAACTCTTTTATTCTCTGCTCAAGTGCTCTTACCTCTCTTGTCTTTTCAGCTACACTTTGCTTGGATTTGTCATATTTTTCATTAACTGTAGCCAATTTCTCTTTGGTCTCATTCAACTCTGCCATCTGTGCTTCCAAGGCTTCCAGCTCCTTCATCATGTTCTGCATACTCAGGCTGGGTCCTTGATCTGGTGCTGTTGCTGGTGCTGATGTTGAAGGACCAACCTCTGATGTCTACCCTAAGGGAGGAGCTGTTGTAGAAGTAGAAAGTGGCACACCTTCAGTAGATGCAGGTGTTTGTGCTGGCTACATTGGTGCCTCACTTTGTCTTGTCTTCAATGCCACTTCTAGTGCACTCTCTGTCTCCATTAACCTCTTATATAAAGTCAGGAGTAGGGCCACTACATCCTGATCCTTTTTCTGCTCTGCTACTTCTGTAGTTTGAGGGTGAAGGCCAGCTGGCAGCTTGATAAGCTTTCTCATAGCTGCTAAGTCTTCATCCCTTTTCTTCAATAAACCTTGGACGCCCTTAGGGTCCTCTGGATCATGACCCAACTCTATGATGATCTCTTCCAAGGACTTGATTCTGTTGTCCTTGGCCTGAGATGATGCTTTCTCTAATTCTAGTTGGACTGCAGTGTTATGTAAAGAATTTTGTAATTGTTGTGCCAGCAGGGTCTTGTCAGCCAATGTAGAATATATCATCTCCCCTGTTTGTCTATGTAGCTCAATTTGATCCAAGGGGTGGATATCTCTGGCAAAAATTTCTAGATTGGTTCTAATGTAGTCTGCAGCTGTTTGAGGTTGCTGCATGGTAGGCTTGAAATGACTAAGAGTCATTTTCTGCTCTTGAATGTCATAAGCAGACATTAATCTTTGCTGATTTGTTGGCACCATTTTCAGAAGATGATTGTAGATTTGCTGCTTGAGGGGCTCATTCCTCTTCTTAATGTCAATAAATTGCTGCTTAATACTGGAGTCTGCCTTTGTTTTTTTCCTAGAAGAGCTGACTTCTGTCCCATGTGGAATGTCCCGCCCTTGCTGTAAAGAACTGGTGGATGTCTCCATACTAGGAGGGGGCATATTGTCAATTGGCCTCTCTAAAAACTCCTCCTCTGAGAAAGGATTTAACCTTTGTCTCTTTTCTCCTTGCTGATCTGTTGAAGTAGCAGGAGAAGTGTCTTCCTGCCTATCTCTCTTTCTTGTCCTTTCCTCATTTGCAGGTGTTTGTAAAACAGAGGAGTCAACTGTTACCTCCTGCCTTGGAGGAATTTGTTCATGTGTTTGCTGTTCTGTGTGTGCAGGTTGTTTGGCTCTGATTTCCTGCTGCTCTGCCTGCTGCTCCACAATCGGAGGTGTTTCTTCTTGCTGCACTGCTTTGCCTTTAGTCATGTCTGCTGTTGGGATTGTCTGCTCCTGCTCCACTTCCTTGCCCTTGTCTGTGCTAGCTGCTGAAGTAGTGGTTTGAGCTGTTTGTTGGGGGGCTGTAGAGGATGAGGCAGCTGCTCCAAGTTGAGTATGAGGAAGAGGAGAAACCTGTCCACAATATTCCAAGTCAGCTTCCTTTTCAAGTTTCTTTGCTGCTTTTTGTGCTAATTCCTCTTTAGTATTTGCCTCTTCTAGGGTGCCCTCTTTCCACTCTAATTGATTGGCATATTTTTCAATATGTGGTAATCTGATATGATCATAGCTAGCCAATCTATGTTTGACCCTTCTAAGACTAATGACGTGATTTGGGTCATAGGGTGACCAGAGAAAACTGGTCTGCAACTTGAGTTTTTGCATGATGTTATCTGCCTCTTTCCATGCTTCTTCCCTTTTGCTGTAAATAAATGGGCCTAGCTGGTTTTTGACTTTGAGCTGTGCCTTTTTATTCTTGCTATGGAAATGAATCATGTCTGCATTTCCAAATTGTCTGAAATACTCTAAAGCAAAAAGTCTCATAGGGACATATCTTGGTAGCCTGTATGGGGCTAACTCACAACCATATATCCTGATCACTGTATGGTGCTGGTAGAAGTACCAATCCCCAATGCTGTAGGCTTTTGAGAGCTGGAGGATTCTTTGCATATCATCTGTCAATCTTGGAGGAGGAGAACTCGACAGCAAGGACATGGCTGGATGGATGAAAAGGTCTATGAATTCACAATAGCTATATGGTGAAAAAGATATGTGATGAAAGACTGAAGACCAAAATATCACAGACCTTTGGTTCCCCTGGGCATCAAATTTCTTGAGAGTTACAGGGAAGCTATCAGGCTGATTAAATAGGAACAAGTGATAGATGTAAGAAGTATATCTAAACACCCTTTCCCTCTCTAAATTCATCAACTGGTCGTGCATTTTATTGGCAATGAATGTTGCATAATCATAGTGAACTGAAGGAGGCTTCCCAGGGGAGAAGACAGACATCATAACCAGAGTGGTTTCATCTACATACTCAGTTGATTTGTAACCCAGGATATAACTGATCATATCTACAATAATCTTGCCCAACTCATTGAGATATACATGTGCAATAGGAGGAGACCTCACAGTTTGAGAGCCTGATTGGATGAATAGCTGATTAATCCTTATGATTTGGGCATTAGATAGTTTGCCTCCTTGGTCTATCAAGTGCATCAAGGATAGAGGAGTCAATGGCTTTGTAGCATGGAAGTGCAGCATTTGATTTATAGCCTCAGGGGTGACATGGAACAAGACTGAGCCTGAGGGACTGAGGACAGCTCTCTGAGATGGATCATAGTTAGCACTGCATTGATGAATTAAATCAGGAAAGACATTGACTTGAGGAAGGTTGAAAATGGGCAAATAGGAGTCCCAAATCCCTAGAATATCAGTTCCATTGAGATGTTTGGCCTTTAGTTCATTGATTAGATGAATATGGTATTTGCTGTAGTCTGGGATTACCTCTGCCATCTGGTAGTCTCTATCATCCAGGGCTTGCCACTCTAGCTCTCCGTGAGGGGCATTTAAAGGTGCAATGTTCAATGCTACTGGAGTTTCCATGGTCAATTGATACTTTGAATTGTGTCTGAACTTGTTTTCCTGGGCACAGCAACACAGAACAATGAATTTTGCAGCAGCAGGGCAATTTGCAGGGGAAACAGGGTGAATTAGGGTGAAAACAAGTTGAAATGCTCCTAAAAAAGGTTTAATGAGCAAATACTGGGACTTAAGAGTTGTTTTCCCGGTGGACTTGTGTAGCAGAGGTTTTAGTTTGCGGATGCGCAAACAGACTGTAAATTTGTGGGAATTGGACACAATAGGGAATTTTGCAAGTAGAATTGGGCTTACAGTGTGTAAGAGCACCAGTAGTTCATGAAGATTTCTTGAACTCATAGTGTTTTTCTTTTCTTAGTTTCCTCAGAGAATTATGGAAAAAACCAGGCGCGGAGGGGAAACTTTGATACATACCTGGTAAACTCAGGCAATGGTGGCAATGCAGGTGAATTCAGGGCGCCGACAGCGAGGATTAGTCTTCAAAGTTGGCGGGTAAACGACGTGCTCGCTCATGCAGGAGTACAGTGAGTAAAAATGCAAATAACACAAAAAACGGGCTTTTTGGGCGAAAATAGCGAAAATTTGGCTTTTGGCACGTTTTTGACGGATGATGTCAGCATGACGTCATGGGTGGGGTCGGGTACGGAATGATGACATGGCGGCTGGTGAGTGGCTCCACGTGGGTAGGTGACATGGCGGACAGCTCGGAACGATAGTGGATGGAGCGGTGACGCGACACTGAGGTGGCAGTGACGTACGTGTGACATGGACGTGACGTATGGCGGAATTGGCAGAGCAGTAAATGGTAATTTCGGACCGCTTATGGTACGGGAGCGGTTTTGGCAGGCGGCCTCCCGATATAATGTGGGAACGACACATGTCCGAGCCCTGACGTCATGCTCTGACATATTTCGGGAGCTATCGTCCAGGCATCGGAGGCGGTCCGAAATCAATGTAAGTCGTCGGATGGGAGGGCCCAGATCCGACGGTTGACGGATTGTGGAGGTGCGGGATGGATACGGAGGGTCCGACGGCATTAAAATAACATTTTTCTTTTGTTTTTCTGTGAAATGCGCATTGTAACAAGAACTTTGGATAAGCAGCAAAAGTGGGTTTGGCGATGGTTTGTAAGCCAAATAGGTTAATTATCATTTGTTCGCAAAGTGGGGTTAGGTCTGTTAAACCAAGCAGATCTTGGTTTAATCCCGAAACTTTGTTTTATGCGTTATATTGTCTATTGCACTTAAATCTCTTAGCGCTCCAACCTTTGAAAATATAAGGCTATATTGCCTAGGGAAGGGGGAATATATACTTTGCGAATTTTTATATACAATGGTGATATAGTAGTAGGGAAAAGGGGAGTATAAGGGATTAAGTAATAATGTGGTTATTAGTTAATATGGGAAGGGGATATAGATGATAGGAAGTAGACACTAAGTTGTTAGGGAACAAACTTAGTTTTGAGAGTAGATCAAAATGAAAAGATTTTTACACAAGAAATGTGGCTCTTCTACAACAAGAATCAACAAAAGAGTTTGATTTCTGTAATGAAAAAAGGTGATGGTGGGATGTTAGTAAGGAGTTTGATAGGGAATGATTGGGAAATTAGACATGCTTCACTTTGATACCACCAAAATGCTGAATAAGAGAATCTGCTTTGGCCAACATGGGTTTCCTTTGCTAGGCCAGCAATATGAGAGGAGACATGCTTCTGCAACCCCACTACCTACCCATCTTATTTCCTAGCATTTTTTGTTTCTTCAGGGAGAGTGCACTTAGACTTGCAAACCCTCATGTGCTCTTTTCTTTTTGCTTCCCTCCTACCTAAATCTACCCTTATATCTTCCAAGGGCCCAGATTAAGCTAGCGGGCTCCTTTCTTTCTCTATCCAGCTACTCATCTGTCAAGCTTAAACTGTTTGAACAGGTACTCATTACCTACTCTAAAACAAGCAATTTAAAACATAGCATGGCCCAGATTAAGATGTTGAGTCACACATCAAGATAGTAGTGGCATTTTCATTGGCCACTTTCCTAGTCTTTGTTTGGGGTTCATTTCAATTCTTTTTCTTTTGATCAAATCATTTTCTTGCCTTTTGATTATTCTTTTAAGGCATACCCTCTTTACATTTTTTAATCCTTTGCTTTTTTGACAAAAATGGAATCTTTGGGTCATCAAAGGTGATAATTTTTAGCACTTCCACTGTCAATCATGAAATATGAAACCCTATTGGTATAGGAGGCTAACACCATGTACCAAGGGACAGAAGCGCCCACTGAACCTCTCTATTTCCTCAACCAAAGGAGGCCACATGGACCTAGACCTTACCAACAGGGGATGCAAGGGACACCCCAAGCTTATTATAGCCCCAACCAATCTACTCCTATGCCTTCCTGGGGCCCCCCTGCTCATCCTTCCTGGTTTGTGCCTCCTCCATGGTCTTACCCGCCTCAGTACCATACTCAGCCCACTACTCATTCGTTTCACTCACATGCCCAGCCACAGCCTCAGTGGAATGCACCTCAATCGGGGTGGAGGCCCCAATACAATACTCCTCCCGACATTTTGCCTCCACCACCAGCTCAACCACAACCATTACCTTCTGCTCCTCCAAGGCAGCCCCAAATGCCTGCTCAACCGAACCCGAACCCCAACAACTGACAGGCCCAGCAGGTATATACTGGGGAAACATCATGCCCTACCTATGCTGTGGAGATTTAGGAGATCAACCTGCGATCTGGAAAGAATCTTCCGGATCGCCAACCTCCTCCCCCAGAGGATGAGGAAGACAAACAGGAAAGTGAACCAAAAGCCATTCCACCCTTTCCTGAGAGACTAAGGGCCACCACACAACCCAACACAGAGGAGGATGAGCTTCTGGGAGAACTCAAACAGTTGTGTGTGAGAATACCACTTCTCCAAGCCATCAAATATGTACCGATATACACCAAACTGGTTAAGGAAAAGTGTTTTAGACACCCAGGTAGGCGAAAGAGAGATGCTTCGACCATCAATGTCATAGGACAACTATCTGATCTTATGTTGGGGCAAGTCATCTGGCCAAAGTATTTGGATCCTGGGAGTCTTGTAGTTGATGTCCACATCAATGGCACCATCATACCACACACATTGATTGATCTGGGGGCTGCCATTAATGTGATGACCAGGGATACCATGCTCAAACTCAACCTTCAGGGTTCCTTGAGAAAGACCTCGACAGTCCTGCAACTAGCAGATCGCTCCACCGTGACTCCCGAAGGGATTGTAGAGGATGTCTTGGTCTTTGTTGACTCTTGGGAGTACCCTGCAGATTTCTTGGTTCTGCAACCAAAGGCAAAGCTTACTGGATACCCCCTTATTTTGGGAAGGCCTTGGTTAGCCACTGCAGATGCTTACATAAGCTGCCGTGCAGGAAACATGACCATCAAAAATGGTCCTATGTCCAAGCAGCTAGTCATGTACCCTCCTACCCAACCCTTATTAGAGCATGACTTACCACTTTGGTTGGAGGAAGGAGAAGAGGATGAGGTGTACTCAGCACCTTTGTGCCCCCTAGACACCACTAGGGGAGGCCCCCCAACCGAGGATGATTTGATTGAGACCTTGATCCAGAATCCACCTCCCAGTGCATTGTCCTTAGAGGAATTGGTGGAGGATGCCCAAGCTAGCACCTTAGTGGACCTTTGTGTGACCAACCCTGTCACTCCCAGAGTCAAAAATGTGGAGTTCGGCCCCGAGAGAACGTTAAAGATCAGCTCCTCCCTATCTCCTTCCCAGGAAAAGGAGTTGTGTAGTCTGTTGGCAAGTCATCTAGATGCTTTTTCTTGGAGCTATAAGGAGATGAAAGGAGTCCATCCTTCGGTCTGTACCCATCACATCTACATCAAAGAATATTGTAAACCGGTTAGGCAACCCCAAAGGAGAATGAATCCAACCCTTAAGGACATCGTCAAGGAAGAATTGCAAAAACTGTTGGATGCCGGATTCATTTACCCCATCTCGGATAGCGAATGGGTGTCCCCTCTGGTGTTGGTTCCCAAGAAAAACGGGAAGTGGAGAATCTGTGTGGACTACCGAGAACTGAACAAAGCTACCAAGAAAGACCATTTTCCTCTACCCTTCATAGATCAAGTGTTGGATGGACTGGTAGGAAAGAAGTTTTTCTCTTTCCTAGATGGGTTTAGCGGGTACAATCAAATCCAAATCAGCCCGGAAGACCAAGATAAGACCACCTTCACTTGTCCTTGGGGTACCTTTTCTTACCGAGTTCTTCCCTTTGGACTATGCAATGCTCCTGCCACCTTCCAGAGAGCCGTCTTGAGAATCTTTTCTAAGCTGGTCCATGATTCGGTGGAAATCTATATGGATGACTTCACTCCTTATGGGTCCAACTTCTAGGAAGCATTGTCCAATCTGGGAAAAGTCCTAACCAAGTGCATTGAGATGAACCTGTCCCTTAGTCCTGAAAAGTGTGAATTCTTGATGACTGAAGGGACCGTGCTAGGCCATACCATTTCTTGCCAAGGGTTACAGGTGGGTCCTAACAAAATTTCTCTCATCAAGAGGGTCCCACCTCCTCAGAAGGTAAGAGATGTTCGAAGTTTCTTAGGTTTAGTAGGGTATTATAGGAGATTCATTAAAGACTTTAGCAAGCTAGCCTCGCCATTGTTTGGCCTCTTGGCAAAAGATGTTGAGTTTAAATGGACTGACGATTGTCAGAAGGCTCTGAATGAATTGAAGGATAAGTTGGTGTCTGCCCCAATCTTGAGAGGTCCAAATTGGGCCCTACCTTTCCACATCCACACTGATGCCTCGAACAAAGCCATAGGGGCAGCCTTAGAACAAGTTGAACAAAAACTCCCATACGCCATATACTTTGTCAGCAAAAACTTATCCAAGGCAGAACTGAATTATACTGTAACTGAGAAAGAATTCTTGGCCGTGGTCCATGCACTGAACAAGTTCCGACATTATATCACTGGCTATCAAACATTTGTACATACTGATCATGCTACAATTAGATATTTAATGAATAAACCGGATGTGAATGCTCGTATTATTAGATGGTTACTTTTGTTGCAGCAGTTTGATTTGACTATTGTTGACAAACCAGGGAAAGAAAATGTTGTTTCTGACTTTTTGTCTAGATTGGATTTACCTGCAGGTGAGGATGGAACAGTGGATGACCAGATGCCAGATGAACATCTGTTTGCTATTTCAGTACTCTCTCCAAGGTTTGCTGATATAGCAAACTACCTTGTCTCAGCACAGTTCCCTCCGCACCTATCCTCAAGAGAGAAGAGCAGAATCATAAGGAAGAGTGCCTCATTCACTTGGATCGGGGGCAACCTGTTCAAGCTTGGCCCCGACCAGATCTTAAGGCGTTGTGTAAGGGAGGAGGAAGTCTTTGATATCCTCCTAACCTGTCATGACGGGCCTTGTGGAGGACATTTTGCAGCAAAAAGGACTGCCTTCAAAATCCTACAGGCAGGCTATTATTGGCCCACGCTTCATCAATATGTCAGAAGGTATATCAGCCAATGTGACCGATGCCAAAGGATGGGGAAACCGACTCCAAGGGACAAAATGCCTCTCCAACCTCAAGTGACTCTTGAGCCATTTGAGAAGTGGGGTATGGATTTTGTGGGTCCAATCAATCCTCCTTCGAGGAAAAGGTCTTACATCATTGTGTGCACAAACTATCTGACAAAGTGGGCAAAAACCAAGGCAATCAAGGCAACGACAGAAGAAAAGGTGGCCGAGTTCTTAAGAGAAAACATCTTCTACAAATTTGGCTACCCAAGAGAGCTAGTCACCGATCAAGGGAGCCAGTTCACCTCCAACTTAATTGAAGACCTGCCCGCTCATCACAAAATCAAGCATAGGACTTCCACCCCCTATCATCCTCAAGCAAATGGGTAGGTGGAAGTCACCAATAGAGGATTGGAAGGGATCTTGACCAAGGTGGTGAGTAGCAGTAGAAAAGATTGGGCAGATCGCCTGGTTGAGGGCACGTGGGCTTACAACACCACTTGGAAGACCACAACCGGCTTCACACCTTATGGGAAGAGAGCTTTGCTGTCAATTGAGTTCGAGTACAACACCTTGAGGATGGCAGCCCAGCTGGACCTCGATCTTAGCCATGCCCAATAAGAAAGGTTATTGCAGCTGAATGGATTGGACGAGCACCGAATGCAGGCCCTTCTTCACTCAGAAGTGGTTCAACTTCAGAGGAAGGTGTGGCATGACCAACACCTCAATGACAAGCAATTTCAGCCGGGAGATTGGGCGCTGTTGTATGATTCCAGGCATAAGGATTTCAAGGGGAAGCTGAGAACCAGATGGCTGGGACCATATGCAGTGGAAAAATGTAATGACAATGGGTCTGTTCTTATTCGGACCATTGATGAGGAGGCCATCCCCATGCTTGTCAATGGGCATTGACTAAAGATCTACAGAAAACCTCTTTCAAGGCAAGAATTCATCAAAACTGTGGAAAAATCAGTGCTGGTCATAGAGAAGGGTTCTGCCTCTATTTTGGGCATACCCTGAACATCTCAAAAAAAAAAACATATATATATATATATATATATATATATATATATATATATATATATATATATATATATATATATATATATATATATATATATATATATAAAGATCCTTGGGTGAAAACCTTTCTGAGGCTCCCAAGGCAGATGGTAGGGGTAAAAACCTCATTGAGGCATCCCTGCTGTCTTATGAAAACGTTTGAAAAAATACCCTTGGGTGAAAACCTCTCTGAGGCGCTCAAGGCAGATGGTAAGGGTGAAAACCTCATGGAGACGCCCCTGCTGTCTTTCAAAAAAAAAAA
Organism: Pinus tabuliformis; assembly: GCA_031772625.1. Classification (NCBI taxonomy): domain Eukaryota; kingdom Viridiplantae; phylum Streptophyta; class Pinopsida; order Pinales; family Pinaceae; genus Pinus; species Pinus tabuliformis. The sequence continues at coordinate 1,520,753,168 of CM062819.1, read as the reverse complement.
AAAAACAAAGAAACAGGGAAAACAGGTTCAAGATTTGATAAGTTCATGCAGGTTGCAGGTATTCCATGCAGGAAAAGAGGTCCCTCAACTCAAGGACAAGGGTCCCTACTATGCTACCAGGTGACCTCACCAGCACTCCCTCCAGAAACACTCACCTCTTCCAAGGTCTGGGCATGATTTGATCACAGTTTAGCCTTCTACAGGAAGCTACAGGACCTTCTACAGGAAGTTCTGTATTTCTACAGGAAACTTCCTGTAGAATCTTTGGACGGCCCAGGACCGACTGTGTGGGAAGATCTGAAGCCCGAGGTCCGACACAGAGGCATGCAAGCTAATGTTTTTCTCCATCCCCCACTACTGTCGCCTCCTTCTACCACCCCTGTTGCCATGCAATGGAAATACCTGCACAGTCAAATCAGAACGTTGAATTCTCGGAGGCAGCAATTCTCAAATGAAATAAAGGATGCAAAGACCCCATGCGCTACTTATCAAAGCCATCCGAGGACCCTGCGACCATGACCGTGATGCCACCGTCTCCACCGTTTCGGCATGCACCCGAGGAGGAGAAACTGCTATAGGACATCCTACAGGAATCCCGTAGCAGTTCATCCAGCTAGAGCGTACACCATAAAATCACCTGCAGCACATCAAGCGGGCACATGCACCATCCGCAGCCATGTAATAAGTTTCATAACCAGCAGCAGTCTGCAAGAAGGAACCCTCGTGCCTGTGCGTGAAGCAGCAGCAAGCGGATCCATCACCTTCGTCCTGAAACCTGAAAATAACGTCGCGGCCGCACAGGTAAGTGCCTCACCCTTTTTTCGTCAAATTACATGAACATTGCTCTAGAATGTATGCGAGTGTGAAAATGAATGGGTTGAGCCAATCGGGTAGCCATTCAACTGGCCACCACGACCAGTCCGATGGTCCCATCAGATTTGGAAAGTGTTGGTCGTGGCAAGCAACACAAGAAATGGACACGTGGGAAGCGTCCAGTCGGGGAGAAGCGGCGATCTAACGGAAATGGCGGCGGTAGATATGCAGTGAATGATGCGGCGGTCAGGCGGACTTGCAGTGAAATGAATAGGTGACGTCGTCCAACGGTCCGACAGGGACAGCTCACCCCCGCGCCACGAGTTCCGTAGGGATTCAAATCCACCGGCTAGATCGTCACTCCACTTATTCATCACCAACCGCTTTGCAATCGAGTAAGCGTCCGGAATTCCCTGAAGCTTGTTAGTCCGAGTCCTCGGCTTGTTCAAACGTCTGGTGGTTGCACAGAAGGCGCAGAACCATTGACGCGCTCTCCAGAACCCGTGCACGACTTCTACAGGAAGCTGCGCTACAGGAAGCTCGCCGCTACGGAGGAAGTCAATCTATTCACGTCAAAGGTGGCGAATTGGGAAAAGTAAGCCTGAACCTTTTCCTCCCATGCAATTGGTTTGAAGGGTGGCGAAGTCGACGTCCTAAAAAAATTAAAACTACAGTCTGAGCATAGAATTTGCAAACATCGTCTTCCTTTTGCATGAAAATTGTCGTCGCAGTGTATGTGCGGAGTTTTCTACAGGATTTGGGTTGAAATTGAGCCCCTGTCAAGGCTTACCCGTAGATAGCCGAGAATTCACGAACTGTGTACTTGACAGAGGCGTAATTCTGCGCTCTGTCTCAAGAAATCCGAAAGGCCCATCTTTTAATCCGCACCAGCCACCTCCGGCTAACACAGCAAGCTCACCATGCCGGGTGGATTTATTAGGAAGGAACCGACAGACGCAAAGAAGCTACGGGAAAACCCTGAGGTGGTAGAACTGTTTTCCCGTGCACGATGGATGTCGTTCTGCGACAAGCTGCAAGGTTATGATGATGAGGTGGCAGAGGAGTTCCTGCAAGCTTTGAAGCCAAAATCAAAAACACTAGCCGTTGTCAATTTCAGGGGTTTGAATCTCAGACTCACCCCACAGTTCATCAGTAGAGTCATTGATCTCCCAATGGGGTTACCGTGGGATAAGGAGGAGAGGAAACTAGGCCAGAAGGCTAAAAAGGAGTTCTTTCTGCTGGAGGAGCAATTCTCAGAGGATAAGAACGGGGTTCGCAGAGCTAGCCTACAGCCGCTTTGGAGTGAGGTCAGCCTCCAAATCATGAAATATATCACGTGCGAAGGACTATTCAACATCGTATATGGGTACCATTTCTGGATACTCACAGAACTTAGGCACCAAATGGACTTACCTCAAGAAAAAAAGCTAAGTATTCCTTACTTCCTCCTGCAGTCCATGACTGAATGTGCCACCAAGTTACGAGAGGGCACGCCAGACCAGGTAGCCCATCATGGGCTCATTAAGCTCCTCCTGGAGGATGCACTCCACACATACACCATCCCTCTCTCGTGGGAAGCTTTCCGAAATTTGACTAAGGATGGCAACATCAAAATGTTGACCGAGGATGGCAACATCAAAATGTTGACCGAGGAGCTCACCTCCTCCAGCAGCGAGGAGAAGGAACCAATACACACAGAGAAGGAAGGGAAAGGCCAGAAAACCATGATCAAAGCACCGAAGAAAGAACAAAAGGGGAAACAAAAGAAGCACCAGGTTGCCGAAAAAGAGGATGACAAATCCACCTTGACACCCAGGGAGAAAAGGTTACAAAGTAGGGTGGACAGGACTGAGCAAGTCCACGTCAGTAAAGGCACCTCGAAAGCAGCCTCAGCAAAGTCAAAAGGCAAAGCACCCTTAGCCAAACAGGCTAAAACGGTGCCACCTGTTTCTACAGGAGAACCAAAAACGGCTTCTACAGGAAGCCAGAAATCAATTGCTACAGGACCTTCTATAGGAAGTCCTGAGAAAGGGAAACCAAAGGAGAAGACAGCTGAAATCCTTGCAAGGGAGGCAGCAGCTGTGCTAGCCACCCTTAGTACCCCTCCCAAGCCGAAGGAAAAACGAAAGAGGGAGATCCCTCTGTATTTTAAAGCCAGGAGAAGTGTGAGAATCAAAACAGGCAGGCCCCAACCTCCATCCATCAGCCCAATTACTATAGAAGACACCCCTACCTCGCCAAGGGAGAGGTCCCCCTCAAAAATATCAGTCACTTATGAGCGGGGGAGCCTGAAGACAACTGCTTGGAAGGAGAGAATGGACAGGTTGGCTACAAAAACCCCGCTACAGGATGTTGAGGCCGTCCTACAGGAAACATTGGCCCGGCTCAAGGAGACAGAGAAAATGGAGGGAGAGGCAGCCACATCACCACTTAGGGAAGACGGAGTAGAGACACCGAGGGAGGAAGAGAAAGAGCATATTCTGGAACCTAGTCCCCAGCCAAGCTTGAGCTCGTATTATAACTTTTTGGAGGCTGGGAAAATTATTCCACAGAAATTCACAGTGCCGCTTTTCTTTGCATTGGAGGAAGAGAGAGTGAGAACCCACACGTGGATGAAGATAGCTAAGTCAAAAGGAGTGGCAGATATAGGCCCCTTGGAGGAACAACTCAAGGAGGCACGAAAAGAGTTAGCTATGGCCAAACACGTGGCAAACTGCCAGCGGGTATTCCTACAGGAAGAGAACGAGAAACTTAGACTGCAGCTATAGGAACTGAAGAAAGAAAAGGGCACATCATCAGGGGACACTACAGCAGAACCTCAAGGCAACGAAGGACTGCAAGTTGGTCTTGGGGAGTTAACCTCGCATCTACAGGAAAGGGAACTGCGAGCGCAAATCGAGATACCAGCTCTCAAACAGCAGTTGCAGCAAAAAGTGGCACAACTGGCCTGCATGGCCAGTTGGGCCATGGATGCTCTACAATGTAGACATCCGGCCAAATCTTATGGCCTGTACCTATGGGACCAGTGGCTGCAATTTCAAATTAATGCATTGGCATAGAGGGGTATCTCCCAAATCCAATACCCCCAACAGTTCACAGAATTATGCAATAGCAGTTCATCAGAGGACAAGGCCAAACTATCAGAGTTCTATCTCCATAATTTGGCCCTTCCTAATGTGACTTCATGGGATCCCAACACAGTCGTAGGGGATATGCAGTTGATGGCATTTGCCTCATGGTTGAACCATGAAGACAAGAGAGCAGCAGAAGTCAAAGAGGTCATGAACCGAGAGTTGCATGAGCCACTGCTGATTAGAGCAGAGCCAGGGGATCCAACTACATTAATATTGGCCCACCAACACTTATCCACCAACCCTCAAGCTTTATTGAAATACATGGATCAGCAGGCACAGGCTATAGCACATTTCGAGGATATGGAGCGACTATTAGGGGAAAACTGTGTTCATGCTTGCACCCGCCGATGGAACACATTGTCCCACAGCCTCAAAATCAGGGAATATCACACTCCAACTCGAATGAGGGAAGCTCTAGTACGGGTGCCCCTTTATAAGAAGTCCATACAGAACCTCCAAGCCAGCTGGATTGGCCTCAAGCTCAGCCCACCTTTGCTTTTAGGATTGATGGAAGGTAGCACAGAGAAAGATGAGCATAAGCAGTGGGAAGAGGTGGAAAGAAAGGCTGGGTTCCATGTCAGTGAGGAGGATACTACTGCAGAAGCCTGGGATGTGAGGGTGGCGGTGAAAGCAATGAAGGACGAGGAGTTGGATTAGTTGCTCAAGGATGAGCAATCATTTTAGCTAGGGGGTGATGATGAGCCCCAAATTTGGTAACATTTTGGGCTCATTTGGCCTAACTACCCTTGCTCAACCCTTCAGTTTTCATAACTTATGCATCATTTTTTAGTATGTTTATGTCATTTGTACGAATAAGGGCAGTCACTATTTCTAGGTGGCTAACACGTTCTCATTTCAGGTTTTTTGACACATGTTGGAGCAAAACCACGCAGATAAGGGCTAGGAGACAGCCAAGATGGGGTTGAGGATTCGTAGGAGGGTTGTCCACAGCATTAAATGGCCTTCCTCGGGATTTTCACCCCCAACTCCGAGCTCTGACAGCCACCGCAACCGGATCTAGAAGGCAGCCAAACAGATTTTGAGGAAGCAGTTGTTCACTCCCAGTTTGGTCAGCCAAGCCCCATAGATTTAGGAGGCCAGCTTGGGGCCTCGTGATGTATAAATGAGAAGGCTTCAGCCTTCGAAAAGGACTTTTTGAAACATTGTTGCACATTCTGCACTACGAGCTGCCAGCTCTGTTTTTGCTCTTTTGTAGCCATCATTGGCATATGTTTTGACTTATGATTATTATTGTTTAATGGGAAGCAGTCAGATTTGATCTCAGTTCTGAGTTTCTAAAGGATCCATAGATCTCGGGGTTGGGCCCAACCTGAGAGCCTAAGGCCTCCTTCTTTTGTATTGATATCTTTCTTTCAGCATTATGGTTTTCTTTACATGCATTTGAAACGCAGTTTGTTGAGTTAGATTTCTTGGTGTGGTTAAGTAGGTCATTGTTAGAAGATAGAGTTGCTTCAGATATTTAGAATAGAGTGAAGAGATTAGAGTTGATAAAAGTTTTAGAAAAGGGTTGCCTGCACTCTCCTTTTTCACCTCTTTCTAGGGGCTGGAATTGCAGACAGTGCTACCCACCAAAAACATCAGTTTGCGTACTCATGTAATCTTTGGTGCAAGATTTTCATTTGTAGAAGTTATCCATGCGCTCAGACCTTTTGAAATGTTTCCTTGCTTCAGTACCATACATGGTTCTCTTTAGAAATAACGTTGTTGTTCATTGGTTTCATTAAACAGTTAGTATAGATTAGGAATGTTTTGATTATGTGCAGGACGTGGATGATTTGGTTCCGTTTACATTGTGCAGTGCATCTCCAGCATTCTCTTATCCATCTAAGCTTCGTCTAGGCCAATTGCTCATCTCCAAATTAGACCCCTCATCTCACAACTCCTATACTGCCCACGTTATCCTACCTTTTTGGTCTTCCATTCCCTCTGCCTCTTTAAGACAACCCAGCTTTACACACCCCCTCATCACCTCATCTCTTTGTTACTAAGTCCTTACAAACCCCTCTCCTACCTCCCTATCCATCCATGCAGCCTTTTCCACTCACCCATCATCCAAAATCCAATCGTAGAACATCCTGTAGGAATTACTGAACATCCTGTAGAGATTCTGAAACATCCTGTAGAACCCCTGCAGACTTCCTGTAGAAGCTCATAAACACGGTTGCTTGGCATCCAAACTTTGTGAAACTCTCTGAAAGGATGTTAGGGACCCCTTAGACCCTCTCTGAGCCTTCCCGACCTCTTCCAAGCATTTCTCCCCTTGATCTACCCCTGCACAGTAAAGAGCCAGTTAGAAGCACATGCATGATAATTCGAACAACTTGAAAAAAAATACAAAAATATGTTTTCTTCAGATAGAAGTAGTCTAGACACATGCATCTCACCTTCATAGAAGTAATGGCATCTCTTTCAGTAGTTTGCATTCCCATCTTTGCATCAGTAGGACTAGCTAGTAGAATTAGGGTTTGCTAGGGTTTGTGTTTCTTGTTGGCTTTCAGTTCCTTCCTGCAAGTAGGTTAGCTTCCTTTGAGTTAGCTTTCATCCATCAGTTAAAAAGCTTCTTCTAAGAGCTCATAGAAGTTGGCTTGAGCCCCTAGTGGACTTGTGCCAGCTGACCAAGTGACAGCTGCGGCAAGAGCTAGTACTTGTGCATACAGCACCGTCGCTTCCAAGTTTGTTACGAACTACCGGGTTGATAAAATTAGAGAAGGAAGCTCCAGGAGTTGTAGCATTATTGCTACAATACTGGAGCCCACCAAGTGGACACTCTTTTTAATTCCATTTTAACGAGCTTAAAGAGAAAAACTCGGCGATCTTTTCATATTTTAGGAGTCAGAAAAGAGCTTAAAGATGACTCTAATGATTTTCGTTGAAAATGATCAATTTTGCCTGAAAAATCCGATATTCTGCACAAAAACTCAAACATTACTCATACCTATTTAAAAATAAATAAAAAGGCATCAAAAAGTTACCTCTTTAAAGTGAAAAATAAACAAATTAAAAATTCATTTATTCAAAAAAGCTTATAAAAAGGGCTTTTTTAAATTCATTTTTACCATTTGACTTCAAAGTGAGAAAAGAGAGCTTTTGGGTAAGAAACTTCTCGTGAAGATTGCGGAAAATCCGTCCGTTGGAATTGAAAACTGTCACCTCCAGGTAATCCACATCAATTTAATCTTGTATTTCAACCGTTTGAATTTGGTTTTTAGGTTTCTATTTTGATTTTTATGCAAAATTTAGTTTTAAAGACTGCTCGCGGGGGTCTGCAGGCATAGCATGTGAAACCTGCGGACCCTGACTTTTTCCTGCAAAGGAAAGAGCCAAGGGCCCGCTCCTGATGTTTGGGCAGAGTGTGGACCTACGCAGTGTCCCTAAATGCAGAAAGAAAGGGCACTAAAAAAGGGACTGTAAATCTAAAGCTCCTGATAAAAGAAAGGGATCTGATGATGCTCCTTCTGCAGAGGCGAAAACCACCTCAGTTGAAGGCGGGGATGTGTACTTGGCTTCTTCAAGTACACATGTAGATCATGAGGCATGGTTCATTGACTCAGGTGCATCCTTTCACTTCACTCCCCATAGAGAGTGGTTCTACGAGTATGAGAAATATGATGGTGGTGATGTCTTCTTGGGGGATGACAGGAAGGCTAGAATTGTTGGTCGCGGAAAAGTAAAGTTGAAGTTACAAGGTGGAAGGGTTATCACACTTCCAGGTGTTCTACATATTCTTGCATTAGCCAGAAATCTAATTTTTGTAAGCAATCTGGATGTTGCGGGTTTAAAAACAGTGTTCGAGAAGGATACCTACAGAATGGTTTGGGGAGCACTGGTATTGATGTGTGGAGTTCGGATTGGAACTCTGTACAAGCTGCAAGGTAGCACGGTTGTTGATGGGTTCAACAATTCTGTGGTTCCTAAAAGTGGAGCAGAAAATCTAGTGATCTCTGGAGAGAAGACCATGTTGTGGCATCAAAGGCTTGGACATATTGGAGAGAAGGGCCTTTGAATACTTCATGGTAAAGGTATGGTAGAAGGTATGAGTAATAGCTCTCTAGATTTTGATTTTTGGTAAAGTTGTGTATATAGGAAGCAGAATCGGGTGAGTTTCCCCGCTGGTAGTAAGAGGGAGAAACAAATATTAAAGCTTGTGCATAGTGATGTGTTTGGACCTATGAAGGTTCCATCACTAGGTAAGTCTGTGTACTATGTATCATTTATAGATGAATTCTCAAGGAATACATGGATATATTTCCTTAAGAAGAAATCTAAAGTCTTTGACAGGTTTAAGGAATTTAATGCTCTCGTTGAAAATCAGATAGAGAAGAAGATAAAGGTGCTGAGGACAGATAATGGTGGAGAGTTTTGTAATAAGGAATTTGAAGAATTCTGTACGAAGTGTGGTATAGCATGGCATAAGACTACTCCATATACACCTCAGCAAAATGGAGTTGCAGAAAGAATGAACAAGACGTTGATGGAAAGGGCAAGAAGCATGCTCAGTGGTGCTGGTTTAGGACAGGAATTTTGGGCAGAGTTGATGGATACTACATGTTACCTGGTCAATAGGTCACCTTCATCAGCGTTGGAGGATAAGAATCCACATGAGGCATGGACTGGTAAGAAACCCTCTCTTTCACATCTAAGGGTATTTGGATGTCATGCATATGTACATGTTCCAAATGAGAAATGAACCAAGTTGGATAGTAAATCTGAAAAGTGCATCTTTATTGAGTATAAGGATGGTTTAAAGGGTTATAAACTTTGGAACCTAGTAACAGCCGAGATGTGGTGTTCAAAGAGGTGAAAGATGTTATTAAACATAAAGTCCAACCAAAGGAACCTGAGAAGATAGAGTTTGAGCTAAAGGAGGAAGAATCAGACTCTACAGCGGACAAGGAATTAGAAGATGAAGAACCACAAACTCTGGCTGTGAGAAGATCAGTTCGATAAAGAAGGCAGCTAGAGAGGTATAGTCCATTTGATTTCTATTCAAATTTTGCTTTGTCTGTTACTGATGATTATCCCAAAACTGTGAAGGAAGCAATGGATTCAGAGGATGGAAAACTCTGGAAAGAGGCCATGGTTGATGAAATGGCATCTTTGCACAAAGATGAGGCTTGGGATCTAGTGGAGTTGCCGGCTAGGAGGAAACCCATTGGCAGCAAATGGGTGTTCAAAAAGAAGACAAATGCAGAAGGAAAAGTGGAGAAATACAAAGCTCGGTTGGTAGCAAAAGGTTATTCCCAGGTGCCGGGAATTGATTTTGGTGATATTTTTTCTCCTATTGCCAAGGTAACTTCTATTAGATTACTTTTATCTATTGCTGTTGCTTTTGATTTTGAGGTAGAACAGATGGATGTGAAGACAACATTTCTTCATGGGGATCTGGAAGAGGAAATCTAAATGAAGCAACCTGAAAGCGTTGCGGTGAAGGGTAAGAAAGACTTGGTATGCAAGTTAAAGAAGTCTCTGTATGGGCTAAAACAGTCACCAAGGATGTGGTATCAGAAATTTGATACATTTATACGAGGACTTGGCTTCACCAGAAGCAAAACAAATCACTGTGTGTATTTTAAATTAATTGGTGACCGTGTTATTTATCTGGTCATGTAAGTGAATGATATGCTGCTGGTTGGAAATGACAAAGAAATTATCCAGGATTTGAAGACCCAATTGTTCTCCAAATTCGACATGAAAGATCTTGGTGCTGTAAACTATATTTTGGGCATGGAAATTAAAAGAGATCGAGCAAAGAGGAAACTCTGGTTAAACCAGAGGAAGTATGTCGAGACAATACTGCAGAGGTTTAATATGCAGGATAGTAAATCGGTGAAGGTTCCTATTCCTATAGGTGTGAGGTTATCTATTGAACAGTGTCCCAAGACACAAGAAGAGGAAGAGGACATGTCTCGTATTCCATATGCAAGTGCAGTCAGTAGCCTGATGTATGCAATGGTCTGTACTAGACCAGACATTGCACATGCAATGGGAGTATTGAGCAGGTTTATGTCAAAACCAGCAAAGGAGCATTGCACAGCAGTGAAGCGGGTTTTCAGGTATTTGCGTGGAACTAGTGATTATGGTCTGTGCTACCAAGGAAGACCAAGATTGGACATAGAGTTGGATATTCTTGGCTTTGTTGATGTAGACTGGGCAAGAGATCTGGATTAGAGAAGATCTACAAGTGGGTATGTGTTTAACCTATTTGGAGGTGCAGTCAGTTGGATAAGTAAGAAACAATCTGTAGTGGCACTATTGACTACAGAGGTAGAATACATGGCAGCCACTCATGTAAGAAAGGAAGCAGTTTGGTTGTAGAGATTGTGTTCAAGTATGGGGTTAGTATAGGAAGCTATTAGGATAGATTGTGACAGCCAAAGTGCAATTTTCTTGGCAAAGAAACCTACATATCATTCAAAGACAAAGCACATTAATGTTTAGTATCGCTTTGTGAGGGATATGATAGAAGACAAAAAGGTGTTGCTGGTAAAGGTGGACACTTTGAAGAATACTGCAAATGCATTGACAAAATCTGTGAGCTCTGAGAAGTTCTCTTGGTGTAGAGAAACAATGGGCATTGCAGGGTTGGATAAATGACTAAACTCTCTTGTGACCCCCCTGTGGAAAGAAAACAACATGTGGGAGAATGTTGGGTTGTGTTATATTATTTCCACGACTAGCCCACGTAGTTAAAGGGAGGTTAGAGAGGGGGAGGTCACAAGGGGTTTGATATGTACCCGTAACCCCACTTTATGGGGTCCGGGGCAGCACCCCGGAAAATTTTGGTTTTGGACCCTATGTTAGGTTGGGCGGACCCACCTATGGTTTTGTGCATGATTTTCGCACATGTTTTTTGGACTCGATGGTTTTCAGTCCATGATTTACCAAGACAAAATTGTTTTGCAAATATTTATTCTCTAGTCTAATTTACAGAAATTTAAACATGTTTAACCATGATTATACTGTATGATCAAACAAATAACTAATCATTGTGGCATTTTAAACAAGCTGCACACAACCTTTTATTTATCAATGATGAAGAAAACTATCTATCAATAGTGGCATTTAGATTTGCAACACTTTTAGTATTATTTCTTTTTGTTTTTCTTTCTTTTGATGGGGTTCTATCTTTCATTCTTTTTCAATGTTTTTGTTTTCCTCTCTTTTTTTTATACCCTCTTTTCATTTTTATTATATTTTTCTTTTATTTGGAAATCATTTGTAGGTTGAAAATTATTTACAATATAAGATTTTTGAGATAAAATACTCAATCACCTTGATATCATATAAATTATAGGACCCTAATAGCAGCAAAGATCAAGGGCACCATAGCTGAGTGACTCGCGATGAGTCACATGTGAGTGTTGGGGGCCTGTTGGGCGTAGCCCAACTTGATCCAATTTTGGTCAAATACTCCACATTTTGACAAGCAAAGCACGCGAAGCCCTCAACGTTCTATTTATCGTGCAGTGTCTAGGGGCTTTGGGTTGGGTCAAATCCCCTAATTTTGTAACAGGCATAAGGTGTTAGTTCATTGTTTTTTTGGATCCATAGTGTGTGGACCATAGTTTTGTAGTAATGGAATCTATTTAGGAGATGTAATACTTTGTCGAGGAAAGAAGAAGTCATAGATGAATCATTGGTAATATATTTTGTCTTTAGTCTATATTTTCGGCCTTAAGAGAAGGCTTCTCAACAGAGTGTGTAGAGGCCTTGAAGAGTTTGCAGCTGAGTGCACATACCACGTGCAACTAGGTGCACAGGTAGAAGAAGTTGTATGTATTGAAGATATATCTTAATAAAGAATAAGAACTTCGGAAAAATATTGTATATCTGTGTTCATTATCTATGTTTATACATACCATTATGCATGATTTTTACTAAATTATGTGAAAGAATATATGTTATACTATTTTTTGATATGTTTATGCAATAAGTACAAATATGTTAAGTAAAGGATCAATGTGAAGTCTTCTATGTATGCGAGGTTGTAGATAAGTATAAAATATAAGTAAACACATGGGTGCCACAATGCACATATCCCTCTACCTGCAAAAACCTAGTTCGACAACCTCCCATAATCACTTCGAGTGAGACTATGATTTGCTTGAAGGTCATTGCCGAAAGGGATAGTGGTTGAGGGTTTTGTTGGTGTGCATTATGCTTTGAACCTGGGTCCAAGTTCCTTAAGCGAACAACTTTGATCAAAGTCTTGGCCCCCATTTGATTAATCACCTGGCGAGTAGCAAGATTTAAGCCATAGACATTTAAATAAGATCATTGTTGTCAATAAGAGATATAGTCCTCCAAATGTGATGCAAACCATTCACTAAATTATGTTAAAATAAATAACTATAGATTCTAATTTACTTAACTTCCACATAGATGAACTTGACCCTCTATGAATGTAACTATACTTGGCCCCCAACACCTATCAATCCACATGAAGAAATCAATACTCCTAATAAATGATAGAAATCATCCTATAAGATAGTATATAACCATTTCAAATATATTTGGTTGTTATATAAATATAATTTCTTCCTTGATCAATTAGCCACGATGTTCTTCAGGAATTGCTCGAACAACTTAGCATGAAACCTCCCACATAAATCAACCTTCAACTTATAAAATTGGCCCACCAATCAAGGCACAAAAAAGTAGAATTTGCTGGTATGAATGTGGTCCTCGGGATGACTCGTTATTCAAGCTATAAATAAATATCTCAAGAATAAGAATTGTTCTCCCATTGAAAATTCAAACTAAGGAATATATGGTTCCTCACCAAATTATTTGGCCCCTTCTAAATTGTACACAACCTCCACTAACTCACAATATAACTTGGTTTCTTGCAAGTACATGACCATTCCAAAATAATTAATTAATCACACTTGAATTTGGGCTCCAAAAAAACATTAATTGAAATCCCTGCAATAAAACTCGTTCTCAATGATGGCTCAACCCTGGGTGTAAATATGGAGATCTCCTCTTGAAATATTCCCTGCAAATCAAATCAAATGGAATCTCCTGAAAAAATCAAATCCCCAAAATTTTGGCAAACCTATATTACCAATCAATACTCTTCAAGAACAAATTCACAGTAATTCCTTCTTAGGTTTTCTAGGGTGTATAGTTTTAGCAGTGAATCCAATTTTATGTAGGATAGGGTTTTACCCCTTCTTTAGCCATAAGGCCTCAAAAGCAAAGAACAAAAGCCATCCATCAACACCCCTAAAGAATGATCTTTAGCTCCCTTTTATAATTATTTTTTCATCCTAATACTATGGGTAAGTATTTCATGGTTTCCAATACCAAGGGTACCAATACCCTGGGAAAGTATTCCATGAGAACCAATATTGTTGAAAATGGCAACAAGAAATTCCTAATTTAGTTTTCCCTTGAATTAAATTACGATAAATTTGTAATTCCACATCACAAGAAAACAAGAATGAGTTAACTAAGTTAATTTCACTTAGTTGGCTTAGTTAATTCGAGTTGAGGGCCTAACTTGAGTCATGTAGAGTGGTTCCTAAATTTTAGGAGCCTAGGCTGAGTTTAATTTGAGTTGTAATAGTTTAATTCAGTTAAGCCGACTTAATGTCAGTTAAACTAGTTCCAACTGTTGGAGGAACTAGTAGGAGGTTTAGTAGTTGGGTGCAGCTTCATGTGTTAAACCAAATAACTAATAAATCAACCATAATTAACTCACACATGCATGAAATTCAAGTTACCCAGTTGAGATTGGAGTTCAAGGGCAATGTACTATCAATTGTATAATTTTCCAAGTTGTACAGGTGGTGCATGCAGTTAGAGAAGGGCCGATAGGGATTGCACAATTCAAGATGGGGATTTTCCTAACTAATAGGGGGCTAATCCCTTGAGAAATATTGCAAGGGAATAAGAGCTTGGTAGGTAGTAGAATTGGATAAGTATTGGCCAAAGTTAACTTGTGATCCAATGTGATAGATTGTACTTGTGTAGAGATCATTCAAGTTGAACAAGAGTTGTATTTCTTCTCTATTTTTATGATCTAATGCAATATATAGATAAGAAGGGGTTTTGAGAAGCAATGTTTTCCCTTCAATAAATTTCTGAGCATATGTGACTAAATATTGTCTCATTTTATGTTGTGATTTCTTGATCGATTCATTTTTTCCGTTGACAAGTAGAGTAGATTCAAGTATTTTGTTTTAGCATATTACATAAGAAGTTTGAATATACAAGGAATTTCTACATGCTATCAAAGAAAGAATCACAATAGAAGTGAAGAATTTGAGTTTGTCTTTGTAGGTGAAATCAAATTTTCAATATCATTTTTTAGAGCCAGCAAGATTTCATTTTATGGATTGAGACTCGAGTATGCCCTTGAGGGTAGCTCAAATTATATTTCTTGGAATGAAATGTTGGAGGAAGTATTGGAAGGTAACGGGTTGAAAGCATTCATAGACAATGATATTCCTAATCCTCTAACAATAGATGCTCAAGTTTTGGCAGAGTGGAAGAAATGTGTTGTAAAGACAAGGATGATCATACTAGGAGGAGTTTGAGATCATATTGTCTCGAATATCCACATGAAGGATACCCCATATGCAATGCGGAAAGACTTTATAGACTTGTTTCAGAACAACAATGACCATAAGAAGCTGGCACTGAAGGACAAGATTCAAAGGATCAAGATGGCGAAGGGTGACACAATACCACAATATCTAACCAGGTTCACCCAATGTCAGGATGAACTTGGGAGTGTTGGTATTACAGTTGAAGATGATCTGGTAAGCCTATCACTTCCAGGACTTCCCGAGGTCTATAATAGCTACTAGGATTTGATAAATGGGAGCGAGAAGATTCCATATTAGGAATGATTGTGGTCCGACTTGGTGTAAGAAGACATAAGGTGGAACACTAGAGATGGAACCTCATCCAAGAATGATGATGATGGGAACTGTGCCTTGAATGAAAAGGAAAGTAAAGGGAAGAAATCACAATCCAAAGGATATTTTGGTTAGGTGGGAAAAATAAATACTTGTCGAAGATGAAATGTTTTCACTGTCATGAGCTGAGATACCATGCGATGAAGTCTTCACATAAGAAGGCCGATAGAAGCCCTCGGGACCAATTGCATGTGAAGCTCTAGCTTCACAATTTGAGTTGGAATTCACACTCATTACATGAATGTTGACATCAGTGACAGTTAGTGTGTGGCATCTAGATAGTGGATCCTCATTCCATATGATGGGCAACAAATAATTTTTTAGTGACTTGGAGAACAAGGACCTCCAGATGCACATCGAGATGGGAGATGATGGAAGGTATAGCACAAGCAGTATTAGTATAATTACTTTTCAGAGGGAGTTTGGTTCTCCTCTCACATTAAAATATGCCATGTATGTTTTGGGCCTGAAGAATAATTTAGTCTCAGGTTCTATGTTGGAAGACCTTTGATACAGTGTGATATTTAGCAAAGAAAAGGATTTCCTTAGACATATCGCAATAAGAAAGGGAAAGTAGATCAGGGTTCAGGTGAAGAATCTCTACAAATTGGATGTAGAAGATTGTGCTTCCTTGAGCAAAAATGCAAATAAGGTGTAGATCTAAGACATTGATAGATTATGGCATAGGAGACTTGGCCATTTGCACCATGGATCTTTGAAGATCATGTAGCAGATTTCTATAGGACTTCCCAAGGGTGCACTAGAGAAGTGAGATACATGCAAATGGTGTACACTAGGGAAGTACATCAAAGCCACCTTTCATGATAAGGATAGTAGAGCTCAAGAAGCCCTTGAAAGAGTTCACTCAGATGTGTGTGTCCCTTTCTTGACAAACTCCACGACCAAGCACATGTATTATGTTATATTTGTAGATCATTTATCACGTAAGTGCTGGATTTTGTTCGTGCAGAAGAAAGACAAAAAAAATCCAAATTTTGTCAATTTAGAGAACTTATTGAGAAAGACACTGGCAAGAAAGTGAAGGCTCTCAAGAGCAATAATAGTGGTGAATATGTGTCAAATGAGCTCAAGAACTTATGTGCATCAGAAGGAATTTGACAGGAGTTAATAACACCACGTAATCCACATCAGAATGGGGTGGATGAGAGGAAGAACAAAAGTATGGTGGGAGTTGCACTGGTGATGTTACGTGATTAGGGCCTACTGTTGCACTTGTGGGCTTAATCATCCAACATAGTTGTATATGTGCAGAATAGGAGTCCTCATTTGATTATGAGGATGAGTACACCAGAAGAATCATTTTCAAGGAAGAAACAAGATGTGTCACACTTCAAGATATTCGATTCATTAGTTTACTATCGTGTTACCAAGGATGCAAGGAAAAAGCTAGAATTGACAACTAAGTTAGGAATATTTTTGGGGTACATTGATACACCTCACAACCATCGGGTGTATCTTCCATCTCACATGATGAAAATTACTTGTAGAGATGTGAATTTCAATGAAGATAAGGCCATGAGATGTTCCCTTGAGAGGGAGCTTCAGTTACATGAAGATGAGGAGTTTTTGGCTCTAAAGGAAGAACCTCATGATGATGTGGAGTAGCCACAAGTAGAGGAGCAGAGGGTGGAAGCACCCACTCATGCAGATTCATACAGAGATGGAAGTAAGCACAACAGGGAAGCTAACATACTATTGCATGATGCTAGTGAGAATGTGGGAGAATCAACATCACAATGCAGGAAGAGGAGGTCACCATATCAGTACACTAGCTACACGGCTCTGATGAGTGAGCTAGTTGAGATAGAACCATCCTCATTCAAGGAAGTAGTGTTGAAGACATTGTGGATGGATGCCATGGTAGAGGAATATGATTCCATAGTCAGAAACAATGTTTGGGAAGTTGTCCCAAGCCTAGAGAGTAAATCTAGGTGGATTTATAAGATGAAGCAAGTAGCAGATGGAAGTATTGAGAAACAAAAGGCAATATTTGTGGCCAAGGGGTTCTCTTAGGTGGATGGAATTGATTACGAGGATAACTTTTCTCTAGTAGCAAGGTACTCTTGTATCATATCAATTCTACCACTTGCAGCATAGATAGAATGGAAGATACATCAGATGGATGTGAAGAAAACACTCCTCAATGGAGTGATTGAGGAAGAGGTGTACATTAAGTAGCCTAAAGGGTTTGAGAACTTCAATAGAGAGTCACATGTCTATAGACTCGAGTGAGCGTTGTATGGATTGAAACAAGCACCTCATGCTTGGTACACCACAATCGACAACTATTTCACTAGGTTGTGCTTCACCAAAAGTGAAGTAGATGAAAACATTTACCATATTGTGGTTGAAGGTAAATTATTGATTATAGTATATATATGTCAATGATTTAATTATAATAGGTGACCTGTTTTGAGTGTAATTCAGGAGTCTGCAAAAGACCAACTTCCTCAGATCATATCTCCGAAACTGTCACGCAAAAAGATCTGAAATTCGGACCCAAGGTTCAGCGCCAATTCTTCTCAAATGGGTTTTTTTTGCGACTTCTGAAACGTCACAGAAAAAACGTTATAGCGAAAATGCCACGATGACCTGTTTGGAGCAGCGAAACCCTAGAATCCAAAGCTCTGATACCAAATGTTATGAAACCAGCTCACAAAAAGATAGAAAAGAGAGATCCACGCCTTAGAATTCAGCCTCTTCGAGGGGGCAACCTCCTTTACATTACATAAATGAAAAATTCTTGGATGATACAAATGAAAATACCTCCTTTCTATATATAGGAGTCTAAGTGGTCCCAATACAATCAAAGCCTACATAACAACAATATTGTAGGGCACAACAATAACAATAGTGGGCTTCTATGTGGCACAATAGTAACAATATGGACACTACATGGGTACATCAATATAATAAGTGTGTTATACTAATAACAATAAGGGGTTACACTAGTAGTATAGGGGCCTAACATGCCCCTCTCCTTCAAAAAGCGTTGTCCTCAACGCTTGAGTAGTTCTTGATGCTTCTGTATAAGATTCTTGTCCTCCCATGTGGAATCTTCAGCGGGTAAGTTCTTCCACTTGATGAGATACTCTGAAATTGATCGATTTCGTAGCTGTCGGGTTCTTGTTTCTGTGACTGCTCCTGGTTCCAATATGATTTTTCTTTCCTCTTCAATTTCTGGCAATATTGTTTGAATTGGGATCTTTTGCAACTTTTGAATAAGTGGCCATACTTCTTCGTCCTTCTTCCATTCATCCCTTACTTCGTTTATCCAACCTGGTTGGATAATATAAATAGCACAAAACAATGCTTCCACATCCTCATCCTTGAAGAGTCTTCCCATTCGGTAAGGTCGCCATTTTTTAAGTACATGTAGTATTGCCAACATTTCCTTCTCATAAATAGCTTGCTTGAGATGTAGTAGTAAAAATACCCAATCACCTACATCAAAACATTTTTCACTACGATGTTGATCTACCTGTTGTTTCGTTTGATTTTGCACTGAAGTGGCGTTATCCTTTAAAAGTTTGAGAACTTGTTGTTGATGCTCGATGTGATCCTTCACTGCTTGAACCTTTTTCTTCTTGATATGTCCTTCTATCTCTAGAGTTTGAGGAGTGGTAATTTCTTCCAATCCTTTACAAGATGTGGTCGGATTCATTTCTTGATGCTCGATGTGATCTTTCACTACTTGAACATTTTTCTTCTTTATATGTCCTTCTATCTTGATAGTTTGAGGAGTGGTAATTTCGAACAATGAATTACAAGATATGGTTGGATTCATTTCTTCTTTCTCGATGTGATCTTTCACTTCTTGCACCTTTTTCTTCTTGATATGTCCTTCTATCTTGAGAGTTTGAGGAGTGGTAATTCTTGCCAATGCTTTACAAGGTATCGTCTGATTCATTTCTTCTTTCTCTGGGGTGGGGTCCTAGCGTATATCTTCTTCTTTTGTTGTTTCTTGATCCTTTTCTTCCTCCTCTTCATATTCTATGTAAAATAATTTCTTCTCAGCACACTTATGACCTTTAGTGCATTTTCTATCACAATTGTAACAAAGCCCTTTTTCTCTTTTTTCTTCCAATTGTTGTGGTGTAACCCTTGTAGGTTGTGGAAGGCTAGGAGAAACAACACTTCCATCTTTATAGTTGTGAGGGGTACACTTCCTGGTTTCCATAATTTTGCTTTCCACTATGTCACAAAGCCCTTTTACTCTTTCCAATTGTTGTGGTGTTGCTCTAAAGAAGGTGTTGCTCTTTGTATCCTCATAATGTGCTATCATTTCCTCCGTGAAAATTGACCACGTAACAAGTTGTTTACGAGAACAAAGCCCTTTGTACCGTAAAAATTGATCTGGTTCTAAATATGAATATGCAATACATACCTTTTGTAACAGGTGTACACCATGTATATCAAAATATTGCTCCATCTGAAGTATCCAATTTACCGGATCCTTGCCATCAAACTTCCTCATCTTGCTTTTTCTTGATTTTAGGAGCTCGACCTTCAAACGACTATAACTCTCTACTTTCGGATCTTTAAGATCTGAAATTGTGATCTGTAGTAGCCCTCTGTGTCCTCTTTCCAATGCCACAAGTCTGATCCAAATTGGATTCTCCAAGAAAGAGTTATGCACAATCTCCCGCAGTGACCTGATTATAGACTAGTTCAGTAGAGCGAACTTGTATGAAGTGCCACGTGTCATTGTTTCAATCTTTGACTCTGAAAAATATATAAACAGAAACTAAAGTCCGTCCTCTTTCTGTACCTTCTTACGAAATTTCAATCCGATGCTCAGAAAGAAAGTTACGACGATTTTCCCTAGGTCACCTGTTTTGAGTGTAATTCAGGAGTCTGCAAAAGACCAACTTCCTCAGATCATATCTCCGAAACTGTGATGCAAAAATATCTGAAATTCAGACCCAAGGTTCAGCGCCAATTCTTCTCAAATGGGTTTTTTTTGCGACTTCTGAAACGTCACAGAAAAAACGTTATAGCGAAAATGCCACGATTACCTGTTTGGAGCAGCGAAACCCTAGAATCCAAAGCTCTGATACCAAATGTTATGAAACCAGCTCACAAAAAGATAGAAAAGAGAGATCCACGCCTTAGAATTCAGCCTCTTCGAGGGGGCAACCTCCTTTACATTACATAAATGAACAATTCTTGGATGATACAAATGAAAATACCTCCTTTCTATATATAGGAGTCTAAGTGGTCCCAATACAATCAAAGCCTACATAACAATAATATTGTAGGGCACAACAATAACAATAGTGGGCTTCTATGTGGCACAATAGTAACAATATGGGCACTACATGGGTACATCAATATAAATAAGGGGTATAACTACAATAGTAAAGGGGTAATCACAAGTATTATAGGGACCCAACATGCCCCTCTCCTTCAAAAAAGTGTTGTCCTCTTTTGAAGGAGAGGGGAATGTTAGGCCCCTATACTACTAGTGTAACCCCTTATTGTTATTAGTACAACCCACTTATTATATTGATGTACACATGTAGTGCCCATATTGTTACTATTGTGCCACATAGAAGCCCACTATTGTTATTGTTGTGCCCTACAATATTATTGTTATGTAGGTTTTGATTGTATTGGGACCACTTAGACTCCTATATATAGAAAGGAGGTATTTTCATTTGTATCATGCAAGAGTTGTTCATTTATGTAATGTAAAGGAGGTTGCCCCCTCGAAGAGGCTGAATTCTAAGGCGTGGATCTCTCTTTTCTATCTTTTTGTGAGCTGGTTTCATAACATTTGGTATCAGAGCTTTGGATTCTAGGGTTTCGCTGCTCCAAACAGGTCATCGTGGAATTTTCGCTATAACTTTTTTTCTGTGACGTTTCAGAAGTCGCAAAAAAAACCCATTTGAGAAGAATTGGCACAGAACCTTGGGTCCAAATTTCAGAACTTTTCGCACAATATGTTCGAAGATATAATCTAAGGAACTTGGTCTTTTTGCAGACTCCTGAATTACACTCAAAACAGGTGACCTAGGGAAAATCGTCATAACTTTCTTTCTGAGCATCGGATTGAAATTTCGTAAGAAGGTACAGAAAGAGGACGGACTGTAGTTTTCTTTTATATAATTTTCAGAGTCAAAGCTTGAAACAGTGACTCGTGGTACATCGTACAAGTTCGCTCTACTGAACTAGTCTATAATCAGGTCATCTTGGGAGATTGTGCATAACTCTTTCTTGGAGAATCCAATTTGGATCAGATTGGTGGCATTGGAAAGAGGACACGGAGGGCTACTACAGGCCATAATTTCAGAACTTAAAGATCTGCAAGAACAGAGTTACAGTCGTTTCAAGGTAGGGCTCCTAAAATCAAGAAAAAGTAAGATGAGGAAGTTTGATGGCAAGGATCCAGTAAATTGGATACTTCAGATGGAGCAATATTTTGATATACATGGTGTACAACTGTTACAAAAGGTATGTATTGC
This sequence comes from Pinus tabuliformis, assembly GCA_031772625.1. Classification (NCBI taxonomy): domain Eukaryota; kingdom Viridiplantae; phylum Streptophyta; class Pinopsida; order Pinales; family Pinaceae; genus Pinus; species Pinus tabuliformis. The sequence goes on along the minus strand of CM062819.1, from coordinate 1,520,731,784 downwards.
ATCTTCATATTTAGAACCAGATCAATTTTTATGGTACAAAGGGCTTTGTTCTCGTAAAAAACTTGTTACGTGGTCAATTTTCACGAAGGAAATGATAGCACATTATGAGGATACAAAGAGCAACACCTTCTTTAGAGCAACACCACAACAATTGGAAAGTGTAAAAGGGCTTTGTGACATAGTGGAAAGCAAAATTATGGAAAGTAGGAAGCATACCCCTCACAACTATAAATATGGAAGTATTGTTTCTCCTAGCCTTCCACAACCTACAAGGGTTACACCACAACAGTTGGAAGAAAAAAGAGAAAAAGGGCTTTGTTACAATTGTGATAGAAAATGCACTAAAGGTCATAAGTGTGCTGAGAAGAAATTATTTTACATAGAATATGAAGAGGAGGAAGAAAAGGATCAAGAAACAACAAAAGAAGAAGATATACGCCAGGATCCCACCCCAGAGGAAGAAGAAATGAATCAGACCATATCTTGTAAAGCATTGGCAAGAATTACCACTCCTCAAACTCTCAAGATAGAAGGACATATCAAGAAGAAAAAGGTGCAAGAAGTGAAAGATCACATCGAGAAAGAAGAAATGAATCCAACCATATCTTGTAATTCAATGGATGAAATTACCACTCCTCAAACTATCAAGATAGAAGGACACATCAAGAACAAAAATGTTCAAGAAGTGAAAAATCGCATTGAGCATCAAGAAATGAATCCGACCATATCTTGTAAAGGACTGGAAGAAATTCCCACTCCTCAAAAGATAGAAGGACATATCAAGAAGAAAAAGGTTCTAGCAAAGAAAGATCACATCGAGCATCAACAGCAAGTTCTCCAACTTTTAAAGGATAACGCCACTTCGGTGCAAAATCAAACGAAACAACAGGTAGATCAACATCGTAGTGAAAAATGTTTTGATGTAGGTGATTGGGTATTTTTACTGCTACATCTCAAGCAAGCTATTTATGAGAAGGAAATGTTGGCAATACTACATGCACTTAAAAAATGGCGACCTTACCGAATGGGAAGACTCTTCAAGGATGAGGATGTGGAAGCATTGTTTTGTGCTATTTATATTATCCAACCAAATTGGATAAACAAAGCAAGGGATGAATGGAAGAAGGACGAAGAAGTATGGCCACTAATTCAAAAGTTGCAAAAGATCCCAATTCAAGCAATATTGCCAGAAATTGAAGAGGAAGGAAAAATCATATTGGAACTTGGAGCAGTCACAGAAACAAGAACCCGACAGCTATGAAATCGATCAATTTCAGAGTATCTCATCAAGTGGAAGAACTTACCCGCTGAATATTCCACATGGGAGGACAAGAATTTTATATAGAAGCATCAAGAACTACTCAAGCGTTGAGGACAACGTTTTTTGAAGGAGAGGGGCATGTTAGGCCCCTATACTACTAGTGTAACCCCTTATTGTTATTAGTATAACCCACTTATTATATTGACGTACCCATGTAGTGTCCATATTGTTACTATTATGCCCCATAGAAGCCCACTATTGTTATTGTTGTGCCCTACAATATTATTGTTATGTAGGCTTTGATTGTACTGGGACCACTTAGACTCCTATATATAGAAAGGAGGTATTTTCATTTGTATCATCCAAGAATTGTTCATTTATGTAATGTAAAGGAGGTTGCCCCCTCGAAGAGGCTGAATTCTAAGGCGTGGATCTATCTTTTCTATCTTTTCTTGAGCTGGTTTCATAACATTTGGTATCGGAGCTGGTCAAACTTTACAAAGAGGATCTTACAAGAGAATTTGACATGAAGGACCTGGGGCTCATGCAATCTTTCCTCGGTATGGAATTATGGCAAGGATATGGGGAACTCTTTGTCTCTCAAGGAAATTATTCCAATGAGATACTGAAGAAGTTACACATGGAGAGAAGAAAACACATCGAGACTCCTCTAGCAGGGAATTGGAACAAGGAAGATGTTACTTCAAGTGAAGTAGTGGAGTTTACTATCTAAAGGGAGCTTGTGGGTTCACTTATGTATTTTGTGAACACATCATTAGACATGTGTTCTGTAGTTAACCAACTTAGTCAAGGAATGGTTAAGCCAACCAAAATGTATTAGAAGGAATCCAAACATGTGTTGAGATACCTCATAGGCACCACTTAGTTTGGTCTTTGGTACATGCGGAAAAAGAGAGTGAACTTACAAGGCTTCATAGATGTACATTGGGAGGGTAGTCCATCAGAAAGGAAGAGTACATTATGGGGCATCTTCAGTATTTGGTCAACAATAGTTTATTGGTACAACATGAAGTAGAGATTAGTTGCACTCAGTTCAATAGAATCAGAGTACATGGTTGTTAGTCAAGCAACTTGTGAAGTTAAATGGATGAGGAAGATTCTTGTTGGGTTATTTGGTCAGATGATGGATCCTAAAGTGAGTTACTGTGACAACTAGAGTTGTATCAAACTCTCTGAGAATCTATTTTTTCGTGATCAATCCAAGCATATCGACATCTGGTATCACCATCTACGAGATTGTGTGCAAAGGAGAATCATGTTGTTGGAGTACATTCCTACAAAGGAACATAATGCATATATTTTGATAAAGGAATTGTCAAGATGCCAGTTTAAGTTCCATAGAGGCAGGATTAGGGTAACAGATAATCCTTCTCTTGTTGAGAGGGAATGTTGAAAATGACAACAAGAAAATACTGATTTAATTTTCCCTTGAATTAAATTACGAGAAAATTGTTATTATGCATCACAAGACAACAAGAATGAGTTAACTAAGTTAATTTCACTTAGTTAGCTAAGTTAATTCAAGTTGAGGGCCTAACATGAGTCATGTACAGTGGTTCCTAAATTTTAGGAGCCTATGTTAAGTTTAATTTGAGTTGTAGTAGTTTAATTAAGTTAAATTGAGTTAACGTCAATTAAACTAGTTCCAACTATTGGAGGAACTAGTAGGAGGTCTACAGTGGGGTGAAACTTCATGTGTTCAACTAGTTAACTGATAAATCAACCATCATTAACTCATGCATGCATGAAATTTGAGTTACCCAGTTGAGATTATATTTCAATGGAAGTGTATTATCAGTTGTATAATTTCTCGAGTTGTACAGGTGGTACATGCAGTTAGAGAAGGGCCTATAGGGATTGTACAATTCAGGATGGGGATTTACCTAATTAATTGGGGGTGAATTCGTTGAGAAACATCGCAAGGAGATAGGAGCTTGGCAAGTAACAGAATGAGCTAAGCATTGGCCAGAGTCATCTTGTACAGCTATGAGATAGATTGTACTCATGCAGAGATTATTCAGGTTGATCAAGCATTGTATTTCTTCTCTATTTTTCTGAGCTAGTGCAATATACAAATAGGAAGGGGTTTTTAGTAGCAATCTTTCCCCTTAGATAAATCTTTGAGCATATGTGATTGAATCTTATCTCATGTTTGTGTTTTTATTTCTTGATCAATAAATTGTTTCCACTAATGAGTAGAGTAGAATCAAGTCTTGTATTTTAGCATATTACATAAGTAGTTTGAATATACAAGGAATTTCTACAAATACCATGGACAAGTAAATACATAATAATGTGACTTTATAAAGTTCACATAGTTCTCATAGATACATATTGATCTAATTAAATCAATACTTTCCCTATAGTGGTCACTCATAAAGGGTTATGATAAATATTACATGTCTTTGAATTCAAGGAGACCTCATATTTGGACTTACTCACTCCCCTTTCTTTCCAAGCCATTCACATTCCCTATATTGGTCACTTGGAAAGGGACATGACAAATATTTCATAGCTTTAAATGCAAGGAGATATAATATTTGGGGTTCCTTACTCCCCTTTCTTTCCATGTCCTTCACCTTCTCTATCACCACAGGTGAATGGGAAGATGCAAAGAAATTATAATGGGTGTCAATTTTGTTTAAATGTCAAACTTTGCATTTCATTCTTCTAATAAATGGTATTTCATTATATTTCTATATAGTAGGTTATTTTCATTTGTAAATGGATGGTTTTGTTCTCTTATGGGTTTTCTTATTTGAATAGATTTTGGGGAAGATCTTTGATTTGATTCCCCATCCTATCACTTGATGATTTTCCGTCTTAATTGATCCATTTTCAAATTACTACATTTAACTCCATGCCTTTGAAGTTTATTGTTATGGAAAATTACACACAACCACTAGGAGTTATTTCTTCGTAGCCTTATGGCCGTGACAAGACTACAAGATCAAGGAGTATATGACAAAAATCAATCAAACAAGAGATCCCAAACCATATGATCCAAAAAATAATTCATGCATGCAATCCCTTAACTAGATTTTGAGCGAAAACCTCGGATCCTCGCAGATTGATGATGGATGTTGGGCTCGATGCATATATTCCTTGATAAATAAAGAGATCTCATCATCCACAAAAAATCTATAACCTTCACACAAGCATCACAAAAAAAAAGGAGCAAAAATAACCTTCTCCATAAGATCGTCAGCTTAAAAAACTAAAAATAAACATGAATGATTAATCATAAATTTAGATTTATAGGAGAGGGAACATTCATTTCCATTGGTCATAAGAGAAAATGATACATGTATACCTTCATGCATGGAACCTCCTCTCTAGATTTCAATAGAGTCTCCCCCTCCCCACGCTACATGACCTAAAGATAAAGTGAATCACAATCTCTAAATTAGAATAACAACATCACTCTATAATTTTCACTCTAACTCTAGCCCGACCCTCAAGGATAGACTAGTATATAAAGGACTAGAGATTCTTCGAGGAGGATGAATGCATATTCTTAAGTTGAAGAGAAGTTAGGAAGCCTCTCCAATAATGCACCTAAGCCAGCTCGAAGATATAGGGTAAGATGAGGCTTCAAATTTATCTCGTAGGAAACATAAGTCTCTAGAACGTACGTCATGGTCGCAGTGAGAAAACTAAGAAATCTCAGCTATACCTAGTAGGAAGAAGGGTGATCCCTGTGGCTGAAACCCTATAGCTGCTCTGTCAAGCACTAGGCCCCTGTGGCTATGGAGAAAACTAGGTCAAAAGAGTAGTCAAAACCCATACAAATGGTCAACACTAAAAGAGATCTCAAGTACTAACCCTAGGGAGAAAAATATGTTGCTAACATATGCCCCCTAATGCATGAGGTCCCCATATATATTTGTATCAAATTTCTGATACCACATCCTTGGTGACTTTTTTAACCCACACAGAGACATTTTTAACCTGCATACCAGTTCTTTCTTACCCTTGATCACAAAGCCTTCAGGTTACTTCATGTAGATCACTTCTTCCAAATCCCCATGAAAAAATGTTTTCTTCACATCCATCTATTCTACCTCAAAATCAAAAGCAGTAGTGATTGATAAAAGTAATCTAATAGAAGCTAACTTGGCAATAGGAGAAAAAATATCACCAAAATCAATTCTCGGCACCTGGGAAGAACCTTTTTCTACCAACCGAGCTATTTATTTCTCCACCTTTCCTTTTGCATTCATCTTCTTCTTAAACACCTATTTGCTTCCAAAGGGTTTCCTTCCAGAGAACAACTCCACTAGATCCCAAGCCTCATTTTTGTCCAAAGATTCCATTTCGTCAACCATGACCTTTTTCCAGAGTTTGCCATCCTCTAAATCTACTACCTCCCTGATAGTTCTAGTATCATCATCAGAAATAGATAAACAAAAATTTTAACTGAAAATAGATGGACTATACCCTTTTGGCTTCCTTCTCTTTCGAACTGATCTTCTCAAAACTAGAATATGTGGCTCTTCCTCATCTGGTTCTTGTTTTGTTGTAGATTTTGATTCTTCCTCCTTTAGTTCAAAGTCTATCTTCTCATGTTCCTTTAGTAAGGATTCATGTTTAATAACATATTTCACCTCTCTAAACACCACATCTCAGTTGTACACAACCTTCCTTATTTCTAGGTTCCAAAACTTATAACCTTTTAAACCATCCTTATAACCAATAAATTTGTACCTTTCAGATTTACTATCCAGTTTGGTTCTTTACTCCTTTGGAACATGTACATATGCATCATAGAAAAATCCCCTCATATGTGAAAGAGAGGGTTTCTTACCAGTTCATACTTCATGTGGAGTCTTATCCTCCAACATTGATGAAGGTGATTCGTTAAACAGGTAACATGCAGTATCCACTGCCTCTGCCGAGAATTCCTGCCCTAATACAATGCCATTCAACATACTTCTTTCGTTTTCCATCAATGTCATGTTCATTATTATTGGAACACCATTTTTTTTGAGGTGTGTATGGATTAGTATTCTATCTTGTTATTCCACACTTCTTACAGAAGTATTCAAATTCCTTCTTGCAAAACTCTCCACCATTATTTTTCCTCAACACCTTAATCTTCTTCTTTGTTTGATTTTCCACCAGAGCCTTAAACCTGTCAAAGACTTCAAATTTCTTCATGAGGAAATATATCCATGTATTCCTTGAGAAGTCATCTATAAATGAGGCATAGTACACAAAATTACCCAATGATGGAACCAACACAGGTCCAAACACATCACTCTACACAAACTCTAATGTCCTTTTCTCCCTCTTAGCACCTAATGGAAAATTCACCTGATTCTACTTCCCATATACACAATGTTCATATAAATCAAAATCTAGAGAGCAATTATACGTACCTTCTATCATACCATTACCATGCACTATTTAAAGGCCCTTCTCTCCAATATGTCCAAGCCTTTGATTCCATAAGATGGTCTTTTCTCGAGAGACCACTAGATTTTCTACTCCACTTTCAGGAACCATGAAACTGTTGCACCCATCAATAAAAGTTCTACACAAAATCTTGTACAGAGTTCCAACCCTAACTCCATGCATAAATACCAATGCTCCTTGAACCATCTTGCAAGTAATTTTCTCGAACACTGCTTTACACTTGCATCATCCATCTTGCTTACAAAATCAGATTTTTGGTCAGTGCAAGAATATACAAAACACCAGGAAGTGTTATAATCCTTCTACCTTACAACTTCAGCTTGACTATTCCACGTCCAATGATTCTTGCTTTCCTGTCATCCCCTAATAAGACATCACCACTATCATATTTTTTGTACTCGCAGAACCACTCCCAATGAGGAGTGACTTGAAAGGATGCACCTAATTCAATCAACCATGCTTCATGATCTACATGTATACTTGAAGAAGAAGCTAAATACACATCCCCACCTTCATCTGAGGTGGTTTTCGCCTCTGCAAAAGAAGCATCATCAGATCCCTTTCCTTTCTCGGGAGATTTAGATCTACAATACTTTATGGAGTGCCCTTCCTTTCTATATTTCTAGCACACCTTTAGAGGTTTTCCTAGAGATTTAGATCTCCCTCTTGAGGGAATTTATTTATTTATTTTTAATTTAATTTTTTTTTATTTTTTATTTTAATGTTATGAGACCGTCGTCTTACAAATAAGGCATCTCCATTCCAGCTCTCCATATTTTTTCCTCTCATCTCCTCTGACAACAGGGATGAGACTAGTTCATAAAACTTCAAGGTAGTTGTATTGCTACCTATAGCAACAACCAGTCTATCCCACGAATATGTTAGAGAACACAATAAATTGATACACTTATCTTCATCTGAAATTTTTATATCAACAGATATAAATTGGATTACCACAGTATTTAAAGGAATTCAAATTCTTTGTTATCGAGTCTCCATCCTCATCCTGAGGTTATACATATTTTTCTGTAAGAAGAGTTTGTTCACTAGAGACTTAGATTGGTACAAAGTCTTTAACTTGCCCCATAAAGCCTTCACCATAGCTTACCCTGATACATTCAACAATACTAAATTTGAGATACACAACTGTATTGTGCTTTTTTCCCAATCTTTTGTTAACATTGTCATTAGTTTAGTAGCCAAATCTACTGCAGTCCACTAATATTTATCCACCAACAGATCCTCCACCTTGAGCTTCCACAACTCAAAACTTTGTCCATTGAATTTCTAGATCTCTATCTTTCCATTGTTCTTTATCTTCTTTCATTACAGAAATCAATCCCGTAGATCTCCCATTGTAACAGGGTGTACCACAGGCCCAAGCAAAACCGTTTAATAGCAAAGGCCTCCCCTTGATGCCAAAACAACTCTGATAGCAAATGTAGCTTTTGACCCTATACAAAATTTACTTGCAAATGAATTCTTAAAAAAATAAAATAAACAATGGCGGGAACAAAAAAAAGTATACACAGAGATTTTCCCCTAGATCCCAAACCGGGACTACTAGATTGATTTTTCATTATATTCATTTCAATTTTACAATACATATAGATACATGTCGAATAATTCATAAACCCTAATCCATTAACCATGGATTAGAACATAATCATAGTTCCCTTGATCAAATCTACAAAATACCATGGGAAGAAAACCATCATGCCCAAAAGCATGTGAAAAAGCCATGCACAAAACCATAGGTAGGTTCGCCCACCATCTTTGGGTCTGCCCCACATCCTTGGGTCCACCCAACTATTATTGGGTCTACATAAAAAAAAAATTGTAGGGCGCTGCCTCAAACCCCGTGCAAGGGGGCTATTGCCCCCATGTGACCCAACTGTTGTGCTCGACGCAACATACATCGCATGGGGCTAGTACTCGAAAGAATATAACACATACCCAATAGGATGAAGTTAATAGAGAAATTTTATAGGTTGGGTTTTCTTACACTTAAAAGGAAAAATCTATTTTTTTTTCCTGAATAAAGACTAATTCTATTAAGAGAGGGAAAATATAGTACAATCAAGCCTGGAAACAGGCTTAGTAGAGAAGCAATGGAGCTGGAGGTGATAGGGAATCAACCTTGCTCCAAATAGACAGACAAGGGACGGGTCATAGAAAGCAAAGGAATACAAAGGAAAGTACTGATCAAAAGGCTACCCCGAAGGGTTGTTTCCTGCAAATCGACATTTTTTGCCTTTTTTCTTGCTCACTTTTATCCACCTAGTGGAGCTTGGCTGAGTCATGACAAGTTGTAGATTATTCTGTTCTGATGGCTGAGCATCCTTGTCAGAGTCTGAGGACGAAGAGAAATGGGAACGTTTCTGAGAAATCTGCTGGTTAGAGGGAGCCTCCGGATGAGCCGAGGGGGCGTCCTTCGGAATTTCCTCATTCTGCAAATCAGCTTCAATTTCCTCATCAACCTGCACATCTGCCTTAGATTCCTCCTCCTCCAAACTCGAGAAGCCTAAATTGTCCAGCAGACTGGGTGGTTCAAAAGGATTCCATCTCTTGGATTTGGGCTTACGATTCAGATTCTTCTTTTTATCTTTGAGCTGGGAACATGTACTCTGAAGGTGCCCTGTTTGATGACAATGGCGACAACGGAAGGCTGTATTCTCGTAATCCAGTGGTTGAGTCCAATGGAAATCTCCAAACTTGAGATTAATCTGATCCGGCTGTCCTTTGCTGATATCTATTTCTGCACACAGTCTGCCATAAGTGTAGAGACCATTTTCCCTTCTTGAGGTATCTGTAGCCAGGTATCGTCCCAAAGTGTTTCCAATAGCTAGGAAGAGAGAGAAATCCCAAAAATGTGCCGGAAGATTCGGGAGCCTGACCCAAATGGGAAGCTTGGAGATGACTGTTGTAGAGGGGTCGAAGTCAGGAAACCAGGGGGTTAGAAAAAGCCCAGCTGAACCCCAGAACCAAGGGCCTCCTGTTAAGGCTTTCTAGTAGTCTTCGCTTGAGTCAAAAAGCACCAAGAAAAAACCTTTTGAACATAAGAAGATTTTGCACTTTTTAGTCCAAAAGGAATGGACCCATTGATAAAGATCTGCTGTGCGAGGCCATAGGCCATTAAATCTGCAAATGAGTGCAGATTCTGCAAAGCTCTGGTAGCGGTTTTCAACCCTAGGATTAGAGAAGTTGATGGAGGGAATTTCCTCTGATTTGTCTACCAGAAATGGCTTTGGAGCTTCATTTAGCTGGGTTGCCTTTGAAGAGAACTGAGGTTGGGCAGCGTTTTTGCGTGCTGCATCTTTGTAAGAGAAAGATGGGGCAGAGGAGGTTTGCCCAAATGAACCACCTCTTAGACGGAAAGAAACCCCAATAGAAGCGTCCTTTTGAATGCTGTAAAAAGAAAGAGGAAGGGGATGCATAAGCTGCTTACCCTTATACAGCAGTCTGAGGCAAGAGGAGGGAATCCCCAGCCGGAATTCAAGTTTTTGCAGAAGATCCTGCACAAGATCTGTTGCGCAAACCCATAACATTGTCGTTTTTCCTGAAAGATTAACTTGGATCTGAAATGCATGAGATTCTTCAGGCAGATCCAGCTGGTTCAAGATAGAAAGCTGCTTCAGAGTTGATCTCGTCTGAACTTGCCTCCTGAAAGCTGCTTGTCCATCGATCTGGGTTTTTTTAAGGCCCCAAGATCTTCTGGGCTCCTGATTTGATGGTTTAATTGCAGATCTGAGCATCTGACTACCATCCACGGTCAATACTCCCGATTCAGAGCAGAACCATGACCCTTGACGTCGGATCTTGAGGATTCGATGACTGTAGATCTGTAATAAAGGCAGATCTGTGACCCCATTGAGCAGATCCAGGACATTGAGCTCCCCTGCTTGAATATCGCTGAAATCTTTCTTCAAAAGAAAAAGCTCCCCTTCCTTTACGTGTTCAGTGACTCGAGCACCAGAAACGAGTTTGAAGCCTTCAATTCCTTCTGCGCTAGGGCAGATGCCAACGGCCCCCGCAGAGGCATCTTCCTTCTTCTAGACCAAGAGATTCGCTGGCCTGGAGACCAAGAAACAGCAGATCTCCATGAACCTCTCTGCATGCAGTAAAACTTCAAGAATGTGCCAGGATTTGGGTTCCATGTAAGATGCCGGAAGCCATTTTACGCTTTCTGGGAACGCCAGGTTATCTGCAACAAAGAAATCATACAGCGCAAAGGGCACCAGAGAGCTGAAAGCTGTTGAAACCCTCGTCTCCATCTGCATTATCTTCTATTAAAAGGAAAAATCTATTAGTGAAATGGATTTCCGATGTTTTTTTTCTAGAATTTATGAAGACATTACAAAGCTTCCAATGATGAAAAGTGGTAAATTTGCATATAAACTTACATAGTTAATAGCTTACTTGCATTTTCCAATTGGAGATGGATGGTTGACACATCCATTTCACTGTGGGGATCGCCATTTATCACAACAGGAAGCAACAGATGTGTGGAACTTTGCTTGTGTGTAGCATCCACATTGTGAAATCAACTCCGCATAAGTCAGTTCAACTCTAGCTGAACAATGGTACGCTCTACACTTCCCAATGTCACCAAATCACCATTTAGCCATATTAGTTACATTTAATCATGTATGGATTTCAATTATTTGGTTCTATTTTATTAACAAATGAATGTGATCTAGTTACGTCGTAAGGCATTTCCCTATGAAAAGAACTTCCCTCTTTGCCTTTCTATCATAACCTTGTGCCATTGGATTAGATGTTAGATGATTAAAAAATATTCAGCCATTAAATGAAAGTAGTTAGAAATATTTAGTTGCCCATTCAGTTATATAAAGGCCTTATTAACTGATCCATCATCTGTTTGAGCACTAAACATTTGCTACACTAAAAAATGTGTAGGAAAGTTTGGCCGTGCTTGCCCAAGAAACGCTCTGCAACAGAATCACTCGCCATGATGTCTGAGGTGACATAGACAAATTTTTGGGCACAAATTTCATTTTCACTGGTTTGGTTTTTGTACTAGAGTCTTCTAAAGCTCTTCATTAATTGATTATTATGACCATTGCAGATTTCATCTAACGGGTTCAAGTGGAATGTTAATTTGTTTTAGACACTATTCTTGGCGACACCACAAAGGACGATATGCAAATTTCACCATTTTAATGACAACTTGCGCTTACCGAGGAAATACTCTGTAACAGAGTCCCTCCCCCTAAAGTCTGAGGCGACACGGGGCAAATTTTTGGGTACGGATTTCATTTTCACTGGTGGGTTTATTAGAGTTTCGTAAAGCTCCTCGTTAATTGATTATTGTAACCATTTAAATTTGTTCGAGATTAAAAATTATAGATATAAATTTAGAAACCAAACTCCCTTTTAATTAATGGTGGGATGGTTATGAAGGCAAGTATTATGAATTTTTATATTTAAATGATTTAATTTTATTCTTACTATTTTATTTAAATTTTGGTTTTGATGGTGATATTTTTGCCACATCAAACTGAAAAGAAAAACCAATTTTCGATAAACACCCATTGAAAGTGAAGGATAACAAAAATCAAATATTGAATCTGTGGGAAGTGAAGGAAAAAGAAAATCAACCTACCCGAATCGTTTTCTAGCTAGAGAGGCAACGTAAGAATCGATGTTCATAAAACCTTTGCAAGGAGCAGAGTTAAAGAAAAAGTCAAAATTTAAAATCCCTCCATTGACACTCGGGTAAAATGAAAAACGAAACTTCAGAAAAATTCCGCATTGAAAACCATAAATCATGAAAAAGGTAAAAGGTAAAAAGTGAAAAGAGAGAAAATTAAAATGAAACTTATGAAAATTTCTACATTGAAAACAATAAATCATGAAAAAGGTAAAAAGTGAAAGGAGAGAAAATTAAAATTTTGCATGGTAAAAAATTAAAATTTTTCAAGATAGAAAATTAATTTTGAAATTAAAATTTTGCAAGATACAAAATTAAATTTTGAAATTTTGAAATATTGAAATTGAAAAAAATAATATTCAAAGAAAATTAAAAATAATAAAAAAATTATAATCAATTCTTTTTTAAACGTAAATTAATAAATTAACATAAACAAATCTGAAAAAAATATCAAATAGATAAATGAAGTCAATAAAAACTAGGATCTTAAATCTATTGTGTCAATGAAAACTAGGATCCTAAATCTAACAATTGATTACGGAAAAGAATAAAAGAATGGTTTCCAAATTCTTAAAATTTTGAGGAGGTCGTAAGGCCCCTAGAGATTACTAAAATTAAGTTGGGCATTAAATTTATCTCTTCTAAATTACCAAATTATTTTATCTTTAGTGGAGGTGGTAAGGTTCTCAGAGATTACTACAATTAAGTTAGACATGGAATCTATCATTTCCAAATTACCAAATTATCTTAACCTTTAGAGAAGCTCACATGGATTATGCTAAATAATTAAAGGAGATACCCAAATTCACAAAAAGTAATGAAAATGTTGAGACTTTAATAAATTCATACAATCAAATTATACATTCAATCTATCACTTCCAAGTTATTTTAAACTTTAAAAAAGCTCATTACAATTGTTCCAATATTTTTAAAATAAAAAGTTAATGTCTAAATGATAATATATAAATGAATATTTTCATAAATATTTTCACCGTAGACTTCAACTTATTTTATAAAAAAGGGGATATATCAATTTGATGTTTTATTTGGTTGTGACTTTAAAATAAAATTTTATATAGAGCTTAGGTGCGCAGAACATATGTTACCTCCTAAGAGGTTACATGTTCAAATCTAGAATGAGGTAGAATATAGTACATCTCAATAAACTTTATCAGTCCATTCTCTCACAAGCAATCTCCTACACCTATTTGGTTTGCTGAATTGACCATGACCTTAAAATTAGATAATAATGATGATGACGATTGATGAATTTAGCATCAACTTCATCTATTACCCATTCTTCCATACTTATAAAGGCTTTACCTTGTCTCACTACAAGGGGTTCATCGATTAAAGAAAAGAATCGAAAGATGGTTTCCAAATTCTTAAAATTTTGTGGAGGTGGTAAGGCCCCTAGAGATTACTAAAATTAAGTTGGGCATTAAATTTATCTCTTCTAAATTACCAAATTATTTTAAAGCTTTAGTAGAGGTAGTAAGGCTCTTAGATATTACTACAATTAAGTTAGACATGGAATCTATCATTTCCAAATTATCAAATTATCTTAAGCTTTAGAGAAGCTCACATGGTTTATGCTAAATAATTAAAGGAGATATCTAAATTCACAAAAAGTAATGGAAATATTGAGACTTTAATAAATTCATACAATCAAATTATGCATTCAATCTATCACTTCCAAGTTAATTTAAACTTTAAGAAAGCTCATTACAATTGTTCCAATATTTTTAAAATAGAAAGTTATTGTCTAAATGATAATATATAAATGAATATTTTCATAAATATTTTCATCACAGACTTCAACTTATTTTATAAAAAAGGGGATATATCAATTTGATGTGCTATTTGGTTGTAACTTTAAAATAAAATTTTATAGAGCTTAAGTGTGCCTAATGGTTTAGAACATATGTTACCTCCTAAGAGGTTAAATGTTCAAATCTAGAATGACGTAGAATATAGTGCATCTCAATAAACTTTATCAGTCCATTCTCTCACAAACACGGGAATCTCCTACAGCTATTGCTGAATTGACCATGACCCTAAAATTAGATGATAATAATGATGAAGATTGATGAATTTAGCATCAACTTCATCTATTACCCATTTTTCCATACTTTTAAAGGACTTGTCTTGTCCTTTATGTGCCTTTTGGTAGTAGTGTTTGAAGAAACCAAAACATGGATGGTATCATTAATTTGCTTTTGTCCCTACAGGTTCATGTCTGGTTGAGGCAAGGGTGTCTCTTCGGCCTTAGATTTGTCCAATGCGAGGTAGATGTACTCAAGAATAATGAAAATTTTCCTTTTGATCCAATTTCTTTCAACTTCTTTCAATTTGGTTGTTTCACTGAATTAATGAAATGAAATTGCCATTTTTAGATATCTATGGAGGTTGGAGCCCCTAGCTCCAGAGCACAAGACAATGTGGCAGAAGGAAATTGACCGGTTACTCTCTATGACTAATTAGTTTTCCTTTCGATCGAATTACTTTCAACTTCTTTCAATTTTGGTTGTTTCATTGAATTAGTCAAATGCAACTATCATTTTCGAAGATTTGTTGGAACCCCTAGCTCAAGAGCCCAAGAAAATGTGGCAGAAGGAATTAAATGATGATGATTAATGAATTTAGCATCAACTTCATCTATTACACATTTTTCCATACTTACAAAAAATCTCATTACAATTGTTCCAATACTTTTAAAATAGAAATTTATTGTCTAAATGATAATATATAAATGAATATTTTCATAAATATTTTCACCATAGACTTCAACTTATTTTATAAAAAAGGGGATATATCAATTTGATATTTTATTTGGTTGTGACTTTATAATCAATATTTATACAGAGCTTAAATGTGCAGAACATATGTTACCTCCTAAGAGGTTACATGTTCAAATCTAGAATGAGGTAGAATATAGTGCATCTCAATAAACTTTATCAGTCCATTCTCTCACAAACAATCTCCTACACCTATTTGGTTTGTTGAATTGGCCATGATCCTAAAATTAGAAGATAATAATGATGATGATTTATGAATTTAGCATCAACTTCATCTATTACCCATTTTCCCATACTTATAAAGGCTTTATCTTGTCTCACTACAAGGGGTTCGTCGATTAAAGAAAAGAATAAAAGAATGGTTTCCAAATTCTTAAAATTTTGTGGAGGTGGTGAGGCCCATAGAGATTACTACAATTAAGTTGGGCATTAAATTTATTTCTTCTAAATTACCAAATTATTTTAAAGCTTTAGTGGAGGTGGTAAGGTTCTTAGAGATTACTACAATTAAGCTAGACATGGAATCTATCATTTCCAAATTACCAAATTATCTTAAGCTTTAGAGAAGCTTGCATGGCTTATGCTACTAATTAAAGGAGATATCCAAATTCACAAGAAATAATGGAAATATTGAGACTTTAATAAATTCATACAATCAAATTATCCATTCAATCTATCACTTCCAAGTTATTTTAAACTTTAAAAAGCTCATTAAAATTGTTCCAATATTTTTAAAATATAAATTTATTGTCTAAATGATAATATATAAATGAATATTTTCATAAATATTTTCACCATAGACTTCAATTTATTTTATAAAAAAGGGGATATATCAATTTGATGTTTTATTTGGTTGTGACTTTAAAATCAAATTTTATAGAGCTTAAGTGTGCCTAATGGTTTAGAACATATGTTACCTCCTAAGAGGTTACAGGTTCAAATCTAGAATGGGGTAGAATATAATGCATCTCAATAAACTTTATCAGTCCATTCTCTCACAAACATGGGGATCTTGTACACCTATTTGGTTTCCCGAATTGACCATGACCTTAAAATTATATAATAATAATGATGATGATTGATGAATTTAGCATCAACTTCATCTATTACCCATTTTTCCATACTTATAAAGGCTTTGTCTTGTTTCACTACAAGGGGTTCGTCGATCAACTTAGTCATTGATGTGGCTCTTGGTACAAGAATCGTTTGGGAAGTGCTTGTAGAAGTGCCTGAAGAAACCAAAATATGGATGGTATCATTAATCTGCTTTTGTCCTTGTAGGTTCATGTCTGGTTGAGGAAAGGGTGTCTCTTCAGCCTTAGCTTCATCCAATGTCAGGTAGATGTACTCAAGAATAATGAAAATTTTCCTTTTGATCCAATTTCTTTCAACTTCTTTCAATTTTGGTTGTTTCAGTGAATTAATGAAATGCAACTCTCTATGACTGATTAGTTTTCCTTTTGATCGAATTACTTTCAATTCTTTCAATTTTGGTTGTTTCATTGAATTAGTCAAATGCAGCTACCATTTTCGAAGATCTGTTGGAACCCCTAGCTCAAGAGCCCAAGGCAATGTGGCAGAAGGAATTAGATGACAATAATGATGATGATTGATGAATTTAGCATCAACTTCATCTATTACCCATTTTTCCATACTTATAGAAAGTTATTGTCTAAATGATAATATATAAATGAATATTTTCATAAATATTTTCACCATAGACTTCAAATTATTTTATAAAAAAGGGGATATATCAATTTGATGTTTTATTTAGTTGTGACTTAAAATCAAATTTTATATAGAGCTTAAGTGTGCAGAACATATGTTACCTCCTAAGAGGTTACATGTTCAAATCTAGAATGAGGTAGAATATAGTGCATCTCAATAAGCTTTATCATTCCATTCTCTCACAAATAGTCTCCTACACGTATTTGGTTGGCTGAATTGACCACGACCTTAAAATTAGATGATAATAATGGCGATGATTAATGAATTTAGCATCAACTTCATCTATTACCCATTTTTCCATACTTATAAAGGTTTTGTCCTGTCTCACTACAAGGGGTTCGTCAATTAAATAAAAGAATAAAAGAATGGTTTCCAATTCTTAAAAGTTTGTGGAGGTGGTAAGGCCCCTAAAGATTACTACAATTACGTTCTGCATTAAATTTATCTCTTCTAAATTACCAAATTATTTCAAAGCTTTAGTGGAGGTGGTAAGGTTCTTAGAGATTTCTACAATTAAGTTAGACATGGAAATTATCATTTCCAAATTACCAAATTATCTTAAGCTTTAGAGAAGCTTGCATGGATTATGCTAAATCATTAAAGGAGATATCCAAATTAACAAAAAAAATGGAAATATGGAGACTTTAATAAATTCATACAATCAAATTATGCATTCAATCTATCACTTCCAAGTTATTTTAAACTTTAAACAAACTCATTAAAATTGTTCCAATATTTTTAAAATATAAAGTTACTGTCTAAATAATAATATATAAATGAATATTTTCATAAATATTTTCACCATAGACTTCAACTTATTTTACAACAAAAGGGATATACCAATTTGATGTTTTATTTGGTTGTGACTTTAAAATCAAATTTTATACAGAGCTTAAGTATGCCTAATGGTTTAGAACATATGTTACCTCCTAAGAGGTTACAGGTTCAAATCTAGAATGAGGTAGAATATAGTGCATCTCAATAAACTTTATTAGTGCATTCTCTCACAAACACAGGGATCACGTACACCTATTTGGTTTGCTGAATTGACCATGACCTAAAAATTAGATGTTAATAATGATGATGATTGATGAATTTAGCATCAACTTCATCTATTACCCATTTTTCCATACTTATAAAGGCTTTGTCTTGTCTCACTACAAGGGGTTCATCGATCAACTTAGTCCTTGATGTGCCTTTTGGTACAAGAATTGTTTGGGAAGTGCTTGTCGAAGTGCCTGAAGAAACGAAGACATGGATGGTATCATTAACCTGTTTTTTCCCTATAGGTTCATGTCTGGTGGAGGCAAGGGTGTCTCTTCGGCCTTAACTTTGTCCAATGCTAGGTAGATGTACTAAAAAGTATTGAAAATTTTCCTTTTGATCCAATTTCTTTCAACTTCTTTCAATTTTGGTTGTTTCACTGAATTAATGAAATGCAACTACCATTTTTAGAGATCTATGGAGGTTGGAGCCCCTAGCTCTAGAGCGCAAGACAATGTGGCAGAAGGAAATTGACCGGTTACTCTCTGTCACTAATTAGTTTTCCTTTTGATCGAATTAGTTTCAACTTCTTTCAATTTTGGTTGTTTCATTGAATTAGTCAAATGAAACTACCATTTTCGAAGATCTGTTGGAACCCTTAGCTCAAGAGACCAAGAAAATGTGGCAGAAGGAATTAGATGATAATGATGATGATGATTGATGAATTTAGCATCAACTTCATCTGCTACCCATTTTTCCATACTTATAAAGGCTTTGTCTTGTCTCACTACAAGGAGTTCGTCAATCAACTTGGTCCTTGATGTGCCTTTTGGAACAAGAACCATTTGGGAAGTGCTTGTAGAAGTCCCTGAAGAAACCAAAACATAGATGGTATCATTAATTTGATTTTGTCCCTATAGGTTCATTTTGGTGGAGGCAAGGATCTCTCTTCAGCCTTAGCTTTGTCCAATGCTAGGTAGATGTACTCAAGAATAATGAAAATTTTCCTTTTGATCAAATTTCTTTCAACTTCTTTCAATTTTGGTTGTTTCACTAAATTAATGAAATGTAATTGCCATTTTCAGAGATCTATGGAGGTTGGAGCCCCTATACACTCATTTCATCGTCATCCTCACAAAACTTTAGTGAACTGCAGAATACAATAGGAGTGCATGCTAGTAAGAGACCTACTAAGGTTAGATGGATTCTAATTAGTTCAAAAGGATCCTAGTACCTTTTATAGATGAAGAGGAGATTAATGGATCAAATCGGAAGGAAGGGGAGATGATTTTTTACCTCGATAACAATGCAAATACATGTAAAGAGTACTTGCATCTCAAAATCTTTTATCTGCCATTTTTTTTTCGCACATAGCCTTGTAGACTACTTACTGATGTACATGTCATTTTTCACATCCATCCATTACACTCCTTTTAATAGTTAAAGCTTCTTGTATTGATATCCTTAAATATTTTTAGGGAGGAATTTTACTAGCAGCAAAATTGTTGTAATGTTTCTATTTCTTATGTATTGTTTAATTATCTATACATTTTTTTAAGGGTTCATATTATCGTGTAAAAGGTATATCCTCTTAGATCTATGTGGAAACCCATCTAATTCCTAGTTTTTTTTTCCCAAACCAGTAAGAGAGCTTCAAGAATGTTGTTGATTAGCACCATCCAATATCATACCCTAAAAGTTTCAAACTAAATTTGCAGATCATATTCTTCAAATTTGATCTTCTATTTTTTGTTGTCTTTCTTGGTTCTTTTGTACACATGCATCACTAAAAATAATTTGATATTTTGGTTCTCTGCATTGGGTAAGCTGTAAACTTACTGTTACTTCTTAATGTTAAATTCTCTATCCTTGTCTGCATTACATGAGCAGGTGGTAACCGTTCTTGAAGTCTAATTGTTCATTTTTTCAAGATACAATATTTATGGGGCATCAATACCTTTTAATGTTGTGGTTTAAGTGTGAACTTTTGATGGGAAAAGATAATTATTGTTTTTAATTACCCAAGTTTTCATAATTCATATTTTGTTCAATTCTTGATAGTGATGTCTTGATTTTTCCATGTATCTGTTCAAAAATAGTATATTTTGTTGTTCCTTTTGATGATGTTGTTCCCTGCATTTGTCTTTATTGTGCAGAGCTTTTCATAATTAATATTTTACCCAATTCTTTATCGTGGTGTCCTGGTTTTTCCATGTATTTGTTTGAAAGTGGTATTTTTTAGTTGTGTTGTTCCTTTTGCTGATGTTTCTCCCTTCATTTGTCTTTATTGTGCAGAGCTTTTCATAATTAATATTTTGCCCAATTTTTTATCGTGGTGTCCTAGTTTTTCCAGGTATCTGTTTGAAAGTGGTATTTTTTAGTTGTTCCTTCTGCTCATAGGATTTGGTTAGAGAGGAATTGTACAAGAATCTATTGGTAGGCACATGCCATTGAAATATATAACAAACTTCAAAAGGTGACTAACCTATTGAGTCATTGCAAGATATATTGTAACAAATTGGTTAAGTTGTTGGCAGATGAAAAGATCGTGTATAAGGGCCTCATTAACAAGCTTAATTTCAAAATCTCTCTTAAGGCCTCATTGATAAGCTTAATTTAACAATTTATGAGGATGAAGATGTTGGAAATACTGAGAGGGGGGGTGAATCAGTGTTTCTTTTTCCCACTATTGTTTTACCAGCTAAAACATATATATTCATAACACAAGATGAACAACAAGAATAAATACTTTTATTAATATAAACTGTGCAGCAAAATAGATACAATATATAGATGGTTACAATCTGTTGCCAAGCTCCAACTTGGACTTTGGTGAGGCTCCAACCTCTAGAGCACCAACTCTATTTTGCCAAGACACCAATCTTGGACTTAGGAGCACCAACTCCAAGGAATACAATCAGTTCAGTTCTGAGGCTCCAACCTCCTGGGCTCCAACCCAATCTCACTTCTGAGGCACAAGCCTTAAGGACTCCTATCCTTCTCACTTTTAAGGCACCAACCCCAAGGACTCCAATCCTTCTGCTCTCAGAACTCTTCTCTGCTGACATCTGTCTATTTACAGCTTCATTGTAGCCTCCAAACTGCAATATCAATGACAACCATGTCTTCTTGTGGATGAGTTTTCACAGCTCTGCATATTGCCCATGCATAGTCTCCAATTGCCTTTACTGCTGCTGCTGCCTCTGCTACCACATATTCTGATTTTTTTTTGCAACAACAACCACATCATGCAGTCCACTGTTTTCTGTTTTATGCATTCCTGTCTTTGTCCATTCGTTTCCTCTTTCTCGCGGGCTCTTCCCCTTCCTTCTCGCCTGCTTCAGCTTCCTCACTGTTGGCTTGTTTGTCGCTGTAGCTTCCTCTGTCCATTCGTTTTCACAGGACATGTTGAATCAATGGGCAAGGACCGAGTCATCCATAGAGAACACAAGTTCAAAAACTTATAACAGCACTGCTTTGCCAATGATTGAGGGCATACGCAGGGATGGCATTATTTAATGGACAGCCATGTCCTTATCACAATCATAATCGCCATGATTTGGTCTCCTGCACTATCGGGACTGTTCCTCACAGTATTTTCGCCTCCACACTATAGAATTGGAGCCACCCTTTTATCGCCGCTTTTATGTCTATCGGAAGCCTTCCTTAGGCTATGTGCCTTCTATAAACCTTGGACTTACTTAGAATCAGAGCCACCTTTTTATCGACGCTTTTAATCACCCATCGGAAGCCACCACCCGAGCGTTTTTAATCACCCATCGGAAGCCACCAACTGCGTGTGTTTAATCACCCATCGGAAGCCACCACCCGAGTGTTTTTAATCACCCATCGGAAGCCACCACCCGAGCGTTTTATCAACCATCAGAAGCCACCACCCGAGCACTTTAAATCAACCATCACCAAGCGCTTTAATCAACCCGCCACACTTATAGACATATATGGAATTACCATAAAACCCCTCATGGCCATATATAACCATATAATATCAATACACAGAACCAACATAAAACCCGCTTAACTCAATGTATGCGATCTCAAGGATTATATGGCCGCTTTCATAAATTCGGCGGGTTCGGATTTCGCAACCATAACAAAACTCTTAAGGCCTGACCTCCGATGAGGTGCGGACCCGACACACCTTTAGGCTGCCTTTTATTATGATTTCGGTCCCGATGGATTTCGGCGACTTCCCTTCTGGTAGTTTCAAAGTCTAATGGACCTTGCGGACCCGACGACCCATTAAACCATCCTCTATATAATACTTCGGCTCCGAATTTCGGAGCTCGTCACTTAACCGCGCTGAGGTTCCTTTTGGACCCGAAAAGGTTTAGATGCCACACTATATATATTTCGGCGGGTTTGCTTATCGGCGGTCGCCATAGACAATAACACTCCTGTGGAGCTGTAACAAGGGTCTTTTTCACCTCTAGTTATCTCACATTACAAGTCAATCCGGGAGCGTTTTGTTATTGTAAAGGACATCTTAATTTGAGGCTATTTGTCAGGATAATGCTTCGTAGTATAGATCTAAAGAATACAAGAGTAAACGGATGCTAATGCTAAATTACTTTTGCATAAAGAAATCACACACGCAGCAACTTCGTCGGTCGAGGGTATGGAATTAGTAACCTATCCCCTAGAAACTGATGAAGGAGTATGGATCATGATCTGGGAGCATTATAGCGTCTACTGTATCTCACAACAGTCTTGAACCTCCTCTCATGCCACTTCAATAAACGCAAGCGAAAGGAACAGCAATAAAACAGAATGAAACAGCAACTTCAGAAATGGAACAGCAATAAAAGGAACGGCAGTAAATAAACTAAGTCTCGCGAGGTCAACACTTCCAATCCTTGGCACACACTTACATACAAAAAGGAAAGCAATCATTTATACAGGTTTGCAGCTTAATCAAATGGAACAGCAAATTATTAAAGACAGAAAACGTCAATCATATATATATCAAATGGAACAGCAAATCATTAAAGACAGGAAACGTCAATCATATGTACACGATTTGCAATAGTCACCAACAATCCATTAACCCCAATCACCTGTAGCTGAAATATTCTACTTATGAATTCTGTAATTGATGCAAACAACTCAGATCAACAGTATGCGAAGAATCCTGAAAGTATGATATGAACTTGTTACAAAGATTTATAACAGGAAAGCTACAGATGAATAAATATGAAACAACATGCAACCATAACAGATTATGAGAAACAAACCACACAAAGCAGAATTGTAATGGTACAATCAGCCAGTGTCCGTTGGAGCCGGGCCCAAAGCTTCCAATGGTGCACTGCCGTAAACTACTTCAGACGCACGGAGAAATTAACGCCAAGATATTATATTAACGCATCAATGAGAGTACAAAACTAGGTCTCAGAGAGACTCAATAGTCTGAGTTCAACTGACAATAAAATTCATGACAGAAAGTTAAAGATACCAAAAGTAATCCCCTAGTTTCCAATGCTACCCTCCTTTTATACAATTAACGGCGGAGTTCACCGGTCGACAAAACGATTGATTGTAGCGATCCCTCAGGATCGAAGATCCTGAGGGATCCGCTAAACTGTTAACGCTTTCCTTTACTCGGCCTGTATTTCCGAACTGGCAGTCCTTCATCTCATTCCGGACTGATCTTCCTTGATTTACTCGACCTGGTCTGAACCTTATTTAGAATTGGAGGGACAGCCGTTATCTTCTCATCAAATCCTCGTTTTGCATTGCGCCTTCCTGCTTTTACCTTTTCCTGCGTAGAGAAGACAACTGTTAGTGATTGGATCATTTTAGACTCGTTCTCGTTGCATTTTCCCTACTTTATAATAAAGAAAAGATTACAACTATTGCTTAAAACATCACTAAATTATTTATTAAAACATACCTTCCCAATGCTCTACACACCCCCCGACTTACTCTGTTTCATGGCCTCATGAAAACGTTATAATTAACATGGAGAGCAGTAAGAGAATAGGCTGGAGAGGGTACTTCATGAGGGGGTCTGCAACCATGATAGGCAACCAGATTATCAAAGAAATAATGCAACTGATCTGCAGGCATATCATACAAGGCCTGGTACCCCGGTGCAGGGTGCCAGATAATTGGGCTACGGAACCGATATCCTAACCATGATGGTCCAGCTTGCAGAATGCACTGGCCATAAAAAGGAAATCGTTCAGCAGCCAGCTCAAAGTTCTCATATCTGAAGGGCTCCCTGAGCTGGATGCTTGGGGTGGAAATCCGATAACGGAATTTGGCAGCCTCCAAGGCGGAATCTTTAATAACCAGGAAGTATTCTAAGCTATTTCGGATCAACTCCTCATGCATGGGTCCTAGTAGTTTTATAACGCCAGGGTTTCTCATAAGGCTTTTATGTGATTGCCATAGGCGAACTGGATCTTGAGGCTCAGCCCTGACCCATAGATCTAGGCTGTGCTCCTGCCTCTGAAAGGCATTATAAGCCCTGAGCCATTTTAACTGGTTGACCCCGAATGAAACAAAGGCTTGCAGCTGTATATCCCCCACAAAGGGGCCAGGGTTTAGATCAGTTTCCTGCTCAAGCACCATATTGTGCAAATAAAATTCGCATAATAATCGTTGGACCTTAACCCCATAATGTTTGCAACAATCAATAAAATCATTAACAGTGTTAATCTGAATGGGGGCACCTGCCCTGACAGCTTTTATTTTCAATCTTAAGTATCTTTCAAGGAGGAATAAAGCATAATTCTTCGCGGGGGCCCTGCAAGTCAAAACATCATTGGAAATTCCAAGTGGTTGAAATATCGAGCTCTGCAACTCCTCTAGGGTTCGGTCGATCGATTGCAGCAATGGCTCCGAGGAGAGGGGATAAGGCTCCAGTTTCTGCGAAGAAGGTGATCCCGAAGGCGTTTAATCCATTGTTTGAAAAATGACCCAAGCAGTTTGGGATTGGGGGAGCTCTGCCGCCAAAGAAGGATTTGCACAGTTTCGTGAAATGGTCGAAGATCGAACGCAGCCAGAGGCAGCGGAGGGTATTGAAGAAGCGTTTGAAGGTTTCTCCGGCCTTAACCCAGTTCACCAAGACCCTTGACAAGATTCTCGAAACCAGCCACCGACAAGCTCAGAATGCGTGGGAAACCGGCAGGGGTGGGACATATGGTGCAGATCCGAACCCCCCCACAACGCAGGTGCTCAAACAAAGTCGTCTCGGCTCTGATCGAGCCACTATTCGAGCACAGCGTGCGCCCAGGCAACAGATCGAGGGTTCAAAGCATAGATCGAGCAAAGTTTTACCAGATCTAGAAAGTTTCAAGGAAAAACAAACAAAATCGGCATCAGATCTGGAGGTTTGCTTGCAGCCAGAGCAGGTAAAAATTTCTTGGTTTCAGATTTTGATTAAACTTCCACAAGGAAAAACCCGTGTAGTGTGGATCCATGCAGATAGCACCTCCTTGGAGCTGAAACAACAGATCTGGGCAGAAACGGGATTCCCAGTACAAATCCAACACTTGGTAAATGGAAGGTGGTCTCTCCAGGATAATAGGACGTTGGATAGCTATGAGATTGGACCAGGATCAACCATTTCTCTAAATTTCAGATTGAGAGGAGGGGCTCCGTATCAGGGACAGCCAAGCTCCCTAGGGGGAGACAGGGGTAAAAAACCTGATTCCCAGCATCAACCCAAGGGAGGGCTATCCTACAAAAATATACTTCAGGGCAGCAGAGACACAGGGTCCTCTTCAGACCAAGGCGGGAATATACCCAGGCCTTACATTGTAGATCAGTCAGAGGCAACACCAGTTTTAAATTTAGATGCACCAGGGCTTGATGATTACGTTAGGTCCTATGAAACACAAGCCCTTATATGCCGTTTCAACAGTTTTTGGCCCAAGCCATTGGACCTATTCCATTGGATTTTCACCAGCTGGACCATGGAATGCGATATTCATCTATGTTCAAAGGGGTTCTTTATAGTAAGATTCACATCAAAGGAAGTCAGAGATACAGTCATTAGTTCTGGGCCATGGTTCTGGGGTACATCGGGGCTGTTTATGACCCCATGGTTCCCAGATTTTGATCCAAACAAAATGACTGTAACCAAAATGCCGGTTTGGGTTAGATTATTCAATCTTCCATTGCATTTTTGGAATGAACAAGTCCTGGAAAGCATTGGGAACAGCATAGGGAAATATATCAAAACAGACATGGATAGGATTGATGAAAGGATCTACACCTTCGCACGTATCTGCGTGGAGGTAGATTTAAGCAAAGGGTTGCCGGAAAATATAAGGCTGATCTACAAACAACAAAATTGGCTGCAAGTACTGGATTATGAAAACACTGCTTTCAGATGCAGGCTTTGTAGACAGACAGGTCACCTACAAAGCACATGTCCAGACGCCAAGAAGTTAAACAATAAAAAGAAACAGAAAGGGAAGCAAAAGAAAGGATGGAAATTTTCACCCCCAGATTCAGAGGAAGAAGAATCAGAAGCAGAGGTGGAAGAGATCCCTACAGAGAAGACTGAGGTACCACCAGAAATGGAGTGTCAAAAGGAACCCACCCTGAACAAACAGACAGAGATGACAAGAGAGGATCCAGGCTTGGGAGGTTTCAAACGGCAACATCAATCTGATTCTTCAGACTCAGACAAAGAAGCTGGACCTCTGAATACAGAAACTCAGATAGTCATAGTTCCGACCGAGCCCACTCAAGGAGAGTGGCGTAAGGTCGAAAAGAAGAAAGGGAGAAAGACTTAGAGTGTGAGTCTTACAGTTTTTCTTCCTTTTTTCTTCTCTCTTTCTCTTTTCTTTTCTTCCATTTTCTTTGTTCACGTTAGTCTTCTAACGTTGAGGGGGGTGCGATAGCATCCGAGCCTTTGTGGCGGTTATCTGTGCAAATGATGTAACTTTTCATTATCTTTTTAATAAAAGTTACTGCTTTTTTCTTTGGGAAAAAAAGTCAAAACATCATCATACAACGAACATACAGTGTCCAATTGTTTAATAACAGCATCTAGTCGACGTGTTACCTTAGCAACCTTTTCCTGTTCCTTCTGCCATCCTTCAAAAGCCTGACTCTCCGATTCACTCATGTTTCGCAGCTACTGTTGCAGTTCTTCATGTTTTTCCAGAGGGATCCTTTGTTCCTCTAACTACTCAGCCCTCTGCTGCAATTCTTCGTATTTTTCTCGAGGAATCCTCTGCTCAACTTCCTGCTGCAGCTCTTCATATTTTTCTCGAGGAATCCTCTGCTCAACCTCCTGTTGCAGCTCCTCATATTTCTCTCGAGGGATCATTTGTTCCCGTAGCTGTTCAGCCTCTTGTTGGGCCTGTCTTATCTCGCGGCGCAAGGCCTTGGTTTTTGGATCCCTTTCCCATAATTCCCTGGAGGCAGGAAGTTTCGCCTGGACCTTTACATTTCGTCGCTTAATTTTCCCTGAAGGTGGTGTCTCAGTGTGAACTGCTCTATTTTCCCCTTCCTTCTTGACATGTATAAAGGGGTACGGTGGTCCCTCTGTAACTGGGATGTCGCCTTGTGGCTAAGTTTTAATTGGAACGGCAGTTGGTTCTAATGGGCTGTTTGGAATATCAGCCTGCTCCTCTATGTCAATAGGAACGGCATTCTGGTGCTCTGTTCCAGATGGAACAGCATTTTGTTCCTCAGTATTAATTGGAACAGCTGCAGGTTTGCTAGCAGAGTATCGACCTACTAGATGTCTATAGGTGCTCTGTCTTCCTCTCTGAGATGACCCAGCTGTATTTGTCCTTCTTTTTCTTCTCACAGTCCTCTTTATTCTCAAACTGGCTTTCAGACTCCGAATTTTCTGCCGAAGCTGGGCTATAATATTCAGCAATTTCTGCTGTTTTCTTCTCAACTTCTTAATTTCTTTTGCCTCGGCTGTGGGCACATGGGCGGCCCTCAGTTCTGCTCCTCTTTCATCGAGGGTTTCTTCTATCATTCGAGGAACGTCCTGTTCCCGACAAACATTTTCATCCCCCCCACCATCAGCGGGTGGATTTCCTTCTGGTGTTTTGGGAACGGCTTGTTCCTGATTGGTATTCACATTTTCTTTGTCAATGACAGGGGGGTTTTCTTCCCCTGCCATCCCATCATGCAATTCGTCACGCGTCTCTTCCTCAGAAGGTCCTTCACAGGTGATGTAGCTCTGTACTACCTTTGCCAGTTCGCTCCAAGGTTCTCCCAGTGTTGCCGGCAGCACTCCTTTTCCCTTCACTGTCAGCTCCTGCCCTTCATCTTGGAAGAGTTCTACGATCTTTTGCAGTCTTTCTTTCTTTGTCGTCCATATTGGACCTAAGTCTGGTAATCCGGTTACTTCCGCGATTATTTCCTTCGTGACTGCTATCTGCTTCCCACCTACCACTGAGTGTTCTTCCTGCAAATTCTGCAGGAATTCCATGGCCACTATTTCGTTTGATTTGCGCAGGCGGCCAAAATAAGTTAACCACCCTGCTTTTTCTAAGATCTTCCGAGCGGCTTCGGAGACTATGAGCTCGCTCGGCTCGCTTCTGATAGACTTTCCCCCCATGGTTCTGTTTCAGGGTCTAGATGGAACAGCAATGCAAAGAACGTAATTGCGGCAAAAAGAAAAGACACAGAGCATGCATGAATAATTGATCATAAATAACAACTTTTTAAAAAAATAGCATTGTCATGCCGTTAACGCCTATCGTACCTCCGTATCATATCATTTCCGAATGATGTGTTAACACGTGGCCGGCGGAGTAATGAAGTCACCTCCCCCCCGCGCGAAATGATAGGCTGCCTCAGCCGTCAAATAGAAGAAGGCGGTCATCCCATCACCGAGTCATAATGGAACAGCTTATAAAGTTTTTCCATGTTTCAGATTAGACAAAGAAATACCAAGATCGATGTGACAGATAGATCGCGTTTAACATAAGCCTTCGTGATGTGATGCAGAACATAAGGATAGGACGTCTAGCACTCATGGAAAGTCTGAGATAGTCATAGTCAATACCTTTGCCATAATTGGTAATGATAAATGTTCATGTGACGTATCCATTAAGGTGTAAGATATAATTATTACGAGGATAGAAAGAAATATTTAATAAGATCCAAATTGGTGTATATGTTTTGACTCCGATACCATTAACAGAGCTCTGCTGCCGACCGATGTTTATAACCGTGGCAGAGTTGTTTATTTCACCCCGGAACCATAGTCCTTTGTGTAGTTTTGAAGAGCAATTCTTGTCAACATGCAGGCCATCATGCTGGCTTGGTAACCAGATAACCATGACGCCATTCACCAGAGAGGCGCGAAACGTGGGCAGGCTGGCTCGTGATGAGACCCCCTGTTCCAAGGTTTGTTTATATAATGAACCTGTTGGACCATATCCCTGGTGTGGTGGCCATGATGGGAATGCCACTTCGCTTCCAATCTTATGATCATAGTAGGCTGGTTCTTTAATGAAACCCCCTATCCTGCATTTGACAAATAATTTCTTTTGGTTCTGCTGTTGCTTTTTTTCTTTTGAGATGGACTTTTGCTCTTGTATAGTTACACATAAGGGTGGTTCAGCCCTCCTTAAGAGTGGGAATGGCGGAAGAAGTCTTGCTATCCCAATAGGAAAATATAAATTTTCTATTCTTATTTCCAAGTAATAATAAAGAAAATTGTAGGAACGTAACATGATGAAGTTTTCCAACAGGGCAGAGGAGGTGAGACTTATGGCTGAAAGAATGATGAGTGTATGGTTCCCTCCGTTGTTGCATCAATACTAGGGCTGTTATAGATAGCGATCTATGATGTGCTGATCTTGATATATCATGCCTTTTATATTTGTTGCATAAATATATAGCTGCTACTTATGGCCTCGGGACAATGTTTTCTTCTTATAGAAAGGACGAGGGCATACTATTTCTTTCTTACAAGGGAGGGTGGGAGGGTTCTTTTGATGTAATGTCCTAAGATAACAAAAACACTTAAATGCTGCTTGCTAAAAAAAGAATTGAAAAAAACACACAAATGTTGCTCCTTCTAAAAAGGGATAAAAAAATTCAAAAGTGCTGTTCCTTTTGAAAAGGAACAGCAAAAATTCAAAAGTGCTGTTCCTTTTGGAAAGGAACAACAAAAATTCAAAAAGTGCTGTTCCTTTTGGAAAGGAACAACAAAACTCAAGGGTGCCGTTCCTTTTGAAAAGGAACAGCAAAACACACAAGTGCTGTTCCTTTTGAAAAGGAACAGCAAAACACGCAAGTGCTGTTCCTTTTGAAAAGGAACAGCAAAACACACAAGTGCTGTTCCTTTTGAAAAGGAACAGCAAAACACACAAGTGCTGTTCCTTTTGAAAAGGAACAGTAAAACTCACAAGTGCTGTTCCTTTTGAAAAGGAACAGCAAAACACACAAGTGTTGTTCCTTTTGAAAAGGAACAGCAAAACTCACAAGTGCTGTTCCTTTTGAAAAGGAACAGCAAAACACACACTCGCAACATATATACAAAATTTACAATCTTATATACAAAATGTGGTAATAAAGAATGAACTTCTTACCAATCTATAGGGGAGGAAGTTTTTGCTTCCTCTCCCATAATCTTGATGTTAGTATCTTGGCGTAACTGCTGGCAAAATGATTCCCGAGTGAGCGGTTTGCGATACAGACGAACTCGGTGGCCGTTTACCTTAAATGTATATCCAGATCCATCAATTGTAATCAAAGTAAGGGTCCCATTGTCATGGACTTTTTGAATCTCGTATGGTCCCAACCATCGAGTCTGAAGCTTCCCCGGGAAATCCTGAAATCTAGAATCATATAACAGAGCCCAGTCTCCTTCGTGAAATATCTTGTTTTTGATGAGCGCATCATGCCATTTGGCTCGCTGCTGCTGGATGAGTGCTGTATTCTATAATGCAGCGAGCCTTGTTTCGTCCAACTCATTAATTTGCTGTAATCGATTTTTCTGTGCTTCACTTAAATCCAATCCGACTTCTTGGGCAGTTCGCAGGGTTTGGATCTCAAATTCTATAGGAAAAATGGGTTGCTTTCCAAACACTAAGTGATATGGTGAATAGCCAGTGGTACTTATCCATGTGGTTCGATAAGCCCACAGTGCCTCCGGTAGTCGGGCGGCCCAATCGCGGCGGTGTGAGGCAACAGTTTTTGTCAAAATTGACTCTATTATCTTATTACTGTTCTCAACTTGCCCATTTGCCTGCGGATGGTATGGGGTAGTAATTTTGTGATGGATGTGATGGTTATTGAGTGTTGCAGCTAATTTATGTCCCACAAATTGTGGTCCTCCATCTGTAACCACTTCCCTTGGAAGACCATAACGTACAAACAAATGGAACAAGAACTGAATTATCGACTCCTCTGTAGCTCTGGGTAATGCCTCCGCCTCAACCCATTTGGTAACATATTCAGTTGCCACCAAAATGTAGGTTTTTTGGTTTGATGGGGGGTTGATGGGTCCGACAAAGTCCAGAGCCCAGCGTTCGAAAGGTTCGATCACCAATTGAGGCCGCAAAGGCATTTCGTCTGCTGGGCCAGGTCGTCCTACACGCTGACAACTATCACAGGCCTGGACAAATTTTTTGGCATCTTTGAAGATTGTAGGCCAGTAATATCCCGTTTGTAATACTTTGTGTGTTGTCCTTCGTTCAGCGAAATGTCCTCCACATGGCCCGTCATGGCAGGCTTTCAAGATATCAAAGATTTCGTCTTCTCGAATACATCTTCTGATTTCCATATCTGCGCCTGTGTGAAACAGATAGCCCCCAACCCACGAAAATCGATTGCTTTTCGCAACGATTTGTTTCCGTTCATTGGGAGTTAAATGTTTTGGAAGCTTACCTACTGCAAGATAATTAGCCACATCAGCGTACCAGGGAGTCTGAACAGCGACTGCAAATAAGTGTTCATCTGGGAATTGGTCCTCAACTGCTGCTGTTTCAACTGATTTTGGTATTCGTGAAAGAAAATCAGCTACAGGGTTCTCCTTCCCTGGTCGGTCTCTGATTGTAATGTCGAATTCCTGCAACAAGATCAACCACCTGGTTATTCTTCCATTTGTAACAGGCTTATTTGCTAAATACCTAATAGCAGAATGGTCTGTGTACAAAATAACGGGATAGCCTGTAATATAGTGTCTAAATTTATTAATAGCATGTATCACAGCTAAAAATTCTTTTTGGGTGACAGTGTAATTTAATTCAGCCGGAGCCAAATTTTTGCTGATGTAATAGATAGCGTATGGTCTTTTCTCTTCTTCTTGGCCCAACACTGCACCGATTGCTGTGTCTGAGGCGTCGGTTGAAATTTGGAATGGTAAGTTCCAATTAGGTCCTCTGAGAACTGGAGCTGTAGATAGCAACTTCTTTAATTCTGTGAAGGCTCGATCACATTTTTCTGTCCACAAAAAATCAACATTTCCAGTTAATGCATGTAGAGGTGCGGCAATATGTGAGTAATGTTGTATAAATCGTCTATAATACCCAGAAAAACCAAGAAAACTGCGTACCTCTGTTTGATTAGTGGGGGTTGGGATAAGCATGAGTATTTGAATTTTAGCCGGGTCTACCTGAATGCCAGCTGCTGAGATGTAATGTCCCAGAATGAGTCCTTCTGTCATCATCATGTAACATTTTTTGTGACTCAAGCAAAGCCTGGTAGCGATGCAATGTTCTAGAACTTTTTCGAGAGTGTCCAAGGCTGGATCAAAGTCGTCTCCATATGGTGTAAAATCATCCATATAGACTTCCAATCCATCATTAATTAAATCTGCGAAGATGCTAAGAACAGCCCGTTGGAATGTGGCCGGAGCATTACATAATCCAAAGGGTAAGACTCGGTAGGCGAACGTTCCCCAGGGGCAAGTAAAGGTAGTCTTGTCCTGGTCTTCAGGGGCAATCTGAATCTGGTTATATCCGCTGAAGCCATCCAAGAAAGAAAAAAATTTCTTGCCTGCTAAGGTGTCCAATACCTGGTCTATGAAAGGGAGAGGGAAGTGATCTTTTTGTGTAGCTTTGTTTAATTCTCTGTAATCGACACAGATCCTCCATTTCCCGTTCTTTTTAGGTACGACCACAAGTGGGGAGACCCATTTGCTGTCAGAAATAGGATAAATAAAATTAACGTCTAATAATTTCTGCAGCTCATCTTTTACAACATCTTTTAAATGGGGATTGAGTCTTCTCTGTGGTTGGCGAACCGGTCTTGCATCTTTCTCGATATAGATACGATGTGTACATAGCTGGGGATCAATCCCCTTCATATCGGGATAGTCCCAAGCAAATGCCTCCTGATACTTTCGTAGGAGCTGGATGAGTTTGGTCTCTTGCTCAGGTGTCAGATTAGCGTTAATGTTTAAAGTTTTGCCCGGTTCAATTTGTATTACTTTGCTGTTAGCAACAGAGGTTACAGGTATATTTGGGTCATTGTCATCTTTTAGAGGATCTTCCTCTAATTCGTTATCAAATGCCGCTTTTATCATAAAGCATTGTGTATACGATGTGGATTCTGTTTGATTAATGAATTTATTGATGGCATCATCTTCCGTTTGATCTTTAAAATCTAGCGCTTCCTGAACTGTTAATGGTGGTCTAATATTATCAGTAATATATGAGGCAGGGCGCAGATTGGTCAGCGATATATGAGGTGTGATGCTTGGCTGGGCTGGCGGGTACAAGATTAAATTTTTGATATCCGGTCCTCTGGTTATGGTCATGTTTCCCTGCCGGCATCCAATGTAGGCGTCAGCAGTAGCGAGCCATGGTCTACCTAGAATTAGCGAATGTCCATCTAGTCGGGTTTTTGGATTAATCACCAGAAAATCGGTCGGGTATTCCCAAGAGTCCACTGAAACCATGACATCATACAAGGTGCCTTCTGGCCTTATTACTGATCGGTCAGCTAGTTCTAGTAAAGTGGAAGTAGGCTCTACCGATGTGATTCCAAGCTTCTGGCAGGTTGATGTTGTCAGGATGTTAATCGCAGCCCCTAGATCTACTAAAACGTTGGTCAGGGTCTGCCCACAGACTTGAACAGTGACAATTGGGTTTCCAGGATCCTCATATTTAATTGGTGTTTCTTTCCCTGATAAGAGGTCGGATAAGGTGCCGACTACCTGGACTCTAGGGTTAGGGGTTATATTTCTTTTTGTTTTTCTGCTACACAGGTCTTTTATGGTTTTTGCATATATGGGGATATCCTGTATAGCCTGAAGGAATGGAATTCTTATATACAAGTTTTGAAGTTCTCCCAGAATATCAAAATCCGGATATTGCATTTGTCTCGGAATGGCCAGTCGTTCTGGGAAAGGTGGAGAAGATGTAATTACTTGCTGATGAACCTGGTCTTTACTTACTTCTTCTTGTTGTGACGGCTGTTCTATCGGTAACTGGTTTTCAATATGAGCGGTTCTATGTCCCTCAGTTTCTATTATTCGCCCAGATCTCAACTGAAGATCATTGCACTCCTGCAGAGCAGATTCAATCTCGGAAGATTCTATAATTTGAAGAGATTGAACTGGTCGATTATTTGGGTTCGGGTTGGGTTGGGCTGGGAGCTGCGGTCTTAGGTTGGGCTGGGGATTTTGTTGCAAGGCTGGCAGAGTTGGTTGAGGGAGCGGAATTGATCCTGGTGTTTGATATGTCGATCTTGGCCAGTTGCTCTGCCAGGGTGAACTTTGCGAAGTGGAAGGGGTCCACTGCGGAGGATATGAATTATTTGGCCAATATGGCGGAGGATAAGGAAAGTTTGGCCAACCAGCTTGGTTCATCCAAGGGTTCGGAGTAGGAAACATTTGAGGCGGCCAATTTGAAAACGGGTGCTGAGACTGATTTTGCCACATATTCTGTTGCTGAGCATTAAATTGCGGAGATTGAAAAGAAGAGGAGGGATCTTGAAACATACCAGGTTGCCTAGGTTGCCATTGACGACGCTGGTTAATAAAGTACTGATTCTGGTTCCTCTTCTGCTTCTTTGTACACCGCCTTCAAACTAGGGAGCGAGGGACAGCTTTCAGTCGGATGGTCCTTGGTACAAATAGCACATATTTGAACTGTATCGAGCGGGCATTCTTTCTGGCTATGTTTCTTCCTGCACCGCGGGCAGAAAATTGCCAGATTCTGTTCCGCCTCTGCTTGCTTCTGTTTAGCCTGCACAATATCAAGCTGTGTAGTTAATGTCCCCATGATATCAGTTTTAAAATTCTCTAACAGATTTCCAAGTTCCACTCGTGATACTCCTTCTGTTGATGTTCGATTGTCTCTAGTGAAGCGATCATATTCTGCTGGTTTTATCCTTGTGCTGCCTCTTGAGCTCCTGATACACAGATCAATGATGTCAGCAAAATTTTCCTGATAAATGTCTCCTTTTCCCATAATATTCAGCGTTTCAATCCATTGCTCCTTCATACCTCTAATCAATGCAGTTTTCAACACGTTATCGGGCAGAGGTAACGATGCATATGGAGATCTCTGCAAGTTATATTGGAAACGTTCTACATATTCTTCTAAAGTTTCATTTGGTCTGGCTGACATTTGAAAGATTTCATCCTTTAGTTCTCTTGATCTACAGTAATCCTGATATTTTTTTAAGAAGGCCGCTTTCATTTCTTCCCAATTGTTTATGACTCCACCACCTAAACCCATGAACCATCTCAGAGCTGCTCCCTTCAAAGTAGAGGGAAACAGTTTTAGCTTCTGGGGATCAGTGGTGTAATCGTATCCCCTGCATAACACATCAAATTCGAATAGAAACGCATCAGGGTCTTCTGATGTGAGTCCATGAAACGTCGGGATATGTTGAAGCGGAATTGCCTTCATTGGTGCATTCGCAGCGGAATCTACTATGGGATATTGCAAAGTAGAGGTTTGGGTATTTGGCTGATTCTGCGCCATGGAATCAAATATATGCCAGTAATCTTCAGGAATTTCCAATAGAGTATTCCTTGGTTGCGGAGGGGTAATCTTAGCAGGAACTGTTTTTACAGCACTCCCTTTATCAGGGATAATGATGGCCCCTACTGTCTGAGGTGAATGAATTCCCTCAACGAGGATTTTTGCAGCGCTTCCTTTATCTGGACTATTTAAAGGCTGGTTTGGTTCAATAGGAGATCTAGGTTCCTCGATTTCCCCTGTTTCTCCTTCTCCTTCGCAAAGGTTGCTAAAATTTCCTTCGTGCACTGGTCCAGGAGTCGAATTGTCAAATTCTTGAAAGTCCTGCTCCTCTGTCTAACTGTGCACCTCCGCAAAGGCTTCAGATGGTGATTCTGAGGCCTGAAGGGAACTAGCAGGTTGTTTAGAGTTTACTTTCCTATAACCTACTGATGGCGGAGATCCGGCTTTCTTGTAAATTTCGTCTATAAAGGTCTTTCGTCCAAGGGTCGCCGACCCCTTGGCTTTTTCGGTTTTGGATGGAGGCTTTTGATTCTTTTCTGGCTTTTTCTGCTTAGTCATGCACTCCAATTAAATTACTAAATCAATTCTGCTAGGAAAGCGGACGGTGGAGCAGGGCTTTTACATGCTCCGCACGCAGGTTCTTACCTTCCGTTTTTAAAATCCAGTTCTCCCCTAACAGATTCACACACTACCCTGTTAAAAAACAAATGGCTATGCCCCTTCCCCGGCAACGGCGCCAAAATGTGGAGCTGTAACAAGGGTCTTTTTCACCTCTAGTTATCTCACATTACAAGTCAATCCGGGAGCGTTTTGTTATTGTAAAGGACATCTTAATTTGAGGCTATTTGTCAGGATAATGCTTCGTAGTATAGATCTAAAGAATACAAGAGTAAACGGATGCTAATGCTAAATTACTTTTGCATAAAGAAATCACACACGCAGCAACTTCGTCGGTCGAGGGTATGGAATTAGTAACCTATCCCCCTAGAAACTGATGAAGGAGTATGGATCATGATCTGGGAGCATTATAGCGTCTGCTGTATCTCACAACAGTCTTGAACCTCCTCTCATGCCACTTCAATAAACGCAAGCGAAAGGAACAGCAATAAAACAGAATGAAACAGCAACTTCAGAAATGGAACAGCAATAAAAGGAACGGCAGTAAATGGAACGGCAGTAAAGAAACTAAGTCTCGCGAGGTCAACACTTCCAATCCTTGGCACACACTTACATACAAAAAGGAAAGCAATCATTTATACAGGTTTGCAGCTTAATCAAATGGAACAGCAAATTATTAAAGACAGAAAACGTCAATCATATATATATCAAATGGAACAGCAAATCATTAAAGACAGGAAACGTCAATCATATGTACACGATCTGCAATAGTCACCAACAATCCATTAACCCCAATCACCTGTAGCTGAAATATTCTACTTATGAATTCTGTAATTGATGCAAACAACTCAGATCAACAGTATGCGAAGAATCCTGAAAGTATGATATGAACTTGTTACAGAGATTTATAACAGGAAAGCTACAGATGAATAAATATGAAACAACATGCAACCATAACAGATTATGAGAAACAAACCACACAAAGCAGAATTGTAATGGTACAATCAGCCAGTGTCCATTGGAGCTGGGCCCAAAGCTTCCAATGGCGCACTGCCGTAAACTACTTCAGACGCACGGAGAAATTAACGCCAAGATATTATATTAACGCATCAATGAGAGTACAAAACTAGGTCTCAGAGAGACTCAATAGTCTGAGTTCAACTGACAATAAAATTCATGACAGAAAGTTAAAGATACCAAAAGTAATCCCCTAGTTTCCAATGCTACCCTCCTTTTATACAATTAACGGCGGAGTTCACCGGTCGACAAAACGATTGATCGTAGCGACCCCTCAGGATCGAAGATCCTGAGGGATCCGCTAAACTGTTAACGTTTTCCTTTACTCGGCCTGTATTTCCGAACTGGCAGTCCTTCATCTCATTCCGGACTGATCTTCCTTGATTTACTCGACCTGGTCTGAACCTTATTTAGAATTGGAGGGACAGCCGTTATCTTCTCATCAAATCCTCGTTTTGCATTGCGCCTTCCTGCTTTTACCTTTTCCTGCGTAGAGAAGACAACTGTTAGTGATTGGATCATTTTAGACTCGTTCTCGTTGCATTTTCCCTACTTTATAATAAAGAAAAGATTACAACTATTGCTTAAAACATCACTAAATTATTTATTAAAACATACCTTCCCAATGCTCTACAACTCCCTCCTCCGAAAATGACGGACCCGACGCTTTATAGAGAGCGCTAAATAATATTTCGGCTCCGGGTCCTTCGGCAATTTCACTGATCGCTACCTCTGAAATGATACAAGTCCTCTGCGGACCCGATATGCTTTCTATTCTGCTTGATAAGAGTTTCGGCTCCGGATTTCGGAGCTTGCACTTTGAACAGTTCCGACAACTCCAAGGGACTTTCGCCGATGCGATAAGGATTTTCTGCTACTCTGCGATTTCATCTGGACCGTTGATCTGGCAGATCAAACGGCTCCTATGTATTCTCCCGCTTTGATGAAAGTTTGGCTTTGAACACAACTATATATATATGAAGTATTGTCTCCGATATGGCTCCTCTTGCTCTGGTGGCTCCTCTTGCTCCGATAGCTCCTCCGATATGGCTCCATCTGCTCTGTTCCATTTGCTCCTCTTTTTTGGCATATATATGACATATATATGTGCTCTGTTTGCTCCGATAGCTCCTCCGATGGCTCTTGCTCTGACACTCCTTCGATATGGCTCCTCTTGCTCTGGCACTCCTCCGATGTCACTCCTCTTGCTCGGATATGCTCTGATAGCTCCTCCGATGGCTCTGTGTTCTCCTCCTCTTTGGCATCTACCGATGGCTCTATATATATTGCTCCTCTTGGCTCCTCTTGCTCCATCTGCTCCTCTCGGTCCATTTGCTCCATTTGCTCCTCTTCTTTGGCTTCGATATTCCTATTTTGGCATATATGTTACAGGCACTGGCAGCGTTCCTCTTGCTTTTACATGGCTCTCCGATGACTTGGTGGCTCTGTTTTCTCCTCTCGTCTCCATCTACTCCTCTGGCTTGGCAGTGTCTTTCAAAGACCCCCTTGCATATATGTCTGTTTCCGCATATATATATATATATATATATATATATATATATATATATATATATATGGCTCAGCTATCCTGATGGCCTTGCTCCTGTCTCTTCATGAATCTGCTCTGCATCCCCTTGGCTTCATGTCATCCTCTAGTATCCAGAATATTGCCATATAGACATCAATGACAACCTAGGTCAACAGAAGAGTGGAGGAAAACAAGCTTAATTTGACAATATTTGGGAGAATAAGTTGAGGAAAAATTTACTTGATATTCTAACATAAAGCACACAATTGCTGGGTAGGCATTTCATCCTCATTATGCGATGCTCGATCGGTGTTACAATGGATGGATGATGTAGCCGTGTGAGGTGGACCAATAGATATAGAAATATGATGTGCCTCTTTATGGTATATATTTTCTCTCACTTCCTAAAATATCCCATATATGTGGGTGGTAATAGAGGAAGAGGACAAATTTATCTCGACGGGAGTAAGAGCAACAATACGGTTTATAGTGCTTCAGCAATAGGAAGAGTGAGACAATTAATTTTTTGTATTTTGATCTGAAGGTTACGAAAAGAAAAACTTAGGTAATTGTCTCATTGTTTTTGGTGACATAAGTCCCTCCTTTATTAATAATTATTTCTCACAAGGACGAGCTCTGCTCGACATGGACTGAATAGCGAGAATGCCTCGATCGAAAGCCATAGAAATTGGAATATGGGGCGAAGTGGAAGGTGTATGGATGAGGGTAGATGGGTAGCTCTATTCGTTTGCAGTTAATGTGCGAAAAGCTTGCGATTGGGGAGAAAGGGCGACCGTTTTGTTTTCTACTTCAACTACAGAATCAACGACTGCATCAACAGCTACTTATGGGTAAACCACTGATTATGCTACATTCGACCATAAGCCCACCACCCAATAAGCATCAAGGAAGGCTGCTCAAGCGTAAGCCAGCACTCCATCTCTATCCTAGGGTGAAAGGGCAGTAATCCAAGTAAGGATAAGGTCAATCCCATCTGTCATTGTAAGGTTGGGGGCATTACTAAGTGGTGGGGTAAGTTGTAAGGTGAAGGCGTCCATAGTTCCTTCAGACAGACAAGTTAAAATTTGAATTGTTTTAATTCTCGAATCTTCGTGTCAAGGGGGGGGTTACGGGCGTAGAATCATTTGCTAGCCCCCATAAAGCATAGATTCTTTATTTTTGGTCCTTATATCACTTTTTTCTTTAAATAAATATATCCATTGAGCGTTGGCGATAAGCTTGGCCTACCTTCTTTTCTTTCTTGACTACCTTGCATGCTAGCCCCACAATTGGATAATCAGCAAACCACCTGGCACTAGGCTTACGGATCAGTCACCTGGGCCTGGTACTGTGACCTCCTGAGGAGGCACCCCTTCTCCTGAAGTTACGAGGCTATTTTGCCGAGTTCCTTAGAGAGAGACGATCTTTTACTTCGGCAGCATCTAGGGTTCCTCGAACAATGTGATATCTCACACCGGGTAAATCTTTAATCCTCCTTGTCCGAAATAATGGTCAGCAAGAAACCACAAAATCAGAAAAATTTAATCCTAGATAAACTCTTAGTGGTTTCATTGCAAGGTCACAACCTCAAACTTAAACCAGGAATCAAAGGGTGCTAAAAGGTCAAAGTCCAAAAGCAATTGATTGATTTGGCGGCAAATTATGGAAGGATTCACTTTAATGTATGTACTTAAAGATTTAAGATTCAAATGTAATTGCTAAAATAGTGTTTTGTATGAGGAAGAAGATGATTTCTTATTTTTGTAAAAATTTA
Organism: Pinus tabuliformis; assembly: GCA_031772625.1. Classification (NCBI taxonomy): domain Eukaryota; kingdom Viridiplantae; phylum Streptophyta; class Pinopsida; order Pinales; family Pinaceae; genus Pinus; species Pinus tabuliformis. Next base: position 1,520,691,072 of record CM062819.1, on the reverse strand, counting down.
GATTTAGTATTCACTCTATATGATGAATAATAAATACTTTGGGCTACTATTTGTCTAAGATCAAAGATACTTATAGAATATTTTGGCCGCCATGAGATGTATACAATGAACATTTGAGGGGGAAATTTGATGTTCTAAGAGGAAACATTAGAGATATTGAACATCATTAACTGCACTGCACTAGAGTTTCCCATCATTGTAAATTTTATAGCAAAAGTTATGAATAATTGGGAACTAGTGTCTAGCTCATTTTTATTTATTGTACAGAATTTTGGCCACCACGAGATGTATACAATGAACATTTAAGGGGAAAATTTTAGAGATGATGTTCTAAGAGGAAACATTAGAGATATTGAACATCATTAACTGCACTGCCCTAGAGTTTCTCGTCGTTGTAGATTTTATACCAAAAGTTATGAATAATTGGGAACTGGTGTCTAGCTCATTTTCATCTAATATGTGGTGATGTCTAAAATTTGTGAGTTTTTGATGCAAATTTACATTTGGAAAGATAGTCATCATATTGTTAGCTATCATATTTTTCATGAATTAATGATATTTTATTTAGCTTATCGAATGTCATCTACTACTTGTATTTTTTCAAAATCTATCAATATTTGCTATTAGAACTTGAAACACCATCTGTTATCTTTTAGTTCTTAATGACATTTTGTTTACTAATTTTTATTTTCAATGATGTTGTATATGGTAGGATTCTTCTTCAAATTATGCCTAACGGCTTTTTCTTTGCAACATTTGGTGCAATTGCTAGTTATCTCCTACATACTCAGATGAAGCTTGTGCAGAAATTCCACACATGAACTTCCACACATGTAGAAACAAATATAATTTTTTTCCATTTGCTTTATTTATAAAAACATTTACTTTATTTATAAAAACGCTAACATATTATATTTGTAATTTTAAAAATTGCGAAAGGAAATAAACCCAAAATCTCATTAGAGCCAACTATCAAAATCATCACTAGAATTTATAAAATAGGCAACTGATTGTTAACACAATTTAGTTAAATCAAAACAATCATGTAAATAATATTTGAATAGAGCCACTTGTCAAACTATATATATATTTTTAAATTATATAACGCACTTTTTTCAATATTGATCATTTGCAACACCCCGGTTATGCTAAAAAAAAACACTTAAAGAATGTTGGCCAATAATCATTAAAAAACGAAAAAGTAAGAGGAGCAAAGGATTTCCTGAAAAATTACCCAAAAATAATGGCGTATTTTTCAGTCATGGGTCTCTTTGTTGAGCATATACATAAGTATGAAAGGAAAAAGTATATTATATAGACTCTCTCTAAATGCGAGCTCCAGGTTCCACTAGTTGTACTTCACAGTTCCGCTAGATGTACGTCAAAGTTCTATCAACATGGTTTCTATTTGTGGAACCGTGAACAATATGTGCAGTATATGATAGCAAAGCAAGACTAGCTGAGGTGTTGCATACAAATTTACAATAATAGCTAATAGCGTTAGGGAGTGCGGAGAGATGTCTTTTCTCCAAACACTCAATTTCTCCGCCTAGTCCCTTGTGATTATGTTTGGCATTGCAGTTATTTTAACTATTCACCATATTTGAAATTTAATCCATTATCATGTAAGAATTTAGCGAATAATCCATTTGAAATTTTTGGGAATTGTCAAGAAAGCATGGGCACTTTCCAGCAATGGCATTTTGTCCACCATGAAATCCATTTCCCGAACATTTAGCAAATATGTGTTTGTGTTTGGTTTATATGTATTTAGCTATATAAATCTCGGCATATTTAGCAAATAAATATGTGTTTGTGTTTAGTTTATATGTGTTTAGCTATATAAACTTTTACACAATTAACAAATATGTGTTTATAAACCTCCACATATATAACTAATTAAACACTTAGCTATATAAACTTGTATATATTTAACAAATATATCTTTGGTTTATAAAACCTCTACACATATACCAATTAAACATTTAGGATATAAACCTTCACCCATTAACCAATCTATATTTAAATATAACACAAACATTAATTAAAACATTAATCAATTAAACATTTAACTATATGAACTTCTGCACATTTAACCAATATGAAAATACTGTAAATATGAAAATTCACTACGCAAATGATGACCGAGAGATAAACTTCCAACACATCATACCTCAAGAACGTCGATCGATCTCGGTCCAAGTTAAAATAAACAAACAAAATCCTTTTGTTTTCATTGCTAGCCTCTAGTGCAACTACAACTCGCATTCATACCTTTAACTAATTTTATTTTCCAAAAACATAGTGTTATTTTATTTTCCAACATAGGGTTATAAAATGCTAGGTGTATGGGGGTGGTTGTGATTAAGGTGGATGTGTAGGAAGCATATTTGGAACGAATATAAAAATAAAATCCAAATTTCACTGGAAAGACATAGCCTTAATCAATTAATTAACTGTAAAGACATATCCTATCTCAGATCAAAATGCAAACTCCACTGAAAAGACATAACCTTAATTAATTAACGGTAAAAACATATCCTATCTCATATAAAAAATGCGCGCGCAGCGTGATGGTTAATTACGTAAAGGTTAAATCGCCTGAGATCTAGTCGAGGAACGGCACTAGTTCGGGTATCCAGCAGACATAAATCGGATATGGTTGCTGGATATGCGTATTAGCTCTGCGGGATATGCCAATTATCAACGCTTTTTCTATGTCAAATACGCGAGTTATCAAATTAATATGTTATACGCGAATTATAAACGCCACATTCATGTTGATATACGCGAATTATCAAATCAATATGAATTATAAACGTGAAATGCGTGTTCAGATGCGCGAATTGTCTAATAAAATATGGTATACGCGATCTATAAATACCACGTGCGTGTTATTTCGGGGAGATATGCGGAATAAGCGAGTTTAATGCGTCTTATATAAGACATGTTAGCCTAGTTTTCACTCTATCAGTACGCTACCCGAAGCATTTTCGCCGGGATTGGAGTTCTATGTCCACAAACGCGAGTTTTAACCATCGGGAAATAAAAATGTCCGTGAAATTTCCAATCTATTATTACGATATGCGAACTATGTCGTCTCGATATGCGGTTCTCTTAGCTATACGCGACTTAACTAAGCTTTTTGCTTGTTACTGCTTATTACGCGAATTATCCATGAAACGCGAGTTATCAAATGCCAATTATCAACACAATATGCGATATTAAAACTACAAACGCGATATCGCCTTTGGAAATGCTTATTAGCTGTGTGAGATATGGGAATTATCAACACAATAAGTGATATACAGCGATCAAAACGATATGCGAGATATTCCTGATAATCATCGACGCGATCTGAGCTTATCAGATTCGAGTATGCCGATTAGCGCCGGAAACCGCGATATGCGACGTATCAACAAGATATGCAAATTATCCTCGTCAATTATGCGGTTATCAATTCGATCTGCTAACAATTTATGCGTTTATCAATTCGATATGCGAATTGTAAAGGCTAACACGGCTCCGTAGGAGATGATATGCAGATTAGCAACGCGGTATTCGAACCATCAACACGACACCCGATTTACGTCTGCTGGAGATTCGAACCATCAACACATTCACTGGTTCTTACTCGATTTAGCTTTAACCTAAGTAATCATCACACCGCGTTTAGACCTGAGACTGCATCTGTCTGAGCAAAGCCATGCTGTGCGTGAAACCCTGCACCTTGAGAACGGCCTCTCTCCCCAAAGGAGGTATGCTGACAGAAAACTGATAGAAAATCAAGAAACTGATTATGATTATGGCATAAGGCACAAACGAAGGCTCGGTGGCATCCCTTGTCTGCATCCAAAGCAAAAGCCCTTAATTAGCATGGGAAAGGTATACAATGTGAATGATTGAAACTCTCCGCACTCCCTAACGCTGTTTTTAAGAAAAATACGCCATTATTTTTTTTGGTAGTTTTTAAGAGACAGATTTTTACTTATGCCAATTGTCTCTAATGGTCTCTAAATCTTTACATCACACTGAGCCAAACAAAAACAATTATAAGACATACTCTAAGCCAACATTAAAAATATCTAGCATAAACTCTCTCATTTATAACATTTTATTTCTCAATATGCTTACAATTCGCTTGTCTTTTCCATAATTTTCCTAATTATATTTAAGAAAATTATTGAAAATTTTAAGTGAAATTTATTTCCTAATTTAGTATTCATTAGTTTATTGTTTTCTTAACCCTTAAACAAGTTGTAACTTGATCTTAACTTTCTTTCATAATCAACGCCAAAAATCTGGACAATTAATAACTTTTGAAAAACTACTTATGGCCCCACAAATGACGAAAGAATTCAATTAAGGAGATTTATGATGTTTATTATGAACCTTATTTAGCGTGAACTTTATCTCATAATAGCCCTGATGACTACACATACCATAAACATGTAAATTTAACCCTAAGCTACCAGCATTCCCAATATTTTAAATAGTAGATGTGAGCAATTTAAACACAAGCTATTAGCACCTTATAGCAAGTAGTTTAGAGATATTTATCATCGTTTTTCTTACCTAAAAGGGGATATGCTATGATGTTTCAAACAGCCTTTTAGAGCTCTTTTTTGCAAATTTAATTATTCAAATCCTCCAGTATCATCTACGCACCTTGAAACCCTCTGATATATTAATCAGGAGAAGAATAGGTGAGTGAAATAAAGCATCGAACTTTAATACCTATACCATTAGAACAACAACTATAGTTAGCTACCTTCAATATTCCATATGCAATGAAAAAAATATCAACCAAATTTAATGAACTTGCTAACAATTGAAATTTATTTCATACTTAAAGAATAAAATCCTTAACACTTTCATATTACTAATCCTAAAAAACTCTTGAAACCATGAACCAAAAGGAAAAGTTAGCTTTAAGATTTATGCAGTTTTGAGATTCTTATGATCGATTTAATACTTAGCAAAATTTAGATCATAAAAGGTGCAAAATCTTGGTAGTGAAATTTAGAGATTTTCCTTACCAAGTTAAGGATTTAAAACTTTAGTTCTGAATTTCAAGTTTAAAATATGTTTTTAAACTAAAAAACTAAGTTACCAATAAAAAAAATTTAAGTGTCCAAAGCACATACGAAGAATCTTTGCAAAGATTAATCATCATATTATCACAAAGTTTAGTTGCTAAATCAAGTTAAACATACTTCTTTAGTATCATTCAACAATTTTTTTAGATGAATTTGTTAATTATTTATTTTAAGAAAAAGGACAGTTGTAAATTAATTTTAAGTTTTTTTTAGATGAATGTGTTAATTATTTATTTTAAGAAAAAAGGAAGTTGTAAATTAATTTTAAGTTTAACTAGAATATGAGCAAATTTGTAAATAAAGATTCACCTTAATCATGTAAATAAAAAATGTATTGTTAATTTAATAAATATGAAAACATGGGCAATCTAGATCTAATAATTTAAAATTGTTTAATATTATATCGCTTTGCAACAAAATGAAGTAAAAATAGAATACAAAGATTGAGAAGGAGATTCTTGGGGATTTATCCTTGCATCAATTCTTTAGGTTTAGGGAAACTGAAAGTGTACCTAGTAAATTCTTAGAAGAAATATTTGGATCCTCCAATATCTAGGTGGAGGGAAGAGTGTGTGACCACCAAATCTTCAAAATAAAAACTGGTCTACATCTTCATGAAGAAATCAATGGAATATTAGAAAAACCAATGTTATAGGTGTGAAAATAAGTGACTAAGGGTGAAAATAAAACTATCTTTACATCATGAAACCCCTCCAGCTATGTTATAGAAATTTGCTCCCCATTATTAATTACTTCATCCACCTTTACATGTTGCATATCAATACTCTTGCAAGCTATTTATAAACAAATCATCAAAAACTAGCTAAGTTTGAATATATATATATATATATATATATATATATATATATATATATATATATATATAGATATATATTTATGAAAAAATGTATTTTTTATTTTACATATCTAGTTATAAATTAGAGATGTTATATCCTTATGTAAATAAGGAGTCTTACCTAAACCGTGGCTGAGAAATCATGTGAAAATACTAAGTAGATGGGAAAACCATGGGCCAATACTAAATGCTTAGTCAATACAATGATTCTTACCACATTGAGGAATAAAAAATAAAGAAACAAAGAGGAACATCCTGTAGGAATGCTTAGAAAACTTGTACAAATCATCAATAAGTCAATAACAAGGTCAAAAGAAAAGGTACCCCTTCAACTAACTCCATGAAATAATGGTCCAATAATAAAATGTGGAAATACGATCAATAAAGAGAAGTGTGCCAAAATAAAAATAGTATGTGTCACACAAAAGGTAGGTGCCTTCACATATATGTGGTCAGTAGAAAAACGACCACCTCAAATACAAATTGTAATAAGGAGCAACCAATGGGTCCATGTGTGGAACAACGTATGACCACTTGTAAGGAATTGAACTACCTCAATAAAATCCTCTATGTGGTCTTTGAGAGAGAATACTTTACACTTTGGCTAAAATAGTTCAATTGATCAAGGGAATTTTACCAAAGTAGTCCACGTGGTGATTATGATGGTATGGAACATAAGTCACAATGTAGTGAAATATATTCCAATGTAGTACATGGATCCAAAAAATGGTATTGCTTCCAATTTAAATGTCGATATATATGTCTAGATAAAAGTACATGGATCATGACGTAAGTACACCACTCTAAAAGCATGGTATATAGATATGAAGGCTTAAATGAAGCCCCAAAAACATGTACACCTATCCCAATGTAGGGCACCCACTTATAGTGGTGGATCTAACCTAATTACAATTCATGGTGTTCTCCTCTAGTAACAACATAAAAAACAGTAATTTTGAATTTTTCCTAGGTTTACCAAAGGAGGACCATGGCAGCCCCAAATTAACTTATATTTATGTATGCAATGTAAAAATTATGATAAAAATAAAAATGGGTTGAGTATTGGGACACTGATTCCAGAGGGATAGGGTGCTTGCTTGCTGGAAATAATATTAATGTACAGAAAATTTGAATGAGGAATTTGAAAGGTCAATGGAATTTGAAAAGTTAAAAAGAAGAAAATAAAATTGCTAGAAAAGATTTGGCAAAAAAGGAGAAAGAAAAAAAAGAAAAAGAATAGAGAAGAGAGTTGGGAAAAGAGAAAAACACAAGGAAACAACACATGGAGATAGACATTGGAATACCAAGAGAGGATGAACAACAAAAAGGAAGTTTTTGGTTTGAAAAGGAGTTGGAAGAAATCATGAGGTGGGGAATTGATTTCCTCTTGAGTCCCTATTGGTTTAGAGCGTGGAGATGGTGTTTCTCAAGAAATCCCAAAGGGTTGGGGTGGAGGAATTGATCCTAGAAAATTCTTGGAGGATTTTTGAATGTTTCTTTGTTGTATGTTGATTCCACTATGGGTTCTTGAATCCGTGAATTGGGTGGTAACAAAGTGTTGAGGTATGAAGAGTGGAGACAGTTGATCTCTAGAATCCCTATGTTTTGTTGGTTTTAATTCAGATGGTGGGTGGAGGTGGTTGAATCTTTGGAGTCCCTTTTCAGCTGGCAAGTGTGTTTAATAAGTAAAGCAAAAGATCCCTCAACCTCTAGAATCTGGCTCGGTGGTGACAACTACAAGTTAGACTTTGTTGTACTTGTCTATGGTTGGGTGGAGATTCATAGTCCCAGACTTAGTTTCCCATTATTTTTGAGATAAGTATCTCTCATGTTCTCAAGAAATCAAGAATTTATATATATATATATATATATATATATATATATATATATATATATTCCTATTTTCATTTTTGGTTTGAATTGATGTTCATTAATGGCATGGTTTAAGATTCCTTTAACTTTATGAATTGGCCAATGTGTTGTTGTCACTATGTAAAAGGTTCTAGAACAATATGTGGTAGAATTGATATAGTTCTTGTAATGACTAGCATGCAATCTTGCTTATTGCAGTGATATGATTTTGTTTAAATCACAAGATTGTGCATGTTTACTATGGAATTTCAAGCTACATGAAGATGTCAAATGCATGAAATGCGTGGTCTTATACTAACATCCTGGATGCAAGCGTTACTACACTGTGAAGGTGATAGGATGCACTGGTAGAAATAAGTTCCAACAGTGTTATTGAAAAGTGTGGAAATATTTGAAATCTTTTGTCCATTACGTCTTTAAATTGCGGTATATGTAATGGAAAATTTGTTGCATGTTAATGGGTACATTTTTTATTGAAGGGAAGGAGGCCTTATTTCCATCCCTTGTCACTTATTGACTCTATTGACATGGTTGTTGAGCCAAGAAAATGATTTTTCTACTATGTTAATGAGTTGTTACAACTCTTTCTATATTGTGACGAAATGAGCTTGAAAATGTAGTTAAGTTGATATCATACATGTGATTGAGTATTTCTTAAGTTTAGCCTTAAATACCTTATGTATATGTTAGCCATTAAGTGCTGGAAATAATGCTTGAAAATTTAGAATAGTTTGAAAAGTTCTAGCACTCTTAAAATGTTGGAAATATTAAAAAAAATTGCAATTTTGTTTTGCAGGTTGTCTAGGTTAGAGGTCAGGAGTTTGTCCTAAAAGGCCTAACCTCTAGTGGACTCTACCAAAAAAACCCTTGTGGGCCAACCTAACTTTCCATGCCCACAGGTCAGGAGGTCGGGTTAGTCTAGGGTCAGATCCACCCCAACCCAATGAAATGCAATGCCATTGTAGTAGGGTCGACCCCAACCTAGGTCGAAGGTCAAGGGTTGGGCCCAATCATTAAAATTTAATTATCCGCTATGGAGAAAGGGATAACCTTGAACTTCCTCAAGGTTTATGCCTGCCACGTGTAATTTCCATGTGAGTTCACCACGTGGGCCTCTGTTAGGTTGCCATGTGGAGGTCATGATGATGTGGCAGGGTGGTTGTGGTCAATCTTTAATGGGCAATAACATTTGATCCATAATTCAAATTGAGATGAAATTTATATCATTATAATCAGATTGAGTACACAAACACTATGATGCTATTTATTTAAAATTCTGGAAAAGTAAAAAAAAAAAAAATTAACTCTCGTTCCCATAATTGTACTTTGGGAGCTAGTTCAACTGAGTAACCACCTCCTTCTAACTCTTGTTGGGTTTGGGATTAGGTGGGGTGTATTTACCGGTGGTGTAAAAGCATCTATATTGAATACTTAGACTAGATGGGCTCTCCCATGAGAAAAAAGAAACATCTTTGGTTGATTGTGTGAATGATTGAATGCATGCATGCACGATTGATATGTTTTTACTATTATTGATGAGCTAACAATTTGTGTTGACATAAATATGTTGCTAGAGATGCATGCATGGCTATTTTTTATAGTTTGCCTTATTATGATAGCTTTGAAAAATAAAGTTCACAACATGACTTATTGTTATTTATTTATATTATCATGTGTCTAACAATTGCATGTGAATGTTAACACATCAAAAGAAGTAAAATATAAGGAAATACAAAGAAATGAGGATAGTAATGGTACAATAAAACTCTGATAAATCATAGTAGAGGTATGAAGCAGTAAGGATTGATGAAGAAGAAAAATCAATTGGCCAAAGGGTAAGGGTAAACTCTCTTGATTGGATGGACACCTTGAGAAGCGTGTAATATGAGATTTGAAGCTACAAACAACATAATGAAAGGTTGATTAAGGCTCGAGAAAAGAAGGAAGAAGTGAATGCAGTCATACTAAAAAGCCTCTCAGAGTTGCAAAGACAAAGGCAACATGAGAAAGGGACTAGTCATAGAGGCAAGCAACACCCTTTGGCATCAAAAGAGAAAACTAATGGGGTATATGTAGGTAGGTCCAGGAAGAGGACTAAAGGTGAAGATGAGGAAACTTTGAAAAAAGATGCACCATTGAGCACACTAGAATGAAAAACCAACATTCATTGGCATCACTTTGGTAGACATTTTAGCTTTGCTATCAAGAGATATCATCATCATTCTCGTCACTACCATCATAAAAGAAGAAGAGAAAAGGACTATATGCATGAAAAATTTAAGAAGGTAAAACCACCTACATTTGATGGAGAGATGAAGAAATATGAAGATGTAGAAGCATGGTTGCTTGGCATGAAGAAATTTTTCAGAACCCATGATAGTTCCAAGAACATGAAAGAAAAAGTGGTCACCTATAGGTTAAAAGGAAAAGAAAACATATTGTGGGGGAATTGAAGAATGCTAAAGGAATAATGGAAGAGAGGTTGACATGGACTGAGTTTGAGAAATTATTCAGACATAAATATTTACTAGAAAGATATTATTGCAACAAGGCAAAGGAATTTTATAAGTTGAAAATGGGACAACTGACAGATGAAGAATACATAGCCATATTTCTAGAATTGTTAAGATATGTATCATATTTCAAGGAGGATAATGGAAAAGCTTAGTGATTTATCAGTGTGATACTCGTATCAATTAAAGACTACATAGAGTTTTATGAACCAAAAACTATGGATGATTCCATAAAGAAATTAAATCATTGTTATGAACAAGAAAAGTCGAGAACTAAATTTAAAAGTGATAGGAAGCAAAAGGAATGGTAGTAAGCATAAGAATAAATGGCCAAAGAAAATTGTGGATAAGAGGCAGTGAAAATCAATTTCAACTGATATCTATTCACGGGACCTTCACTCAATGAATCTCTGACATATCACATGTGTTTGTGGCATGCTAAACAATACCATTAATTTTACTACATATTTGAGAATACCTCTAAAAATCACATTATCTAACCCCCTACTGACACAAACCCAATACACCTTACCAATTTAAAAAAACCCCTACTTTCACTAGATATTGTAGGTATGCATTTTTTTCATTAACATTTTTTTATACCCCTTTATATTTTTTCATTAACTTTGAGCTCCATTTTTTATATCTTCCAATATAAAATCCCTTTACACCCTATTATATGTGCAATATATCATGTAATTTTTTCCTCAATATATATATATCCCCCAATGTGAAAAAATGTGCTATGGTATTTCTCCCCCAATGAAGCCCCCATGAATCTAGTCCAGCTGCTAAGGGTAGTGAGCATCAGCAAGAAGGAGAACGATGAAAATTTGAAAGTAAAGAGAAGATGAAATGTTGGACTTGAGGGGAAAATCACCAAAAGAAGGACTTCCGACACAAGAAAAATGCAGGTCGAAAAATTGGCAATGCCTAGGAAGCTCGAACTGTAAAGGATGTGGCACAAATTTTTCCCAAAATCTATGTAGTTGTGGATAATCATCAGGAAGACCACCAACAATACGTCATTGAGATGGAAGGTAAGTTGTGTAATAAAATAATTTCTCTTTTAATTGATCTGATTTTTAATTAAAGTTATATCAGTCCACAGCTAGTGGAAAAATGCAAGCTGGCCAAAGAATTGTATCCAAAATCATGGTCAATACAATTGGAAACAAGAACAAAGATAAAAAATAGTAATTTGGTGAAATTGTGTGCATTTGAGCCCAGAAATATGCCAAAAACAACACATTTAAATTTTCTACCTTTGGGTGCTTACAACATATTGTTGGGCATGGACTAGTTGTACATGCATATGACTAAAATGGACTATTTTGAAAAAGAAATTGAATGCCTAAATAGTGTTTGAGAAAGAATAATTCTACAGGGTAAGCAAAAGACAACTTCATTGAGACTAATTAAATCCATGCAAGCTAAGCGTAGTTGCCAAAAAGGCTTAAATTTATTTTTGCGTAAATTTTCAGTGATGAAAAAGTTGATGACAACACTAGGAAATAGGAGATTGAAGTTTTCGAGAAGTATCCTGTGTTGCAGAAATTTAGAGATGTGTTTCTAGATAATATTTTGGGATTGCCTCCTCATAGAGAATTTGATTTCTCTAACTAATTAGTGCCTGGAGTAGCACCAACATCCAAGGCACCGTACTGGATGAGTACACTTGAGTTGGTTGAGTTAAAGCTATAGCTCAAATTTATGCTTGATAAAGATTATATAGAACCAAGTGTATCATCGTGGGGAGATATACTATTTTTTGTGAAGAAAAAGGATGGGACACTCAGACTTTGAATTGATTACACATAATTGAACAAAGTGACAATAGAGAACTGGTATATGTTGCCACAGATTGATGACTTATTCAATTAGTTGAGAGGAGAAGCATTATTCTCCAAGACAGATTTGAGATATAGGTATCATGAAGTGCACATAAAAGAGGAATAAATCCATAAGACTACTTTCTGGAAAAGATATGGGCACTATGAGTTTGTAGTGGTACCGTTTGGTCTTACTAATGCCTCTACCACTTCCATGTGTTTAATGAACATTGTGATGCATCCTTACGTGGACAAGTTCATGATTGTCTTTGTTGATGACATATTGGTGTATTCAAAGAATAAAGAAGAAAATGAGAAGCACCTAGCTACATTACTACGATTGTTGAGGGAACACAAGTCGTATGAAAAGCTTAGAAAGTGTGATTTATTTGAGACACATATACACTATTTGGGGCACATTGTCTTTAAGGAAGGGATATCAGCTTCTCTGGAAAAAGTCAAAGACATTATGGAATGGAAAACATTGAAAATGTGAATGAGATTAGATCATTTATGGGATTGGGAGGCTACTACATGAGGTTCATAAGAAACTTCTCCAAGATGGACCATCCTATCACATCCTTGTAGAGGAAGGGAAATAAATTTTAATGGATAGTTGAATGTGTAGAAAGCTATGAGAAGTTGAAGTATTTTCTCACTAATGTTCTCATGTTGAGGATTACATATCTAGACAAATAATATGTGGTTTTTACAGGTTCTTGCACAGAAGGGATCGGTGGAGTCTTGATGCAGGAAGGGCAAGTAGTCTACTATGAGTCATAGAAATTAAATGAGCATGAGACAAAGTATGTGACTCTTGACTTAGAGTTAGCTACCATTTTTCATGCATTGAAGATGTGGAGACATTACCTCCTCAGCAGAAAGTTCATGCTCATGACAAATCATGGTGGACTCAAATACTTATTTCATCAACATAATTTGAATACAATACAAGATAGATGGCTTGCCATAGTTAGTGATTTCGATAACAAGGTTTTTGATGCACTCAGTAAAAGAACCCAATTGAATAACATAGTAGCCGTAAGTTCTTATGGAACATATCTAGTGGAACAGATCAAGCATGTAGGACAACATGATGATAAATATAAGAAAGTGAAGGAAGAGCTACAACAATATAGTTAGGATGAGGATTATCATCTGAAGGATCATGACCTAATTAGATTCAAGAACAAAATCTATGTACCGGATAGTAATGAATTGAAGAGGCTTATAATGAAAGAGTTTCATGCAAAACCATATTTTGGCAATCCAAGATACCAAAAGACTCTCACAACCATCAAAAAGTTATTACTGGCCTATTTTGAAAAAGTAGGTGGTTTATTTTGTTGCAAGATGCATAGAATGCCAACAACGAAGGGTTGAATGTAATTTCCCAACAATCTTATTGCATCCCATTCTCATTCTGAAATGGAAGTGGGAAGTGATCTCCATGGACATCATCTTTGGTTTTCTAAGAACCTCAAAACAACATGATGTAATTATGGCGGTGATTGGAAAGTTGATTAAAGTAGCTCAATTTTGTAGTAGTTAAATCCTCTAATTCAATAATTTAAGTGGCTCAAATATTGATAAAGGATATTGTGAGGTTGCATGGAGTTCCCAAGACAATTATTTTAGATAGAGATGTCAATTTCACTTCCAGGTTTTGGAAGGATTTGTTTTTAGGATTGGGAACAAAATTGTATTTCAATACAACTTATCATCCACATATGGATGGGTAAATAAAGAGGACAAATATAATCCTGGAAGACATGTTGAGGATGTACATGATGTACCAATGAAAGAAATCAAAAGACTATCTTCAACCTGTAGAGTTTACATACAATAAATATTATCAGAGTCTTTAAAAATGAGACAATTTGAGGCATTGTATGGAAGGAGTTGTAATACTCCTTTCATTTGGAGTGATCAAGTAAACATGGTCCTTGTTGGGCTCGATATGCTAAAGGAAATGGAATAGAAAATGCAGATCATTAAGAAAATTTAAAGGCAACACAGGATAGGCAGAAGAGATATGTAGAGAAACATATGGTGCACAAGGAATTTAAAGTTGGGGAACAAGTTTACTTGAGAATTAAACTAAAGAAAATATCCTTAAGGATTGGGTCATGTGCCAATTTGGAAGCACAAATTTTTGTACCTTTTGAGATCCTTGAAAGGATAGGATTGTTGGCCTTTGTGTTGGTCTTACCTCCATCAATTAAAATCCATTATGTTTTCCATGTTTCTTTGCTTAAAATATATTTACATGATTCTAATCATGTGATTGATTGGTTTGTGCTATAGGTGGAACTAGAGGGAGAATTCTAGCCAAAACCACTTTGCATTCTAGACTATATTAGGCTCATGGCCTAGAATGATGCAATAAAGCAAGTTGAAGTGCAGTGGAGGCACTTTGGGCCCAAAGATGCCACTTGGGAAATGGTTGATTCAATGAGGGCAACATATCCTTATTTATTTTTTGGTTGAAAAAATGTATATAATTTTAAATATTGTATACTGTTGTGTTTATAAATCTCCATACCATTATGTGTGTGAGATTTTAATCATGTTTTTGTGTTTCATGTGGAATAAGAACACCAAGGACGGTGTTCCCCCAAAGGGGATGGGTTTGTGACAGCCCCAAATTAACTTATATTTATGTATGTAATGTAAAAATTATGTTAAAAAGAAAAATGGGTTGATTATTATGATAGATTCTAGAGGGATGGGATGATTTCTTGTTGGAAATAATATTAATATACTGAAAATTGAAATGAGGAATTTTAAAGGTCAAGGGAATTTAAAAATTCAAGAAGAGGAAAATCAAATTTCTAGAAAATATTTTGGGAAAAAAGGAGAAATAAAAAAAAAGAGAGAGGAGAGATTGAAAAATAGAAGAATGTAAGGTAATAACATAGGGAGAGATAAATTTGAATACCAAGAGACGTTGAACAACAATACAAAATGAAGTTTTTAGTTCACAATGGAGCTAGAATAAATCACCAGGTGAGGAATTGATTGCTTCTCGAGTCACCATTGGCCTGGAGGGTGGAGATAATGTTTCTAACGAAACCCCAAAGGGTTGGGGTGGAGGAATTGATCCTAGAAATTTCTTGGAGGATTTACGGGTGTTTCTTAATTGTATGTTGATTTTATTATGGTTTCTGGAATCCCCACATTGAGTGGAACCACAATTTTGAGTTTTTAAGGGTGGAGACAATTGGTCTCTAGAATCCATATGTGTTTTGCTGGTTTTAATTGAGCTAGTGGGTGGAGGTTCTTAAATATCCATACTCCATGTTTCAACTTATGGATGTGTATAATCCCTGAAACAAAATATCCCTCAACCTCAGGAATCCATCTTGAGGGTGACAGCTACAAGTGAGACTTGGTTGTAGTTATGTATGATTGGGTGGAGAGTTATAGTCCCAGAATTAGTCACCCATTAGTTTTGAGATAAATATCTCTCATGTTCTTAAGAAATCAAATATATATATATATATATATATATATATATATATATATATATATATATATATATATATATATATATATATATATATATATATATATATATGCGCCTATTTTCAAATTATGTTCATTAATGCCATGGTTCATGATTCCTTTAGTTTTATGAATTGACCAATGTGTTTTTGTCACTATGTAAAAGGTGTTGGAACAAAATGTGGCAAAATTGATATAGTTCTTGTAATGACTAGCATGAAATCTTCCTTATTGTAGTGTGTTGTAGCGGCTACAACCACCCTCCAAAATTGTTCCTTAGCCTGTTTTGGAGCCTCCCTACCAACCTTCACAGCAACTTGCCTTGCTTCGTCAAGTCCTCAAGCTTCAGTGTATTTCTTGCTCAAAGGCAGTCTGTCGATCACAGTCTGATCTTTTCCCTTCACAGGCTACTCACCCGGACTTGGTCTAGCTACAGGCTGAGTACCTTCCCCTTGAAAATTGTGCATTTCTAGAGGGAACCAGCCTTCCCTCCAGAAATTGTGCAATCCTCTCTGACCACCTATTGTGCTCCAAGATTGAAAAATCCTGCCAGCCAACCTTCCCAACGGGATTTTTACAAACTTTCCCAGCAGCAAGTTGTTCAGCCCAGGATTTGTGCAAATCTGGGTAGCAGTCAACTGCTTTGCCCAGAAATTGCGCAAATCTCCTAGGCAAGTAGCCCAACTCCTAGCTAGAAATGCACATTTTTTTCTAGTAGTCGAGCAGTCTCTTGCATGTGCCGCTGAGTTGACCAGTTCCCTCCGGGACTAAGAAAAATAGAATTTTCTGCATGGGCTGCTTCTCCCAAGGTAGAATGAAAAGGAATCCATTGTTTCAATGATCTATGTTTAGCAGTTGGAGGTTACATGTAAGGATCAATTCTGAAACCTCCCACCAAGTGTCGCTTCCCCTAGATTCGTGGCATGGGCGTCACGACCTCGATGTTATCAAAACTCATCAACCGGATGCTGCAAATCTCATTCCTCAAATCAAACTTGAAGCTCTGACATCCCACATCACATCTAGGAGTAGTCGGCACATTCAACTTAGCGATTTTGGGGTAAGCTCGCTTCCCACGCCTTGTGCCGCATTTCTATCGCTTATTGTGTTTTTTCTTGTGGGAGTAGTGTTTGCTTGATTTCTTTGAATGCTTGCTATCGTTTACATGTATACTAGCTTGTTCTAGCTCTGTTTCAATTTTCGTTGCTATCTCATTGCTGTCGCATACATGAAACTATTTTACACGGACATTCGCCCAACCGGTGAACTGCCTCACCCACATGCATGTTGATCTGTTTGGTGAATCTTTCATTCATGTTTTACATGCACTGTTAATCACTTCTACTATCACTTAGTGTCACCATGAATTCATTGACTTACTTGCTTTCAATTTCCCGTGGGTGAGTTGGGCCAACCTTGGCCCGGGCTCTGCCTTCACCAAAGCTGCATTGCGCAATTTGGGAAAGGAAGGCTCACCTTCCTCTCTAGATTTGTGCAGTCTTGTCCAACACTAGCCTCCAGGACTATTTTGTGCATTTCTAGAGGACAGTGGCTACTTGGTCCAAGAAATTGCGCAAATCTGTCCCTAGGGCAACAGTCCTTCCCAACTAGAATTGCACATTACGCAATCCCATCAGTCAGTAGCCAGACTGGATTATGCATTGCGTAGTTCTAGTAGTCAGTTAGTCTCCTAGCAGCCCAGACTGTGCCTTGTGCAGTCTTGGCAGTCGGTCTCCCAACCTCCCGTTCGAGATTGCGCAACCTTCATGATCATTCACCCAGGTATGATACAAGTCAGTTCTCATGTCCATTTTGGTTTTCAACTAACAGATTGATTTCCATGAGTGTTTCCATGTCTCCAGGTATTACAGGTGTTCATCTGCCTCTCAGTAGTATAGGTACAATGGTTTGCAGGAGAGCAGAGATGAAGACATCGTTCAAAACATGCCTAGGGATGCAGTCGATCAAGTGTCCATGGATTTGCCTACCCGTGAAGAGATCAAGTTGTCTGTAGACAAGGACATCAATATATGACATCGACATCATCATAACAAGAAGCATCATGAACAACAGCTGAAGATAGCATACCAAATGCAACGAATGCAAGAGGAGGGTTGTTGAAAACACAGAGGCGGAACAAGGTTGCAAGCTCAAGAAGGTCCATTGATGATGAAAGAAACTTTGGAGACTTTGGCTATGAAGTGACAGCGTGACATGAAGATTACGCGAAGGCAGAAGATGGAACAAAGAAGGAGTTGCATGTGCTAAAGTAGCAACTTAGGAAGAACATGAAGCTACACAGATAGATGAATAAGTTGTAACAGGAACAGGAACAACAGTGGGCACAACATGCACTCACGGATGAAAATGTGCCTGTACAACTTAAGGATCCATCCCAGTAGCTCACATAGAGCAGACATGGTGAGTAGTGTTGTTGATTGCATGCAAGGGATTCAACAACATGCATGTCATTGAGCATGCGCATGAAATCCAACCCATTCAACACACTCACCAAGGCGAAGACAAGAAGCAAGTCCAACTAGAGCTGAAAATGGACTTCGACAAGTTGATGCGCATGACCACTAGTACACACTTGAAGATCAGCACGGACACCATGCATCAGTGCATTGTCGATTTACCCACACCCAAGAAGACCATGTGCATGTTAGCAGATGATATGGATGAAGGGGTCAAACCAATGCACTGGTTGCAATGGAGGCAAGGGTTCGCTTCAGCAAGATGTCACTATGAGGTGCATGCACACCATCAAGGACAACCAAGCTTGGCATCAGCTCACCACCTGCACCATCACAAGCATGTCAAAGAGTTGGTCTCATCAGAGCACACTGAGTGTCAGTGATTTCTTGCAAGGCTTGCTCAAACCATGTTGTCTCACATGAGTAAATGTGCATTGTAATGTTGAGTCATGTCAAGTATAAGTCAAGTGTCAATGGTTGGATGTAAAAGTCATAGAGTAGGTGAAGATTCATGAGGGTAGTTGAATTGTCACAAAGGGGAATGTCAAGGGTCACCACCCCCTTTGCTATAAATAGTCCCTCATAACTCATTGTAAAGGCTTTTGGTCATCCAAGATTCTACTAAGACTATCTTGAAGAAGGCTTGGACAATATTGTAATGTGCCTTGGCTTCTCCACTGCACGAAGCTAGTACATCTGTTTGGAGGAGCAGGCGGATGTGGCTGTAATGTTCCACTATTGGGGCTAGAAGGTCTACATGTTGTATTGTACGATTGTGACTTACACTTCTTTAATAATAAGAGCCAGCACATTTTCATGCATATGTTGTTATTGTAGTTGGACGGTTACAGTTTCCTTGATGATATATGTGGTTTAACTTACATACTTGTATATGAACTGATTTGTATGCAATTATATGAATCTTGTTGTTAATGTGTTGAATATGTTGTTAATGTTGTCACCGTCCATGTAAACTATTATGTCGGACATCAGACAGACCTTTCTCATGAACCTTGGTATATCAACCATCACACTCACCTCGGATTGTTCCATGAGTGTTGTTTGTGTTATCATACCTTATATGTTGTGACTTCCACATTCGAGTGGACTGGTCCACCGGAAGCTATGCATGTCCTTTGTGTGGTGTGTTCCTAGTCGAGTTGGGACTGATCCCTTTCAACCTGGAACTCACCTTCACCTTCCTCTCCCTTCGAAGTGTTGGAACCTGTCGTACTTATTCCTTGACTCTATGCCTCAGTCACACCCTTTATACTGATAGAGTTATCTTACTTGCATCTGCGCGACATCGCAGTCAAGGAATTACCTTAAGACCCACTACAGGGACTCCTACACCAAACGGTCTGAGGTCTAATTGGGACTTCTTACCGGGGAGCTCCCCTTGACATGTTGGCGGGTCTAGAACTGTCAACATTTTTGGCACTAGAAGGAGGGCCTGATGAAAAGCAGATTCTTCTCATCCAGTTTTGAACCTTTGCATATCTTTCATGGAGTCTTGCATTCTTCTTCCCCCGAGGTTTTTTTCAAATCGTGAAGATGTCTCAATCTTGGGGAAGCTTTTCAATCTCTTTTCCACTCACACATATGATGGTGAAGGCGAAGTGGCTTGGCCTGAGCACTTACATAACTTTCTTTCCATGATTTATCAGGAAGATGAGTTTACTGACGAACAAGCCAAGTTGTTGCTCGCATACACAGTTCGCAAATCTCCATTTCATTGGGTGCTCAACCTACCGGCTGACACCGTGCACTCATGTAAGCACTTCTATGATCTTATTGAAGGCATGTTCTATTGTTTTGATCGAGACCATCTTGACTGGAAACTGTTACAACAATGGAGGGCTCCACATGAATCCATTATTGATTTTTGGTAGCACTTCTATGACTTGCAGTTTCAAGCTTCGAGGAGCCAGATGAAGTTTTCTTATTTGTGGGACTAGTTCGAGTACTGCCTTAAGAAATCTGCCGGTCCCAAGAGGAAGCTTGATGTCAAGCCTCGCTCAACCTTCTTCGTTGATGGAACTGCGCAATCCCATGTGGGAGCAGGCACTGCCTTAACAGACTGTCCACCTCCATCTCATTCAACGGTTCCACCATCGCTCAATGATGTTGAGGATCATATTTGCACATCTGTTCACCCTTCACACCCTCCCAACATAACTCCACTCAATTTTCGCGCAGAGTTGGTTGTGAGTCCTTCGAGTTCTCATATGAATTCTTTTCTTTGACCTCCGTCTTTGCACTCAGGTGTTCCTTTGGATGATGTTGTCTTGTGTTTGTCCATTCCAGACTCTTCACTTGCTGTGAATGAGGAACAACCCACTGACGGAGTTGGTGTTGCACAACCAAAATGCACTGTCATTCATGAAGAGTATGAGTGGGAGCTTGAACATCAACACTCGGCGAAGGATGACTCCCTTCCATCTGAACCCCTTCTATTCTTTCCTAGCTTCTTTGGTGAACCTGCCATCCATTATTTTTCATGTGTGTCTTCATCCACGGATGCACCCATTGTTGATCACTCACAGGACACATTGGATGCTAGTCCATCAATCAACAATGGAGAGGATAAGTTATTCATTGAAGATCTACTTCATCATTCATTTGTCTTTTCTAGAAACACAAAGGATGAGTTCATTCGCTTTTCATCTATCCCTCTATTTGATTCATCTGATCATGAGGATGCCAAAGAATTCATTGATTTTTCTGATCATGGTGGTTGTGATCCATTTGCTTCCATTTTTTATCACGATCATGAATCTATTGCAGTTGATCTTTCGAAGCCACCGGTTTATGATGATCTACCTGATGATGAAGTTGAGACATCCAAGACTATCTTGGCACTTCAGCTCGAGCTGATGGTCATGTCAGGCCCTCTCTCTCTTGGGGTCAGTCTCACATCTGATCATGAAACTATTCAATCACCCAAGGCTCCTCATCACTCGTCTGTATGCATTGAAGATCCATCTCACACACAGATCACACTTCCTCCACTCAAAATGCATGATCCCATTGCTCATGCATTGGAGGAGTCTTACATTGCAAGCACTCGTTCACGACGCAAGTTATCCTTGTTTCTTTCGTTTTCTTGCATGTCTCAGTCAAGAGTGTGGTTTTGCTTCAAAGTTGCACGTAGTGTCACACAACACCATGATAACTTTGTGGGCTATCCATCATGCACATGCAATCACTTATGTCCCGTGGGCACTTTGAAACATGAAGTGTGGTTATCTTCACTGTTATATCTTTCTTATATGTTGGTTCAGACAATTGGGTTACTCGCAGACCAAGCCTTCACCCACATGGTTCTACCAATGCACCATTTGCTGCATTAAAGTATCACTTCACGTGATCAAGCCCATGCACCGTTAGTGTATGAGTAGGGGTAGTGTTTTCTTTCAGTTGTTTGCTTTCATGATTTTATTGCTTGTTTATTTTCTTTCTTGTTTGTTTACTTGCTTCACTTTAATTATTGTTTCTACTCTTTCTTTTCTTTGTTGATTGTTAGTTTGTTCACTTGTTTCGTTCATAGGTTAGTTCACATGAAACAATGTTTGACTCATGAAATGAGCTGGGTAAAGTACAAGAGGGTTTGTACCTCTATCGCTACTTGGTTATTTGTCATCTTGCCTCTATATGATGAGCTTGTTACTCTTAGTCCATGATGCGTCAAAGGAAGATATGTACTCTTCGAAGTGAACCTTGGTGTAAACACAATGCTTGCGTGCTAACTAGTGTCACCTTCTCTAGTCAATTGTTTTTGGGTTAACCCTTGTTAGCTCAGTCAAGTAGATTAAGGTGAGGGGGAAAACCTTAACAGGCACGTCAGAGATATAATAAACTACTTCTCTACTTGAAAAATCTCTTCTTCTCTCAATAAGTCAGGATCCCTCTTCCGCCTCTGAAATGAATAAGTTCTATGCACAATAAAAAAAATAAAAAAATAAAAAAATAAAAATGAATAATGAATAAGGCAAAAGAAGAGAAAGGCTTCCTACACAAGGAGGTGATGCAAGTAACTCTGCCGGGGTAATGACCAAGCTCTCTGGAAGCAGAGCCATGCTTGTGTTCCTATGTGACTCCACCGGGGTACTGTCTAGGCCTGCTGGCAGTGGAGCAACACCAGAGATGAAACTAAGACTCTGACGACTATACTACTTGTGCACCTATATACCCCTCAACCCCAATAGAAACAACTGTGTTTCCTTGGCTTGGAATGTGTGTCAATCGACCAAGAGTCTAGCAAATTCTACATATTACAATCAAGCTAGTGTGGAGCCAAGATGAGCTAAGAGCTGAACAATACTTTCGGAGGTGTTAGAGTTGATTTTCATGAAAAAGGTCCATTCAAAGAGCTCGAGTTCTACCAATGTGTCACCAAGTGTTGTAGCAGCTACAACCAACCTCCAAAATTTTACCTTATCCTATTTTGGAGCCTCCCTACTGACCTTCACAGTAGCTTGCCTTTCTTTGTCAAGTCCTCAAGCTTCAGTGTCTTTCTTGCTCAAAGGTAGCTTGTCGATCACAGTTTGATATTTTCACTTCACAGGCTACTCACCTGAACTTGGTCCAGCTATAGGCTGAGCAACTTCCCCTTGAAAACTACACATTTCTGGAGGGAAACCAACCTTCCCTCTAGAAATTTTGCAATCCTCTCTGACAGCTTGTTGGGGTCCAGGATTGTGCAATCCTGTCAGCCAACCTTCCCAACAGGATTTGTGCAAATTCTCCCAGTAGTAGGTTGTTTAGCCCAGGATTTGTGCAAATCTCCTAGGCAACAGTCAACTGCTCTGCCCAGAAATTGCGCAAATCTCCTAGGCATCCAGCGCAACTCCCAACCATAAATGTGCATTTTTCTCCAGCAGTCAAGCAGTCTCTTGCATGTGCAGCTGAGTTGACCAGTTCCCTTTGGGACTCAACAAAATAGACTTGCATGCATGGGCTACTTCTCCCAAGGTAGCATGCAAAGGCATCCCTTGTTTCAAGGATCTATGTTTAGCAGTTGGAGGTTACATGCAAGGAGCAATTCTGAAACCTCCCACCAAGTGTCGCTTCCCCTAGATTCATGGCATGCGCATCACAACCTTGATGTTATCAAAAATCATCAACCGGACACTGCAGAGCTCATTCCTCACATCAACCTTGCAACTCTAACATCCCACATAACATCTAGGAGCAATCGGCACATTTAGCTCAGTTGTTTTGGGGTAAGCTCGCTTCCCATGCCCTGTGCTCCATTTCTGTCACTTTTTTGTGTTTTCACTTGTGGGAGTATTATTTTCTTGATTTCTTTGAATGCTTGCTGTCATTTACATGTATACTAACTTATTCTAGCTCCGTTTTAGTTTTCATTTCTATCTCACTACTGTCGCATGCATGAAACTGTTTTGCACAGACATTCGCCCAACTGGCGAACTGCCTCACCCACATGCATGTTGATATGTTTGTCGAATATTTCATTCATGTTTTTCATGCACTGTTAATCACTTCTACTATCACTTAGTGTCGCCATGAATTCATTGACTAACTTGCTTTCAATTTCCTGTTGGCGAGTCGGGCCAACCTTGGCCCAGGATCTGCCTTCACCAAAGCTACATTATGTAATCTGGGAAAGGAAGGCTCACCTTCCTCTCTAGATTTGCGTATTTCTGCCCAGCACTGGCCTCCGAGACTATTTTGTGCATTTATGGAGGATAGTGGCCGCTTGGCCCAAGAAATTGCGCAAATCTGTCCCCGGGCTAGTAGTCCTTCCTAGCTGGAATTGCGCATTGCGCAATCCCAACAGTCAGTAGCCAGAATGAACTATGCATTGTGTAGTTCTAGTAGTCATTCAGTCTCCCAACAACCCAGACTGTGCCTTGTGCAATCTTGGCAGTCGGTTTCCCAACCTCTTGACCGAAATTGTGCAACCTTCATGATCATTCACCTAGGTATGATACAAGTCAGTTCTCATGTTCATTTTGGTTTTCAACTGACAGATTACTTTCCATGAGTGTTTCCATCTCTCCAGGTATCACAGGTGTTCATCTGCCTCTCAGCAGTACAGGTACAATGGTTTCCAGGAAGACACGTTTAGAACATGCCTACGGATGCAGTCGATCAAGTGTCCATGGACTTGCCTACCCACAAAGACATCAAGTTATTTGTATACAAGGACATTGAGATATGACAACAGTAGCATCACAAAAAGCATCATCATGAACAACAGCTGAAGACAGCATACCAAATGCAACGAATGAAAGAGGAGGGTTGTTGACAACATGGAGGCAGAACAAGTTTGCAAGCTCAAGCAGGTCCATTGATGATGAAAGCAACTTTGGAGACTCTGGCTATGAAGTGATGAAGCGACATGAAGATCGTGTGAAGGAAAAATATGGAACAAAGAAGGAGTTGCATGTGCTAAAGCAACAACTCAAGAAGAACATGAAGCTGCACAGACAGAAGAATGAGTTGCTGCAACAACAAGAACAACAGTGGACACAACATGCACTCACGGATGAAACTACGCCCGTACAAGTTAAGGATCCATCCCAACAGCTAACACAGAGTAGACATGGTGAGCAGTGTTGTTGATCGCATGCAAGGGATTTGGCAGCATGCATGTCATTGAGCGCGCACATGAAATCCAACCCATTCAACACACTCACCAAGGCGAAGACAAGAAGCAAGTCCAACTGGAGCTGAACATGTACTTCGACAAGTTGATGCGCATGACCACCAGTACACACTTGAAGATCAGCATGGACACCATGCATCAGTGTGTTTCCGGTTCAGCCACACCCAAGAAGACCATGCACATGTTAGCAGACGATTTGGATGAAGGGGTCGAACCAATGCACTGGTTGCAACGGAGGCAAGAGTTCACCTCAGCAAGATGTCACCATGAGGTGCATGCACACCATCACAGACGAGCAAGCTTGGCATCATCTCATCACCTGCAC
Organism: Pinus tabuliformis; assembly: GCA_031772625.1. Taxonomy (NCBI): domain Eukaryota; kingdom Viridiplantae; phylum Streptophyta; class Pinopsida; order Pinales; family Pinaceae; genus Pinus; species Pinus tabuliformis. The sequence continues at coordinate 1,520,665,957 of CM062819.1, read as the reverse complement.
CATCACAAGCATGTCAAAGAGTTAGTCTCATCACAGTGGACAAAGTGTCAGTGATGTCTTGCAAGGCTTGCTCAAATCATGTTGTCTCACATGAGTACATGTGCATTGTAATGTTGAGTCATGTCAAGTGTAATTCAAGTGTCAATGGCTGGATGTAATAGTCATAGTGTAGGTGAAGATTCATGAGGTTATTTGAACTCTCACAAAGGGGAATGTCAAGGGTCACCCCGCCCTATGCTATGAATAGTCCCTCATAACTCATTGTAAAGGCTTTTGGTGAGACAAGCTTCTACGAAGACTATCTTGAAGAAGGCTTGGATAGTATTGTAACATGCCTTGGATTCTCCATTGCACGGAGCTAGTACATCTCTTTGGAGAAGCAGGCGGATGTGGCTGTAACGTTCCACTGTTGGGGCTAGCAGGTTTACATGGTGTATTGTAGGATTGTGACTTACACTTCTTTAATAATAAGAGCCAACACATTTTCATGCATATGTTGTTATTGTGGTTGGATTGTTCATGTTTCCTTAATGATATATGTGGTTTAACTTACGTACTTGTATATGAACTGATTTGTATGAAATTATATGAATCTTGTTGTTAATGTGTTGCATATGTTGTTAATGTTGTCATCGTCCATGTCGACTGATTTGCTAGACATCAGACAAACCTTTCTCATGAACCTTGCTATATAAACCATCACACTCATCCCAGACTGATCCATGAGTGTTGTTCGTGTTATCTTACCTTTTATGTTGTGACTGCGGCATCCGAGTGGACTGCTCCACCGGAAGCTATGAATGTCCTTTGTGTGGTGTGTTCCTAGTTGAGTTGGGACTAATCCCTTTCAACCTGGAACTCACCTTCTCCTTCCTCTCCCTTTGAAGTGTTGGAACCTCTCGTACTCATTCCTTGACTCTCTGCATCAGTCACACCCTTGCTACTGACAAAGTTATCTTGCCTTTATGCAACATCACAGTCAAGGCATTACCTTACGACCCACTGTTGGGATTCCTACACCAAACAGTCTAAGGTCTAATTGGGACTTCTTACTGGGGAGATCCCCTCGACATGTTGGTGGGTCTAGCACCGTCAACATAGTGATATGATTTTGTTTAAATGACATGAATGTGCATTTTTACTGTGGAATTTCATGCTACATGAAGATGTGAAATGCATGAAACATGTGGCCTTAAACTAACATCTTGATTGTAGGGGTTACTTCCCTATAAAGGTGTTGGGTTGCATTGGTAGAAGGAAATGCCAATTGTGTTAATGAATAGTGTGGAAAGATTTGAAATCTTCTGTTCATTGCATATTTAAATTGTAGTAGATGTAATGGAAAATTTGTTGCATGTTAATGGGTACATTTTTTATTAAAGGGAAGGAGGCCTTATTTCCATCCCTGGTCACTTATTAACTCTACTGTCAGGGTTGTTAAGCTAAGAAAATGTGGTTTTTGTTCTATTAATGAGTTGTTACAACTCTCTGTATTTTGTGATCGGGGATGCTGAAAAATGCAGCTTCAGTCATTACTTTTATTGGCAAATTATTGAAGATGAAATTAAATTGTATGGTGGTCAAGTCAAATTCTAAAAGATCAGGCCAACTCCATGATCAAAAGGTGTCTTTTCAAGTGTCATTACCCTTCACATAAACCACTATAAATAGAGCCATATTGGAGGTCATTTGGCATTGAATCATCACATCAAAAACTTGTTTGATCTACTGCAGTTGACTCAGACATGTGAAGAAAGAAGGAGGAAGATTTATGTCTAGCGTTGATTGTATTTGAACTAGAATTTTCTATTTGTTTGACTGAACTATGAAGGAGGCAAAATATTTTGTTGAGTTCACTCTGTTGATCCTCAACCTTGTTGACTTTGTTCTATTGACTTTCATCCATGTTAACTTTGGCCTATTCCTCTTGCGTTGACCACAATTGACTTATGTTGACTAAGATGCTACAAATATGCACTTTGAATGGACGTTGAATGGACTTTGATTGGTATTTTACAGTGAAAAAATAAATGATATTATCTATCTTTGTTGATGAAGTTTGACCTTGTTTTATATGGTCAAAAGTTTACCTTTGACTAGTTATTATTAGACAAATTAACTTAAATTGCTCGTGTCTATTATCTTATTCTCTATTGTGATCTCTTCTACTCATTGTTTATGGTTGTTATTTTTCAATTGTAACTACTTGATGATTAATATGCTCTAAATTTTATATTGAATGCTCTGAATAACACTGTAATATCGTCGGAAGTAGTTACCAGATTTGTAAATTTTCTCTAGTTCTAGATTAACTAGAAAAACAACATGGTATTAGAGCTAAGGTGAAAGAGCTATAACATTGAGATCACTTGGAAAAATAATATGAAGAGCATTTCAAGAGCATCATTCTCTTGACTAGACATATTCACCATGAATACCTTCATGAAGTCCGAGCATAAATTAGAAGGAGCCTCCAATTTCAGAGCATGGAAGACTAGGGTGGATCTTATTCTTGCTAGAAACAAAGTTTTGGGTATTGTGACAGGAAAAGTGGCTAAAGAAGGATATCAAGCCTTTGAAATAGAAGTTGAGAATTATCAAGATGAGGACATCTTAGCAAGGAGTATAATTGTTAAATTTATATGAGACCACCTAATTCCTTACATTTTTGATCATGAGTCTTCTAAATCTATGTATGACTCTCTCATTAGTATTTATAATATCAACAATATGAATCAATCAATTAGCCTCAGAAATAAGCTTAGAGATGCCAAGATGACAAACAATGATACTGTGGCATCCTACTTTATGAAGCTATCTCAAATTAGGGATCAACTAAAGGAAATTGATGAACAAATTTCTGACAAAGAATTAGTGACTATTGCTCTCAATTTATTTCCTACCTCTTGGAGTTCTTTTGTATCTGGAATCAATGCTAGAGAGACCCTTCCTACCTTTCAAAATTTATGGACTTACTACACTCAAGAGGAATCTAGCCTCAGAAACAGACGTATGATTCTAAATGAATATTCACAAGATTTCGCTGCTCATTCAAAAGGCCACAAAGGAAAGAAGAATTTTACAAATTTTCAAAGGAATAAAGTTCGATAATATACCCCAAATAAAAATGAAAGAAGAATATCTTCTCCTCCACAAAGAAGACCTCCTCCCTCTAGAAATATTGACTCACCCAAAAATAAATTTTATCATTATCATGCATTTGGTCATTAGAAAAGGGACTGTCCCCAAGGAAAGAAGAGAAAGGGAGGGCATCATGCTTAAATTTCTAGAGTTGGAGAACCTTCATCCAAAAGGAAGCCAAAATATCACAATTATAGTGATGAAGAATACTCTTTTATTTCTTCTCTTACATGTTCCCTTGTAGGACATGATGAATTTTGGTTGATTGACAGTGGTGCCTCTAGGCACATGACTTATATCCATGAAAATATTACAAAATTGATGGAGAAGAAGATACCTCAAAAGGTGGAACTAGGAGACAATGGAAAATATGAAGTCAAAGGCATTGGGTCATCCTCATTTCAAATGGAATCAGGTACAAATGTTTCTATTAACAATATTATTTATGTTTCTGGTTTAAAGAATAATCTCTTGTCTATTTCATCTCTTGAAGATAAGATCTATAGAGTTTCATTCATGGATGGGAAAGTTCTTGATTAGAAGGAAGACTCTTCATTTGAATTTCCAAAATTAATTGGTACATAAATAGGAGGACTATATCATCTCCTTGGACGATATACTCAAGCTCGCTTGCACAATACAACTAATCTATGTGAGATTTTGTATCGAAGGTATGCCCATGTTCACTTTAGAGCTCTATCTAGAATGACAGATTGTGTGAATGGTGTCCTTGAAATCAAAATTGAACATGATGGAATTTGTAAATGTTGTGCCCTTAGAAACAATGTAAGAAGAAGATTCTCTAATAGTGATAAGAGATCTAAAGAAATCCTTAATTGCATTCATTATGATGTTTGTGGACCCATTCCTATCAAGTATTTGGTGGCCATCTATATTGTGTCACATTCATTGATGATTATTCTCGAAAAACATGGATTTACTTTCTAAAATCAGAGGATGAAGTATATAAAAAATTTGTGAATTCAAGGCTCAAATTGAAAATTATACAAGAAAGAAAATCAATATCTTGAGATTTGATAATGGAGGAGAGTATAGGAGGATTGTACCATCTCCTTGGAAGATATATTCAAGCTCTATTACACAATACAACTAATCTATGTGAGATTTTGCATCAAAGGTATGCCCATGTCCACTATAAAGCTCTATCTAGATTGACACTTTCTGTGAATGGTGCCCCTAAAATCAAAATTGAACATGATGGAATTTGTAAAGGTTGTTCCCTTAGAAAGAATGTAAGAGGAATATTCTCTAACATTGATTGAAAATATAAAGAAATTCATAATCGCATTCATTCTAATATCTGTGGACCCATTCCTATCAAGTCTTTGGGTGGCCATCTATATTATGTCACATTTATTTATGATTATTCTTGAAAAGCATGGATTTACTTTCTAAAATCCAAGGATGAAGTATATAAAAATTTTGTGAATTCAAGGCTCAAATTGAAAATTATACAAGAAATAAAATCAAGGCCTTGAGATTTGATAATGGAGGAGAGTATATTTCTAATGAACTCATTGCTTTATTAAAAATGGATGCAATTAAGAGGGAGCTTATTGTTCCCTACAATATTGAATAAAATGGAGTTGCTGAAAATAAGAATAGAACAATTATGGAAGTTGTTGGAGCCATGATCATGATTCACCAAGTTTTTTTTTGGGAGAAGTTGCAAGAACTATTGTCTATATTCAAAATCGTTGTCCTCATTGATTCTTGGATCATAAGACTCCTAAAGAGTCTTTTCCGGTGAGAAACCAAATGTTGAACATTTAAGCCTTCTTTGGCTATCTTGCATTTGTTCATGTGCCCAAATAGAAAAGGATGAAATTATAACCATCTGGGAAAAAGGGAATATTTATTGGATATAGTGAAACCTCTAAAGGTTTCAGGGTATATATTATGGGACATCACTCAATTAAAACCTTCAGTGATGTTAACTTTGCATTTTCACTGTGAAAAAAACCCTCCAAAATTTTTCTACTCTTGAAGTTTGGAGCCTACCATGTATCTTGTGATCGTGTTTACTCTAGTCACTTCTATCTCTAATTATTCTTTGAACTCACTTTTGGATTGTAAGTGTCAAAGTTACCTAATCACACATGCTCAGTCTATAATGAATTCATGAGCACATTTCTCCACACAAGCTCGAATAACCCTAGCAAAATCTATCAAAAAAGTGCTTTCACTATGTTCAATCCATGTCATTAGTCAGTACGCACTAATTTTGACAATTTCTCACTTCTAGTTGATTTGTACCTCTATTTCGGTGAGTTTTGCAAACTTACACTTTTGCACACTCTTGCTTTTATGACTATTGTTTTCATGCTTCTGACTGCTTATTTTTCTTTCTCTCACTTTAATTACTGTCATTTTCATGTTATCTTCACTCTGGCATGTGTTTCTTTCACTTTCATTCGCATATAGCAAGTGTCATTCACACTTTTATTGTCATGTCGCAAGTGTCTTCATTTGGCATGGGAACTATCGCTTATCATGTAAAATGTAGTTATGGCTTGTTTCAAGGGGAAATATTTGTGATAATGAGTTGTTATTATCATGTAGACACGTTTTTCACTCATTTCCAAAGTTTCAATTATTTTTTCACAAGTGTCATCACTTTCGTTGTGTTGGGTTGTGTTATATTCTTTCCACGACTAGCCCCAGTAGTTGAACCGGGGGGTTAGAGGGGGGGCAGAGCCCCCCCTTCATTGCCCCGATGTGCAACGCCCCAGGAATTTTTTTTTGGGACCTTATATTAGGTTTTTTGCATGGTTTTCACACATGGTTTTGGGCGCAATGGTTTTCAGTCCATGGTATTTTGTAGATCCAATGAAGGGAACCGTGGTTATGTTCTAATCCAGGGTTAATGGATTTGGGTTTATGGATGTTTCAACATGTATAAATATGTATTGTAACATTGAAAGGAATATAATGAAAAATCAATCTGGTAGTCCCGGTTTTGGGATCCAGGGGAAAATCTCTATGTATATTTGATTTATATGTTATGCTCTTGCCATTGTTTATTTTCTGTTTTTATACTTCATATGTGGTAATTTCTGTATGGGGTTAAAAAAGTGTATCTTTTGTGTCGCACTTGGTAGGAGTCATTACAAAGTTGTTGCATTGAGGAAGGTATGTTATTCATATGTTCTGAGTGTTCCTTATTATGTTGTCAAGTGATCTAAGTGTGTGATCATTCTTAGAGCCTCTCTCTTACTCATCTTCATCTCATTGATCGAACACTTAGTGCAACTGGGAAAAATCCCTGACCAGGCCACTCAGCTTCATTCTATCTAGCCTGAACTACACATTGTGTTGTCCCAACCCTCAAGCACCACCGTTGTCCCTTGGAACTACGCAATGTGTAGTCTCTACCTTCTAGGACTGTGCACTACACAATCACAGTGCTCAAGCTCAACCTCTAACCTCCAAAAATATGCAATCTCTCTCTCTGACCCACTCAGAACTACACATTGCACAGTCTCAAGGCTCAAGCCTCAGCCTTGATCTCCTGAAATGCGTAATTGTGCATTAAACCAACCTCCTCTTCCTTCCAGAACTTTGAGTAGGCTAAATCAATGCTCAACTACTCAGCATAGCTCAGTCCATCCTAAATAGAAAATTGTGCAATCTCTAGGCTCAAGCCTGACCCCTGACTTCAGAGATACATATTTTACAGTCACAGAGCCTCTTCCTCAACCTACCACCTAGTTCTAGATCAGTTAGTGAATCATCATGCAACATCATAGATTAGGGGTTTATTGGACTGATGTCGTCTTGTCATGATTGAATTACATATGCAAGTACTCGGTCATACCATGACAAGATGATGATGGAGGACATGGAGAAGGAGATCATGCCAGAAGACACTTCATCAGTTGCAAATACAACCTGATCAATCAAGAGGAAGCAAAGGGACATCTAATTGAGACAACAACTGGAGATCAAGTTACACTGAAGAATCCTCATCTCTAAACCATTTTGGAGGACAAAGAAGAAGGTCATGATCCATCATTTATAAGACACAAGGAAAGCAGCAAAAAAGAATGGTCTGACATTTCTATGTCATCATGAAGTCCATGTCATAAGTCATCATGTGCCACATCATTTTGTGGAATATGTAATTCAATATTGGAGAAATATAATGTAAAGTGGAATTCGAAGAGTCATGGTACAAACAAAGGAATTTTTCACCTTGCCATCTCCCAGAAGGCATCAAAGAGACAAAGTTAGTACTTTTGGGGAGCAAGTCATGGCTCCAATGCTCCACTATTGGAGCTAGTGATGCTCATTTTATTCATGTATCTTGGGACTTTTACTTAATACTTGAATTCTAATGGCCCAAATTTTTTCATTCATGGATTGTAAATATTTGTAAGATTGTTCTCTAGATATTTATGATTCATGTTTTCTTTCACCTATACTAAAGTAGTTGAATTATTTCAGGTATTTTAATGCTTATCTAATTGAATATGTGTTGTAATGGTTGTAACAATTTCCGCATATATGTGGAATATTCTGCTTGATCTTAGGCGTTTATATTTTCTCTTGTGTTCACCTCTACTAGGGTGGTACTATTACCTCTCTCTTAGAGGCTAACCTTTCCTCCCTTCGCAGTAGAAGAACCTGGATACACTTGCAACCAAACATTCACCGGGAACACTTATTTTCTTTTTACAAAGGAACATATATGCTTATCTCTCTCGTCGATAGTTAAAGCCAAGGAAAATCTATAAGAAAATATGGAAACTGGGCTAATACTCCAGATTGGGCTCATATTCCAAATAGTGTTGATGGGCCTCTAAAGTAGACATAAATTAAGGCCCATGCCTCTAAATTAAACCTAAATTAAGGCCCATCTAACCATCCTTTAGCATATTAAACCTCTCTTTTTGCATTATATAATGTGTTTTTAAATTTAATATGTTCATTAGGAAGGTTTATGAATAATTGCATATCTGTGCCTAATATTATTTATTTTTATGGAATATCATGAGAATATTGGGCAAATTATGAAGTTTTGGAGGAGGAGATAATTTAGGGACTTGCTCCCTACTACAGGAGGATCAATATTAAATAATAAATCAACAATATATTATGGAATTAAAGCACAAATTGTGGAACTCCAATGATTGAGAAAATCTAGGAAGGTGTTCCCTACCATTTAATGCAAATTACTATTATTGGGAACCAGATCCACTAATCAAGGGATTTTGGTGGGGAAATATTCCTCCTTTCATGGGGAATGATTCCTAATCATTTTTTATAAGTACCTAGTCTAATTTACTTTTAGGGGTAGATTTTTATTAGTCTTCTTGTGGAGAGAACTCGTATTTTTGCAGCTCCATTGTATTTTCTTGTAGGGATGTAATTGTATTGATGAAAATATTGATGATTGATGTCATGTTCAGCTTCTAAATCTTGTTCTCCTCCATAGCACTATGAGTTTCCTTGGGCTTGGCCATATCAGGAGCCTTAGAGCCCTTTTGTATCATTTGTTTCTATTCTTTTCACTTCTTATTCACATGCATCTCTTGTTCTTGTTTCTTCCTATTTCTACATTTAGTATCAATCATTTCTTGTTGTAGGATTGGGTTAAATGGTTGATTTAAGTTATTTTTTAGGACCAGAATCATCATTTCATCCTTGGAAAATATTTTGAAGGTAATAGTGATCATTGAGTTACTTGGATTAGTTTTCTTATTCCCAAATCTAGATTTCTAGAACTCCTTTATGGCAAAGAACAATAAGTTTCTGCTACTTTTTAGAGCATGCTAACGAGATTCAATCGAGTTGGTTCCATTCGCATTAGATCAAAAAAAAAATCTATTTAATAACAAAATTTACCCCATTTCATTTTCACAATTAGGTTAGGTATTTGATAGATTTACTAGCTCACTAGTTCTCGAATTTCTGATTTTTAGACTAGTAATTTTCCGTTATTTAATAAATCTTTCCCATTTATAGATGAATTTGTGGATAGATGAAGACAATAATGTGTGTTTTTGCAGGAGATTCTACACTGGAGGGAGACCTCATCTTGTTCGCCTCATACAAGCCTCATCCACCCATGTCGCTAAAATCCACTAAAGTCTCAATCTGAATTCTTGTTTTATAAGCAAACATTTCCATTTCCATTGAGCAAATCTACCCATCTTGAAGTCCTTGCTTGAGTTATGGGTAGTTTCCACCACCTCCATGCCTTATTATTCCATTATCCACCTTTCCAAATCTCCATTCCACCTCCTAGACCACTTCCTAAGTTTTCGGCCTGTTCTTGTAATAAAACAGGGGATCCTGTAGGAACTAGTACATCCTCTAGACATCCTGTAGGAAATCCTGTAGGCGCCTGTTTTGAGCCCGAATTGAGAAAAATTATCATTGAAGCTGGGATTAGGCCTCTACTTTACCTCCATGCCATCACAACCAGTGTACCCCTCTTCCTCCACACCTATCTCCCCTGCCAAAGAACAAGGAAAGATTAGCATTTTCATTTATAAAATGAAAAGATAAAGGAAAATAGTTTTTTTTTTTAATTTCTTAATTAGCACATGCATGAAAAAATTAATATTCCTTAGATTAGATTCCACGCTTAGTTAGTTTAAATCATCACATGTGATAAATAAGGTTAAGTTAGGTTTCTTTTACATTTTGTTCATGATCTTTATGCAATTAGAATATGTTTCTTTCCTTGTACTTTATTTCATGCAATAGGTTAGGGTTTCCATTTCAAGCAGTTCATTTTATGCAATTAGTTTAGGATTTGATTTTAATACATAGACTCAAGTACATCATGAAAACAAAGGAAGGACATATTGTATACTGCACATATAGTGTTGATACCTCTTAAGTTTGTACAAACCCCAGGTTGATAATTAAAGTCGGTAGCCTTGGGAGTTGCAATATTCTTGTTGCAATACTGAGGCTCATCAATTTTTGGCGCTGTTGTTGGGGAGGTGTCAAAGTATGCATTTTTTTCTTCCCTAGTTGATTCATTTGTTTTTACTTTGTGCAAAAAAAAAAATTGCATTAGGCATATTTAATTTCAAAAGTAAAAACTTCATTTCATTATAGTTTTCATTCAATCATAAAAACAAAAACAAAATTTCTCCAACACCAACCCACCCCCCCATTTGATGACGTGGTGTAGTAAGAGCCACATCACCATTCACTTTTCTAGGTAGAAGAAGAATATGGCAAAGAATGTAGAAGAAATGGATGGAGATGATGACAAGGAGGAATATCCTCTTGGATTTCCCATTCAAGATACAGATATCAATGTGCACCTGAACAACATTCTTCCATCTTTTCTTCCAAAATTTCATGCTCTAAGGTCAAAGGATCTAGAAACCGTTCTCTTTAAATTTGAAATTGTTTGTATATTTAATGGTTACTTATTAAAAAATCAAAAATTTAGATTGTTTCTGGAAACATTGAAGGATAGAGCTCTTAAATGGTTCATGAGTTTAGGGACTAATTCAATAAGATCATGGAATGATATGCAAAAAACATTTCTAGAAAATTATAAAGATCGTGATCTTAAAGAAGAAATATTTAGAATGAATCAAAGAGAAGATGAGAGTCTAGAGGATCTAATAGAGAGGTTCATGCATAATGTTAAGAGGAAAAAGCTACATCATTTAGGATCCGACACACTAAAAAACCTCTTACTTAGAAAAATTAGGGATGAGTGGATTGATCTCCTTGATCTCATGAGTGGACGTGATGTATACCAACTATCATTTGAAGAAATTTGTGAAACATGCAAACACATATCAAGGGGAAGGGAAAGAGTAAGTAAATCAACATCACGATTGGTAAGTCAAACTAAACTTGGAAATTTTCTTGATAAAACGAAAATTCTTAGCAATCTAAGTGAACAAGTAGAAATGTTAAGAATTCAAAATGAGAAAAAAGAAGATGTTGATATTTGTGTCATCCACGGAGAATCACATCATGTTGAATATTGCCCCTTATTACCAAGGTTGAAGGAAGTTTACCAAGAAGACAATGGAGCAAGTCAATTACCAATGCAGCTATGTTATGTAGCTCCAAGAGGACCATGGAAGGTTATTCAACCTAGTATGATGCAATTGTTATCACTCAGTTTGTTCCCAAAAGTTCTAAGAAAAAGAATACGACCGAGGTAACCACAGACCAATATTTTAGACACAAATTCTAGCCAATATGCATCTAGAGAGGGCTCTCTCTTTATAATTTAGCTTTGTTTTGAGTTATATTAGGCTAGTTATGAAGTACAAGGGTTTGTTTGATTTTTGGATGGTGATTTTAATAGAATAGGGGTGTAAATCTGAGAAGTTCAGTCCATTGGGCTAATGGAGTCTATGAGGATGAACTGCTGGATATGGTTTCTTTGACAGAGGGGGTACTACAGAGCAAGGTAATCAATCATGGAACAATTTATAAGCTGGAATCAGATGGGATGGAGTCTATGGGTGAAGGGCAATTAAGAATCCTTCATCATGCAGACAGAGGGAAAGTGAATGATTATTGCTAGGGAGTAGTTAAGAATTCCTTAGCTAATACTCAAGGTGTAAGAACCAGGGGAAACAGGAGCAGTTAATAATTCATGTTTATGCTACTTCTGAAGAAAACATTAATAATAACAGAGATTGAACTCAGAGTGCATGCAAACAAATTTTGAGTTATTCTTTTTCCCTATTATTCAGATCATGAAACATATATGATATAGTAAACACAGAAATCGAAAACACAAGTAAGAGAGACTTATTGATCCATAAAACGATTCAGGAATTCTGTAACATAGTCCTCTGTTATCAATTCCACATCCATAAAGTCCAGCAACAATGGATTCCAACAGCTTTTGTATTCAGAAGGTTTTCAGAGTTACAGCGCAGTCTAAGAAATGCATTACCAACCCCAAATACTTCGCTTGGGGAGGTATTTATGCAAAAGTGTTTACAAAATATCTCAAAGAGATAATATCTAGTAATAACTCATTCTACCTACTCTACAGGAGAAATAAATGATCTTGAAAACAGGGAGAAGTAAATGAAGAAGTAAATGCTGTTGTGCTGGCTACTCAGTTGGTGAGATGTGTTGAATGTAAGCTCGATAAGTCGGCTGGTGGCTGTTTCCACTGATATTCCACGCGGCTGCCTTAGCTTTCTCGGGTGTATTTAATTTTGATTTGATAAACTGCTTTTCCGCATTACTTTTATCCGTTTCTATCCTCCTCTTTATGGCATCTGTTGTATCCTAGGTAAAACAAAAGTTGAAACATGCCTACAGAATTTCCAGCATGCTTTTCCACCACTGCTCCTCTGGTAACTGATGTCTTTGCAGCTTTATCAAAGTCTCATCAGCGTCTGTGTACCTGTAGAAGTTGGGCTGGACTGTAAAAAGATGTTTCACTTCATTTTCAATATAAAATAGATTTTCCAAGTTGTTGTAGAGAGTTTGGCCAGATGGCAGGGCCTTCTCTGCTGAAGTACTTGATGAAGCATTTACTTGATCAGCAGCATGTTTATTTAACTTGTGTGTGTACTCAACTTGTCTCAATAGGCATTCATTGCTTCCCACCAGACTTGGCAAGCCCCTTTCATGCAAAAATGTAAATATTTCTACAAAAGAATTTACCTCCACTTGCATGTCCTGGTTCTTCCTCTCCAAATTCTGCATCAGGGTTCTCATGGTCAGAACTCTTTTGATTGTTATGATGGTGCTTGTCCTGTCTCTGATATCCAATGCTGCTAGTTCTTCCCTGGTTTTAGTGTTCAAAAAATGTATTAACCTATTGGCCTGTTCAGGTTTGTGTCCCAATAGAGTTCTGGCCTTTTGAATTTCCACCTGGGCTGCTGTTATCAAGTCAATCTCCTCATATATAACCTAAATAGATTGAAATATATTACAAATGGATTGATTGATGTTAGCCCACAAAATGCCTTTGATTTCTCCCAGAGGCTTATCTAAAGAGAGGTCCTTTTCCAATGCTTTTACTTTGTTCTCTAATGCTTTTACCTCTCTTGTCCTTTCTGCCACAGTCATTTTGGACTTATCATAGCTTATTTCTAACTTTGCCAATTTCTCTTTGGCCTCTTTTAATTCTGACACTTGGAGTTTTAATTCCTCCATGGTCATGGTAGTGCTGCTGCCTGCTGCTGTTGTTATTTCCGAAGTACCTGCTGCTGATGCTGGTACAGTGGGAGGCACTGCTGTTATACATGTAGGAGGAGCAGTTGTGACTGTCGAAGCTATTTCAGGTGGCTGGGAGGTCAACTCTCCTTGATTATCTTGTAGTGCTTTCTCCAAGGCTTGCTCTGTCTCACTTAATATTTTATTCATTCTCATCAGCAAGTCCATCACGTCCTCATCTTCTTTTTGCTGCACAATCTCTGTAGTTTGTGGATGCATAATAGTAGGCAGCTTCAATTGTTTCTTGAGGGCAGCAATGTCCTCTTCCTTCTTCTTAATCAATTCTTTTATTCCTTTGGCATCCTGGGGATCATGTCCCAGCTCAATGATAATGTCTTCCAAGGACTTTATCCTATTGTCCTTGGCTAAAGAAGATGCCTTCTTCAAATCAAGTTGGGCAGATGTGTTCTTCAATGAGTTCTGCAATTTGTGAGCCACATTGCCTTATCTTCCAATGTAGAGTAGACCATCTCTCCAGTTTGCTTATGTAGGTCAATCTGGTCCATAGGATGAATGTCTTTGGCAAGGACCTCCAGATTTTTTCTAATGTAGTCAGCTGCTGACTGTGGCTGTTGCACTTTAGGCTTAAAGTGGCTCAAGATCATTTTTCCTTCTTTAATGTCATATGTAGACATTAACCTTTGCTGGTTGGTGGGGGTCATCTTGAGAAATTGATTATAAAGTTGTAGCCTCAATGGGTCATTATGGGCCTTGATGTCCATGAATGTTCTTTTGATATCAAAACCTTGCTTGCTTTGCGGCCTTGTGGAGGAAACTTCCACACTATGCTGCCTCTCCAATTCCTGCCTATGAGAGCTGGTGGATGTTGCTATTACTGGGGAGATCTGTGGGTTGGTTGCCCTCTCACCTCTTAGGCTTTCTATGGTTTCCTCAATAATTTCCTCTTCAGCTAGAGGATCCACTCTCTGCCTTTTTGCCTCTAGTTGCTCTGCTGGTCCACTTACAAGTGTGGTCTCTTCTCTGTCTCTCTTCCTACCCTTTTCCTCATTTAGAGGAGTCTGTAATGCTGGTATCTTTGGTGCTTTGGTCTGGACAGGAGGGATTTGCCCTTGGCCCTGTTCCTTTGATGCTGCTGGCTGATCTGTCATTATGTGCTGCTCTGAATCCAACACTTCCTTGCCCTTTGATGTCCCTGCAGCTGGTGTAGTGCTTCTTGGGCAGGTTGCTGTGAAGTCCTAGCAGCAGATGTACCCACTCCGATTTGCTGAGGCAGTTTGAAAAATACCTGTCCAAAAGAGTCCAAGTCAAGAGTCTTCTCTAGATTTTTCATAGCTTGTTCCATTTTTTCTTCCTCAGTAAGCTCTTCTATCAAAGTGCCCTCTACCCACTCATCTTGATTAGCAAATTGCTCTATTTCAGGGATCCTACAATGTTTATAGGCTGATAGCCTATTTTTTACTTTTCTTTCAGTGATAAAGCCATTTGGGTCATAGGGTACCCACCAAAAACTCCTCTTTAATTTGAGTTGTTCCCCCAATATTTTGTCAGCATCTTCCCATGCTTCCTTTTTTTTAATGATAAAAGGGCCTAACTGGTTTCTTATTTTCAACTGAGCTTTTTTCTTTTCACTGTAAAAGTGAGTCAAATCTAAATTGATAAATTGCCTGAAGTACTCTAGAGCAAACAGTCTCATGGGCACATACTTGGGTAGCTTATAAGGGCGCAACACACAACCATATATTCTAATTTCAATGTGATTCTGGTAGAAGTACCAGCCACCTATTTTGTAGTTCTTAGAGAGCTGTAAAATTTTCTGCATATCACCAAAGAGTCTAGGAGGAGGAGTTCTCATCAGTAGAGAGGAAACCAGATGTATAAATAAATCAATGAATTCATAGTAAGTGTAAGGAGATTTATGGACTTGATGGAAGACTGAGGTCCAAAAGATCACAGACCTCCTTTCTCCTTTAGAATCCAATTTTCTGATGGGAAACTAGAAACTGTCTGTTTGATAGTATAAGAACGGATGATATATATAAGATGTGTACTTAAAGACTCCTTCTCTGTCTAGATTCAGGAGTTGGTCATGGATCTTGTTGGCAATGAAAGTAGCAAAGTCATAATTGACAGTAGGAGGCTGTCCTGGAATAAACATGGACAATAAAGCTAAGATGGTCTCATCAGCATATTCACTTGTCTTAAATCCCATGACATAGGATATCATATCAATAATGAATCTTCCAGCTTCATTGAACCAGACATGGTGAAAGGGAGGTGGCTAATTGGACTGGTGATCTGGTCTCATAAACATTTGAACAACATGGGTTATCTCTGCATTGGGCAGTTTAGAGCCCTGCTCAAGCAAGAATCCCATAGAAAGACGAGCCAGAGGCTAAGTGGGTTTGAAGTGTAGCATTTCATTTACGGACTCAGGGGTTATATGAAAGAGGAAAGTTCCAGATGGAGTCATAATTGCTCTTTGAGTAGGTTCATAATTGGCACAGCATAGGTGGACAACAACTGGGAATACATTTACTGAGGGGAGGTAGTACCTGGACATATTGGATTCCCATATCCCATAGAGATCAGTCTTACTTAGGTGATTGTTCCTAATTTCATAGAATGCTTGGAGGTGGTTTTTGTCACTAGTTAAGTCTTGTATTTTAAAATCCCTATCAGCCAAGGGCAACCACTCTAATTATTTATGAGGTGCATTGAGGGGAGCAACATTGAGGGCCACAGGGGCTTCCATTGCTCAATTTTCTGTGTTTTCAAATTGGAATTAGGGTTTTGTAGCAAAAGTAGGCAAAACAACAGGTCTGGGGCTTTTCTTCGGGACTTTTAGACAAAATTTGATTTGAATTTAGCTCACTGGGTGAGATTTACAGAGAAAAATGAAATTTGTAGGGTTTTTGGTGAAAATGGGCAAAAGAGCAGTGGTTCTGGTGTGCTTATTTGAAGGCAGTACAGTGAATTCAACTAGAATTTGGCTTCTTCGGAAATTTTTTTAGAGGTAAGCTAAAAACACGGTTTTGGAAGGTGAAACGGGCAAAAACTGTGTTTTTGGACATGCACGGGAGTAATTTGTAGGTTTGGACGACGAATTGCAGATTGGAATGCCGGATTATGCTGGTAGGATGGCGGACTAGAACTCTGGTAACAGCTTCGACGTAATTTGCATGCACCGGTCTCGTGAAAGAAACCAATAGAAATTGATGAAAATGACACTTTCATGGGTTTTTGACAAAAATTGGTTTGGAGGGCTTTTGGAGCCTTTTTTTTTTGGATGACGTCAGCATGATGTGGTGTTTGTCGTGTAGTGAGGTGACGTGGTGATGACGTCACGGATGAGGTGGCGATGATGTCAGCGGGGAGGCAGCGGGGGCGGTAAGCGGTTTTGGGCTCGCACCGCTTTTAGGCCAAGGTGGTATTGAAGGGGAGGGCAATGAGCACTGCGGGAGGGCACCACGCGTCCCAAGGTATAGTGGGAATACCACCATTCCTCGGGCTTTAATCTTCAGAGGGTAAGGGCCTTGCGATATTGTTGTGGGTCGTCCGATTGACAGGATCGAATCCGACGACTGGCAGTCAACGGGATATGGCGGAGGAGTACGACGCGGGCCCATCCATTATTTTAATGTTTTTCAATGATTTCGGGTTAATTCATAGGTTAGGTTTGTGGGTTTGGTTATTTGCTTAACCAGAGATTAAACAAATCCCGATGCTTTGTATGCGGAGGGTTGTTAATGGCCCTGGATGAACCATTAATTCCCAAAAATATAACGATATGGTTCATATTACAACCGAGGCAGGGAATATTAAACATTTTGGGGTTTTTATGTATTAATAACATACGGGAAAGGGGAAAAGTATAGGAGTTATATAATAAAGTTAAGGTTAATATGGAAATTGATATATGTAAAAGGATAAGCGCTAAGTTACAATGTTTTAACCACTTAGGCTTAGGAGAAACAGGGATTTTTACACAAGAAATGTGGCTTCCTTTCCTTAGAAAAACAGAGTTTTACTCAGGCTTCTTCATGGAATGGAATGATTTAAGACTATTGAGCAGATCCCAATATCTTTAGGGGGAGGTTAGTAAGTGTTTTTTGGGGAAATATGGAGGGAAGTTAGACATGCTTCATTTGATCAGTGACCACATAGTTTTCATGGTACTTATGATAGTAATAAGATGAATGACCTATGAAAGACAAAATTACTCATAAGCCTGCTTCTGCAACATCAAAACTGCCTACCCAGCCTATCATACCTAACATTTTTTCTTCCTTTTTCCTTGGGTGCATTTAAACTAGAAAACCCTTAGTCTCTTCTTTTTTTCTAACTGCCATCCTATCTAAGTCTGCCCTTATTTCTTCCAGGGGCTAAGATTTAGCTGTTGAGCACCTTTGCTTCTCTATCTAACTACTTATCTGCCAAGCTTGAACTGTTTGGATAGATCTTATTCTCTATCTCTAAAACAAGAAATTTAAACATGAACTGGCCAAGATTAAGCTGTTTGGCCATCCATCAACTGTGACAGGAGTGAACCAACTGCACACAATGAGATTCTTATGCAAAAATAGAATAGTAGTGGCATTTGGACTAGCACACTTTCTGGTCTTCTTCATTTGGGGTTCATTTTCTTTCTTTTTGACCTTTTCATTCTTTTTGCCCTTTGATCTTTCTTTTAGGGCATACCCTCTTTTCATTTTTAAATTTTTTGATTTTTTCAAAATATGGAACCTTTGCAGCATGGAAAGGATGAACATATTTGGGACTTTAACCAGTCAATCATGAAATATGACACCTATTGGTATAGGAGCATAATAACAATAACCTAATTCACAATTTCAAGCTTATGCACATCCATCTCAAAGTAATTGGAACACATCCTTTCCTTGGCAACATTGGCCATCTCAACTTGTTGACGGTGCTAGACTTGCCAACATGTCAGGGGGATCTCCCCAGTAAGAAGTCCCAGTTAGACCTCAGATCTTTTGGTGTAGGAGTCCCAACAGTGGGTCGTAAAGTAATGCCTTGACCGCGATGTCGCACAGAGGCAAGCAGGATAACTCTGTCAGCATCAAGGGTGTGACTGATGTAGTGAGTCAAAGAAGGTGTATGAGAGGTTCTAACACATAAAGGGGAGATGAGGGTGAATGTGAGTTCCAAGTTGAAAGGGATCAGTCCCAACTCGACTAGGAACACACAACACAAAAGAACATGCACAACTTCCGGCGGAGCAGTCCACTTGGATGCGACAATCACAACATACAAGGTAAGATAACACGTACAAAACTCACTGATCAATTTGAGATGAGTGCAATGGCTTTTACAGCAAGGTTCATGTTAAAGATCTGTCTGGTGTCCAAAAGAGCGGTTGACACGGATGGGAAAACATTAACAACATATACAACACATTAACACCAAGATTCATATAATTGCATACAAATCAGTTCATACACAAATACATAAGTTAAACAACATATATCATTAAGGCAACTGGAGTAATCCAACTACAATAACAACATATGCATGAAAATGTGATGTCTCTTATTATATAAGGAAGTGTAAGTCACAATCATAAAATATATCCATGTAAACCTGCTAGCCATAACAGTGGAAAATTATAGCCACATCTGCCTACTCCTCCAAAGAGATGAACTAGCTCCATGCAGTGGAGAAGCCAAGGCACATTACAATAATGTCCAAGCCTTCTTTAAGATAGTCTTAGTAGAAGCTTGGCTGACCAAAATCCTTTACAATGAGTTATGAGGGACTATTTATAGCAAAGGGTGGGGTGACCCTTGACATTCCCCTTTGTGACAGTTCAACTACCCTCATGACTCTTCACCTACTCTATGACTGTTACATCCAACCAATGACACTTGACTTACACTTGACATGACTCAAAATTACAATGCATGTGTACTCATGTGAGACAACATGGCTTGAGAAAGCCTTGTAAGACATCACTGACACTCGGTCTGCTGTGATGAGACCAACTCTTTGACATTCTTGTGATGGTGAAGGTGGTGAGCTGATGCTAAGCTTGGTCATCCGTGGTGGTGTGTATGCACCTCATGGTGACATCTTGTTGAAGCGAACTCTTTCCTTTGTTGCAACTAGTGCATTGGTTTGGCCCCTTCATCCAACTCGTCTGTTAACATGCACATGGTCTTCCTGGCTGTAGTTGAACTGGAAACACTCTAATGCATAGTGTCCATGCTGATCTTCAAGTGTGTGATGGTGGTCATGCACATCAACTTGCAAAAGTACATGTTCAACTCCAGTTGGACTTGCTTCTTGTCTTCGCCTTGGTGAGTGTGTTGAATCGGTTGGATTGCATGCATGCACACAATGACATGCATGCTGTTGAATCCCTTGCATGTGATCACTAGCACTACCCACTATGTCTACTCCATGTTAGATGTTGGGATGGATCTTTGACTTGTACGAGCATAGTTTCATCTGTGAGTGCACAATGCGCCCACTGTTGTTCCTGATCCTGCTGCAACTCATTCGTCTATCTATGAAGCTTCATGTTCTTCTTTGATTTGTTGCTTCAGCACATGAAACTCCTTCTTTGTTCCATTCTCTGCCTTCACACGATCTTCATGTCGCGCCCTCACCTCATAACCAGAGTCTCCAAAGTTGCTTTCATCATCAATGGATTTGCTTGAACTTACAACGTTGTTTCACCTCCATTGTCAACAACCCTCCTCCTGCGTTCGTTTCATTTGGTATGTTGTCTTTAGATTTTGTTCATGATGCTGCTCAATATGATGTTGTTGCTATCATATCTTGATGTCCTTGTCTACAAACAACTTGATGTCTTCATGGGTAGGCAATTCCATAGACACTTGATCGACTGCATCCCCAAGTGTGGTCTGAATGGTGTCTTCTTCTTTTCTCTCCTGGAAACCATTGTACCTGTACTGTTGAGAGGCAAATGAACACTTGCGATACCTGGAGACATGGAAACACTCATGGCAAGAAATCTGTCAGTCGAAAACCAAAATGAACATGAGAATTAACTTGCAACATACCTGGGTGAATGATCATGAAGGTTGCACAATTTTGGTCGGGAGGTTGAGAGACTGAGTGCCAAGATTGCACAAGGCATAGTCTGGGCTACTGGGAGACTGAATGACTGCTAGAATTCTGCAATGCACAGTCCATTCTAGCTACTAACTGTTAGGATTGTGCAATGCACAATTCCAACTGGGAAGGATTGCTGGCCCAGGGACAAATTTATGCAATTTCTTGGGTCAAGCAGCCACTGTCCTCCAGAAATACACAAAAAAGTCTTAGAGTCTAGTGCTGGGTAGGCATGCACAAATATGGAGAGGAAGGTGAGCCTTCCTTCCCCGGACTATGCAATGCAGCCTTGGTGAAGGCAGAGTCTGGACCAAGGTTAGCCCAACTCGCTGACGGGCAACTGAAAGAAACTAAGACAGTAAATGCATGGCGACACTAAGTGATAAAAGAAGTGATTGACAGTGCATGCAAAACATGAATGAAAGATTTAGCAAATAGATCAACATGCATGCAGTTGAGGTAGTTCGTTGGTTGGGCGAACGTTCGTGCAATAATTTCATGCATGCAACAATAGTGAGATAGCAACAAAAGCTGAAACAAATCTAGGACAAGGAATACATGTAAATGATAGCAAGTGTTCAAAGAAATCAAGCGAAAAGTACCCACATAAGCGAAAACACAAAAGGCAACATAAATGCAGCACAAGACATGGGAAGCAAGATTACCCCAAAACAACTGAGCTGAATGTGCCGACTGCTCCTAGATATGATGTGGGATGTCAGAGCTGCAAGGTTGATTTGAGGAATGAGCTCTACAGTGTCCCAAAGATAAGTTTTGATAACATCAATGTTGTGACATGCATGCCACAAATCTAGGGGAAGCGACACTTGGTGGGAGGTTTCTGAATTTATCCTTGCATGTAACCTCCAACTACTAAACATAGATCCCTGAGACAAGGGGTTCCTTTGCATGCTGCCTTGGGAGAGGAAACCTATGCATGCAAGTCTTTTTTGCTCACTCCAAGAGGGCACTGGTCAACACAGATGCACATGTAAGAGGTTGTTCGACTGCTTAAAGGAAATACAAATTTCTGGCTGGGAGCTAGGCTGATTGTCGAGGAGATTTGTGAATTTTTTGCAGAGCAACTAACTGCTGCCCATATTTGCACAAATTCTAGGTTGAGCAGCCCTACTAGGGAAATTTGCACAAATCCTGCTATGAGTGCTGGTAGGCAGGATTGTGCAATCCTGGAGCCTAGCAAGATGCGAGAGAGGATTATGCAATTTCTGGAGGGAAGGTTGGTTTCCCTCCATAAATGCGTAATTTTCAAGGGGAAGCTACTCAGCTTGTAACTGGACCAAGTCTGGGTGAACAACTTGTGAGGGGAATGGATCAAGCTGTGACCAACAGACTACCTTTGCGCAAGAAAGACACTGAATCTTGTGAACTTGATGAAGCAAGGCAAGCTGCTGTGAAGGTTGGAAGGGAGGCTCCAAAATGAGGCTAAGGAAAAATTTTGGAGGGTGGTTGTAGCCACTACAACACTTGGCGACACAGTTGTAGAACTCCAACTCTCTGAATGGACCTTGTTCGTGAAAAGAAAGTCTAACAACTCCGGAAGTATTGTTTATTTTTTATCTCATCTTGGTTTCACACTAACTTGATTATAGGATGTAGCATTTGCAAAACCTTTTGTTGATTGACACACATTCCAAGACAAGGCAACATAGTTGTTTCGATTGGAGTTGAGGGGTATATAGGTGCACAAGTGGTAGAGTCGTTAGAGTCTTAATTTCATCTCTGGTGTTGCTCCACTACCAGAAAGCCTGGACAGTACCCCGGTGGAGTCACATAGGAGCACAAGCATGGATCCGTTGCTAGTGAGCCTAGTCAATACCCCGGAGGAGTTACTTAAATCACCTCCCTGTGCAGGAAGCCTTTCTCTTCTTTCTCCTTATTCATTTTTCATTTTGAATTTTTGACTTTTCATTTTTTCATTTTTCACTATGCATATCACTTATTCATTTCAGAGGTAGAAGAGGGATCCCGACTTATTGAGAGCAGAAGAGGTTGTTCCATTAGAGAAGTAGTTTATTGTATCTCTCACATTCCTATTAAGGTTTTCCCCCTTCCCTTACTCTACCTGACTGATCTGACAAGGGTTAACCCAAAAACAATCGACTAGAGAAGGTGACACTAGTTAGTGCACAAGCGTTTTGTTTACACCAAGGTTCATTTCGAATAGTACATATTTTTCTTCAATGTATCATGGACTAAAAGTAATAAGATCATCATATAGAGGCAAGATGACAGATAACCAAGTAGTGATATTTGTACAAGCCCTCTTGTACTTTACCCAGCTCGTTTCAAGAGTCATACATGGTTTCATGCAAAACTAAGCTATGAACAAAACAAGCGAATGAGCTAACAATCAACAAAGCAAAGCAAGAGCAGAAGCAAAAATGAAAGCGAAGCAAGTAAACAAGCAAGGAAGCAAACAAACAAGCAAACAAAGCATGTAAGAAAACAAGCATGCAAGAAAATAACTAAAAGTAAACACTACTCCTACTCCTACACTAACGGCACATGGGCCTGTTCACGTGATGTGATACTTCCAATGTAGCCACTAGCGCATTGGTAGACACATGTTGGTGAAGGCTTGGTTTGCGAGCAATCCAGTTGTGCAAACTAGTAAGCAAGAAATATATAACAATGAAGACAACCACACTTGGTGATTCAAAGTGCCCACGGGACATAAGTGAGTGCATGTGCATGACGGGCAGTCCGCAGACTTATAATGGTGCTGTCAGACACTATGTACAACTTTGAAGCATAATCACACTCTTGACTGTGACATGCAAGCAAATGAAAGAAACAAAGATAACTTGCGTCGCGCACGAGTGCTTGCAATGTAAGACTCCTCTAATGCTTGAGCAATGGGATCTTGTAGTTTGAGTGGAGGAAGTAAAATGTAAGTGTTAGATTGATCTTGAGTGCATACAGATGAGTGATGAGGAGCCTTGAGCGTTTGAACAATTTCCTAATTGGAAGCGAAACCAACCACGGGATAATGAGGGCCTGACATAACCATCAACTTAGGTTGAAGTTCCTCGACGGTCTAGGGGTTTCAACTTCATTAACAAATGGATCTTCGTAGACCAATCGCTTAGATGGATTAACAATGAGTGAATCAACATTGTGATCGGACGATAAGGTGAAGAGATCACAACAACCAAGATCATAAAATTCAGGATGTTGGTCGGCATCCTCATGGTTTAATGAATCACACAGTGGGGTACATGAGGAGGAAGGATGCTCACCCTCTGCATTTCTGGAAAAGGTAGATGAAAGATCAAGTGGATTTAAAATGAATGATTGGTCCCCTCTATAAGGTGTGTCCTGTGAAAGATCAACAATGGGTGCATCCGTGGATGAAGGCACACATGCGAAATCATGGATGGAAGGTTCACCAATGATGTTAGGAAAGAACGGAGGGGCCTCGGATGGAAGGGAGTCATCCTTCGTTGAGTGTTGATACTCAAGCTCCCACTCATACTCTTCATGAATGATATCGCATGTTGGTTTTTCAACACCAACTATGTCAGTGGGTTGTTCCTCGTTAAAAACAAGTGAAGAGTTTGGAATGGACAAACACAAGACAACATCATCCGGAGCAACACCTGGGTGCGAAGATGGAGGTCGTAGAAAAGAATGAATATGAGGACTCGAAGGAATCACAACCAAATATGCGTGACAATTGAGTGAAGTGATGTTGGGAGGGTGTGAAGGATGAATAGGTGTGTGAGCATGATCCCCAACATCACTGGGTAGTTGTGGAGCTATTGAATAAGAGGAAGGCGGACAATCAGTTGAGACAGTGCCCGCCTCCACATGAGATTGTGCAACTCCATCAAAAAAGAATGTTGAGTGAGGCTTGATCTCAAAAATTTTCTTGGGACGAGAAGATTTCTTAAGGTATTACTTGAACCGGTCCCAAAGATAAGCAAATTTCATCTAGCTCCTCGAAGCTTGAAACTGCAAGTCATGGATGTGCTGCCAAAAATAAATAATGTATTCATGTGGAGCCCTCCGTTGCTGTAATAGTTTTTGGTCAAGATGGTCTGAATCAAAATGATAGAACATGTCTTCAATAAGAGCATAGAAGTGCTCAAATGAGTGCACAATGTCAGTGGGTAGGCTGATCACCCAACGAAATGGAGATTCACGAAGTGTGTATGCAAGCAACAAAATGACATGTTCATCATAAAACTCATATTCCTCATGAATCATGGAAAGAAATGTAAGTGCTCAGGCCAGGCCACTTCACCTTCACCATCATGCATGTGAGTGGACAAGAGATCGAAAAGCTTCCCTGAGATGGAGACACTTCACGATTCAAAAAACACCTTGTGGGAAGAAGAGTGCAAGACTCCATGAAAGATATGCAAAGGTTCAAAACTGGATGAGAGGACACAACTTGTCATCAAGCCATCCTTCTAGTGCCAGAAATGTTGATGGTGCTGGACTCGCCAACATGTCAAGGGGATCTCCCCGGTAAGAAGTCCCAATTAGACCTCACACCATTTGGTGTAGGAGTCCCAGCAGTGGGTCGTAAGGTAATGCCTTGACCCTGATATCGCATAGAGGCAAGTAGGATAACTCTATCAGCATCAAGGGTGGGACTGATGCAGTGAGTCAAAGAAGGTGTATGAGAGGTTATAACACATAAAGGGGAGATGAAGGTGAAGGTGAGTTCTAGGTTGAAAGGGATCAGTCCCAACTCAGCTAGGAACACACAACACAAAAGGACATGCACAACTTCTAGCGGAGTAGTCCACTCAGATGTGACAGTCACAACATACAAGGTAAGATAACACGTACAACAATCACAAATCATTCTGAGACGAGTGCAACGATTGTTACAACAAGGTTCATGTGAAATATCTGTCTGGTGTCTGGCAGAGCAATCGACACGGATGGGACAACATTAACAACATATACAACACATTAACACCAAGATTCATATAATTGCATAAAAATCAGTTCATACACAAATACGCAAGTTAAACAACATATATCATTAAGGAAACTGGAGTAGTCCAACTACAGTAACACCATATGTATGAAAAGGTGTTGGCTCTTATTATATAAAGAAGTGTAAGTCACAATCATAAAATATATCCATGTAAACCTGCTAGCCCCAATAGTGGAACATTACAGCCACATCTGCCTATTCCTCCAAAGAGATGAACTAGCTTCGTGCAGTGGAGAAGCCAAGGCACGTTACAGTAATGTCCAAGCCTTCTTTAAGATAGTCTTAGTAGAAGCTTGGCTGACCAAAATCCTTTACAATGAGTTATGAGGGACTATTTATAGCAAAGGGTGGGGTGACCCTTGACATTCCCCTTTGTGACAGTTCAACTACCCTCATGACTCTTCACCTACTCTATGACTGTTACATCCAACCATTGACACTTCACTTACACTTGACAGACTCAACATTACAATGCACATGTACTCATGTGAGACAACATGGCTTGAGAAAGCCTTGCAAGACATCACTAACACTTGGTCTGTTGTGATGAGACTAACTCTTTGACATGCTTGTGGTGGTGAAGGTGGTGAGTTGATGCAAAGCTTTGCCTTCCGTGGTGGTGTGTATGCACCTCATGGTGACATCTTGCTGAAGCGAACTCTTACCTCCATTGCAACCGGTGCATTAGTTCGGCCCCTTCGTCCAACTCATCTACTAACATGCGCATGGTCTTCTTGGGTGCGTCTGAACCAGAAAAAAACTAAGGCATAGTGTTTGTGGTAATATTCAAGTGTGTGTTGGTGGTCATACACATCAAATTGCCGAAGTACATGTTCAACTCTAGTTGGAATTGCTTCTTGTCTTCGCCTTGGTGAGTGTTTTGAATGGGTTGGATTGCATGAATGTGCACAATGACATGCATGTTGTTGAATCCCTTGCATGCAATTACCAACACTGCTAACCATGTCTGCTCTGTGTTAGCTGCTGGGATGGATCTTTAACTTGTACGGGCATAGTTTCATCCATGAGTGCACGACGCGCCCACTGTTGTTCCTGATCCTGCTGCAACTCATTCGTCTATCTATGCAGCTTCATGTTCTTCCTTGAGTTGCTGCTTCAACACATGCAAATCCTTCTTTGTTCCATTCTCTATCTTTGCATGATATTCATGTCGCATCGTTACCTCATAGCCAGAATCTCAAAAGTTTCTTTCATAATCAATGGATCTGCTTGAACTTGCAACCTTGTTCCACCACCATGTTGTCAACAACCCTCCTCTTGCATTCGTTGCATTTGGTATGATGTATTTAGCTATTGTTCATGATGCTACTCATTGTGATGCTACTTCTGTCATAGCTTGATGTCCTTTTCTATGAACAACTTGATGTCTTCATGGGTAGGCAAGTCCATAGACACTTGATCGATTGCATCCCCAGGTGTGCTCTGAATGGTGTCTTCATCTCTGCTCTCATGGAAACCATTGTACCTATACCACTAAGAGGCAGATGAACACCTACGATACCTAGAGTCATGGAAACACTCATGGAAAGAAATTTGTCAGACGAAAACAAAAATGAACATGAGAACTAACTTGCAACATACCTGTGTGAATGATAATGAAGGTTGCACAATTCCGGCCGGGAGGTCAGGAGACCGATTGCACATGGCACAATCTGGGCCACTGGGACACTGAGTGACTACTGGAAATTTGCAATGCATAGTCTAGTCTAGCTACTGACTGTTGGGATTGTGCAATGCGCAATTCCACCTGGGAAGGACTACTAGCCCAGGGACATATTTGCGCAATTTCTTGGCCCAAGCAGCCACTGTCCTCCAGAAATGCGTAAAACAGTCCTCTAGGCCAGTGTTTGGGTAGGAATGCGCAAATTTGGAGAGGAAGGTGAGCCTTCCTTCCCTAGATTGTGCAATGCAGCCTTGGTGAAGGCAGAGTCTAGGCCAAGGTTGGCCCGACTTGCCGACGGGCAATTGAAAGCAACTAAGACAGTAAATGCATGGAGACACTATGTGATAGTAGAAGTGATTGACAGTGCATGCAAAACATGAATGAAGTATTCAACAAACAAATCAACATGCATGTGGGTGAGGCATTTCATTGGTTCCAAGAAATGCATTACCCCCTGGTGGCACCCTAATGGAAAATAAAAAGTTGGACAAAAAGGTCCAAAAATCATACAAACTAGACAACCTAAATGTATAAGCCGAGGGCAGGCACTAGAACAAGTTGTTTACTTGGGTGCATGTGCAGATTTTTACCTTCCATCTTTAATACCCATCTCCCATGGATACAACTAGTACTCTCTTTGACAAACTCCTTGACAACAATGCTAAAATGTTGAGCCATTAATTGTTCCTCGAAGGACCAAATTACTACTAGACATTAATTTATGAACTCGAGGTTTCATTTTTCTATATCAAGGTTATAGACACAGTTTATGCAAGAGAAATGTTGGTATGACTAGTTACTCCTGTCACATTAAAAAGAAAGGTTTCAATATCAAAGAAATAAACACAAAATGGAATTTCTAATTATAGAGTACCATTCAAAACATTAACTTCTAAATGCTTCAGAAGGAAAAAAAAAGAAGAAAACCTACTGAACATCAAGTTGTTTCTTAAGGAACAACAACTACAAAATACAAAAAAGTACTATAGAATCATAACATCAAAAGAGATTAAGTAAACAAGATAACGATCTATGATAATCTATATGAAATGGAAAGAAATAACAATACTCTTAACAGATTAACTTCAACAAATCTGTTATGTAACGATCTTGATAAATGTGATTCAAAACATATCATTCGATTTAATAATTAAAAAATCAGAAATTAAGATCAATTATGCAAATCAAATAGTTGAAACAAGATAATCAAGCACCAATTTAATGATACAAGTAAAGATAGTGTTTCTTCCAAGATCTAGCCCAAATCACCAGAATCAAACTGCCTTAAGAAAAGAATTAGCATAGTAGATTAGCTTTGAGTAATAAATGCTTCCATTCAATTATGGACAACTAATTACAATCAATGTCTTTGCAAGCCTGAGCTTATGTCAAAAATAATATTACAACTGAACAACCCCTTTCGAGGGTTAATGTAAGTTTTTATATCATTTTGATAAAAGATAAGAATAGAGAATCTATTTTTGATAAGGAGCGATCCTAAGAATCTAAAGATTCTCAAGATGCTCATTTAAGCTACAAAGATGATAAGGAATTTGGAGGACTAGGTTGGAAGCTCATATTTAACTAACTTTTTCCAATAAAAGTATAACATCCTGAGGTTATCTGATCTCCCATGATCATTCCAGGAAGAAACATCAAATGCCAATGTATTAATAGATTCTTGTTCAAACTAAGAATCCATTGTAAGTCAATAACAATTTAATGGTCAAATCCATTCACAAAAATAATAAAACAATAAATGCATATGAAACACTACTATAATCCATACTACATAAGTTGTCATAACCTGATTACAAAAAAATACTTAGAAAATAATATGAAAACTAAGTAAGGCATGGAAATTATGAAAATTATGAGGCTCAACAACTTCAACGACTGGAATATTTATATAATTCGCAAGGATCATATCCAATGGTTGAGGGCATGTTAAAGATATTTAATAGAATTCATCTATCTCTTAATATAAAAAAATGTATCTTTGTTATGCCAATAGGAATACTGCTAGGAAATCTAGTATGCAAAGATAGAATCAAGGTCGATATGGAAAAAAATAAATTGATTATGGACCTAAAGCCCCCAGTATGTTAGAAGAAAATTAAACTATTTCTTGGGCATACTGGATACTACAAGAAATTTATTCAACATTAAGATAGCATAACATTCCCAATTGATGAGCTACTTAAATAGGATTTTCCTTATAATTGGATAATGAATGCAATGAGTCTTTTCAACTATTAAAGAAGCTAGTAGAAGAACCTATATTAAAATTTCCCTACTAGTCAACGAAATTTTATGTGAATGTTCGTGCATCAAATGTGTCAATTGGAGAAGTACTACCATAGGTTGACACTTAATAAATAAACCATCCAAACACCTACACGAGTTAGGAGTTGAATAAACCGAAAATAAATCATTTTATGACAAAATGCAAAGTGCTAGCCATGATTTTTTCTTTGGAAAAATCCCTCCACTATCTCTTGTCTAATCCCTTTATATTTTTCACTAATAATCAATATTTAAGATATCTTGTGAAAAAACTAGTACACCAGAGGAAATTTGTTGATGGCTATTACTGTTTCAACAATTTGAATTTGAAATGATAATATGACCTGGGAAAAATACTTTTGGGCCACACTGTAACACCCTCCTCCCACATCTACCCAAGCAACCGACCAACTAGGGTTAACATATGATGAGAGGACACTATGATATGATTCGACCTTCTAAGTCACGTTAAGGAAGTGGAACTGACGGAAACACACCATACAGACATTCAAAATCAGCACTAGAACCATCAGGAACCAGTCCAACCTTTCTGCCAACCATCCCCTCAATCCCACTGAGATTTTGAACCACTTGACTTATGGATGCTCTCATGCTATGGGCATGGCAGCATCCAGGGACCTCTGTATGCTCTCATAGACCTGCAAGCTAATGTGCAGGGACTATTTTACATAGTGTTGTGTCAACATCCCTAGGATTTGAGCCACTTTTTTAGGCCCAGGGCCCATGTCACTACCAAGAATTAAATGAAATCTTCAAAATAGTAAAGTAACAAGGAAATGAAAGTATAAATGCAATCACTTGAATGAGACCTTGACTGGACCCGTACTAGCCATGATAGGAATTTTGTCAAACATATCATGAATATGTAATCTATAGGTGTAAATAACAGATCTGAGCATAGGGGTCTCATACTTAGATGAGAATCGCTAAGAAGCATTGATGCCTCAACACATCAACTTATGTTTCATCCATTAGGTCATAGATACATTGTTCATTCATTTACCAGTTAAAACATGATGAGAGCCATACATAGCTACTGTCACAAAACATTTATATAACCAGCATAATAGCAATAGAAATACCAATGAAATCATAAACATATGATCCATCATCAAAACATATACCAAACATATACCAAGACAGATACCAAAATAGCATGGGGGTATTCACATATGTAAATTTACCGAACATCATCAAAACATATACCAAAAAATATGCCAAGACAGATACCAAAACACCATACAAAAGCCGCTATGCCTCAATAGGAGAACAAGGAAGCATACATAGCCTGCATATGATCCTCCATCTCCCATGTAGCTTCATTGGGCCCAAAGTGCTTCCATCGCACCTTAACCTACTTGATTTCTCGGTTCTAGAGCATAAGCATTGTTTTCTGCAATATACATTGAGGCTCCAACTAGAATTATCCATATGGTTCCACCTGCAATACTAACCATTCAATCACATCATTAGAATCATTAACATACTTCTTAGGAAATGAAACATGGAAAACATCATGGAGTTTCATTGTTGGAGGCAGTGCAAGTCGATAGGCTACTCGCCCAATCCTCTTAACAATACTGAAGGGTCCACAAAACCATGGTGCCAGCTTGGCACATGATCCAATCCATAAGGATCTCTTCTTTAGTTTGATGTGAAAGTACACCTATTCCCCAACATGGAACTCCTTGAACAACTAGTTCCGATATGTATAACTCTTTTGTCTATCCTATGTTTTCTTTATATTTTTCTTGATTACCTGCATTTCCTATTCAATTTCTGCCAACATGTCTGGTCCAATCAAGACCCTGTTAACTGGATCACTCTAACTGATGAGAGTATTGCAACACCGCCCATACTATGCCTCAAATGGACCCATCTTCAAATATTCATGATACCCATTATTTTAAGAGAACTCTACAAGTGGAAGGTACTCTTCCCACTTTCATTGTTGATGCATCACGTACATCCTCAACATGTCCTCTAATATCCTATTTACCCTCTTTGTCTATCCATCTGTCTATGGATGATAAGTTGTACTGAAGGCCAACTTTATCACTAAGCCTGGAAACAACTCCTTCTAGAACTTGGAAGTGAACTTTTCATCCCTGTCTAACACAATATTCTTTGGAACACTATGCAATCTCACCACATCTCTAATGAATACCTACACTACATTGCTAATGAAGAATGTAGACTACACTAGAATGAAGTGTGCAACCTTTTTCAACCTATCCACAACAACCATGATGGAATCATGTTGTCTCACTATCCTCAGCAAACCTGTGATGAAGTCCATGGAAATTACCTCCCATTTCCACTCTGGAATTGCAATCAACTGTAGTAGCCCACCTAGATGTTTACACTCTACCTTCGCACACTCACAATCAAAACACCTAGCCACAAACTCTACTACATCCCTCTTCAGATTTGGCCAATAATAAAATCTCTTCATTGTGATCAATGTCTTCTAATAACTTGCATGACCCGAATATCGTTTCACATGAAACTCTCTCAATATCACCTTCTTGAGCTCAATGCTTTCTGGCACATACTATGCACCTGCACATGTACCTGTACCTATACCTGTACCTGTACGACTACTTGTACCTATACTCTATTGCAACCTGTGCATAATATCCATATATATGACATCCTGTTGACCTGCCTACAGGATCCTATCATGTAAGTCTATACCATAGGATCTCATAGTTGCTAAGTGATTTACCTGTATCCGCCTGCTAAGAGAATCTGCCACCCTGTTCTCTTTACCTTTGATGTCCCTGATCTCATAGTCAAACTCACTGATCATAGCCAACCAATGAGCTTGCCTACCATTAATATTCAATTGGTCAAATAGATACCACAACCCACTATGATCACTCATCAATTTAAAACTCCTTCCCAGAAGATAGTGTCTCCACATATTCAATGAATGTATGATCACTACCAACTCAAGATAATGTGTGGGGTAGTTCTGCTCGTGCTCATTCAATTTTCGTGACTCATAGCATACCACCTATCCATCCTGCATAAGGACTCCACCAAGTCCTTTCTTTCAAGCATTTGTGCATACTATAAACTCTTTCTCTAGATCTGCAATCTTTAACACTGGTGCAATTGTCAAAAACTGTTTAAGCTGCTTAAAACTAGCCTCACACTCCTCTGTCCATTCAAACTTCTTATCTTTCCTCTACAATGATGTGATATGATAAGAAATCTATGAGAAGTTCCTCATGAACCTCCTATAATAGCTTGCCAACCCCATGAAAGATCTCACCTCATCCACATTCTTTGGAGCTACCTACTCCATGATGACCCTTATCTTTTTTGGATCTACTGCAATGCCCTCCTTGGAGACAACATGTCCCAAGTAATGTACCTCAGTCTGAAAGAAACTAAACTTGTTGAGCTTAGCATAAAACTGATTCTCTCTCAACAATATCAACACTGCTGCTAAATGCTCGACATGCTCTTCCTCATTTTTAGAACATACCAATATGTCATCAATGAACACAATAACAAACTTATCCAATTATGGATGCAAAACACTGTTCGTCAAGCACATAAATGTAGTTGGAGCATTAGTCAAACCAAATAGAACTA
The DNA here is from genome assembly GCA_031772625.1 of Pinus tabuliformis. NCBI lineage: Eukaryota > Viridiplantae > Streptophyta > Pinopsida > Pinales > Pinaceae > Pinus > Pinus tabuliformis. The sequence goes on along the minus strand of CM062819.1, from coordinate 1,520,632,985 downwards.
CAAAAAGCTCATAATGCCCATGCTTGGTCTGGAAACTTGTCTTGTAAATTTTCTCCTCTTTAACGCGTACCTGATGATATCTGAATCTCAAATCAATCTTCAAGAGCATCGTTTCTCCGTTCAACTGATCAAACAAGTCATCAATCCTCACCAATGGATACCTCTTCTTAATGGTCACTTTATTCAATTTCATGTAGTTAATGCATAATTTGAGAGTACCATCTTTCTTCTTTACAAACAATAATACTATGCCCCATGGTGATACACTTGGCTTAATGTATCCCTTGTCCAACATTTCATTCAACTATAGCTTCAACCTACCAACTCAGGTGTATTGATCCTGTAAGGTGCTTTTGATGCTGGAGCTTCCCCTGGCACTAGCTCAATAGAAGATTCTACCTCCCTGTGAGGTGGCTACTCTGAAATGTCCTTAGGAAATACATCTTGAAACTGCTGTAGAACTGGGTACCTTCTTAAAAAATCTGCATCCTCAACTTCCTTACCCTTGTAACTAGAAATGTACATTGCAAATAACAAACACCCTTTCATGCAACTGCACTTTTCTTGCATAGTTGTTACCATCCTAACTGATATGGCTTTCTTCTTACCCCACAAGACTCTTAGTTCCCCATTATCATCCAAGCACTCAATGGCCTTGTCATAACAATCCACCTTGCTTCTATGAATATACAACTAATCCATTCCCAAAAACATACTATATGATCCCAATGGCAATACATTCAAATATTCTATGGTAGGCATACGATTCAAATCAAATGCACAAGATCTTACCCAATGATGAACTCCCTTCTTTGTACTTGTAGCCAACTACACTAACCAAGATTCTGCATGCAATTCCTTACTCAAAACCAAGTCAGGACTAACATATCTATAATTATATCTAGAGTCAATAAAAATAGAAATAACTTGCTCAAAAACATTACTGTCCATTGCAATGATAGATGCCTAATGGTCTACCTATTTTTTATCCAATGTTGCATATATACGAGGAACAATCTAACCAACATCCCCAACAGTTTGTGCATCCTGTGAACTATATATCTAGGGCCTATCAGCTTGATTCTACGGACAATATCTCCTCTGATGATCTTTGCCACAAGTTCAACACTCTTTAGGATTCCAGCATGCATCCTTATTTTTCTCCTCAGATCGATGTCCCTATCCTCTGTCTGATGCATTGAGCTTCTTAGATGGCACTACATTCTGTTTATTACGTGTACCCTAAAGTCTTGCTCACTTTTTGTCCCATTTTCCTTTATTCTTTGCATTACCTTTCAACATGGCTTAGTCTTAGATCTACGATTCAACTGTTCATAGGAATTCATTATCTTTCGAATGGTTTCCTCTAATGATTTGGCTCATCAAACTAAATATTTCCTTTGAATGCAACTGGTAATCCACTAATGTACCTTTTAATCTTGGCCTTCTCCTCCATGAGATAAGGCACATACCTTAGTAGCTCTAAGAACCTACTAGTATACTCTTCATCTTTCATCGATCCCATATTTAGCTCATAGAATTAATCTTCTCTCTCATCAAAGTATCCATTCAAAAAATACTTCTTCTTGAATAGTCGCACAAACTCACTCCATGTCAAGTCTTCCTCATGAGTATATCAGACATTCTTCACATCTTCCCACCAAATTTTTGTTTTACCCTTGAGACTGAATGTATCTACTCTATCTTTTATGTTCTCTGAATATTCATGCAACTTGAAAAACTTCCTCATGCCAAGCAACCATGCCTCTACATCCTGTGGTTTCTTCATATCTTCATCAAAAGTATGTGGCTTTGCTTTCTTAAACCCATGTAGTAAGTATCCCCTATCAATCCTCCTATAAGAATTATAACGATGATGATCATAGTGCCAATCTAAATCGTAACCAATATAGTACCTGTGTCTATCCCTCCTCCTATCTGGAGTGTCCAACAGTCTGACATCTCTGACCATGTCATCTCTATCTGGACAGTGACCACCATGTGACCTACTACCATACGCCCCATGGATTCCAGAGGCCATCCACTTCAACCCATCAAATAGTGATTCCATCTCATGTTCAGACATCACAAAACCATCATCAGATTGGTCTCCATCCAAGCCTTCTAGGGCGTCCAGAGCGCTTGTTCCAACCAAGGTTTCCAGGACTAGTAAATCAACCCATAGCTTCAACTAGGCTTCCAGAGAATTTTTCCAACCAATGCTTCCAGGACTAGTAATTCAACCCACCAAGGACTTCCAGAGCATTTGTCCAAACAAGGCTTTAAGGACTAGTAACTCAACCTAAGTTGTTACATGGCTTCCAAAGCATTTGTCCAACCAAGGCTCCCAGGAACTAATAACTCAACCCAAGCTAAGGAAACACGAGAACCAACCAAAACAAAATAATGAAATAAACCCACAATCTCCATGATTATGTAGGAAATGGCAAGGTTGGGCAATCCACTGTCAATCCAAGAAATCCTCCATGAAAATAACATATCATGACAAAAACTCCACTTGCATATGCCATGCATGCCAAAACTAGTGAGGAAAAATACATGTAACTCTGTACCTGCAAGACAAATACATTGTATCTATTGATCCTGATGTCCTCTTGTACTTTCCTGTTCTTCCTTTTCCTTCTTATTCCAGAAATACAAGTATGCCACACCCTCCAAGAGTGCTCCAAGAAAAATCTAAGTATCCAAGAGTATGAGAGAGAGAATAATGAGAGAGCTCGAAAATGTAACTAAAAAAATGTTACCAACTTATCCTCATAAGCCTTTTTATGAATAAGGCCTCTATTTTATTCATTTTCCATTATTTTACTTCAATTTCCTCCTCACATGCAACCTGCGACCTTTCACCTCCCTTTTCTCCTAATTTCCATTATTTTCATAAATAAATGTGCCAAAATTCCATTTTTCCTTTCCAAAGCCTTATGCATTGCCTTTGCCAATTTCCTTAGACATAATAAACCGATGAACACCCACACTAGGATGTATTTCCCAACATTCAACTTGGAATAAGTGTCCCATCACCCATGGTTATTATTTTTCCTTTATTAACTTTTATCACATGGAATTTTCACCAGGGTTGTTACAAAGACCATTTGTTTCAACATAATAAGAGAGGAATTAATTAAATTCAAGAAAAACCTTCCATAAGCACATGTATTTTAGGCTAAAGAAACCCCTACTGAGTTTGTGGAAATTGTTCAGTTTCTACACTCATGGAAAGCACTTAACAAGTTACCTAAAAAGAAAAAGAAACCTCATTCGCACTAATCATTGGATAATCATATAAGTTTGGGATAGATGTAATACTCCATAGATGTGCATTGGAACATGAGAGAAAGAATATAATATATCAAGCCCACAAAGGCCCAACTAGCAGACATTAACAGGGAAACATAACAATTAGGAAAAATTTGCAAGTAGGATTATGGTGGAAAAAATTGTTTAATAACTATCAAATGTAAGTATAGAAGCGTGACATTTGTCAAAGGATAGGACAATAATTGTCAAAGAATGAAATGTCTCTCCAATCAATAAACCCAACCTTAACGTTTGAGATTTAGGGTATCGACTTTGTCATCCCATTCCCTAAAAGGGCTAAAAGAATGGGTGCAAAATACATTATTACTATAGTGGAATATTTAAGATATTGGGTAGAAATTGAACCAATCAAATCTTGTCCAAAAGAATTAGTAGCTAAGTTAATTTATGAAAATACAATCACAATATTTAGATGCCCCTTTGTTGGTAGTGTCGGCATTGATGTCAAATTGTTATGAAGGATAGCACATGTAAGGAGATTGTTGGTGATGTTGTCAATGATGTCAAAGGTATTCATTATGAGTATGACATTGATATGAGTATATTGATGTCATGTACTACTACTAGCGTGTCTTGAGAGATATGATTGAGATTGTATTCTTGTGTATTGGTTCATTATCTGATCATGTAAAATTGTAATTGTTTGGCTGTTGCTAGAGTTGTTTTAGTATTTCCAATGTCAAACATGGACCGAGTATGTTGATGATGCATTATTAGAGGTTATTTGTATTCATGAGTTGATGGTGCTTGTATTCTGAATATGATGATGTTGACAAAATGTGCTACTAGAATATGTTGCCAAGTGCAGAGATGCATGAACATGTCATGATGCAAGTGCATGAAGATGTGGTCAAGTGTAGAGGTGCATGAATATGTTGTAATGCTTTCCAAATGGAGTTACATTAAATGGCATTTTTGTGACATTGTTTTATCCATGGTTTATGCAATCATTAGATTCGACTAATGTGAATCTTTTAATAATATTTGGAGGACCATTTATATTGTTTTGATCTTCAAAAATTGGAAGAATTTGAAACGAATGGATGCACCATAAAGAGACAACTTTAGGATACAAAGAGACATATTTTTAGTTTCAAATTCCCGAGTTGGAATGTAAAGATATAGTGAGCTATATAAACATAGATTTTTGAATTCATAGTGATTCAAATATAATTTTCGTGAGAGACCTAGTTCATCAATTATCTAGAAAAGAAAGAGGATGCAGAGTAGATGTGAAGCGAAATTGAGGAGACAAAGAGTTATAAAGGGGGCAGAGACAAACAAAATAAGGTATTTATAGTTAAATACCTGGAAAGCTAGCATAGTAAAAATTGAATGTATTAGGGAATTGGTGTCTCCTTTCAGGTAGTAGCTTGAAAATAACAGGTTCAAGCCTATAAGTAGAAGTGGGTGCTTCTAGTAAGTTTTAACTTGTAGAAGAAAAGTGAGGTTGAAGCATCTTGTAGGTAGGATCCTACAAAAAAATTTGTAAGTGGGAGTGGGTGCTTCCAACAAGTTGTATATTGCAAAATAGAAGAGGCGTTGAAGCCTCCTGTAGGTGGGCACCTACAAAAGTTGATGTAAAATGGCAGTGTATGCTTTCATTTCCATCACAAAAACAAAATTCATGATTTTTTCCTTTATGGGCTTCCACTTATATCTGGTGTCTACATGTGTTGCTCTTATGTGTCGATTCCTATGTTGTGGTTTAATGTTTTTTACATGTTAAATTTTCAATTGATATTATGTACTGCTACTTATCAAATTGTTCAGACAACTTTTAGCAAGAAAATTAATAATCAGTAAATTGATGACCATGAATGAAATATACTAATTCACCCCCTAGCATAGTCAAGTTTCCAATAACCAGTATCATAGATAGTTCATTTTGTATCAAATTAATTGCTAGAAGGTAGACTTAGTTGAATCATTGGTCATCAAAGTGTGCTTATGCTTAGTGCCACAAATTTTTAGGAATGGGAGAGAGAAGGTAAAATATGAATTAATTTATCATGGATCTAAATTAGGAAATATAGTTACTAATGGTTATGGTGAAGACCCCCCTTAAAAACAAGTTCAATAGTTGAATTCCCAGGCTAAATGTGAAATTTACAACAAATTTTATAATTTGGATCTCAGGACGATAATTGATCTCAAATATGAAAAATATATATGGGATAGGTTGTAGTTCTTACATGGAGGAAATATCAGTAGAAATAGTGGAGAAAAAAGAAAATAAAAATAAGAAGAAATAAAAGGCCTCTCAAAAAGAAATCGTTCAGTCGAATGAGATCGATTCTCCTAGTGAGAAAATAGTTGATTATCAAAAGAAGAAGTCTATTGAAGACCTAGCCAAGCTTGAATCTCTATCGAAAATAAATACCAAAATAAAATTATTTAGTTACTTGAATAAAGAGAGTATGAGTTTAAAGAACAAATCATTATCTTGAGGACCCATTTAGAAGAGGCAAGGAGAGTTGAAGATGTGATGAGAAACCAACTTGAAGAAATGAGTAAAATATGTGAAACGTTAGAGGAAGAGGTTGTCTCCATGAGAAATGAGTTATAAAAGAGTATATATATATATATATATATATATATATAAAAAGGTATCCATAGGTGATAATAAAGAACCACCCAAAATCCATGTAGGGGAATATGATAGTAACATTATTAGCAAGGAAGAAAACAAGAACAAGCAGTAGAAATAGTAGTAGAGGAATGAGTCAAAGAAAGTTTCCTTTGAAAAATGACCATCTAATTCTAGAGATGATTTTAGAAAGTATTCAAGGTTCCAAAGGAGGAATAACAACTCAATTTTCCCATGAAGAATAGTGGTGAATGTTACTTCTAAAATAGTTTTGGACATGTTGCAACTAATTGTAGGAGAAATTCGATCAATGTTTATCAACAAAATATACAATAGAATATGCAACCAAAATGGAAGTTACCTCAAGAAAGAAATAAAGGAAGGTCTTTCCCCTCATGAAGACCATATACCATTAGTTACATGAGTTCTTTCTATGGATAATGTTATTCAAGCAATAATTTTGGCCATAAGGTTTTTGATTGCAAATCGTATACAAAGAAGAGTAGGAATGAATTTTATGTAAGGAAAAGATCATATGTGGATTACAACATGAGAATACAAAGCCTTCTTCCTCCCTTTTTTCTCACATAAGATGCTATATATGTAATAATCTTGGCCACATGCATACATATTGCAAGCTTCCTAATTCTTTAAAGCAACCTAGACAAAAGGCGGAGGTCATTCAAAGTAGATTAAACAAGAACCTAGAAGGAGATGAATAGATAACAAGGAAACCCACCAAATTTTTGAAAAATAAGAAAGATAAACACGTGACTTCAAGGAAAATTTGAATTTAGCTTGGCCTCATGGGGAGATTCTCAAAGAAATGAAGGCACCTGTGACCAAACATGAATATAGTCAAGGTTTATATTAGAGTATAAATTATTTAGTGTGAAGCACATGAGGGTGAGAGTAGCCCCAATTGTGAAGATATGTTGGATGGCTGTCTCAACTTGAAGGTGATCATTGCTTGAAAATCTCTTACAGTCTGAAATTCCTAAAATACTCATCAAAATCAAAGTGGTACATGAGAACTCATTGATAAGACTATTTTTTATCTCTTGAAGCACATATGAATTAACTTATAAATGGTTGGAGGTTGGACTTATTTCATACTTGAGGATGTTCAAGAATCACCTTATTCAGAAGGATTAGAGGAGAAGTACTTAAACATTGTTGAACAATTGAAAGTGGAACAAAATTTTACAAATCATTTTGTTAAGGGTCTCCATGATCCAAGAATGGACATAATATACCTTATAGGATGCAGAATGTTTGAGCTCCATGGAATGTTTTACATGACAATGGGGATTTAGAGGATGGTTTCAATTTCTTGGTTGAAGTGAAATTTTGACCACACACACTATAATCTAAAGGTGTGATCTGAAATGATCATAAACTAAAAACTAATGTAGAATTGATTAACCATTATTGATTTGAATGTTTGTTGAAGTATGCAAACCGAGGAAAAATTGCTTGAAAATAAAACTTTACGACAATTGATTAAACATAAAATCGATGAAGAACAGAAGTGAAAATAGTAAAATCACAGCGATACCAGACAACAATATTGATTACGAAGTTCATCCCTGACGGACTACGTCTCCGGGTCTGCTTTCAAGATGGGTGACCATTTTATTAGGAATGAGAATAAGGTGTTGATTACATAGAGAAAATACTAGACTGAATCTACACATAGACACTTCTAATCACTGTCATCAGATATCCCTCTGAACCATCTTTCCAACGATGCTTACGGTTTCCAATTCTGACTCCCGATGCTCCCAAAACACTGAAAACAAAACAACCTCTAACCTCCAGAATTTGCACACAAAAACCCAAAACCACCAATCCATTCTTCAATGAGAAAAACTGCCTTTTATATGCTTGAAACTGCATTGGAACCTCCTCTAACAAAATTAGGGATGAATTCGCTGACTTTAGGGTTCATATGCCCTCGGTCTTGTCATGAAATGAAACCTTGGTTCCTTAGGCCATGGTCCTCGAATTAGTTGAAAACAAACTAACAATATAAAACCCAAAAATGACTTTGGTTAACCCCGAAACCGCTAGTTGGCAGCTAACCGCATGGAGGAAAGGTGACAGCTCATGTGAGCGCTTGCAATAACCCGCATTTTGAATGGTGGTGGTTCTGCTGCATGCTGGCCGAAACGGTTAACCATTGGCAGATAACCCGACCAGTTCACATGGCACATTTATCTCCTATCCATAACTGTCATCCAAACTGCGGAGGCCAATCTTGACTGCGCGGTGATGTTGTTCACCTAGCCCCGCTTACTCCTCATAGTTCCCGTGTGGTAAAGACAACGGTTAGGTGCTGTTATATTATTTTATATGTTATTTGTAATGTTTTACATTGTTTACAAGGGTCCGAAGGTGTTTATAAAATAGTTTTTAATGTTGTAATGTATTTTTTAATACATGGATTTTGATGCATAGAGTCTAGGACTTTAGGTTAGGGTTTTAGCATAGGATTAATACATGAATGTATGGTTTACACTTTGGGTTTAGTACATAGATTAGGGTTTTAGATATTTAGGTTAGGTTTTGGTCATTAGGATTTAATAAAAACCCTTTTTACAAACATTTGCCACAATGTGACAAAAACACACACATCGTCGACTCCAACTATCTTTGCAACGACAACCTTGACAATGAACCTATGCCACGGACGACACCCATGTCGAACCCAAATCATGCTTGTCGAATGACAAAATACATGTCGTCAACTAATCTTGGCGGAACTGTTGATGAACACAAGTCGACAACCAAATGCTAAACCATCTCCGCTGAATGCCATGAAAACTTGTGAACATTGCCTAAACAACCTGATCATATACAACATTGTCGAAGTTGAACTGAAGTGATGAAGACACTGAACACTAATGATTACACATGAATATTTGTGCAATTTGAATCAATGGATCCTCCTGGATCATTCCTCTCCACTTGAAAGTTTTTGGACCACAAAATTTTGATTAATTAAATAGTCGATGAGGGTAGAACTCCCTCTTTTTCCACCTTGACCTGATGATGTACCAATACATTCGATCAATCACCTGCATGTGATGACCCTGATGATGCTAACCATGATACCTTTTGATTCAGTGACCTGTTGCATCCATTTGTCGTATGAACAACTTGCGACGATGGGCAAACAACTTGTTATCAACATGGCAATTGAATTCTTTCCACGAAGAATCATGAGTTAGTGATTCAAAAATATCTTTGAAAATAGTATTTGTAGAACTTTGTTCAATACATCTGATGGGTATTAACAATCTACTTTCTGGAATAACTGAAATATTCAAAGACTCCTTTGATTTTGACTTCATATCAATTACTTGACTTGATTTACTTTCCTGTTGACTGATTACTAAGTGAACTTGTTGCACAGAACTCATCCAGCTGTGATGTAAAGACTGCTGCAACTTAGTTTGACTTTGAAAGTATCTAAGTAATTGTTGATTTACTTGAATCACTATTTCTTTGTCTATTAACTGATATCTCCATTGACTAACACTTTCACTTAATGCATTAGTTTTCAAATCATGATAAGGAAACTTTAGATCTGCTTTCGAAAATGCTTTGTCATGAAAACTTATAGACTTCCTCTCCACTTGAAAAGAGGCTTCATTACTTTTTAAAGCATGAAATGATGATGCAATACCAAAGAAATGTAACACTAACTTTCCCCAATACTGACCTGCACCCCTAAAACTGAAAATAAACATACCATCTGAAACAAGTCTCTGATTAGACTCACATGTACCATTCCTTGCAATACACTACTGATGATGATAGTTTCTAGAATTCAGTTGAATGAATGAGTTGAGAGTCATTTTGTCTTTAAGAAGATGTTCATAGGACATTAAATGTATCTCATGTTGATGATCCTATTTATGAATAAGATTTCTTGGAAAAGAATTAACCACCTTGACCAATTGATCTATAAATTAAATCTCGCATTCCAAACAATCATCCTTATGTTGTTCCTTAATAAACATGAGTACATATTTACTTGAACTTATTAACCGCTTAACTTGATTTGTAACAATTAAATCCAAGTTTGATTTTATTTTATGTGTCCTAACAATAAATTCAAACCCTTCTTTATTAGGTGATATTTATGTTCTCTTCTGTAAAACACTGCATCTCTATCATAAAGATAAGGACTTCCTAAGACAACTCCACATATGTCTACTGGGACCACATCTAACTCCACTTCATCAATGTACTTAGATGTAATTACAAATTTTAACCGACACTGCTTTGTGACATGTATCTGATTTGATTTATTAATCCAACCTAATGGGTATGGTCTTGGATCATTCCATGTTTCCAATCCCAATTGATTAACTATATGTTCAGATATTAAATTTTCTTGCTATCCACTGTCAAACATTGTGTCAATCTTTATATGCTTAGAAGTTATCCTTATGTGAAAGAGTTCAATTCTTTTATCCTCATGTGAAGGATTTATCTTTGAAGAAGATACATTATTTTTTGAACTTGAACCAGTATCAGAAGTTTTACGTGTCGTAACCATGGTGGTTATCCTCCTTTCATCACCTGAATCTGAACCTAGATCCTGCTGGACTACTGCAATGGCCTTCTTTTCATCCTTCGCCTTAAGGAAATTTTTGGGCTTAAGTTCTGGATGAAGTTTCTAGCACTTTGATTCATCATGAATGATTCTTTGGAAATGAGAACAAGTAGGTCTTTCCTTTTGAACGATCGTTGATTTCTTTCTCTTCGAATTGTTCTTCCCCTTACTGTCACTGGAATCTTTTGTTTCCAACTCTTTGGATGACTAAGATGAAAAATTGAATGGTCTGCCACCTGATTCAATATGTATGGCCTGAACACACACCTCATCAAAATCATCAGGATTAAACATCAATAAAGTATGCTGCAAATATGAATGTAAATTGCCGATGTATTTTAACAAAGTTTCATGTGTATCTAATGAAATACCAAGCGCCAATGCTTTCTTTCTAAACTCTTAAGTAAACTCCTGAACACTCTGCCCTTTACCTTGCCTCAGATGCTGCCAATCAATAACAGTTTGTTGCATGTATCGTAAAGGATAGAACTATTTCCTAAGAGCCTTTAGAAACATAGACCATGATGAGATGACTTTTCCTTTACGCTTTACATCTATCTGAGTTTTACTTTCCCACCAGATTAAAGTTGTTCCCCCCATTCTAAGTGTAGCTAACTGAATTTTAGTTTTATCGCTAGAAATGTTCTGAATGCAACAATACACTTCTAACTGCTTTATCAAGCTATCTATCTTTTCAAGATTCATTTCGCCATCATAAACAGGTAACTCAAATTTAACATCAAGTTTTAAAAGAGATGTTTTCTTATGTTTCTTTTCCATTTCAGATTCTGCACTGGAAGTAGAAGAAGAAGAAGAAGAAGAAGAAGAAGAAGAAGAAGAGGATGATGGAGATGACGGAGGTGAAGGTGGTTTATTAGCCTTCCCTTTACCTTTGTCCTTCTTTGATGTATTTGAAGAAGAAGCATCTCTCACCTTCTTGTCTTTGTACAATTCTCCCAACATCCACTGCATAGTCAAGAACGCCTGTTGAAACTGTTCCTCACTCATCTTAGTTTCAATGTTTTCCCCTACATCAGGTCATGACATGGTCGATTTCTGAACGAATCGTCACTTTAACCTAGTTAACATTCAATGGCACATTCTACAAATGCAACCTACTCTGATACGAAATTATATGATCTGAAATGTTCATAAACTAAAAACTAATGTATAATTGATTAACCATTATTGATTTGAATGTTAGCTGAAGCACGCAAACTGAGGAAAAATTGCTTGAAAAGAACACTTTACGACAGTTTATCAAACATAAAATCGATGCAGAACAAAAGTGAAAATAGTAAAAACACAGCGATACCAGATAGAAAGATTGATTATGGAGTTCGTCCCTGATGGACTACTTCTCCGGGTCTGCTTTCAAGATGGACGACCATTTTATTAGGAATGAGAAGAAGGTGTTGATTACACAGAGAAAAGGCCAGACTAAATGTGCACACAGACACTTCTGATCACTGTCATTAGATAGCCCTCTGAACCAGCTTTCCAATGCCACTTACGATTTCCAATTCCGACTCCTGATGCTTCCGAAGCACTGAAAACAAAATAGCGTCTAACCTCTAGAATATGCATACAAAAACCCAAAACCACCAATCCATTCTTCAATGAGCAAAACTACCTTTTATAGGCTTGCAAATGCATTGGAACCTCCTTTGACTGAATTAGGGAAGAATTTTCTGACTTTAGGGTTCATATGCACTCGCTCTTGTCATGAAATGACACCTTGGTTCCTTAGGCCATGGTCCTCGAATTAGTTGAAAACAAACTAACAATATAAAACCCAAAAATGACTTTGGTTAACCCCAAAACTGCTAGCTAGTAGCTAACTGCGTGGAGGAAAGGTGACAGCTCATGTGAGCACTTGCAATAACCCGTGTTTTGAGAGGCGGTGGTTCTGCTGCATGCTGGCCGAAAGGGTTAACCGTTGGCGGATAACCCAGCCAGTTCACATGGCACAGTTATCTCCTATCCGTAACTGTCATCCAAACTGCAGAGGCCAATCTTGATTGTGCAGTTATGCTATTCACATGGCCCCACTTACTCCTCATGGTTCCCGCGTGGTCAAGACAGCAGTTAGGTGCTGTTATATTGTTTTATATGTTATTTGTAATGTTTTACATTGTTTACAAAGGTCTAAAGGTGTTTATAAAATAGTTTTGAATGTTGTAATGTATTTTTTAATACATGGCTTTTGATGCATAGAGTCTAGGACTTTAGGTTAGAGTTTTAGCATAGGATTAATACATGAATGTACGGTCTATACTTTGGGTTTAGTACATAGATTAGGGTTTTAGATCTTTAGGTTAGGTTTTGGTCAATACGATTTAATAAAAACCCGTTTTACAAACATTTGTCACAATGTGCAAAAACACACACATCGTCGACTCTAGCTATCTTTGCAACGACAACCTTGATGACGAACCTATGCCACGGACGACACCCATGTTGAGCCCAAATCATACTTGTTGAATGACAAAACACATGTCGTCAACTAATCCAGGAGGAGCTGTCAATGAATACAAGTTGACAACCAGATGCTAAACCATCTCTGCTGAATGCCATGAAAACCTATGAACATTACCTGAACAACCTAATCATAACCAACACTGTCGAAGCTGAACTGAAGTGACGACGACATTGAACATTGATGATGACACTTGAATATCTATGCAATTTGAATCAACGGATCCTCCTAGATCAAGGCAAGCTCTTGTATTTGTGTTTCTCTTGTCTCGTTTTAGTTCTTAAAATGGTGTCTCATACTAAGATTTTAAAGAATATAGTACAAGAATATGCACAAAATTCCTATCTATGACATTGTAAATGAGGGAAAACACCATCTTCCACAATTCAAATGCACTCTAATAATCAATGACGTAATGTATGAATTTTTTCCTTATTTCAACAACAAGAAGGCATCATAAAATGTTGCAACTAAGGCATTAGTCGAATATTTGGAAATTTAGGAGTTGATTATTGAGTTTAAAGATAAAGACAGTTTAAAAGTATCCTTGCAGAATTCGTTTGAAGGAAGAACATGCCTCCTTCATCTTATCATTTTACAAGGAATTTAATAGAAACTATGGTTGTTAATGGAGTTTCATATACTGGAGGTCCTTCAAAAACTCAAAAGAATGCTCGAAAGAAGCTACATATGAAGCACTTCAGGAAATCAACCTGCAATATTGTAATTTATTAGGGAAAATTTTAGGGGCTAATATTCGCAGGTGGGCTAATTTTCCAATATTTTTCCAAAAAAAAGATTCGCCAATTTCTATTTTGTTCTAAAATGATTCCCCCAAATTTTATAGTACACCATTATTTTACCTTAAAAATCACCAAAATATTATTATCGACTAATATATAATCATTTGAAATCTAAATATTTCTACAAAAATATCACCAAATTTTTTTCAATTTGAATACTAGGCACTAGTAAGATTCCCCAAGGTTTCTAAACTTTAAGATAAAATTCCACCCTTAACATTTTCCCTATAATTCATTATTCCATGTTGAACTTAATGCAAATAATGGTTCTAAATAGCCAACTTTAGAATGTGATGCTAGTATGCTTGGATTGAATAGATCATCTAATGATGTCTATAATCAACTATTAGAAGGTATTGAATCTCAATCAGTGGGGGATGGTCTAGAAATGATAAATGGCGATAGTACACCTACTCTTAAAAAGGACACAAAAAAGATGGATGTGGAGAATGCATGTGCATTTGGACAGGGTATAGAAAAGACAAATAATGCGAGGAAGTCGAAAGAGGGTCCATGAAATTAAAGTGCACATTATCATGAATCTGGACTCCATTTGCAAGGACATATTTTATATCCAAAACAGTTGCAAATTAGACTTGAGAATAATTAGAAGTCGAACTGAGAGAAGTATGAATAAACAAAAACACTAAACCAACATAAATAGTAGTGAACATGGTGCCTCCATACATAGGGAGTCACATGAAGCATAGCCAAAGAAAATATGCTTCCTCCACATGAAATGAGGATGAGCAAAGAGAATTAATGATAGAAAAAAAAATGAATGAGAAAATAAAGACGAAGCCTTCATAAGAAGTCATAATATACTAAACCCTAAAGCCTGGTAGAGATGTGATACAAGAAGAAAGGGAACGTTACATGTGTTCTATGGACTTGTAGAAGAGTTATGATATCAAACTGAGATACACATAAAGGCTTCTACGAATTCCAGAGAAGTTTTGGTTTAGAAAGTTACAAGTATGGAATTTTATAAAGTCTACATTGATGTGGTTATTGCGTTAGTGTTCCATAGTAGTTACAAAGAAAGAAATCTCTCTGTAGTTCACCTAACGGCATGAAAATGCATTATACGTTATGCCCGAATACTAAGGTGTTACATGAACTTCATATGAGTCACAAAGGAGTTGTCACAAGTTAGAGGAGTTAGCTTGTGAATCTGAGGACCTGAGAAAGTGATACCTAGTTAATGGATCTGTGGTATCAATGGACATTACATTTCCTTACATATATTAAAGAGGTATAAAGATCTAAGCGCAGTCAAACCTATAGTGGAACTGAGCCGATTTAGAGAGTTTGTTACATAGCATGAAGCATTATTTATCAATATGTTTGTTGTCTTGATGGGCCCTAACCCAAGTTCAAAGTTAGTTGTACCAATAAAAAAAACCCTAATTGTTGGTCGTTTCAGCAACAACCCCCATAGCGCAGGTTGCAGTCTCACCCAAAGCAGTATTGGTGGATGTTAGAACCAGGTTTCTGAATCTAGAGGTCTGTGTGATGGGTTCTTGCAGCTTCTAGGGCTTAGTTCTATCTTCACGCACCCTAACCTTTCTGAAACAGATAATTACAATAATTCACATAAACAAAATATATACCTTTGCGAAGGTATTTAAACATTCATAACATAACTAAATCATAATGATCTACTACTTTCATGCACAAGAAAAGCATTCATTCATATAATTTCAGATATAGAGGAAAAATATAGAAACTACAGAAGTAAATACAGACATACAGTTGCACAATTTATGGATCAAAATTGTCTTAGATGTATTCTTTCAAGTACAGACTCTTCTTCCCTGTGCACTCAGCTGCAGGGGCCCATGCACTCAAGCTGTGGACTTACCAAGGTCTTTGCACACTCAGCTACAGGAGCCTTCCCCTTTGCCTAAGTACAGGAAATAGACTTTCCTGCCTTAGCTTACTTGCCCATACAATGATTTTCTATTAATGAGTTACTACCTAGACTCGCTATGACCCTTCTCTATATATCCCTTTCTTTTATAATAACATGGTCTCCGGACCATGGGCGGGTCTTAAACCTTCTTATCTC
The DNA here is from genome assembly GCA_031772625.1 of Pinus tabuliformis. Lineage (NCBI taxonomy): Eukaryota > Viridiplantae > Streptophyta > Pinopsida > Pinales > Pinaceae > Pinus > Pinus tabuliformis. The sequence goes on along the minus strand of CM062819.1, from coordinate 1,520,617,076 downwards.
CTAATAACCTAAGGGACTAAAACCCCTTTGACTCTTATTACCTTTGCGCTCCGCTTCCAAAAATCGTCGAGACTTTACAATTATACAAAACGTAAGTACTAAGACTTGACCCCAGAGGACCCTATCCCAACATGCCCCCAACCAAATTTCATGACTCATCCTCAAGTCGCTCTTCTGGTGCTTCGATATTTTCTTGGAGTTCGTGGAACTCCAACTTCAAAACCTACAGATCAGTTGTTTCCTGCGTAGCAACCTGTTGCACTTCCTTAACCAATTTTTGGGTACTGATGCCTTCCATCTCAAGGCCGGTGATCCTCTGAGTTTGTTGCATGCCCTTAATTTTACTATGTACTAATAGAGTTAGCTAGTTGGCCTCCTTTGTCCAAGGCTGAGTTCGTGCAGTGAGAATTGCCTCTTTGCAGCGTGTTTTCACTCACTTATTTTTTAGTCACTAGTTCCTTCAAAAGCCAAATAAGAGTGATGTTTGGGACCAAATTCTAAGCCACAAAAGCTACCAGAGCTATGTCAGACCATCTCCATTTCTTAGTGCTCGGAAAGAGCTTTTCAATAGTATATAGAAGTCTGAAAATGGACTTCCAGAGAAAACGTTAGAGCCTATTACACAATCCCTTTAGAAAGCCCAACAAAAAAAAAAGGCTAAGTGTTGAAGAAAAATCATAATCGAGGCTCGGGATAGTTCACCGCAATCATATATCTTCCATTGGTAGGGTCAAGGTCTCACTTAAGAGATATCGGTGGTTCCATCAGCCAATTGTGATTTGTGATTTCTCACTGTTTCACTAGGGTAGGGCCGATAAAGGTCCAACACAGGAAATGCCTGCAGAATAGGGTCGGGTGGGCCCTTTTCTCTCTCCTCTAGGAGACCACATGGTGGCCATTGATTGGTCTGCTGAGCTGACATGGCAGCTAATGTTAGTGGTGATGTGGTAGGTATGGAAGATGACATGGCAGGCAGACATGTGGCACTCATTTTTGGCATTTTTAGGGGTCCTATGGGGTTGTTTCTGGGTGCCACGTGGCACCACCCACAGGGTGACATGTGGTAGTGATGACGTCAGTAGGTTATTAGCAATCGATGATCACAAGTGTCAAGGGGTAAAGAGCTAAGGCCATAGAGAGGCACTGATTGTGATATGCAAAATTTCTCCAGGACGCGATAAGAGTTCACAATTCGATTGGTTAGGGCCCCGCGTCTAGACTATTGACCTTCACCAAAGAACAAGGCCATAGTGCATCGTCGATTGTGATTTGTGAGATTTTCCCTCGAAAGCGATAAAAGATTAAAATTCAGGTTTATAAGGACCCCGCATTCGGACTATATGCCCGCTCCGATGGAAAAGGTAAAAGTGCAGTTGAAGCATCAATATTAAGGATTCTTCTCTAGCTGCGATAAAGGTTTGTGGTTTTGTCTATAAAGGTTTCACATCCAGACTATCGGCGATCACCATGAAAAAGGGCAATGCAGGTTAAAGCGACGATATGCGGGAAAAAGGAAATATAAAGGAAAAGGTTACTGAGACACAGGGCTGATGTCCTTAGCGCCTGAGGTCTTAGACCCTAGTTCTAGCCACCGGTCATATAAGGAAAGCCATACGAGGGGCTATGATGAAGAGGGTTAAGGGGAAATTAAAAATGTTGCCTGATTTGTCTATTTTTAATGTTAAAGGCTCGTGACTGTGTTGCACAAAGAGAGTTGTCACAGAGATTTAAATGGGTGGATGGGTTGGAAGATGTGCTAATTGATAGAGTAGGAGTGGTCTGTAAATGGAATGTACTTGTTTAAGGGTGCAAGGTATCCATTTCCCATAATTTCAAATGTGAGTTATACATTCCAAGTGACCTCTGAAAATGTGAAAACTTCTTATTTCTTATACAGAGATAGACTATAGGGGCATTCACCGGACATGTCACCTATAAAGAGAGGATGAGTTCCAGAGGCTACCTGGCCCTCTACAGGCTCTGCCTAAATAAATAATGAAGTAAACACTTAGAAGTCTTTGAAATACACATACTTGAAGTTTGATGTCTTGCGGAATAAGACAAATAACTTTCTGCAGCTGAATAAGTGATTATGTGTGTATGCAAGTTATGTATATTTGCTATTTAACACATTATATCAAGTTTTTTTAGCATATCATCTTCAGCAAATGAAGACATCACAATGATGAAGTAGTTCACCCCTCCTGGGCTACATCTACTGGACCAAGCCTCTCAAACTAGGTTGATCCTCTTGTATTAAAAATGCTACAAAGGCTAATACAAGAATATGAGTGTCTCAAAAGATAGATCTGACTATAAATATAGAATCAAAAGATAGGAATTAGCTAAACATGCTCTTTCCCAAACACTAAACAGTGAAATTGTACCTTCTACAATACTTTCCCCAATTGGCCCTGGTGGCCCTTTAAACTTGCATGGAGAATTTCGAGGTGAAGATGACCTCAATTGGTTCTGAAACCTATGCCATTAGACTCAGAAGGTCGAAAATAGTAGACATAGGCTTTTGAATCACCAAAAATGGATGAACATAGCCCCCAAACAACTCAAGCACCGAATTGGCCCTCGTGGCCCTGAAAGCTTCCCTAAAGCTAAACAGTGAGAAGAATGCCTCAACAGGAAAAAAAAGCTATAGAAATGGATTCAGAATGCTGAAAAACTTTAGGAATGACCTTCGTTCCACATTCACTCGCTGCACAATTCCCAATTCAACTCCCAAACTGATTTGGCCCTAGTGGCTCCCAGAACTTCCACGAAGCAAAATCACCTACAAATGACCTCAGATGGCTGTGAAAATTGTGCCAATGGCTTCAAAAGGTCGAAGATACCCAAAATAAATAAATAAATTCGTCCAAAAAGGACTTTCCTAGCCAAAGTTATGGCTCATTAAAGTTTCTCCAGTTTGCCCTAGAAAAACTCCAGATAAAACTGGCTAACTGCTAGATAACCCCGACAAATAGGCAATTCCGCCATTTTTGGAGCGCTCCTCCAGTTCCTCCGCTAAAATGGTAGTTACGGTTGGCTTTAACTGCAGTTATATTTATGGCGCATGTGAATGGGGGTTGATTGGACCAGCGGTTCTCCATCGGATTCCGCGCCAACTTTTAAACTAACGGTCTATCCGCCTTTAACTCCGTGTTCATATGGTTATGTGACCACGTCTCACACATTAAACAGTGACCGTTATGTTTAGCACCGCGGTTTAGGGTGGAGCGCCATGGTCCCGGCGGATGGGCATATGGTATGGGGGCTGGCCCGCTTTAGGCCCCGCCAAAAGTAATTTTAAACTTCAAATGTAGTTCCCGCCGAACCCATAACAAGTCCTGTTGTGCTGGTGCATTGGTAAGGTGTATGGCTTGTGGTAAGGAGGTCGCGGGTTCAATCCTGTGTGCCTCCCAAAATTTTTATATGTACACAACATGCTTGCTGACATCATCCAAGCCACATGGCAGCCTCCAGGCCTGCCACGTGGCATCTTGCCATTTGTTGCCCAAAACGGAATATTCCAAGGAATATTCTATTTAATTTTTTTTGAAAAAAATTCAAAAATTCAATGTTATTGGGCAATTTTTCTTTTTGGCATAACTTTCTCATACGACGACCGTTTTCTGAACCGTTTGCGGCGCCGGAATCAAGAAGACAAGCTCTATCCATTCATTTAGGTTCAAACCAGTTCTGATAAATTTATTTTTTGACCATTTTACGACACTTGGTCATGAGCTCCTGATCACACCTCCCAAATGAGAAGGCTTTTGGTCCCCAAAAGCTTACTGAATCCTGAACTGAACTGTACAACACTTGAGGAACAGAAATATCCTCTTCCATTCAGCCCTTCAAACATTTTACCCTTCAATTCAAGCATGTACAAAATAATTTAAGTGATGCTTTGACAAAGATGAAACACTTCATCATTTCTCCTCTTTACACTTCATCATTTTTCCAAGTCAATATTACGTTACATGCATGGTTAAAAACAAAGTAATCAACCTTTCAAGTTAATCACACATACATGTTTAAAATACAAGGAAATCATCATGATCCCTATGCTCATGCATATCATTCTCATGCATGCAGTTTATCCTTCAACTTTCTCTTAAGTACAATCATAAGTACAAGAGCCTCGATCACATGTACATGTACTTTCAAAGCTGAAATGAATATAACTTTTGCTGTGATAGAGTGAGTCTCATACTCAGCTTTTCCATCCTGCAACTTGTTACTGGGAATAGTGTCTATGCAGAGCTGCTAATCCCACTAAGGCTGGTAGCTACCTTAGAAACAAACAAACTAAAAGTACTTTCGTTTCCCTTTATAAGAGATAGATGAGAGAAGAATAAAGGAGACCAACCTCTGTCTTGCGCTTGGTTCCTTGCTCGATTCCTCTCTCTTCTGATAGTCCTTTGCTACTTGCTTTCTTGTGTGCCCAGCTTCACAGAGTACCTGTAGAATCAAAGCAACATAACACTATACGAGAACATAGATCTATTATCGTAAACAATATAGGATCAGATGTAAATTGACCATACAAATGCATAAAACATAAATCATACAAGAGTATGGAGGAAAACGTGAATAGCTTTATTGATAATCAAGAAAGAGCCAAGAGAATTACAACCAATTGTTCTGACCCAGCATCATCCTCTTAGCAAGAAGCCCTTCTTCACCTCATGAAAAGCTTAGATCACCCAACACTATGATGTTGCACCAAGAAACCAACAACACTTCCTTACAAGATACAAAATTCCAGCCCCTGGATCTCTGGGATGAGGGATCCATATATATATGTTTGCAAGGGAGGTGAGTCAACTTTTGAGATTTGATTAGTGTCTTCCCTCTGATAGTTCTTGATTCCACTTGGAGATTGATGATCTCTTACTCATACCTGGTCGAATTCAGAGAGGCAAGTATCATAGGAGAAGTTTCTAGAAGATTCCATGCTTCTCCACCTTGCGGATTGACCCTGCCATTTGTCCCTTCTCACCCATCGCACCCCATAGAAGGGATTTTTGACATGCATCACACCTATTGTGTTTATTTAGGTGGGATGCAACGCACCTTGCCTATGGAGCAGGTGAAATGGTCCAGTTTTGACCAGTTCTTAGTAGTTTTTCATGGAGAACTTCTGGGAGATGCTATAATTAGTTGACCTTGTTCTTCTAGGTGTTGGAACAACACCTTTAGGGACTTAGGAGCCCTTGGTTTATGGACATTTATGCTTGGGCTTGCATTTCCCAAAAATGTCTATAACAGTTGCCCCCTAAAGCATGAGGTCGTTAATATTTTGATGTCGGGTGAAATGCTTTATCATGACGATCTGAAGTTCTTTCAAGCTGGAAGGAGACTTGTAATAAGATACAATACAATACATTATCTTCATAATATTTTCATGATCTAGCTGAGGTGGGCATTCCCATGCTTAGCTTTATAAATTCATTTTTCATGTACATGAGGCAGACAATCGTCTGAGTGTAGACTGATGATTCTGGTAGAGCCATCATCCCTTAGATTGGATGATTATCTGTGCAACAATGATGTACATTTGATGTCTTTATTTTCCTGAATATATATCGCAGCCCGGATGGATGAAACTAGATCCGGGGTCTTCAATATCGTTCGATCTTCACTCAAAGTACAAGTCGATCCATGTGAGAGATGTTCTAGAGTCGAACATGGAAAGACATCGCCTGATTACCAGCCAATGATGTAAGTTGTTAACAGGCACGAGAGGAATCACCGATGATGATAATGATCATCAAGGTACTGCAGTACAATTCACGTGGTGTGAATAAGGGACTTGGCGTCGAACACCACGCAAAATCTCTCGGTCGAAGGCCATTGATGTAAACCTGTTGCCGGAAGTGAGAAACTTGCCATTGAGGCATGCAAGCTTCAAAGTACTGAAAGGGGTGTTCCTAGATCGACTTCTTGGATAATGAGCTGATGTCGACAAGAAGCGATCTGTCATAGGAGGGCCTTAGTGAATCCCACATCAATGACACGGAACGGAACAAATGATTTTAATGGAGGTGAAAAAAATGTGGTGATATACGGTTCAGGGTGGCGGTCATGAAAGAATGGAGCGGAAATGTATTATAGTGGGTGAGACACAGGGGAATTCTCTGAGCGACTTCTCTTGAACATATCAGCGACACTGACATGATGGATTGGTAGCATTAACCCCAAATGTGGATGGTGTGATGGAAACATGGTGATGTGACCAGTGAATGGAACAACCCAACCCGACTTGGATGCGGAGTGAAAGTGTCATGTTCAAGAGCGACTTGCTACCAACAAAGTTTCTTCAAGTTTTCTTCCCAATTTTTCCCCAGTCATTATTGACCAATACCTCTTTATTTTTTTCAAGCTTGAGGAGGATACCATATGCTTGTTCTATAATTTTCCCTTTGGGCAAACCCATCGCTATGTTTTAACGAGCCTAGCGATAGTGAAACTCGTTCTTGTCTGTTATGGACAAGTTTGTCGCTATTAGGTTTTAATGAGTTTAACGACAAAGATAACTCGGTCCTTTTCAATTTTAGAGAGTCTGAAAAGGGACGTAAAGGAAACTCCAAAAATCTTTTTTCGTCATCTAATCCCTTAAGTCCGAAAAAGTATAAAATAATACAGAAGGGATGAATTTTCTGTACTTTTAATGAGCCGAACAAAACAAGCGCTCGATCTTTTTGTGTAATAATCCCTCAGGTCCAAAAAGATTAAAATCTAAAGGAGGGATAGCACTTCTAGTCACTTTAACGAGCTGGAGAGGCCAATGGCTCGGCAATCTTTTCATATTTTACCAGTCAGTTGAAAAGAGCTTAAAGGAGACTCGTCTTTAAGGAACGAGTGATAAATTCGGGTAGCAGCTGATTCCAGGTAAGGTTTGGAATTTTCCAATCACGGTAGTGTTACAAGGATGGCTAACAGGATCACTCTTCGCAACTGTTCCTCAAAAGGGGTAAACTATCAAATGGAGGTGAATGATCAGCCAAAACAGAGTAGAGGTGATGATGAGAACACAACCAAGGCTTCAAAGGCTGAAGTAATACATTCACGATGGTTATTTAACAGAAATTGGTTCATTTTTTATTTTAAAATGAGCCTAAACGCTGGGGGAAACACTTGCTCATTGCTTACGTTTATTTTTTAACGAGCTTGAAGTCCACGTTAAAACTGCTCGATTAATCCAGTCGCATAATAAGGATGTCTCATATATAAAAACGACATTATTTCAAAGTTTTGCCCCACATCCTTTCTTTATGAAAGTTAGGAAATGACCAATCTTACGAGTTTAAAGGGTTAGAGGGCCTATAAATTTAAAAAACAAATGGTCACTCTTCTCTTGCATGCCAAAAGGTTTGCATGCCCCCAGGTATAGTGAAATGGAGTTTTAAGGTTACTCCTCAATTTGCAGACAAAAGATTTGTTTTATCGGGAAAGGCCTACCTTTTCAGGTTACCCCTCAATTTGCAGACAAAACATTTGTTTTATTGGGAAATGCCTACCTTTTTCAGGTTACCAAAGATTGTTCTATTTGTGCCACAAACAAAACACTTCTTCGGAGATGTCTACCGAAATAGACAAAGGTGAGTGGCACAGACGCCTCCACTCACATAAATTTGACGAGGGAATCTTATTCTAGTCTAATCCCCTTTTCCTAAACGGACGGGAGTGTTAGACTAGTCAGATATCCTTCGTGGAAACCTACCCTATACCTGAAGTTTTCCTATCGAAACAGGCCAGGGTGCATGCCCCCTGGGTTTTAGTCATGCCCTCCGAATCGCTCGCGCTCATCAGGAGGACGGACTGGGGATTGATGAGACATTCTTTGCATGAAAAGACCATTCAGGGTTGGTATATGACTATTTGCTATGTGTGAACCGGGGAATGAAAGTTGGTCTACGAGCTTGACCACTCTTCCTTCGTGCAGAAAACACATTACTCTAAAGAGTGAGGAGACAATGGCTCCCATGCAATAAATATAGTCTCGTCCAAGGAGTATATTATAATCCAGGGGTCCTTGGACTACCATTACGTTCATGTGAACAATTTTCCTTCTCAATGTTATCGGCACATCGGGAAGGATCCCTAACGGTCGACTGGTTCCTTTGTCAAAGCCTTTTAGATTTCTCATCTCAGGCAAAAGCGATGGTGAACCAAGCGCTTTCCAAGAAGTTGAGGAAAGGATACTCACAGAAGTCCTCTCATCTATGATGGTACTGGCCATAACCATTCTATATACTTGAGCGATGATTTGGAATGGTACACTAGCCGGTAAACGGGGTCTGCCTAGTAGATTCTAGTCAAAGGAAACAACCAGGTTGCTTGGAGGTGGGACCGCATAGACGGCCGGGTATGACTCTGACGAACTTCCTTCCTGTGGTAAAGGAACGGGTAGACTGCCCCCATGTTCATCAGAGTCTGTGTTTACGAAGAGAATTTGAACGATGTCGTTCTTGTTCTCTTCGGTGATTGTATCATCTGAAGCTGGATCCTCTGAAGGCAAGACCGGGTCAACTGCCACATCGACCTTTTGACATCCATCTGGTATGGATTCAGATGGTTTTTCTTCAATGATAAATGCTTCGGCTGACCACAAGGGTGTGTCAGTCGGATTTTCAACTAGTGACGGACTCGGCAAGAGTTTCTTATATTCAATAGGGAGCCGTAACGGTGAAACCGGACAGTCGTCCAAAACTCTTTTAGCCTCATCTAAGAAGGGACAACAGTGGACGGTGTGATCGCGTTCACACAGTTTACAAGGAAATTTACACTTTCCTTTTTGTCCAGGGGCTTCACTTTCATTAGTTGACGGTGTATTTTCAACATGATCATTAGAGGTTGACGACACCGGGTTGTGCAAACGAGGAGACCAGTCCCTTAAGATCCGAGGGATGTAAGGGCAATCTCGATGGTAGTGGTCTCCTTTGCAAATGACACATGGCGATTTAGGCCTGGTCGGTGGAGTGTGTGGATTTTCACTAGACGATGCTTGGTTTCCCCTTTTCGCCTTTGGCTCCTTCTTCTTCTTTTCTTTCTTCTTCTTTTCCTTCTTCTTCTCAGGTACTTGATTTTTGGCTTTACCAACTTCATCAAGCGAAGAGGAAGGAGGAGAGGAAGAATTGGATGAAGTAGAGGGTTGGGGGGTAACTCTAGAATAATTTAGTTGCTGACTCGATTGTTCAAGACTTGCGGTGTTCTGAACAGCGGAGGTTGAAAAAAGCCATACGGGCAAGCCGATTGTCAATCCTGGAAGCGACAATGTAGCCATATGGGGTGCACCAACAACTCCCCAAGAGGAGAAGGGACTAGGATTTCCTCCAAAGGGAACTCCTTGGTTGGTGGACTCCATTTTCCTCAACCTAAGACCAATGTAGGAAAGGTGATAATTATTTCGTTTAAAATAAATTTTAGACGCTTTGACACAACTTGTTTTTTCAATTTTTAAGAGTCGAGAAAAAACAAAAGATGACTCTAGTCGCCTTCGATTTTTAATGAGCCTGAAGTGACAAGTGCTCAGATGGACCTTTTCCGTTAAGGAGTCTGAAAAGGAACAAAAGGGACTGCTCAAGAAATCTAGACAGAGGGATTACCAAACCAATCGCAAAACTGCAGAATACTTTTTACGGTACGGAAGTCAATCTTCCTGAATGCTATGTTCAGTGCATTGCGATCGATAGGGCGGCAGACATGGCTTCCTATGGATAAAGGATTAAGCCTATTGTGGTCTCCCAAAATATACTCGACGGTACGTGGGAGCACAAGTCTATACTGGCACTTATCGTCTCAAATTGGAGGAATCACCCAACCAACAGTGAAAGCAACAGTTACCAGGCTTTACGACGCCGGAATACGTCTCTAGGCTAGACTTCTAGATGTTGTGCGTTAGGTTCCAAAGTGTTTTTAGATTCATTAAATTTATTTTATAGTTGATCTTGCTTAAGAAATTTTCCTTTCAGGTTCACCGCTTGATGTAGATGTACAATTCCTAAAATGCAATCTAAGATGATAAACAGTCGTTTAGTCTTCTTTTTGCAAATTAAAATCCTAGCTACTAAGGAAAGGGAGATGGTGTTCTTTCAAAAAAGAGCAAAGAGCACACACTATATGCACTGTCCTAAATCAAACCAACAAACAGTCTAAATGCAAATGCACATGCATGTATTTGTTTTCAGCCTTCTTAATGTGTAAATGATAAAAAGAAAGCTAAGCGCAAATCTGAATTATTTTTCAAAGCGACAATTACTAACAAGTTTCTTTTCAAAAAAAAATGAGGACAATGACAACACTTTGCGACTCAGAATTGAAAACTTGCTTTCGACACTAGAAAAACTACTAATTCAGATCAAATACAATAGTAACAATGTAATCGACTATCAAGAACAATCAGATTCTCTTCTATGACTGAAAACGACACTTGCGACACTTTCAAATCAAGAAACAACAGTATAATTACGCTACTTCTTTGTAAAGGAGAACTGAAAATGACTCAAAAAATACATAAAAAAATTTACAGTTCTTTGCACAATGGAGGTGGAATAACAGCAAGGAAAGGGGTTTCAAATAGAGGTGTACTGACTACAGGCAGCAAAACTCCTAAATAGATCTGAAAAGAGTGAACACAGAAACCAAAATTTAGGAACAAGGCCTTGTCTGATCAGCGCACCTGTAACACAGTGAAACTGAAATGCAACACACCTACTACACTCGGGATGTGCACTGCATTTGAAGTTCACAGAACAGACAGTGCGCTAGACCAGGGACGAGACTTTGATTGGGCTCCGGGTCACAGTTTGTAGTTCAGTTCAGGGATTTAGGCCGAGCAAGTGGCAATCAGTAAATCAATCACAGGGGTAGATCTAAGGAGGTTACTAGAGCCACCACGAGGGAAATTAGAGAGCTTGTAAATCAATTGTTTAATTCATAAACAAAACCCGAAGATTGACTAAAGCAGTATTGATCTACTTTGCACTTGCATAGCAAATGCAGTTCGAAGGCTAGCTGGCTTGAATTCAGGCTCCGTATGTAAGTTTATAAAGTAAACAAATGCAGATGAACAAACAATCTATTCGCTCCCCAGCGGAGTCGCCATTTTGTTACCAGGAATAGTGTCTATGCAGAGCTACTAATCCCACTAAGGCTGGGAGCTACCTTAGAACCAAACAAACTAAAACTACTTTCGTTTCCCTTTATGAGAGATAGATGAGAGAAGAATAAAGGAGACCAACCTCTATCTTGCGCTTGGTTCCTTGCTTGATTCCTCTCTCTTCTGATAGTCCTTTGCTACTTGCTTTCTTGTGTGCCCAGCTTGACAGAGTACTTGTAGAATCAAAGCAACATAACACTATACGAGAACATAGATCTATTATCATAAACAATATAGGATTAGATGTAAATTGACCATACAAATGCATAAAACATAAATCATACAACAGTATGGAGGAAAACTTGAATAGCTTTATTGATAATCAAGAAAGAGCCAAGAGAATTACAACCAATTGTTCTGACCCAGCATCATCCTCTTAGCAAGAAGCCCTTCTTCACCTCATGAAAAGCTTAGATCACCCAACACTATGATGTTGCACCAAGAAACCAACAACACTTCCTTACAAGATACAAAATTCCAGCCCCTGGATCTCTGGGATGAGGGATCCATATATAGATGTCTGCAAGGGAGGTGATTCAGCTTTTGAGATTTGATTAGTGTCTTCCCTCTGATAGTTCTTGATTCCACTTAGAGATTGATGATCTCTTACTCATCCTTGGTCGAATTCAGAGAGGCAAGTGTCACAGGAGAAGTTTTTGGAAGATTCCATGCTTCTCCACCTTGCGGATTGACCCTCCTATTTGTCCCTTCTCACCCATCGCACCCCATAGAAGGGCTTTTTGACATGCATCGCACCTACTGTGTGTATTTAGGTGGGATGCAACGCACCTTGCCTATGGAGCAAGTGAAATGGTCCAGTTTTGACCAGTTCTGAGTAGTTTTTCATGGAGAACTTCTGGGAGATGCTGTAATTAGTTGACCTTGTTCTTCTAGGGGTTGGAACAACACCTTTAGGGACTTAGGAGCCCTTGGTTTATGGACATTTATGCTTGGGGTTACAGTGCCCAAAAATGTCTATAACACAACTTACATTCCCTTAACAAAGAAATGCATTCAATCAAAAGACATGCAACTTTAATTGGATAAGAATTCTAGCCATTTCTTACCAATCCATTTCAAAGGCGCTTCCTTTAACTGCACATCAATATCAACATGTGTATCATCCTCACATGTATCAATGATGGAAACTTCCTTCCCATTCTTGCCATACTCTTTCTCCAATTTCTTCAATTTTCGTGGAAGCATTGTTGGATTCAGAGTCCAACACCTTTCAACAGTATGTCCTTGCTTATGGCAATAAGTGCAACACATGTTCATCTTCTTGACAGCATGATTTGCATTGTTCAATGGAACTTTGGCTTCTTGCCTCCTTTCCTTCAAAAGTTTCCTGTATGTTGCCATTCTTTTCCAACATCTAGAAACACTATGGTTAACCAAACCACAAAAAGAACATGCAATTCTTTTCCAATGCTTATGTGGAAATTTTCCATGCTTTACATGATCAAAGGAAATATGATTGAAATCAGATTTATACGTTTCTCTTTCACCTTCATTACCTTCATGAGGAGGTGAATCAAATGAAGAAGAATCTCCTTTTGGAACACCATCAATCCCTTCAATGGTTTTAGAGCTTTCACAATTCTCTTGTTCAAGTGCATTCTTATGCACACCTTCTTCTTGCAAGGTATGTTTCAAACTATTGCATTCCTCAAGGATACAACCTTTACAACCTTGAGATAGAGAACTTGAAATGAAACTCCTTCTAGGAACTGTTTCAATTGCCTTCATGGCTGCTTTGGAACTTTCTCCATAAGATTTTCCATAGCCAAGTCCCAAATTCTTCGGCCTTACCTCAACCATTATTGGCTCAACTATACCCTGTGCATGTTTGCCCAATCCTTTTCCTTCATATCCCACTTTGGACATCAACTTGGATCCTATGCCTCTGGTATGTTTCTCAAAAGAACCAGCATAAACATTCTTATAAGGATTTGAAGACAAACTAGAATTGTTTACCTCTTCTTCAAGCTGATACTTGGCTAAGGATTCTTTGGCAACAAGGAGTTGTGTCTCCAACTCATGCATCCTTTCCAGATTTATGTTTGCAATATGAAGTTGGCCTTCCATTTCCTGCAATTGGTCTGAAAGCAACTGCTTCTCTTCCCTCATGGAATTCAACTACTCTTGAAGTCTAGAGCTCTTTCTTTCATCCTCATACATTTCTCTCACCATATTCATCATGATGAAAAATTCTTGCTTCAAGCCTTCATCAAAAAATCTTGTGAAGGAGGACGATTTTGAGAGCTCACTTATGGAAGTTGTCATTATAAAAATGAACAAAAGAGCTTCAGACAACTCAAACAACAAGTAGTTTGCAGAATAATAAAGCAGTCAATCTTCAACACTGCTTAAGACACCTTTCAAGCTACATAATCAAGCTAGTGATGTCAATCAAGCAAACCTAGTGCTCTGATACCATCTGATCTATAAATGGAATGCACTTGTTTAAGGGTGCAAGGTATCCATTTCCCATAATTTCAAATGTGAGTTATACACTCCAAGTGACCTCTGAAAATGTGAAAACTTCTTATTTCTTATACAGAGATAGACTGTAGGGGCATTCACCGGACATGTCACCTCTAAAGAGAGGATGAGTTCCAGAGGCTACCTGGCCCTCTACAGGCTCTGCCTAAAGAAATAATGAAGTAAACACTTAGAAGTCTTTGACATACACATACTTGAAGTTTGATGTCTTGCGGAATAAGACAAATAACTTTCTGCAGTTGAATAGGTGATTATGTGTGTATGCAAGTTATGTATATTTGTTGTTTAACACATTATATCAGTTTTGTTTAGAATATCATCTTCAGCAAATAAAGACATCAAAATCATGAAGCAGTTCACCCCTCGTGGGCTACATCTGCTGGACCAAGCCTCTCAAACTAGGCTGATCCTCTTGTATTAAAAATGCTACAAAGGCTAATACAAGAATATGAGTGTCTCAAAAGATAGACCTGACTGTAAATATAGAATCAGAAGATAGGAATTAGCTAAACATGCTCTTTCCCAAACACTAAACAGTGAAATTGTACCTTCTACAGTACTTTCCCCAATTGGCCCTAGTGGCCCTTTAAACTTGCATGGAGAATTTCGAGGTGAAGATGACCTCAATTGGTTCTGAAACCTCTGCCATTAGACTCAGAAGGTTGAAAATAGTAGACATAGGCTTTTGAATCACCAAAAATGGATGAACATAGCCCCCAAACAGCTCAAGCACTGAATTGGCCCTCGTGGCCCTGAAAGCTTCCCTGAAGCTAAACAGTGAGAAGAATGCCTCAACAAGCAAAAAAGGCTGTAGAAATAGATTCATAATGCTGAAAAACTTCAGGAATGACCTTCGTTCCACATTCACTGGCTGCACAATTTCCAATGCAACTCCCAAACTGATTTGGCCCTAGTGGCTCCTGGAACTTCCACGAAGCAAAATCACCTGCAAATGACCTCAGATGGCTGTGAAACCCATGCCAGTGGCTTTAGAAGGTCGAAAATACCCAAAATAAAAAAAAAATCATCCAAAAAGGACTTTCCTAGCTAAAGTTATGGCTCATTAAAGTTTCTCCAATCTGCCCTAGAAAAACTCCAGATAAAACTGGCTAACTGCCAGATAACCCCAACAAATAGGCAATTCCGCCATTTTTGGAGTGCTCCTCCAGTTCTGCCACTAAACTGGCGGTTACGGTTGGCTTTAACTGCAGTTATATTTATGGCGCATGTGAACGGGGGTTGACTGGACCGACGGTTCTCCATTGGATTCCGCGCCAACTTTTAAACTGACGGTTGATCCGCCTTTAACTCCGCATTCATATGGTTATGTGACCACGTCTCACACATTAAACAGTGACCGTTATGTTTAGCACCGGTGGTTTAGGGTGGAGCGCCATGGTCCCGACGGATGGACATATGGTATGGGGGTTGGCCTTTAGGGGCTGGCCCCCTTCAGGCCCCGCCAAAAGTAATTTTTAACTTCAAATGTAGTTCCCGCCGAACCCATAACAAGTCCTGTCGCGCTGGTGCATTGGTAAGGCGTATGGCTTATGGTAAGGAGGTCGCGGGTTCAATCCTCCGTGCCTCCCAAAATTTTTATATGCACCCAACATGCTTGTTGACATCATCCAGGCCACATGGCGGCCTCTGGGCTTGCCATTTTTTGCCCAAAACAGAATATTCCAAGGAATATTCTACTTAATTTTTTTTGAAAAAGATTCAAAATTTCAATGTTATTGGGCAATTTTTCTTTTTGGCATAACTTTCTCATACGGCGACCATTTTTCGAACCGTTTGCGGCGTCGGAATCAGGAAGATGAGCTCTATCCAGTTGGTTAGGTTCAAACTAGTTCTAAGCACTTTATTTTTTGACCATTTTACAACACTTGGTCATGAGCTCCCGATCAAGGAGGGAGTGCATAAATCATAGTATGGGAGGCCTCTACAGAGACTTAATGCCTCAGCATGGAGTCTCGATCCTCTGCACAATGCAACACTGCCCAAAAACACTCCATCCCTTCTCCACCAAATTTCTCACCCACATAGTAAAGGTAGAATTGACATAAGCCAACAGAGCAGTAGTAAACCGCCTCAAGCAGCCGAAAACAGAAGGACGATAGTAGGGATGTGGATCTATCCAAGGGCTTCACTAAATAAGCAAGGGGACACCTCCTCCTTCCTCTCTCAAATTTCTTTCTCTGAGCATTTATTTCTGTATTTTTCCAAGAAAGGAATTTCATCCCTGTTGTAATCTTAGGTAGGTGGTAGTAGGGCCTAACAGAGAAGAGATATCTAGTCTATCATGACAGCTAGCACTCAGGCTCATATATTTTGATTCTAATTCAAAGCTCTCCCCCTTCTTATGATAAATAGGGGGATGAAACATAATACAAAGGTTTGGGATTCTTAGACCCACGAGGGATGAAATGTGTGTTTCCATTTTGGTTGAATATGTTTTTATGGGACTTCACTGATATCATGGTTGAGTGTATGGATTAATTATTGGGCCGTTTGGGACAAATGGTGTTTCCATATTCATTCCAAGCATGATTAACGTGCAGCAAATTCCTCTTGGTAATCTCATTTCACCTGTGTTTTTTTGGTTTGAAATAATATAATGAATGAAGTTGGTTCCTCTTCAATCTAAGGATTTATCTTATCTTCTTCGGCAGAGAACGACACCCATGTTATGTTTCATCTGAAACCTTCTTTGCTCCTTTATTTCTATCATCTCATTTGAAAACCATGGTTTAGGAACTGTCTTGCTTACAACCCCATCCATTGAATTCCCCTTTCTGTTGGAACATTGTTTCCTAGGATTTTGTTTGTTACAGCCCTATGCATCTACTTCTCTCCCTCCTTTCCTCCTCTCCTTGATCAATACAAATTCAATTTAAGCTGTCTCATTTTCATGTGTCGGCCACCAGAAGGAGAAGTCATTTCTCTTTTATATTTTCTCAAATACCCCTCAGAATTTGGATCCATGAGTTGGCCTGAATCCTCCTCTTTGAAATCTTATTGAACCAAGCCCCTCATACCTTTTTACGTGACAATTGGAGTGCTGCAGCCCCTCACATATAACCTTACAAGCACTCTATTTAAGATTTCCTAGGCACTGGTCTACAATCAACCAATAGGCTATCTCTAGGTAGATTTCTTTGCCTCCTACTGCACTTGTGCTACTGGTGAAAGATTTAATGAAAACATATTTTTGGCTTCATTGTCGGGGAACGGATTAGAATATTTTTCCATAGGTATGAAAAAGTTTTACATTTCCCCTGTTAGGTGAGCTAGGGAAGTGTGGTTTGAAGATCTCTCACCTTGTGATTCCATTGATTAATTTTATGGTAAACATCCCGGTGACTCCACTTTTTTGACTATCAATTGTAAACACTCTAGCAGCCACCTTTGTCAAGAAATGGATGAGACGATGGAAGAGAAGGTTAGCATAATAAAGCACTACTTATATAAACTGATGGAACTGGAGTTAGAGAATAGAGGCCTTCAACGACAGTATCCCTCTTCCTCTGACAAAGAACAAGAAGCCAAGACGCATGAAGAAGAGGAAGATGAGATTTATGTAATGCTAAATGATGATGAGATGGATGACTTCTGCAGGAAGTTGTCCGATTTCATGATGGCTCGATTGCACAAGATAATTTCTCCTCAGTTATCCAGAAATGCATCAATGGGACACAACCAAAACGAAGCAACTTCCTTCGAGTAGCGTGCTAGGCCAGCTGACAAGGGAAAGGGACTTCTAGATACAAATGGCATGAAACCCGAAGTCCTCAAAGAAGAGAAGTCACTCTCCCCTTCTTGGCTCATCTGTGAAGTAGCCAAAGAGCCAAGTGGAGTTTACGGCTACCATGACCAAAAAGACATCGGTTAGCAGACTATATGTGAAGAAGAGGCTACTGCAAAAATTCCTCTTCTATTCCAGGACCCTGTCACTAAGTACATGAGCCTATTCATAATCCAACAATAGAGGTCATTTCAAGAGCATGTATCAAGTACCATATTTGCAAATTTTTCATGTTGCATGCATGTTTCAATTTTTATTTTTCAGCAGTATGAAGGCATGTGGTCTAATACTCTTATGCTGGCCTGGTTCTATTGGAGATTTGAACATACTTAGTTGAAATAAGTATTATGCATAAGTAGGATTGTACATAAATAAGCTCACCAGCTTAGCATTTATCTTTCAGTTGTTAGAAGTTTTATGTCAGCATTCTAGATTGAAGGGTAAAGTCCCATGGAGATTTTTTTTATTACAAATATGAATTTATTAATAACTCCATGCCCAATGGTGAAGGATAATGGTCTTCAGGTTCTCAACACCTTGCCAGCAAGGCATTGGCCCCAGCTGGAGTCAATGTTGTCACTCACTACTTTTTTAGTCACCAGTTGCTTCAAAAAAAAATAGTAGTGACGCTTGGGGCCAAATTATGAGCCATGGAAGCTACTAGATCTAGATCAGACCCTCTCCATTTCCTAGTTCTCAGAAAGATATTTCCAACGGTATATAGAGGTTTGAAAATGGACATCGGGAGAAAAGTTAGAGCCTATTGGACAATCTTTTGGAAAGCCTAGAAAACAAGAAAAAATGGCTAAGTGTTGAAGAGAAATTGCAATTGAGGCTCGGGACAATTCATCGCAATCACATATCGGCCATCAACAGGGTTGAGGGCTCACTTAATAGATATCGACGGTTCCATCAACTGATTTCGATTTGTGATTTCTCACTTTTTTGCCGGGGGAGGGTCGATAAAGGCCTAACACAGGAAATGCCTACAAAATAGGGTCAGACGGGCCCTTTTCTCTCTCCTCTAGGAGACCACATGGCAGTCGCTGATTGGTCCACTAAGTTGACATGGCATCTCATGTCAGTGATGACGTGGTAGGTACGGAAGATGGCGTGGCAGGTGGACACGTGGCACTCATTTTTGGCATTTTTAGGGGTCCTATGGGGCTGTTTTTGGGTGCCACATGGCACCACCCATAGGGTGACATCTGGAAGTGATGACATCAGCAATGACATCAGTAGATTATCGGCAATTGATGGTCACAAGTGTCAAGGGGTAAAGAGCTAAGTCCATAGAGAGGCACTGATTGCGATATGCAGGATTTCTCTTGGACGCGATAAGAGTTTATAGTTCGATTTATAAGGGCCCCACATCTAGACTATCGACCTTCACCAAAGAATGAGGCTGCAGTGCACCATCGACTGTGATTTGTGGGATTTCCCTTGAATGCAATAACATATTAAAAGTTGGGTTTATAAAGACCCTATGTCTGGACTATGGGCCCACTCCGATGGAAAATGGAAAAGTGCAGTTGAAGTGCTGATATGCAAGATTCTTCTTCGAATGCGATCAAGGTTTATGGTTTGGTATATAAATTTTTCACATCCAGACTATTGACGATAGCAATGAAAAAGTGCAAAGTAGGTTAAAGCACTGATATGCAAGAAAAAGGCAATACAAAGGAAAAGGTTGCCAAGACACAGGGCCGATGACCTTAGCGCTTGAGGCTCAGCCCCTAGTTCCAAACCTCGGTCATATAAGGAAAGACACACGAGCAGTTATGATGAAGTGGGCTAAGGGGAAATTAAAAACGCTCATCTGATTCATCTATTTTTAATGTTAAAGGCACGCGACTGTGTTTCATAGAGAGCCTTGTCACAAATATTTAAATGGGTGGATGGGCTGGTAGTTGTACTAAATGATAGAGCGGGAGGGAGTGCAGAAATGACAGTATGTGAGGCCTCTACGGGACTTAATGCCTCAGCATGGAGTCTCTCTCGTCTGCACAATGCAACACTACCCAAAAACACTCCATCCCTTCTCCACCAAACAACTCACCCACGCAGTAAATGTAGAATTGACATAAGTCGGTCGAGCAACATTGTACTACCTCAAGCAGCCAAAAAGAGTAGACAATAGTAGGGACGCGGATCTATCCAAGGCCTTCACTAAAGTAGCAAGGGGACACCTCCTCCTTCCTCTCTCGATTTTCTTTCTCTGAGCATTTATTTCTGTATTTTTCCAAGAAAGGGATTTGATCCCTGTTGTAATCTTAGGTAGGTGGTAGCAGAGCCTAACAGAGCCGAGATAGCTAGTCTAGCATGATAGCTAGGGTTTAGGCTCAGATATTTTGATTGTAATTCAAATCTCTCCCCCCTCTTCTTATAAATAGGGGGATGAAACATAATACAAAGGTTCCGTATTCTCAGACCCGCGAGGGCTGAACTCTGTGTTTCCATTTTGGTTCAATATGTTTTTATGCGACTTCACTAATATCATGACTGAGTGTATGGACTGGTTACTGGGCCCTTTGGAATAAATGGTGTTTACCTATTGATTACAAGGATGATTAATGTGTAGCAAGTTCCTCTTGGTAATCTCATTTCACCTGTGTTTTTCTTTCTTTGAAATAGTGTAATGAACGGAGTTGGTTCCTCTTCAATCTATGGAATGACACCCATGTTATGTTTGATCTGAAGCCTTATTTAGTGTAATGATTTGGTAGAGAATGACACCCATGTTATGTTTGATCTGAAACCTTATTTTCTCCTCTATTTCTGACATCTCATTGTAAAACCATAGTTTAGGATTTTTTCTTTCTTATAGCCCTATCCATTGAATTCCCCTTTCTACTAGAACATTGTTGACTAGGATTCTGTTTGTCACAACCCTATGCATCTATTTCTCTCCCTCCTTTCCTCCTTTCCCCCATCAATACAACTTCAGTTTAAGTTGTCTCATTTTCATGTGTCGACCACCAGAAGGAGAAGTCATTTGTCTTTGAGATTGCCCAAATACCCCTCAGCATTTGGATCCATGAGTTGGCCTGAATCTTTCTCTTTGAAAGCTTATTGAACCAAGCCCCTCATACCTTTTTACGTGACAATTGGAGTGCTGAAACCCCTCACATATAACCTTACAAGCACTCCTCTATTTAATATTTCCTAGGCACTGGTCTACAATTAACCCATAGGCTATCTCTAGGGAGCTTTCCTTGCCTCTTGTTTCACTTGTGCTAGTGGTTCAAGATTTAGTGACAACACGACGTAGCTCATCAATTTCATTTTGCAGCAGATTTCCTTCCTGCAACCACGTGAATCTTTATGTTGGCACTAGTGTTCGTGCAATTGATCAGATCTCATCGAACTACCTCTATTTTTCCCTGATGTCCGCGCCAATATGTTGTAGAGTTTGGTCCTCCTGCAGTGAATTCCATAACTCCATAGCCTATTCAAACAAATCGGTGCAACCCTTAACTGTGTCTTCTAAAGTGGCCATTCCCTCTTTGATAGCAGCTCCATGCTGTTCTCAAACCTCTCGAGGAGTCGTAGGCTGCAGCTTCAATTGAAGCTATGATATCTGTAACTGTAGTTCAAATCGGACTCTACCGATTTCATTGTTAGACTCTTTTGCTGCCATGAACAGATTTTGGATCTTCTCCATGGAAGCTGCTTCAACCAAAATGTTGAGTTCTAGCAGCTCATTGCAAGCCTATGTAATGGCTCCTTCTAATTACTGGCTTCACGCGGTGATTCCCTCCTTCTCCTTTTGTGGTTCCGCCTTTTCCTCAAAGATCTGTTGGTTGTTTGTTTTCACTTCACTGCTAACCAATAGCGTGCACTTCTCCCTAATCCTTGGTGCAGCTCATGCAGAGTTTGGATAGGGATTGTTGCGAGGTTTAGGCCTAGATTCTTGATCCGCAATAGCTGGATGTTGGCCTCTTCTATCTTAGCACACAAGGTGACATCGGGTAATGGAATGACACAGAGATCCAAGGTTATATCCGTGTACAAGAATTTCATGCTCACTTGATGCAAGCTCACTTGTACCCCACTTGTTTGACCCACACTCACTTGTAACCTACCTATTTGGAGCTACAGCTCACGTAGATCCTTCTGAACATTTCCCAGCACCTACTGGTATTGGTCTTCGAAATGGCTCCACATATCAGACGTGGTATCCTGAACCATGTCCTCAATATCATCAAAGTCCCCCTCAATAATGACTAAAGGGGTTGCCTCAACTGCTCGGTCAGACTCTTGTTTCTTTCATGGCCCTATGGATGTTTGATTCTTTTGCTTCTTGACCACGAATGGGGTTTCCTTCTCCGCACCCCCACCCCTCTTCTTCTTTTTTTCTTCGTGTTCCAGTGTTTGTTGTGTATCAAACTCTACAACGTTGATGGTGGCCTGCGATGTTGTTGTTACTTGGACTGCTCTTTCTTTGTCTACCGCTTATTTTTCTCTAGCAGCACCCTCTTTTTGCTTTGCAACTTTATCTTGGGCGATAGCCTTCTATTCTTCCTTTTAGTTTTTCCACTAATTTCGTCTGTGCAGTGGTATCCTCTGCAACCTTACTTGTACTTGCGTCCACATCTGATGGGGTTACTGATTCAGGTGGCCACTTGGCCACGATCTCTGCTACATCTTCCTCAGCCACCAAGTAAGGCAACTTGTGCCATGTTTTCCAGGGATCCCTCCTTGTGCAAACATGTAGGTTGTGGAAATTTTCCTTGAATTCGGCAAGGGGCTCATATTAGGCATACAATGTGGGTGAAACCTTGGCATCTAGCTAGTCACCATCTCCAGATCCATTTTAAACAAGATACATAATATTTTTGCCTCAATGACTCGCATAGGGTCCTTTGTAGCCTAGTTCGTGAAGTGAACTTCGTTGCCTCTCGGAGGTCCAACTCTAGCTGAGGAAATTGATTGTCCTTGGGCATCCAACACGCCACCAAAAAACTTAGAAATAGTAACCAGGCGTAATGAAATTCCTTGCTCTCGTACTGGGCCTCCATACAGTTCTCCAAGAATTCCTTGCATAAGTATTGAGTCCAGTTGTATTAGACTCCTTTGGCGCACTGCGCAGCCAAACAGATGACTGGTGTCGAAACTTCCTTTGTGCGGAACTTACGCATGGTCTTGCATGCCAATATCTTCTCAGAAAAATGCACCATAGGATCTGTGATAGAGTCGATAGAATATACGCGTGACTTCTTTATGAGTCCAAACTCGCTCTTGATCTGGTCCGTGAGTTTCTTATCCTGTGTTTTTCCTCCAAATGCTTATGCCGGATCCATGCCTTGATGTGGTAGCAAGGTGATCCGGTGGATTAGCATGTCCGTGATTAGGATGGGTTCTCTCATCTAGAGACACTCATCGTGCACTAAAGTGAGCAATTGTCGTATGCAAATGGTGTTTATGTTCATGCGACTGAAATGTGGCACCTAGAGCATGCTCAGGAGCCCCGCGGCCCCAACGCCAATGACCAACTTCATTGGCTCTAACAGAGTAACCTCTGATGCTTCATAATATACCTTGGACAGGTATTTTGTTGGTGCAAACTGAGGGAGCTTCTCGTGATCCACTAAGTCCCAATCCTCCATTTTAAAGGTCGGTATGTGGGCCAAAAATGCACCCTCAAACACCTCCTTCTTTGATAATAGTGGTGTAGTCACCATGAATTTTTCATTGTCTGGATCTTTAGGCACTTTAGTTATGGCCTTGCATGGTGGGATATAGTTCGGTATTCAAGACATCAACTCACCCTCCTCATAATCAATCTCCTTGATGCTTTCGTGCATTTATTCTTCACTCAAATCCCTTGGCTCTATTGGTTGTTGTGACCGATCCATCTTCCCCTTCTGGCAGACTTCCGTGGGGTTATTCTGCGGTGACTGCCTCACCATGACCTGCTGAGGTTTCTTCGGCTTCCTATCAGTCGCCTTGGACGTAGAAGGTGGTGATAGAGAAGGTTCAGGTCATGGAGACCTAGGCAATGTAATCTGAAATCCTGCAGGGATAGATGGTGTTGCTTCTATGTTAGGGGGAGTTGTAGACATGTTGGCCATAAAACATTCTCGGAGAAAGTCAGGTACGTTAGCCAACCCTGGTTCCGAAAAGAGCACTTCCCAATCAGGTTTAGACATACATTTCTGCACTTGGCACATGGCAAGGTGACAAATCTCAATACAAACTGTTAGGAAGCAAAGTGTTTGAATGTAGGGTAGAAGGCCATATTTATATATGATTTTGAATTTGAATCCAACTATTCTCTCCAATTTTTTATTAGTAATGCATCTTTGGTGATTGATTTCCAAAGATATGCTACATAAATGTTTCTTCCCCACTCCTTTCAACAGAAATTTTTCCATCCAATGATATATAGTGCTTCGAACAGTCATTTTTTGGCCAGGCTACGTGGTACCAGGCCTTGTGGCATAGCTTCATCGACGCAACTTCTTTCTATGCCTTACTTCCATCCATTGCGCAACCCTCTTGATTCGTCTTTCCCACTTTTGGGCAGTGTAGTTTATAGTCCCGTACTTCCTCACAGTGGCCTAGAGTACTAAGATTATCCCACCATCATATAGTCATTGCGTAGGGGTGGGATTAGCCCTCTACAACTTTAATTGACTACCATTGACTTTTCCTGGAAACAATTCCTCGTTCAGCTTCACGACCTGAACTGCGCCACCATCTATAATTTCTTTCACCACATAAGGTCCTAGCCAATGCATTTGAAACTTCCCCGAGAATTTTGTAAATTTTTTGTCATATAGGAACACCAAATCATTAACTTGGAAGGTTTGCTTCTTTATATGGTGATCATGCCATGCCTTTTCCCGATCCTTTTGCACATGTTAATGAAATCCTGCTAGAAAACGATCTTCTTCCAATTCTACCAGATGTGTGAGACGCTCCTCCATAGTATCGCAATCAACATATCTGTCAATGCTGAAATCTGTAGACTTGGCACAATGTATTCCATGGGCATTATAACCTCCTGCCCATATACCAGTCGGAAAGGGGTTTGTCCTGTCAACTTTTTACGAGTGGTCCTATATGCCCAAAGGGCTGTTGGTATGTGCACATCCGAGTCATTCCACTTCACATTGCAAACCTTGGTCAAGGCACTTTCCAAGATTTTTTTTGAAGGATTCTACCATTCCATTAGCTTGAGGGTGATATGGCATACTCTTATGATGATATACTTGAAATTCTTCAAGCATCACAACGATTGTTTCGTTTAAAAGGTGTGTGCCCCTATCACTCATTAAAGTTTTAGGGAAACCAAATCGAGACAAAATAAATTCAAAGATGAGCTTCACAACAGTTCCTACGCTACAATCCTTGACTGATTTTTCTTCCGCCAACCATGTCAAGTATTCAGTGGCTGTAATAATGTCTCGTGCCCCAGTATTTTTCCCTAGTGGATGAATTGGACCCACAAAGTTGATTGCCCATTTATCGAACACTTGCAAGGTTATTTGTGGATTTAATGGCTACTCCTCCCTTCGCGATGGTCTCCCCATCCTATGAAAAACATCGTATGCCCTACAAGACACCTTCAAGTCCTTATGCATTGTTGGTCACCAAAGTCCTACGATCAGGATCTTCAGCATAGTCCATCTGCCTACATAATGTCCTCCTGCTACTCCTACATTCACTTCTACAAGAATTCTTGGTCGTTCATACTCTGGGACATATCGCTGCAGTATCTCATCGAAGCCCATTTTGTATAAGTTTCCAGTGATCATAGAGAAGTCATCCACAAGGATCACCAATTCCTTCTTTTGTTGTGTCGAATATACTTCCGGGGCTATTCTTGCAGACAAAAATTTAATTATATCGACAAAGTGATCGTCTGCGAAATGAATAGTAAAGAGCTGCGCATCAGGTAACCCTTCTTCCAAAATTTTATGATCATCACCAGTCTCAATCCTGGAGAGGTGATCAGGAACAACATTCAGGCATCTTGACTTCACAATCACCTCAAAATAATATTCCTGGAATAGCTACAACCACCTCCAAATCTTCCCCCCCAACATAGGCTTATTGTTGGCTTTAGGGGGCCTAACCTGCGTAGAATGGGATGTAGTCTCACCCGAAGCAGTATTGGGGGATGCTAAAACTAGGTTTATGCATCTAGAGACAATGTGATAAGTGGTCTTAGGCCCTTGTAGCTCAGATATACCCTCACGTAGATCTCTATCCTTCTATGGTATGCTACTGTAACTCTAAGAAATCAACCTTCAGACCTTTGTGAAGGTCTACGATCAAACTTTATAAACCCTAAAGAAGTGGTCTATCTACTTTCACACAATAATTAATAACCCTAGATCTGCCTTCACGTAGATCTATCCAGTTCTTCATAAATCATAACAAAATTGACCCTTATCTTCGTGAAAATAGATAATGACTTAAGTCATGCATAAATAGGATAGGTTCAGTAGATTCACGTAGAATTTATACATTATTCCACATAAAACATATTATTGAGCGACAGAACATAACATAAATAGAATTAAAAATAATACTCAATTGCAAGGGTCCACGCACCTAGCTATGGAATTTCCAAGGCCTCCTACGCACTCAGCTGCAGGAGCCCTCCCCTTTTTCCTAGTATAGGAAACAGATATTTCTCGCCTTACCACTTGACTAGCATAACAATATTCATTCAAAGTTATCAACCACTTCCTCTAGACTCGCTATGACTCAACTATATATAGCTTTCCTCAATACAATACCATGGTCCCCAGACCATGGGTGAGTCTAAAAAATGACTTATTACTTACCCAAACAAGGGGCTAAAAACCCCTTTGACTCCTATCTAGCTGTACACTCTGCATCCAAATTCTGCGGAGACTTTACATTCTTTACATTATGTTTAAAAAATTTGGGTTAAATAACCCCAAAACTGACCCTAGGGACCGTATCCCAACAGGCCCCCAACACAAATATGGTGACTCACCCTCGAGTCACTTGGCTGGTGCCTCGATCTTGCTACGAAGACCACTTAGCTCGACTTGTAACGATGCAATGTTAGCATCACTCTGAACCACAGCCTACTGTACTTCTTCCACCAATTCTCGGCTGTTGGGCCTTCCACTGCTAGGAGCATTATCCTTTGCATCTGTTTCATCACCTTTAGCTTTTCCTGAAGCGAGAGAGTAAGCTGGTAGGCTTCCTCTACCCACGACTGTAATCTTACCTTTAGAAGGGCCTCTTTTCTCTGTAATTCTTCTATATGTGCTTGCAGCTGCTTACCTTCGTGCAATTTCGTGAGGCATTGTAGTGGTTCCAAAGTGCATGCAGTCACTCGGACTTCATAATACTGTCATTGTGTCTCCCTGATATCTGTGTTCAGCCTCTGCAAGTTCGGGTCCTTCTGCAAGTTTTTCCATAATCCCATAGTGTGATCAAACATCATCGCATAGTCTGTGACTGTGATATTAAATGTGTTCATATTCTCTTTGATCGTTGCTCCCGAACCTCCTGTGGAGTAGTTGGTTGTAACTTGAGTTGCAGTTCTGAGATTTTCATTTGAAAATCGAAGGTAACTCTATCGATCTCATACTTTGACATGCCGACCGCAGCAGCCAATTTCCTTACTTTTGCTATAGCTATGGCATCCTCTGGGATGTTCAACTCAGGAACTGTATTGCATTCCTTCTCTATGGTTGCCTCTAGGCTTTGACTTCGTGCTTGCAGTTCCTCCTTTTATTTCAGTTCCTAAGCTGTCTCCATGAAAATCTGCTCATTATTGACCTTAAATTCATTGATGACAGCAAGGGCGCGCTGCTCCCTGATCCTTATCTCTTATGAAACCCCCTGATGCAGTGCATGGAGAGTTTGAAGTGGCAGTGTTGCCAAGTTGACTTGCATGTCCTTTACTGTACTTAGTACAACATGATCCTCCTCTAAATTTGCGCGAAAAAAGCCTTCTTGTAAAGGTATGACTCTGAGGTCCATAGTCCATTCCAGCTCTGCTACTGGCCCGCTCCCTTATGCCAAGCTCGCTTGAACCCTGCTCGCTTTCTCGATGCTCACCTCAATTATGCCGGTCTGGATTTTCTGCTCACTCAGATCCTTCTGGACGCTCCTGAGCATTTGCATCTACTGTTGCTCAAACTGCTGCCATAACTTTTTGGTTGTGTCTCTAACATTGTCACTGATCTCATCGAGATCCCCTTCTGTCAAGACCATCGGGTCAATGCGTGTCTACTTATATGAATTATTCTTCTTTTGTTCCCCAACGGTCTACTCCTTTCCATGCTTCTGCAAGGTGAAGGGAGTGCTTTGCTCCTCTCCACCGCCTCTTTCCTGTCCTAAAAGTTCCTTCTCATCTATATGTTGCGAAGACGATTCTTTTAATTCATCTGTATCCAGGAATTCTTTCTCATCATGCTCTTTTGCAATGTGCTCTTTCTCTGCACACTCTTTCTCCACAGCTGCCTTAGCAGCATCTTCTTTCCACTTCTGCTCAATCAGAGCTCGTGCTGCATTCTGAGATGCTTCTTTTCACTTTTCTGCAACGGTCGAATGTGCAACAAAACTTTATGCACCTTTGCTGGTACCTACACCAAGCTCCATGGGTCGATGCCACTCCACTGGCCAACTCCCCACGATCTCCTAGACATCTATTTCTAATACTAAATATGGCAACTTGTGACATAGGTGCTTTGGGTCCTTCTGCGCCCTAATTGAAATGTTGTGGAAATCAGCCTTGAACTCCGTGAAGGTCGTTAATTGATTGAAAAAGGTTGGGGACAACCTTGGCCTCTGATTGATAACTGTTCTAAGGTCCATCTCCATCAAGATCCAGAATATGTTTGACTCCTTGATCCTTTTTGGATCCTTTGTCGCCCACAGCGAAGCGAATTCACTGCCTCTGGTAAATCCCCCCCCTGCGAAGGAAACTGGCTGTCCTCTGGCAACTTCCATGTTACTAATACTATTGACAGCAAAATCCATGCATAGTGGAAGGGCTTGATGTCCTCTTGAGCTTCACGGAAGTTTGCGAGGAACTCCTTGCACAAATACTTCGCCTAGTTGTATTGAACTCCCTTCGCGCATTAGGTAGCTAATGATACTACCGATGTCAGAACTTCGTCTGCGTGGCATTTCCTCATGATCTTCCCTGCAAGAATCGGGGCGGTGAACTACACCACTTGGTCCTGAATGGAGTGGATATAATATCTGCGTGACTTATTAACGAGACCATATTCTGACTTCATCTTATCTACTAACTCTTTTTCTCCACTTTTCCCTCCAAACTCCTTCGCAGTGTCTGCCCCTTTGTAGGGAAACTTTGTGATCCGATGAATTAACATGTCTATGATCGGATGGGCTCCCCAAGCCATAGGCACCCATCATGTACTAGCGTGACCAGCTAGTGCATGCACACCATCATGATTATTGATCTATGAAAATGCAGCACATAGAGCATGTGCAACAACCCCACCTGCTCAACACCTCTAACCCACTTCATGGGTTCCAACCGCGTAACCCTAGTCTCTTCGTTGTAAATCTTCATCATATAATTGTTAGTAGCCAAATGTTGGAATTTCTCGTGGTCCGCGAGATCCCAATATTTCATCTTTAGCACCAGAATGCATGCTAATACCATGCCTTCGAATTCGACATGCTAAGGCAACAAGGGTGTCGAAACCATGAATTTCTCTGAATTTGGGTCTTTGGTAACTTTGTTTTTTCCCTTCCGCGGAGGGATATACTCCAGGATTTGTGTGATAGGCTCGTCATCCTCCGCGTCCAATTCCTCCACACCTTGAAATTCTTCCTCCTCCAAATCAACCACTTTCTCTGATCATTTATCTTTTTTCTCCTTCTGTCGCACCTTTGGGTTCTTCCTCGATGACTGTCTCACCAGCATCAACTTCTTTTGCCTCTCTTTGGTAGCATATTGCTTATGCCTAGGCGACCTTGGTGCCATAGGCACAGTGAGTGTGGCTTCCATACTTCATATTTCAGGGCTCGATGCGTTAGAAATAGCAGCTTCATAACTCACAGCCTCGACGAGATTTGTGGCAGCCGTTTGCATGAAAATTACCTTCTTGTTCCACTAAGGTAAGGCTGTAAATGCTAGGCTTGACACGAAATCCTTCCAAATTAACAACTCATAAACTTCAAACAACAAACCACCTAGACAATTCTCAAAATGCAGAGTGTTCTTTGGCGACCAACATGATAAATTTATAGGAGGATTTGAATTCAAATCCGACCATTCCCCCCAATTTATGATCATAAATGCATCTTTGGTGGCAGATATCCAAATATTTTCGCCGTAAATGGCACCTACCTGCTCCTCCTAACAGAATTTTGGCCATCAAATCATGAATAGTAACTCCAACGACTACTTTTGGACCCATATGCATGGTACCGTTCTCCATGGTGTAGCCTATCCAGTGCAGTTTCACCTACCGCACCCCTGTCATCCATCACACAGCCTCCCTACCACATTTTTCACTTCGCTGGGTAGCGTAGTTTATCGTCCCACAATCCCTTGCAACTTCTTGGATTACTATTATTGTCCTACTTCCATATAGTCATTATGCATGCGCATGATCCCCTATGTATAGCTTCAACCTATTGTCGTTGACTTTTCTCGGGAATGGTTCCTCGTTCAGCTTCGCGAGCTGAATTGCGCCACCATACATGATCTCCTTAACAACATATGGCCCAAACCAATGCATTTGAAACTTTCCTGGAAATTTTGTGAACTTGTTGTCACATAACTATTGGGCTCTTAATTGGTCATTATTATTACCACTTGTTAACATTCATTTCATCTATTTCCACTATTCTTTTATCACATTATTTACCATAATTTATTATATAATTCCATTTCATAATCATTTATGCTCTTGTGGATAAATAATATCTGATCTCATTTATTTTTAATAATTAATGATTATTATGCATGATTTTGGTTTATTCATTCATTATAACCTCACTCATGATTTTAGCCTCCAAGATCTCTTTCAGATTGCAGATTTGGTCTTCAACAGATAATTAGATATTCCAACTCAGGAATTCGTTGGCATAAGAAGCGACCGTTTTTCATTGGACGTTTTGGGCAAATGAAAGTGAATCTGGAAAATCTGAGACATGGGTTTTGTTCAGAATGGACCAAATCAGTTACCTCATGAGCCGTTTTCAGAAATTCGATTTGTATTGGGAGAAACGCAAGGTTCTTCAAAGGACATATTTGCAGATTTGTTGTTGCAGCCATTTTCCAGAATTGCCCAAATTGTAATAACCAAATTCGACTTGTTCCAGCTGAATCATGATGGACAGATCTCTCAGATCTCATCTTGAATATTGAGATTAGTTTTTTGTAACTTTCCTTTGGATGTTTGTATATTTAAAAGACACAATTCAGAGAGAAAGGGGAGCTAGCTGATGTAAGAATTGAGCTTTGTAACAGTGGAACTCTTGTTAATGAAATTTCTAGACTTCTGATATCTTTCTCAATATGTGAGTTGAGCACAACCCTGACCAGGGAGTTGGGCCCACTCTTTTGATCAGGTGTTGTGTGTGTGCCCTTTTTATGTATATTGTTTTACTTGTTGTATTTTTTTTATTGCTGTTACAGAATTTCGTAGGTTTTTGTGAATGCTTTTATTTCTGCGATTTAATTTCCATTAATGTTACAACGATGCTTTGATTTTTTAATCACAAACCCTTGATTGATGTAAATTGTAACCTTTCCCTTGCATATACTTTGCACGTTATCTTGAAAAGAGTACGCACCTGGATTGATAAATTAATGTAGGAAACGAGATTGAATAATTTGTTCATACTCGAACACCAACATTTTGGCACCGTTGCCGGGGAAGGCTAACAAGGTGCAAGACACGATCTGTATTGACCAGAGGGTCAATCTCTCGTCCTGGGGAGGGAATCGTCCTTTGACACCCTGCTCTAGGTCCTGAGCATAGTTATTTTTCTTGCATTTTTGCTTGTTTTTATTTTATAGGATCCACTCTCTCGTCTTGGGGAGGGAAAGAGTTCTCTCACCCTACTCCAGGTCCTGAGCTTAATTTTTTTTCCTGCATTTTTGTTTGTTTTGATTTTGGAAAAACTAATCTCTCGTCCTAGGGAGGGAATGGTCCTTTGACGCCCTGCTCCAGGTCCCGAGCTTTAGATTTCCTTGTGTGCATTCTTTTCTTGTTTGGTTTCTTGTCCTAGGGAGGGAAGGGTCTTTTGACACCCTGCTCTGGGTCTTGAGCTTTAGATTTCCTTTCAATTGTTTCTTTTCTTAATAACTAGGAAGAAACAGGTAGAAATTTGAAGAAATCTTGTCATTTCACTCAAAGTGGTGATGTAAGCACCACCCATTCCACTAACAAATTGACAAGAATATCTGAAGGAGGAACCTCAAAGCAGCACATGAAGAACAGCTTATATTATGGAAAGAAATGGCTCACATTGTTACTTTTGAATTCCCTATCAGAGATCTAGAAGGAGTGACACAAATGCACATAATTCCTCCACCTTCTCTACCAAATTTTCCTGGTTTAGATAATGAGGACCCAGATACATTCTTATTTGAGTTTGAAGTGCTTTGTAGAGGATATGATTATTGTACTCATGATCAAAGGTTGAAAGTGTTTCCTCTCACTCTAAAAGGAGTAGCTCTCTAATGGTTCATGAGCCTTGGTGGGAACTGCATCAAAACATGGGAGGACATGAAGAATGTATTCTTGGAGAAGTACTAAGACTATTGCAAAGCCAATGAAGATATTTTCAGTATGATACAAGGGGAAGATGAAATCTTGGAGGACTATTTGGAGCGATTTAAATACAACCTTCAAAAATCAAAGCATAAGCATTTGGAAAAAGAGATCTTAAAAACACTCATTCTTAAAGGGATCAAAGATGAAATTTTAGGAATCCTAAATATGATAGAAAAATGTGATGTTTTTCAGCTATCATGTGATGATGTTTTTGATTTATGCATAAGGTATTCAAGAGGAATATCCAAGGCTGGTAAGAATTCTAGAGATTTTTCTTCTTTCCTTTCCAAATTTGCTACAAGAACAGGAGATATAAGAGATGAAATCAATGATCTATTTGAACATTTTAAAGTTGATTTTATTATCTCTCTAAATTCACAATTGCATGTCTTGCAGGTTAAGAAAAGTCAAGCAGAATTTGAAGAAGTGATTTTTCCTCAATGCCAAAAGGAGCATCCCATGCATAGTTTCTCTTTCTTACCTGGGCTGAAAACAACATTTCCAAGAGATTGAGAAGCTGTAGTAATTTCACAACCATTGAATCCTTGGCCAACATGTATGTTTCAAAACACTTCCTCTCCATTGTCTTACTTGCATAATCTATTAGGGAATACTCATGTGCTAGGGCAGCCATGCTAATCTCAATATAACCCCCATCAATATTTTCCACAAGTTTGGCATGGTTCATCCTATGATTACATGACTACTCTCCCTCATCTTGTAGCACAAAAATATCATCCATATTCCTTTCCATATTTTCAAGAACACCTTGCTTGCATATCAAAATCATCCACACATCCCAATCAACTACATCATCAAAATCCTCCATGCCCTACACAATATCCTGCTCAACTCATTCCATACCCTCACCGTAATAAACCAATACAACATGCTTACATTGTTGAATTTCAAAATTTACCTACCCTTCCCACCCAACCTATCTCTCATACGCAATTGCAGAAAACGTATATCGAGATTGGAAATGTTTCAAATCCAAAAATTGTAGGAGTTATGGAAGAAAAGGAGGTTTCTTCTAGTCTGCATCAACTAGTTGTTTTAGAAACTCAAGAACTTCATGATATGACAACTATGGGAAATCAAGAAAGTAAAGAATATATTGAAGATTGGTTTCACTTCATCAGTTGTTTGTAGCGTCACTCCATACTTCAGCAATTTTTGACACAATATTTTCAAAGGAAGTTGGTCTCTCATACCCTAGAATTTATTGATAGATATTTCTCAAATTCGGGTGTGTATATGCTTGAGGCCTTATTTCTAAAATGGCTCCATTGGAAGTACTCTTATACGTAAGTATGTTTTACTTTTCAAGGTAGAATAGGTTAGTGTACAAAATCGAATAAATAAGTATATAAATAATTTTTGTTATATGTAGAACGAGTTGTGTTTGTTGCAACTTGCTGAGTATATCAATATCAATGGTAAATATTTGAATTTAATTATGTATGTAGATATATTATATTGAAAATCAGATTTCTACAAACAATCATCATCATTTTGAAAATAAAAATAAAAATTATCATATCTTAGGGCGTGTGGGCTTGATAAAACCACTAAAATCACAGTCGATACAGTCATGTTTTGAGGAACAAAATGGGAATATTTTAAAAACATGTTTATATCCTGAGTAGCCTTTTATTTCTACTTTCTAATCCAATTTGAATCACTCAATTTGGATTTGAAATGAAAAAGTTATGGCCAAAACATTGACAGTATGTCGAGTAGGCAGCTCAGGAACAGAGTTGGGATAGTCCATTTTTGGAGGCCTAAATGAATAGATTTTTGAAACTTATTTCTATGGTATATCACCCTATTAATATAGTTTACAATTCAATTTTAATCACTCGATTTTGATATCATATGAGAAAGCTATGACCAAAATACTGACTGTCTATCGTAAATCAACACCTTTAAAACTCTGTTTTTCCGACTGTTCCTTCGCACATTTGACCCATCAATTCTTCATGATTTCAAAACATGTTTCTATTGGATATATTTACATTAATATAATTTAATCTCCAATTTTAATCGGTTCAATCCGTCATCAAACGAAAAATTTATGCTTAAAATATCAACTGTTGGTCTAAGTTGGGAAATCAAAAATGACTCTGTTATGCAGGTTGTTCTATGTAAATTTGACATATCATATTATGGAATTTTTAAAACCTGTTTCAATTGGAGATATCCCTATTAATTCAATTTCATTTGGCTTTTTAATCACGCAAATCGGACAAAAAACAAAGAAGTTATGATTAAAATACTGTTGGTTAGTAGGGTTGGCCATCGCTGTCCCGCAGGTAATAAATTAACTCTACTTTGTTATTTGTTTTCCATGGATTTGTTTTTCAGAGTAACTACTTGTTAATTTTTTTCATATTTATTGGATTTAGAGAGCCTGATCACCTCTCTTCTTCCATGATTACATGTTTTATTACAGGTAGACGCTCGTTTTTTGCAAGTCCGAGGAGAATAAAGGAGGTCAATTTGTTTTTGAACAAGTGATTATTAAAGGCAATGATAATGAAATAATAGATTTTCATCCCAGTATCTATTAAGAAATATAATATCATATAATTTTGATTCTTTTGAGGTGCCATGGAAATTGATCATAAGAGTTTGTTACAAATTATTCCTGTTATTTCTCACCAACAACATGAAGACTTTTTCATTGGCTAATTGATTCATAACTAGAGAAATGGAGAATTGATTCATTTCCGCCAAAACTTTTCATTTACCATTGACAGATTGATAGATTGTTGTTTCTTGAAACAGATTGATATTCTCTAAGGAACAACAATGCTGCAATTAAAATCGTAGCCGTTGCAACTTGAACTATTTATTTATTTACTATTTTTCAATAAAAATTTTTGTTTCTTTTCTTATTTATTTTATGATGTTGTTTTCTCAAAATAAATGAAGGAAGTTCTCAAGGTTTCATGATGTTTCTCCATTTTTTCCTGAGTCTTATTAGTGTATGGTTTCCTCAGATCCATTGGGTGTTGTTACTCCCGAAAATTTTCTAAGTGTTGTATGTTGTTACTCCCTGGATGTTCTTACTCCTTGGGTGTTGTTACTCTGCCACTGTTGTTACTCCCGAATTTTTTCTAAGTGTTGGATGTTGTTACTCCCTGGAAGCTGTTACTCCTTGGGTGTCGTTACTCCATAATTGTTGTTACTCCGTAACTGCCGTTACTCCGCCGGTGCCATTACTCCGCAATTGTCGTTACTCCGTTGGTGCCGTTACTCCGTAATTGCTGTTACTCTGTAACTGCCGTTACTCTACTAGTGTCGTTACTCCATAATTGTCGTTACTCCGCCGGTGCCGTTACTCTGCAATTGTCGTTACTCCGCCGGTGCCGTTACTCCGCAATTGTCATTACTCCGCTGGTGCCATTACTCCGCTAGTGCCATTACTCCACAATTTTCGTTACTCCACCGGTGTCGTTACTCTGCAATTGTCGTTACTCCGCTAGTGTCGTTACTTTGTAATTGTTGTTACTCCGTAACTGCCGTTACTCCGCGGGTGTCGTTACTCCGTTGGTGTTGTTACTTCGTAATTGTCGTTACTCCGCCGGTGCCGTTACTCCGTAATTTCCGTTACTCTGCCGGTGATGTTACTCCGCAATTGCTGTTACTCTGCCGGTGTCGTTACTACACAACTGCCGTTACTCCGCCGGTGCCGTTACTTCGCAACTACCGTTACTTCGCCGGTGCTGTTACTCCGCCAGTGCTGCTACTTTGTGGTGAAATATTTTCTAAGTACCCAGTGTTGTTACTCCACACATGTTGATACTCTGCCAAGGCAAGTCTTCAGATACATCCCTAATAAACTCCGTGTATTTGATTGATGTTTCAATTATGACCGAAGACAATCATATCTTAGTTGGGGGGAGGTGTTGCATTTGATAGAAAATGTATTATATTTAATATCAATGATGTCATGTCATCATTGTTATTAAAATTTCACGTCAACTCATACATCTCATGATTATTACCACCATAATCCATAACAATCTGTAACCCCCACTTATCCACACACATTGGAACTTGAATCATGCATGACGGCATTAACTTGGTGAATAGGGAAATACATTTAATTGTCTAGGTCCTCTTTGACATAATGATTGGGTAGCCAATTTATCTTTGTTTATCTATAAAAATAACTTTATTTTTTAAGGAATAATTATGAAAAGATGATTTCATTATGGCAACTTTCAATTTTCCTAATTTGTCAAGTCCCTAATTTTGTAAAATTTATGATGATGACCACAAAATTGTACTTAAATCTTTCCATCACTATCTAATGAATTATTCCTCAAACCCCAATCTTAACAAAGAAAAATATATTTATCAACAGTCATTTGAAGGTTATTAGTATTTGAGAAGCAAAATTACCTGAGTTGAAAATAGTTACTACAAAACATTTTACGCCATCCCTAGCTCTTAAGGAGCTGGCTTGCCACCCCATCTATTAAGTGATCTTTTGTTGATTAACAATAACCATAGTTAAATTTTAAACATAAATAGTCAACTGGAGGATAGGAGGTCTCATCATGAGCCGACCTACCATGATCATAGGTCCTAATAGAGTGACATTACCACTATTGGTCACCAAGCCAAGGTAATGGCCTTCAGTCATAAAACTGAAGGACAAGAGGTCTCATCACGAGCCAACTTGTTCACTTTTCTTAGTTCTCATGAATGGAATTGTTATTAACTGGTTACCAAGCCAGAACAATGATCTTCAGTAGACATCTAAGTAAATTGAAATGATTTTGTAACTATGTACTTATTTCTAATAGATGGGACACTGGCATCTCAATGGGTTAAAAAGGCATCCCTGTCAAGGCTATGGACGCCTACTGGCAGCAGTGGCCATGCCTATGGTATAGAGGTTAATTCAATACTATGATCTACTTGGTTACCTTGTTTTCTCAAAACTAACTGTCGATAATGCCACTGTTGCATATATAAGGTTTGCTAGAACTCATGGTTCATGGGGTAATATTTAATCAATTCTTAGATAATGGTGGTCATGGTTTATATCTATTATTGAGTTATCAATATTTACTTTACATGTTAGGGATGAAACTTTTAGGATATTTGATATTTGACATTTTGTATCATCTAATCTATCATTCCTTTATTCTACAAGTTTCATATTTTTAACCAAAGATAATTGCTTTACCCAATCAATCTCTATTTAATCCTAGCTTAACAACTCTACTATTATTTTGGGGAAGGATGAAGAGGCCTAATTCTAATTTTGAATCCTGATGAATTACTGATTGAGGATACTCATGAGATGTGTTATAAAACAAACAAACAAAAAATCTTGATGACAGGGAAACTAATCAGTTTGGGGGAAGGAAATCCTGCTACACTTTTTGATTACTTTCTTTGAGCTTGCATGGCTTCCACCTTTCACATCATTTACACAAGCTCAACCTACATTAGCTTCAAAAATGTTAATCCATAGATGTCATTCCATGTTATTTTGTTGAAAGCAACAATTGAGGTGAAATAACATGAGTGCTTGATTTATTAAAAGTTTAGGAGAATATCATAAACAACCACTGAGCATTATTCACTCATATTTTTCAAACCATTATTTCCCCTACTTTATATAGAGGCATTGGGTTGCATGCGGACATGCAACATATTCAGTTTGGGGGAATGTTGGGCTCTTAATTGGTTATTATTATTACCACTTGTTAACATTCATTTCATCTATTTCCACTATTCTTTTATCACTTTATTTACCATAATTTATTATATAATTCCATTTCATAATCATTTATTCTTTTGTGGATAACTAATATCTGATCTCATTTATTTTTTAATAGTTAATGATTATTATGCATGATTTTGGTTTATTCATTCAGTATAACCTCACTCATGATTTTAGCCTCCAAGATCTCTTTCAGATTGTAGATTTGGTCTTCAACAGATAATTAGATATTCCAACTCAAGAATTCGCTAGAATAAGAAGTGACCATTTTGCGTTGGACATTTTGGGCAAATGAAAGCGAATCTGGAAAATCTGAGACATGGATTTTGTTCAGAACGGACCAAACCAATTACGTTATGAGCCGTTTTCAGAAATTCGATTTGTATTGGGAGAAAGGCAAGGTTCTTCAAAGGACATATTTGCAGATTTGTTGTTGCGGCCGTTTTCTAGAATTGCCCAAATTGTAATAACCAAATTCGACTTGTTCCAGCTGAATCATGATGGACAGATCTCTCAGATCTCATCTTGAATATTGAGATTAATTTGTTGTAACTTTCCTTTGGATGTCTGTGTTATCACTCATGTTGTTCCCTGGCTCCCAAGGGAATACGGCCGAGGTAACCACTAACCAATCTTTTAGCTACAGGTCCTAGCCTACCTGCAACCAGAGAGGGCTCTCTCTTTATGTTTTAACTTTGTTTTTGAAGTATTTTTTAGGCTAGTTATGATGTACAGGGTTTTGTTTTGAATTTGGTTGGATGATAATTTCAAATAGAACTGATATGCAGTTTTCAGAATAGCTTAGACCATTGGGCAATGGAGTCAATGATGGTGCACTGCTGAAAGTATTTCTTGGGGAAAAGGTAATGCTACAGAGCCAGACAGGCATCCATGGAACAATTCTTCAAATATGGAATATGATGGCATAAAATTAGGGAATGAAAGGCAGCCAAGGATCTTTCGCTATAATGATAGAGGGAAAATGTGGGAATATTATCTAGGAGCACTTAAGAATTCCTAAACAGCATTCATAATGAGAGAATCAATACAAACATGAGCAGTTAAGAATTCATATTTATGATTAATTCTGAAGAAAACACAGTTAACAAGAGAGATTGAGCAGAGAGTGCATTCAAGCAAGTCCTTAGCTATTCTTCTTCTCTATTGTTAGGATAATGAAACATATATGTGAGTTTAACAAACATAGAAAGACAGAACGTGGTTTAGGATAACTTATTGTTCCATTAAACAACACATGAATTCTGTAGCAGAATGCAGATCATCACTTTCACATCCAAACAGTGCAGAGACAATGAACTTTCCCAGCCATTTGTATTAGAGAGTCTGAAAATTTACAGCGCAGTGTCTTAGAGAGAAAATCACCAACCCCAAATACGTTCTGTGGGGAGGTATATATACAAAAAATAAGATACAAAATATCTAGTTGATGGGTTAATAACTCATAACTTCTTTACCAACTCTTGAGGAATAGTAGCTGAAAGAATAAATGCTGCAGTAAATATTAATGTATTAGCTATCCATCCTGTCAGAGAATTTTGACTTTTGTGATCAACTGAGTCGACTGGGGCTGCGCTTTCAAATCTGCATTTTTTTTCTTTTTTGGGCTTGCTGTCCCAACACTTTGCTGAGTCACTGCTCCAACCTGCTCTGCCTATTGTCTTCATGCTGTGCCTGGTGCCTGTGTACTCAACTCTGCTGACCTGTAGATGACCTGAGGTTGACCCAAAAGAGAAAGGACCGAGATCACTTTGGCAAAATTTCCAGCATTGCTTGCCACCAATCTTCTTTAGGCAGTTGATGTCTTCGTATCTTTATCAATGTCTCATCTGCCTTGGTATACCTGTAAAAATTGGGTGGGACCTCAAACAAGTGATTGATTTCATGCTCAATGTAAGATAAATTTTCCAGCTTATCATAAAGGCTCTGTCTTGATGGAGGCCCTGTTTCTTCTGAGGTACTTGTGGATGCAGTGATCTGATTTGAAATAAAGTTACTCATCCTGGTGGCATATTGCTCACGGGTCAGCAGTCTTCCAACGCTGGTCAATAGGCTGGGCAATCCTTTGCCTTGCAATGCTCCCATCCTCAGCTTGTAATCATCTACCTCCGCTTGCATTTCCTGACACTTTCTCTCCAACTTTGCACAAAATTTCTAAGGGTCAGCACCTTTTTTGCTGTTAGAACAGTTTCTGTCCTATTACTGATGTCTAAGGCTACCAACTCCTCTTTGGTGTGAGTGTTCAGGAAGTGAATCATTTTGCTAGCTTGCTCAGGTATATTTCCCAATGCTTCTCTAGCTTTTTGATTCTCAATTTGAGCTAGGCCTATTAATTCAATCTGTTCATGCACAGTTCGGATTGATTTCCATTGTCTAGTGATAGAGTGGTCAATTTTGGTCCACAAAATCTTTTTTATTTCAGTTAGAGTCTTTTCCAAATTCAGCTCCTTCTCTAAGGCCTTTATTTTGTCGTTTAGGGCCTTGATTTCCCTTGTCTTTTCAGCTACTGTCACCTTGGACTTATCGTAGCTCACTTCCAATTTGGCCAACTTTTCCTTAGTGTCTTTTATCTCTGTTGCTTGAAGCTCTAGCTCCTTGATAGCTTTCGTCAATTCATCCAAGCTCATGCTAGACTCAGGAGCTATTGTTGTTGCCACTGCAGCATCTGTAGCTGTTGTAGTTACTGGAATAATTGGAGAGTTCACTGCTGTTTGTGTAGGAGTAATAGTAACAACAGTTGGAACCATTTGAGGTGGCTGGGAGGTCGACTCTCCCTGCTTGCCTTGTAGTGCTTTCTCAAACTCTCCCTCCATTTGAATTATTCTCTGGTTCATTTGCATCAGCAGGTCCATTGTATCCTCAGCTTCTTTCTCTTGCACTAGTTCTCCTGTTTGTGGGTGCATAGTCGAG
Source organism: Pinus tabuliformis (assembly GCA_031772625.1). Lineage (NCBI taxonomy): Eukaryota > Viridiplantae > Streptophyta > Pinopsida > Pinales > Pinaceae > Pinus > Pinus tabuliformis. The sequence continues at coordinate 1,520,576,163 of CM062819.1, read as the reverse complement.
GAGAGCCTCATTTGCTTTTTCAGAGGAGCAATATCATCCTCCTTTTTCTTCATTAGGGCCTTGATAGATTTGGGATTCTTAGGATGATGCCCTAGGTCCATAATAATGTCCTCCAATGTTTTAATTCTGTTGTCTTTGGCTGTGGAGGACATTCTTTCCAAATCAAGTTGAGTATTTGTGTTCTTCAAAGATTCTTTTAATTCATGGGCCAATATGGCCTTGTCTGCCAGTTTGGCATAGACCATTTCCCCTATTTGCTTATGTAACTCTATTTGATCCATGGGGTGAATGTCCTTGGCAAGGACTTCTAAGCTTGTCTTGACATAATCCGCAGGTGTTTTGGGTTGTTGTACCTTTGGCTTGAAATGGCTGAGAATCATTTTTTCTTCTTTGAGATCATATGCTTCCATCAACCTTTGTTGTTTGGCAGGTGTTGCTTTAAGGAATTGATCATATAACTGTACCCTTAACAGTTCATTTTGAGCTTTAATTTCCATGAAAGCTGTTTTGATGCTTGGTGGCCACTTGGTTTGCTGTGTATAGGAAGACACCTCCATGCCATGCTGTCTGTCTTGCTCTTGTTGGAAAGAGCTTGTAGGTGTTTGTTGACTCCCTTCTCTATCTCTCCTCGGACTTCCAAGGATTTCCTCACTGACTTCCTCCTCAAATGGACGATCAACTCTTTGCCTTTTAGCTTCAGGCTATTGTGTAGACCCACTAGCAGGTGTGGAGTCTTCTCGGTCTCATTTTCTGCCTCTTTCCTCATGGGCAGGAGTCTGTAAAGCAGGCACTTGTGGTGCCTCTGTTTGCTGTGGAGGAGCGTGTCCTTGAGATTGTTCCATTGAAGTAGCAGGCTGCTCTGCGATCACTTCTTGCTCTACATCCATTACCTCTTTCCCTTTTGCTATACCTGTTGCTGATGTAGATGGTCCCTGGCCGGCTTGTGTGGCTGTAGCAGCAGATGTGCCTTCTCCAATTTGATGTGGCAACTTGAATGTTACCTGCTGCAAAGAATCCAAGTCAAGAGTTTTTTCTAAATCCTTGACATTTTTCTCCATTATTTCCTCTTGGGTCAATTCCTCAACTAATGTGTCTTGCAGCCACTCATCTTGGTTGGCATATTGTTCAATTTGTGGAAATTTACAATGGTCATAGGCCAGCAGCCTGTATTTAACTGTTCTGGCACTGATAAAACCCTCCGGGTCATAAGGGACCCACCAGAAGCTCCTCTTTAACTTATATTTGTCCCTCAATATTTGATCAGCATCTTGCCAACCTTCTTTCTTGTTCATAATGAAGGGGCCTAGATGGTCTTTGAATTTCAGGTGAGCTTTCTTTTTGACACTATGAAAATGAGTGAGATCAGAATTAATGAGTTGCCTATAGTACTCCAAGGCAAATAGTCTCATTGGTACATATCTTGGGAGCCTGTAAGGACAGAGCTCACAGCCATAGATTCTAATGACAGTGTGATTTTGATAGAGATAACAATCACCTATTTTGTAACTCTTGGATAGCTACAAGGTCTTTTGTATGTCATATGACAATCTAGGAGGAGGGGATCTTATTAGGAGACAAGAGACTGGGTATACAAATTGGTCAATGAACTCACAGTAGGAAAATGGAAAGTTTTGAACCTCATGGAAAACTGATGACCAAAAGATGACAAACCTTCTTTCACCCTTAGAATCCAACTTCTTGATGGGGCATTGGAAGCATTCAGACTGGTAATACATGAACAAATGATAGATATATGATGAATATTTAAAGACTCCCTCCCTATCCATTTTTACTAACTGGTCATGTATTTTGTTGGCTATGAACTTGGCATAATTATACTTGATAGCAGGGGGCTGTCCTGGGCTGTATGCAGACAGCAAAACCAACAATGTTTCATCAATGTGCTCACTTGTTTTGAAACCTAGCACATAAGAGATCATATCAACTAGCAGTTTGCCCACCTCATTGAAATGGACTTATAGGAAAGGAGGTGGCCCTGTAGGCTGGCAGTCTGCCCTCATGAATGTCTTGGTAATTCTTGCAACCTCAGAGATGGAAAGCTTGGAGCCTTCATCCAGCAAATAGTTCATGGAGAAAGGAAACAATAGCTGAGTCTGTTTGAAGTTGAGCATCTGGTTGATGGAGTCAGGAGTAATATGAAAAAGTATTCTCCCAGATGGAGACTTAATAGCTCTCTCAGTCGGCTCATAGTTCTCAGCACATAAGCAAATGATCTCAGGAATAATATTAACAGAAGGAAGAAAGTAAACAGGCAAATTGGACTCCCATATGCCATACATGTCACAGTTGTTCACAAAGTTGTTTCTTAGTTGGCAAAAGGTCTGTAAGTGATTTCTGTCCCCAACTAAATCTTGAATGAGGTAATCCTTATCAGCAAGAGGCATGGCTTCAAACTCTCTGTTTGGTGGATTCATAGGAGTGATACTAAGAGCTGTTGGAGTGGCCATTATAAAACTTTTCGGTATTTGTATGTGGAGTGAAGTTTACAGTAGTAACAAATTGAAGATGACTGTCTCTGTGGATTTGCAAAGGGGTTGCAAAATGAGTTCAGTGTGAGGCAATAAACTCCAATATTTGTGATTATGATAAAGAGGACAATTTGCAGAGTTTTTAGACCAGTTTTTCCTTCTCCTTAATGAATTGTCTGGATCCAAAAGATAGTGGGAAAAGTGCATAGGGGAAAGGAAATAATTCTGAGCCCAATTTACTGAGGTTTCTGTAGTGGAATGTGGCAAAAGAGAACAATGCCTAGCTGTTGGAGAATTTTGTTGGGAAGCCGAGCCTTAAAATGGTTTTGCACGGTGAAATTGTGAATGGATATGGGTTTGCAAGGTTTTCTTTTAAGCAGGGGGTGTATCAGTGAATTTAGGCAACATTTAGGCGCGGCAAAGTCTTTAATATGCGAATTTGCAAGTAATTGAGTGAGTGAAATGGAGAAAATGGGAAGAACAGGGATGAACAGATGGAATTCGGCAAATACCTGGTTTTTAGTCGCCGAGGGTGGTCGAGCTGGTGCAATGGCGGATGGTGGAGCCGAATTCGAAGGTGGCAGCAGCTCAATTGGTCGAATTTTGAATTTTGGAGGCAAACGGGTGAAAACGGCAGCTGCAACTCTCCACAAAGACCAATGAAAATGACTAACAAACGGTCGAAAAACGCGTGTTTTTATAAAAATTTGGCATATTTGCACTTTTGGCACTTTTTCGCGATGACATCAGCATGATGTCATCGGTGGGTCCTAGGTACGGCAGGATGACATGGCATCTGACATGGGCGCCAATGTGACGATGACACGGTGGCAAGGTGTGGACGCGGGCGGACGAAGTGGCAATGACGTGGAGCAGCGGCGGGGACGTGGTGGTGATGTCACAGATGATATGGTTGCTGACGTCAGGGGATGGAGGGTGGTATCTGATTTTCCCCGCACCACCTTTGAACATAGGCAGTTTTGGGGGAGGGGCCTCTGAACACGCCAGGAGGCTGACACGTGGCAGGGGTACGGCAGGGAAACCGCCCATCCCCCGGACGTTAACCTCCGGCAGATCGGGGTTTCAAATTGACCGCCCACCCTTGGATCTGGAGTGCTGGCCATCGGACGGTTGGCGGGGCGATCGGGTGGCGTGCAGTTAGGCGCGGGACCCTCCCGCTATATTAAAATAATTATGCGCCAAGGGGGTCAAAAAACTTTGGAAATGTGGGTTTTGTGGGTTGGGTTTATGCGGGGGGAACTGATAATTTAATGTTTAATGAAAACATTTAAACATTAACCTTGGGAAAATGACTGCGGAGGGGTAGAATTGTAAGGTTTTGATGGGTAGAGGAGTGGGGAAAGAGGTTATTAACTTAACCAAATGTTAAGTTAACTCCGGAGTTAGGACGCGGAAGGGTTCATAATAGTCCCAAATGGACTATTATTTCCCAAAACTATATATACATAGCTATAATGCTATAGGGTGGGATTTTTAATATATTTTGGGGTTTTTTACATAGTTTTTTGTAGAAAATAGGGGTGGGAAAGTAGTTAGGGAGCTATACAATAGAATTAGAAGTTAATATGAGTTTGTGAGGTGAAGGAGTAGGGCAGAGGCTAAGTTTATGAACTGAAACTTAGACATAGGGATGAATGGAATATGGAGAAATGACTTTTACACAAGAAATGTGGCTTCTCTTCATTGAGGAAAGCCAAAACTTGACTTGATTTTCTCAAGAATGAAGTGCAAGTAGGACTGGTTGGGCAGATCCCAAAGTCCTCAAGGGGGTGTTAGTGAGAAACTTTTAGGGGGAGTGAAGGGGAATTAGACATGCTTCCATAGTTCTGCCATTAAACATCTGCTTTGAGATTTCTATTCCTTGATGAGATGGACCTTGTTTGACAATACAAATGTGATCCAAATCCTGCTTCCGCAACCTCAAACTACCTACCCAGCCTAATACACCTAACATTTTTTCTTCCTTTTGAATGGGTGCACTTAGCCTTGCAAACCCTGATTATCCTCTTTTCTTTTGACTGCCCTCCTATCTAAATCTACCCTTATCTCTTCCAAGGGCCCAGATTAAGCAGTTGGGCTCCTTAATTTCTCTACCTAGCTAGTGATCTGCCAAGCTTGAACTGTTTGGATAGATATTGTTTCTCTATTCTACAACATCAATTTAAACATGGCATGGTCTAGATTGAACTGTTGGGCCATCCATCAAGCTAGAAGTGGCATCTTGGCTAGCCACTTTCCTGGTCATTCTTTGGGGTTCATTTTTATCATTTTTTTTGACCAATTTACTCTTTTTTCCCTTTGATAATTCTTTTAGGGCATACCCTCTTCACATTTTTTAACTTTCCTCTAATGCCTTTTTACAAAATATGGAACCTTTGCAGCATGAAAAGATGAACATATTTGGCACTTCCACTGTCAATCATGAAAAATGAAACCTATTGGTATAGGAACCTAACTGTGGCTCCACTTGGGGATGGCTTTTCCAGATGAAAAGCCAAGAACAGCAGGTCAGATTGCCTTATTTTTCAATTCTTGCTATAGTCTGAACCTTCCTTCTGTTAGAGACCATTGATCTGAATCCTTGTAACTTGTATGAAGTACCCTTTGAGCTGCTCTGTTGTGAAATTACAGCTCTGTATTTGCTGGTTTCTCTGAGTATTTATCAACATCTTTAGCCTTCACAAGTGCTTTTCTTGATTTCTTATGGTAGATTCAAAAAATATATATCAAAATGGTGCAGTTCCCTGATTTTCCTCAAAATTTGCTGCATTTAGTCCCTTATCTAACCGCTATAAATGAAAATGCTGGAAATACAAATATTTATGTACAATATACAGCTGTGTTGTGTTCATCAAAGGGGGTCAAAATAATGTTTGAGCATTCTCCCATTGACTGGGCCTTCCTCAGTATTTGAGCCATCCAAACTCTTCAGAAAATAGGTGTTACTACCTTGAACAACATGAATAACATATGGTCCTTTCCACAGAAAATCAAATTTGCCATGCTTCCCTTTGTCCTCTCTTCTAGAATCCCATCTGAGCACTTTGTTTCCTATGAAGAAGTCTTCAGCTTTGGTTCTTTTGTCAAACATCTTTTTCAACTTCTCTTGTAGTACTTAGGTTCTATGATATACTTCTTCTCTTTTCTGCTGCAAGTGAATGGTTTGATTAATCCTTCTCTGCATATCATTAGGCTCAGCTTGTATTTCTTGCAGCAACTTGATTACAGGGATTCCCAAAGATGAAGGGAATCTTGCCTCCATTCCATAAACTAATTCATATGGACTTGTACCAATGGATCTTTTGGTGGTCAATCTGTCTGCCCATAGTGCATTTACCAACTTCTTATGCCAATTCTTTTTGTTCTCCTCCAAGACCTTTTTGATGATGTTGATGAGGCTTTTGTTGGAGGACTCAGCTAGGCCATTGCCTTGAGGGTAATAGGCTGTGGAATGGCCCAAGGTAATGTGGTATTTGTGGCAAAAGTTGATCATCCTTTTGGATTTGAAAGCAGCAACATTGTCTGTAATAATTTTATCTGGACAGCCAAATCTGGACAAGATGTTGGTTTCTAAGAATTGCATAATAACAGAGTCATTGGCTTGCCTACAAGGGATGGCTTCTATCCATTTGGTAAAGTAGTCTGTGGCAGTCAAAATCCACCTATGTTGGCCAGAGGATGAAGGGTGGATTTCACCAATGAAGTCTAAACCCCATTGCTGGAATGGTCTTTCAGTTGAAATAGGTTTGAGGGGTAGAGGTAACAGCTTTCTCTTGCCTTCAAAGATTTGGCACTTGTGGCATGAGATAACAAATTTTTTCACATCAGCAAACAGGGAGGGCCAATAAAATCCAGCCCTTAGGATTTTATCAGTTGTTGATTTCCAGTATAAGTGTCCTCCACAGTCCCCTGCATGAAATTCTTTCAGAACTTTGTCAGTTTCATTGCATGTTAGGAAATTAAGTAAAATTCCTTCATGATTTTTCCAAAACAAGGCACTGTCTATAATACAAAACTTTGATGCTTTCATTTTCAAGAATCTCTTTTTGGTTCTGGACAACCCTGGAGGAGCTTGCAGGTTTAACAATACAAAACATATGTCAGCATACCAAGGGGATTGCAAAAAGGCTTGATTGATCTGTGGAGTTGCCATCTCCTCTTCGTTGTCTAGTTCATTGATGTCAAGAGCTTGGAAATTGGTTTCAGTCATAAGTTTGGCTAGCCCTTGTCCTCTTATCAGTTTTGTAGGCTTGATTTCAATGTCATATTCTAAGATATTGGCAATCCATTTGCCCCTTTTGCCTTCAATTCCTTCTTGAGTTAAAATGTCTTTAACCACTACATTTGGGACATAGGCAATCACATGAGAGTATAAAATGTAAATTCTGAAATCTTTGATGGCCTTTACAAGGGCATAGGCTTGCTTTTCCATGATCTGATATTTGAGAGGGGCATCTCTAAGAGCTTTGCTGAAGAAGGCAATGGGTTTCTCACAGCCTTGGTCATCTTTTTGCAATAGGACAACAGCAATAGTATGCTCAGATGCAAAGGAAAAAATGATGAAATCTCTATCAAACCTAGGACTTGTGAGGACTGGTGTGTTTGTCAAAGCTCTTTTGATGTCCTCAAAGGCTTGTTTTGCTTCCATGGTCCACTTGACTTTAGAATCTTTCTTCAACATATTGTTTAACAGTCTTATGAGCTTGGCCAAATTAGGAATGAATCTTCTCAAAAAGTTAATCTTCCCTAGAAAAGCTTGTAGTTCTTTGATGTTTCTTGGATGAGGCACTTGAAGGATAGCTTGAATTCTATCCGGGTCAATCCTAATGCCATCTTTTGAGATTATATGACCTAGGAGCTTGCCTTCCTCTAGGCCAAATAGTGATTTCTTTGGATTCAAAGATATGCCATATTTTCTACAAATTAGAAACACTTGCCTTAAATGTTCTAAGTGTTCTTGGTCTGATTTTGAAAAGGCAGTGAGATCATCAAGGTAGACTACTAGGAAATCATGGATTTCTTTGGCAAAGGCTATGTCCATTGCTCTTTGGAAAGTGGCCCCTGCATTCTTAAGCCCAAAAGGCATTTTGACATATTTAAAGGTTCCCCAAGGTGTTGTAAAGGTAGTTTTGTCTTGATCATCCGGGTGTACTAAAATCTGATTGAATCCTGAGAATCCATCTAACAATGAGATCCTAGAGGCTCCCACTACCCTTTGCAGGATATGATCCATTTTTGGTAAGGGGTAATGGTCCTTGAGAGAGACTTTGTTCAAATTCATTAAGTCAACACACAGTCTAATCTCTCCCGTCTTCTTTCTAGTAGGCACTATATTTGAAATCCACTCTGAGAACCTGATTGGAGCAATGATTCCTGCTTCATACATTCGTTTAACTTCTTTTTCAATCAGAGGGAGGAGGATGGGATTCACTCTTCTAAGCTACTGTTTAAAAGGTTTTTGATTCTCTTTCAAAGGTATAGTGTGTTGGATGACGGAAGTATCATAGGACTTGAGGTCCTCATAACTCCGGGCAAAGATATCTTGGAACTCTTTGAACAATTCAATGTATTTCAACTTCTGATCAGTGGGTAATGCCTTGGATAGTTTTACCATTTTGGGATTTTCTGTGGTTCCAATGTTGCAGTCCTCAATTTCAGCATTTAGTGGTTGCATTTTTGGCTTCCTTGAGATATCATTTGAATCGAATAAATCCTCCAAATGGGTTAAACCTATGGGCAAAAAATTGTCTTTTAGATCAATTACTTCAGCTTCTGCCTCAGCTATTTCATCAAAATCTATTTGCTTCAGCTCCTGTACATTGCTGTCATCAAAAGTAGTTGGATGCAGAATCAGATTTGTTGTTTCAGCTGATATGTTTTGTTCAATTTTGTTCCTTTGTTGTTGGTCGTCCACAGTGCTTGTATCAATGTTCATGTTGGAGAATTCCTCTTTCAAAGTGAGGAAGTTATTTATCTATGTATCATTTTCAAAGATCTGCCAATTTTTAACATTATCAGGGACAACAGGTCTATGTTTGATTTCGGCAGTGAAATGGTGGTTGGGTTCTAAAGGTAGCTTGCAAGTGCTGGCAAAGGTTGCCAAGCTATGTGCATGTAAATTGAGCTTTCTGGAAATTTTAGTTAACTGAGATTCTGAGAAGGTGTCAAGTATTTGAATGGCTGCCCCTCTGTAAGCCCTCAATCTCAGATCATTTGTGACAAAATTTCCCTTCATCTGCTGTATGATCAGATCTGAATCCCCTAGAATTGAGACTTTGGTTGCACCTAGATTTTTGATGAGTTTGAGACCTAACAAGAGGGCTTCATACTCGGCCATATTGTTTGTGCATCGAAAGTTTAACCTATATGCATGACCTTCAGCCTGGTCATTCTGCATGTTGTGAATCCAAACCCCTGCCCCTGCTCCTAATTTGTTTATAGAGCCATCAAACTCTAAGTTCCATAAAATGTCTTGGTTATGATTATCCTTGAGAGGTTTAGAAGTTGGTTCAATGGGCAGTTTTGGGTCATGTAATTGATGTGATGTGTGATCCTCCTTTGTTGTATCAATCATATCAAAAGTTTTTTGATTTTGAGCAGCAGATTGTTCATTCAAACCCTCTGTCTGTGCTGCTACTAGTAATTTGATGTCAGTTTTGGGACACATATCAGCATTATATAAGATGAATGAGTCCATATCAGAATGCATTGAGTAGATGGGGAAGTTTTGGGGCTTTTCTTGACTACTCACCACATATTTCATTAGTGTTTCACGGTATAATCTCTTTGGTTGCCCAAAGACTGAAATAGTGGCATAGGACATGTCTAGTTGCAAAGATCCTTGGAGTTTGGCCCCCCAAGATCTTGATAAAAGCATACCGTATTTGGGTGGAATGTCAGCTACCACCACATCCATCAGAATTGTTTTGGTTGGGTATTGGACTAAGGATACACAAAGATCTTTGATTAGGCCTAGACACCTGACCTGACTAGAATCAAATGAGAATAAATCTTTGTATGGTCTTGTGATGTCTAGGTCTAGTTTTTCCATCACAGATTTAGGCATTAGGTTATGTGAGGCCCTGGAATCAAACATTGCATTGTGTAACACTTTGTCATGAATGTTTAAACTTACATAAAATGGAGGAACTCCCCCATTAGCTGTCTTTCCATTAACTTCAGGACCAAAAAGTAATTCAGGTTGATCGTCTAGAACATTTACAGCATCCCTATTGTCTGGTATTTGGAGTGACCTATTGATTTTCTGTCTATACACTTCATGTTTGGCCAATTCAGAAAGAGGAATAGCTATTTTCAGCTTACCTATTTCTGTTTCCAAGTTAAAAGGTTTTTCTATTTGAATCTTTGTATTATGGGTAGCAAACTTTTCTTTTTCAGCTGAACTTTCAGTGACCTTCTCTTGGTTACCAGTGTTGTTATAAATCAGATCTGCTTTGAAGTTATTTTCATGAGTGCTGTTTGAATTTTCTTCAGCAGGATAGGATGCAACTGGCTGCTTTTTTAAGGGTTGTACATCTGCTATATCTTCCACAGAGACTTCCCTTGGGTTTGGGTCTGTTTTATCAGAGAATTCTGTGAGAACAACTTTATCTTTTGCTTTCTTTAGCTGTTTAGCATCCTTTGGTTTGATAGTTTCAGGCACATCTATGGTTCTGCTCCTTAATTTGTACTGTTTGTGAACCTCATATACTGCTGCATCATAGCCTTCCCTAAAATCAAATGACTCTCCTGATTTGGTTTGAAATTGGTTGAAATTATGGGCTTCTTGATCTTCTTGTGTTAGAAAGACTTGTTGTTCACTGTCTAAGCCCATTAAGTTGATGTGAGGGTCCTCTGTTGGTTCACTAGATGTTGAGGCTTAGGCGTAGTTCTCTTGAAACGGAGGTCTGATGCTCTGATCAGGGCTAGCCCTCCCAACATTTGGATTTTTTTTTTTTCTAAAATTTGGGTTCCTAGGAGTACTTGGTTGACCTTCCCATGATGATTTTTTCTCGATGGTTTCCACCCTATCCCCAAGTCTGTCCATACCTTTGATGATTGCATCCAATTTTTGTTCAAATGCTGAAGGTTCTTCTTTAAAAGTAGTTCTTCTCTCAGCTCTTGCCCGATTTCTTTTAGCAATAAGGTTTGCCTCTACACTAACAACTATGTCTTGCATGTCTGCTAAGGTTGGAGGGGCTCTTTTCCTTAGTTGATATGCCATGTTAGAATCAAATCCATCAGGGAATTTGATTAAGGCTAAGTCAGGTGGAGGTCTAAGGTTTTAAGGGATGGCATTGTAAACATTGTTGAATCTTGCACAATAATCTAGGACAGTTTCTTTTGGGCCTCTTTTTATGGTGTCATACTCAGATAGAATGTGCAGTGTATCTTTTTTCTTTTCCCATCTGTTGAGAAATGTATGGTAAAGAGCATCCAGATTGGCTATGGAATTTGCAGCAAGTGCTCTAAACCAAGTTCTTACTTCCCCTGTTAAACTTTGGACAAAAATCTTCATTCTTACATCATCATCGTCTATCTCATAATTTTCAAAGTAGTCTTGCATTTTCTTGGTATGCTGTAAGGCAGTATATGTACCAGTACCATCAAAATAAGTGATATTACTTTGGTAATCCTGAGGCATAGCCCCAGGATTTCCAGGTAGTTGTAAAGGGGCATAACGATTTGCCATATTTATAGGGACAAATGGGACAACAGGAAGGAATAGAACAGCTGGAACAACAGGGACAGCAATGGAAATTTGTGCAGTGGATGAAGGTGTGGAGAATGTGTTTTGAGAGGTGGATGAGGAAGAAGGAGAAAAAGGAGCAGTGTGAGGATGAACTGGAGGTTTAACAGGGGTTGGAATATAGTTTTGTTGAATTGTTTCACGGCTTGAATCAGCAAAATCTTCTTGTTCCTCTTGTTTCCTAAGGATCTTTGGGATTAATTTGGGATTGTCAAAAACAACTGGAGGGTCTGGGTCAGGATTTGACCTAGTATAACGAGTTTTCTTCTTTGGAGCTAGCTTCCAAACTTGTTTTTGGTATTTTCTGGGAATGCTTTGGAATTAGAAAGGGACTGATGACATTTTTAGAACAGTTGTTTACAACTTAAAACTAGAATGAAGATTGACTGAAGCAGCTTTTATTTAATCCTGTAAATGCAAAGCAAGAACAGTTTCAAAGGCTTCCTGGCTGATATTCAGGCTTCATCTGTAGTTTTAAGGAACAGACAGCAATTGGAAAAATTTGTTCTGTTCCCCAGTGGAGTCGCCAATGATGTTATCACTCAGGTTGTTGCTTGGCTCCCAAGGGAATACGGTCGAGGTAACCACTAACCAATCTTTTAGCTACAGGTCCTAGCCTACCTGCAACTAGAGAGGGCTCTCTCTTTATGTTTTAGCTTTGTTTTTGAAGTATTTTTTAGGCTAGTTATGATGTACAGGGTTTTGTTTTGAATTTGGTTGGATGATAATTTCAAATAGAACTGATATGCAGTTTTCAGAATAGCTTAGACCATTGGGCAATGGAGTCAATGATGGTGCACTACTGAAAGTATTTCTTGGGAAAAAGGTAATGCTACAGAGCCAGACAGGCATCCATGGAACAATTCTTCAAATCTGGAATATGATGGCATGAAATCAGGGAATGAAAGGCAGCCAAGGATCTTTCACTATACTGATAGAGGGAAAATGTGGGAATATTATCTAGGAGCACTTAAGAATTCCTAAACAGCATTCATAATGAGAGAATCAATACAAACATGAGCAGTTAAGAATTCATATTTATGATTAATTCTGAAGAAAACATAGTTAACAACAGAGATTGAGCAGAGGGTGCATTCGAGCAAGTCCTCAGCTATTCTTCTTCTCTATTGCTAGGATAATGAAACATATATGTGAATTTAACAAACATAGAAAGACAAAATGTTGTTTAGGATAACTTATTGTTCCATTAAACAACACAGGAATTCTGTAGCAGAACGCAGATCATCACTTTCACATCCAAACAGTGCAGAGACCATGAACTTTCCCAGCCATTTGTATTAGAGAGTTTGAAAATTTACAGCACAGTGTCTTAGAGAGAAAATCACCAACCCCAAATACGTTCTGTGGGGAGGTATATATACAAAAAATAAGATACAAAATATCTAGTTGATGAGTTAATAACTCATAACTTCTTTACCAACTCTTGAGGAATAGTAGCTGAAAGAGTAAATGCTACAGTAAATATTAATGTATTAGCTGTCCATCCTGTCAGAGAATTTTGACTTTTGTGACCAACTGAGTCAGCTGGGGCTGCACTTTCAAATCTGCGTTTTTCTTCTTTTTTGGGCTTGCTGTCCCAGCACTTTGCTGAGTCACTGCTCCAACCTGCTCTGCCTGTTGTCTTCATGTTGTGCCTGGTGCCTGCGTACTCAACTCTGCTGACCTGTAGATGACCTGAGGTTGACCAAAAAGAGAAAGGACCGAGATCACTTTGGCAAAATTTCCAGCATTGCTTGCCACCAATCTTCTTTAGGCAGTTGATGTCTTCGTATCTTTATCAATGTCTCATTTGCCTCGGTATACCTATAAAAATTGGGTGGGACCTCAAACAAGTGATTGATTTCATGCTCAATGTAAAATAAATTTTCCAGCTTATCATAAAGGCTCTGTCCTGATGGAGGTCCTGTTTCTTCTGAGGTACTTGTGGATGTTGTGATCTGATTTGAAATAAAGTTACTCATCCTGGTGGCATACTGCTCACGGGTCAGCAGTCTTCCAGCGCTGGTCAATAGGCTGGGCAATCCTTTGCCTTGCAATGCTCCCATCTTCAGCTTGTAATCATCTACCTCCGCCTACATTTCCTGACACTTTCTCTCCAAACTTTGCACAAAATTTCTAAGGGTCAGCACCTTTTTTGCTGTTAGAACGGTTTCTGTCTTGTTACTGATGTCTAAGGCTGCCAACTCCTCTTTGGTGTGAGTGTTCAGGAAGTGAATCATTTTGCTAGCCTGCTCAAGCATATTTCCCAATGCTGCTCTAGCTTTTTGATTCTCAATTTGAGCTAGGCCTATTAATTCAATCTGTTCATGCACAGTTCGGATTGATTTCCATTGTCTAGTGATAGAGTGGTCAATTTTGGTCCACAAAATCTTTTTTATTTCAGCTAGAGTCTTTTCCAAATTCAGCTCCTTCTCCAAGGCCTTTATTTTGTCGTTCAGGGCCTTAATTTCCCTTGTCTTTTCAGCTACTGTCACCTTGGACTTATCGTAGCTCACTTCCAGTTTGGCCAACTTTTCCTTAGTGTCTTTTATCTCTGTTGCTTGAAGCTCTAGCTCCTTGATAGCTTTCGTCAATTCATCCATGCTCATGCTAGACTCAGGAGCTGTTGTTGTTGCCGCTGCAGCATCTGTAGCTATTATAGTTGTTGGAATAATAGGAGGGGTCACTGCTGTTTGTGTAGGAGGAATAGTAACAACAGTTGGAACCGTTTGAGGTGGCTGGGAGGTCGACTCTCCCTGCTTGCCTTGTAGTGCTTTCTCAAAATCTCCCTCCATTTGAATTATTCTCTGGTTCATTTGCATCAGGAGGTCCATTGTATCCTCAGCTTCTTTCTCTTGCACCAGTTCTCCTGTTTGTGGGTGCATAGTCGAGGAGAGCCTCATTTGCTTTTTCAAAGCAGCAATATCATCCTCCTTTTTCTTCATTAGGGCCTTGATAGCTTTGGGATTCTTAGGATCATGCCCTAGGTCCACAATAATGTCCTCCAATGTTTTAATTCTGTTGTCTTTGGCTGTGGAGGACATTCTTTCCAAATCAAGTTGAGTATTTGTGTTCTTCAAAGATTCTTTTAATTCATGGGCCAATGTGGCCTTGTCTATCAGTGTGACATAGACCATTTACCCTGTTTGCTTATGTAACTCTATTTGATCCATGGGGTCAGTGTCCTTGGCAAGGACTTCTAAGCTTGTCTTGACATAATCTGCAGGTGTTTGGGGCTGTTGTACCTTTGGCTTGAAGTGGCTGAGAATCATTTTTTTCTTCTTTGAGATCATATGCTGCCATCAGTCTTTGCTGTTTGGCAGGTGTTGCTTTAAGGAATTGATCATATAACTATACCCTTAATAGTTCATTCTGAGCTTTAATTTCCATCAAAGCTGTTTTGATGCTAGGTGGCCGCTTGGTTTGCTGTGTAGAGGAAGACACCTCCATGCCATGCTGTCTGTCTTGCTCTTGTTGGAAAGACCTTGTAGGTGTTTGTTGACTCCCTTCTCTCTCTCTCCTTGGACTTCCAAGGATTTCCTCACTGACTTCCTCCTCAAATGGAGGATCAACTCTTTGCCTTTTAGCTTCAGGCTGCTTTGTAGACCCACTAGCAGGTGTGGAGTCTTCTCGGTCTCGTTTTCTGCCTCTTTCCTCATGGGCAGGAGTCTGTAAAGCAGGCACTTGTGGTGCCTCTGTTTGCTGTGGAGGAGCCTGTCCTTGAGATTGTTCCATTGAAGTAGCAGGCTGCTCTGTGATCACTTCTTGCTCTGCATCCATTACCTCTTTCCCTTTTGTTGTACCTGTTGCTGATGTAGATGGTCCCTGGGTGGCTTGTGTGGCTGCAGCAGCAGATGTGCCTTCTCCAATTTGATGTGGCAACTTGAATGTTACCTGCTGCAAAGAATCCAAGTCAAGAGTTTTTTCTAAATCCTTGACATTTTTCTCCATTATTTCCTCTTGGGTCAATTCCTCAACTAATGTGTCTTGCAGCCACTCATCTTGGTTGGCATATTGTTCAATTTGTGGAAATTTACAATGGTCATAGGCCAGCAGCCTGTATTTAACTCTTCTGGCACTGATAAAACCCTCCGGGTCATAAGGGACCCACCAGAAGCTCCTCTTTAACTTATATTTGTCCCTCAATATTTGATCAGCATCTTGCCAACCTTCTTTCTTGTTCATAATGAAGGGGCCTAGATGGTCTTTGAATTTCAGGTGAGCTTTCTTTTTGGCACTATGAAAATGAGTGAGATCAGAATTAATGAGTTGCCTATAGTACTCCAAGGCAAACAGTCTCATTGGTACATATCTTGGGAGCCTGTAAGGACAGAGCTCACAGCCATAGATTCTAATGACAGTGTGATTTTGATAGAGATACCAATCACCTATTTTGTAACTCTTGGACAGCTGCAAGGTCTTATGTATGTCATATGACAATCTAGGAGGAGGGGATCTCATTAGGAGACAAGAGACTGGGTATACAAATTGGTCAATGAACTCATAGTAGGAAAATGGAGAGTTTTGAACCTCATGGAAAACTGATGACCAAAAGATGACAGACCTTCTTTCACCCTTAGAATCCAACTTCTTGATGGGGCATTGGAAGCATTCAGACTGGTAATACATGAACAAATGATAGATATATGATGAATATTTAAAGACTCCCTCCCTATCCAGTTTTACTAGCTGGTCATGTATTTTGTTGGCTATGAACTTGGCATAATTATACTTGACAGCAGGGGGTTGTCCTGGGCTGTATGCAGACAGCAGAACCAACACTGTTTCATCAATGTGCTCACTTGTTTTGAAACCTAGCACATAAGAGATCATATCAACTAGCAGTTTGCCCACCTCATTGAAATGGACATATAGGAAAGGAGGTGGCCCTGTAGGCTGGCAGTCTGCCCTCATGAATGTCTTGGTAATTCTTGCAATCTCAGAGCTGGAAAGCTTGGAGCCTTCATCCAGCAAATAGTTCATGGAGAAAGGAAACAATAGCTGAGTCTGTTTGAAGTTGAGCATCTGGTTGATGGAGTCAGGAGTAATATGAAAAAGTATGCTCCCAGATGGAGACTTAACAGCTCTCTGAGTTGGCTCATAGTTCTCAGCACATAAGCGGATGATCTCAGGAAAAATATTAACAGAAGGAAGAAAGTAAACAGGCAAATTGGACTCCCATATGCCATACATGTCACAGTTGTTCACAAAGCTGTTTCTTAGTTGGCAAAAGGTCTGTAAGTGATTTCTGTCCCCAACTAAATCTTGAATGAGGTAATCCTTATCAGCAAGAGGCATGGCTTCAAGCTCTCTGTTTGGTGGATTCATAGGAGTGATACTAAGAGCTGTTGGAGTGGCCATTATAAAACTTTTCTGTATTTGTATGTGGAGTGAAGTTTACAGTAGTAACAAATTGAAGATGACTGTCTCTGTGGATTTGCAAAGGGGTTGCAAAATGAGTTCAGTGTGAGGCAATAAGCTCCAATATTTGTGATTATGATAAAGAGGACAATTTGCAGAGTTTTAGACCAGTTTTTCCTTCTCCTTAATGAATTGTCTGGATTCAAAAGACAGTGGGCAAAGTGCAGAGGGGAAAGGAAATAATTCTGAGCCCAATTTACTGAGGTTTCTGTAGTGGAATGCGGCAAAAGAGAACAATGCCGAGCTGTTGGCGAATTTTGTCGGGAAGCCGAGCCTTAAAATGGTTTTGCACGGTGAAATTGCGAATGGACAGGGGTTTGCAAGGTTTTCTTTTAAGCAGGGGGTGTATCAGTGAATTTAGGCAACATTTAGGCACGGCAGAGTCTTTAATATGCGAATTTGCAGGTAATTGAGCGAGTGAAATGGAGAAAATGGGAAGAACAGGGATGAATAGATGGAATTCGGCAAATACTTGGTTTTTAGTCGCCAAGGGTGGTCGAGTTGGTGCAATGGCGGACGGTGGAGCCGAATTCGAAGCTGGCAGCAACTCAATTGGTCGAACTTTGAATTTTGGAGGCAAACGGGCAAAAACGGCAACTGCAACTCTCCACAAAGACCAATGAAAATGACTAACAAACGGTCGAAAAACACGTGTTTTTATAAAAATTTGGCATATTTGTGCTTTTGGCACTTTTCCGCGATGACGTCAGCATGATGTCATCGGTGGGTCCCGGGTTTGGCAGGATGACGTGGCATCTGACACGGGTGCTGACGTGGTAGTGACATGGTGGCAAAGTGTGGACGCGGGCGAACGAAGTGGCAATGACGTGGAGCAGTGATGAGGATGCGGTGGTGACGTCACAGATGACGTGGTTGCTGACATCAGGGGACGGAGGGTGGTATCTGGTTTTCCCCGCACCACCTTTGAACATAGGTGGTATTGGGGGAGGGGCCTCTGAACACGCCGGGAGGCTGACACGTGGCGGGGGTACGGCAGGGAAACCGCCCATCCCCCGGACGTTAACCTTCGGAAGATCGGGGTTTCAAATTGACCACCCACCCTTGGATCTGGAGTACTGGCCATCGGACGGTTGGCGGGGTGATCGGGTGGCGTGCTGTTAGGCGCGGGACCCTCCCACTATATTAAAATAATTATGCGCCAAGGGGGTCAAAAAACTTTGGAAATGTGGGTTTTGTGGGTTGGGTTTATGCGGGGGGAAATGATAATTTAATGTTTAATGAAAACATTTAAACATTAATCTTGGGAAAATGACTGCGGAGGGGTAGAATTGTAAGGTTTTGATGGGTAGAGGAGTGGGGAAAGAGGTTATTAACTTAACGAAATGTTAAGTTAACTCTGGAGTTAGGACACGGAAGGGTTCATAATAGTCCCAAATGGACTATTATTCCCAAAACTATATATACATAGCTATAATGCTATAGGGTGGGATTTTTAATATATTTTGGGGTTTTTTACATAGTTTTTTGTAGAAAATAGGGGTGGGAAAGTAGTTATGGAGCTATACAATAGAATTAGAAGTTAATATGAGATTGTGAGGTGAAGGAGTAGGGCAGAGGCTAAGTTTATGAATTGAAACTTAGACATAGGGATGAATGGAATATGGAGAAATGATTTTTACACAAGAAATGTGGCTTCTCTTCATTGAGGAAAGCCAAAACTTGACTTTATTTTCTAAAGAATGAAGTGCAAGTAGGACTGGTTGGGCAGATCCCAATGTCCTCAAGGGGGTGTTAGTAAGAAACCTTTAGGGGGAGTGAAGGGGAATTAGACATGCTTCCATAGTTCTGTCATTAAACATCTGCTTTGAGATTTCTATTCCTTGATGAGATGGACCTTGTTTGACAATACAAATGTGATCCAAATCCTGCTTTTGCAACCTCAAACTACCTACCCAGCCTAATACAACTAAAATTTTTTCTTCCTTTTGAATGGGTGCACTTAGCCTTGCAAACCCTGATTATCCTCTTTTCTTTTGACTGCCCTCCTATCTAAATCTACCCTTATCTCTTCCAAGGGCCCAGATTAAGCAGTTGGGCTCCTTAATTTCTCTACCTAGCTAGTGATCTGCCAAGCTTGAACTGTTTGGGCAGATATTGTTTCTCTATTCTACAACATCAATTTAAACATGGCATGGTCCAGATTGAACTGTTGGGCCATCCATCAAGCTAGAAGTGGCATCTTGGCTAGCCACTTTCCTGGTCATTCTTTGGGGTTCATTTTTATCATTTTTTTTTACCAATTTACTCTTTTTTCCCTTTTATAATTCTTTTAGGGCATACCCTCTTCACATTTTTTAACTTTCCTCTAATGCCTTTTTACAAAATATGGAACCTTTGCAGCATGAAAAGATGAACATATTTGGCACTTCCACTATCAATCATGAAAAATGAAACCTATTGGTATAGGAACCTAACAGTTTGTATATTTAAAAGAAACAATTCAGAGAGAAAGGGGAGCTAGCTGATGTAAGAATTGAGCTTTGTAACAGTGGAACTCTTGTTAATGAAATTTCCAGACTTCTGATATCTTTCTCAATATGTGAGTTGAGCACAACTCTGACCAGGGAGTTGGGCCCACTCTTCTGATCAAGTGTTGTGTGTGTGCCCTTTTTATGTATATTGTTTTACTTGTTGTATTTTATTTATTATTGTTATAGAATTCCATAGGTTTTTGTGAATGCTTTTCTTTCTACAATTTAATTTCCATTAATGTTACAATGATGCTTTGATTTCTTAATCACGAACCCTTGATTGATATAGATTGTAACCTTGCCCCTGCATATACTTTGCATGTTACCTTGAAAAGGGTATGCACCTGGATTGATAAATTAATGTAGGAAATGGGATTGAATAATTTGTTTATACTCGAACACCAACAATAACAACACTAAATCATCTACCGTAAATGTGCACAGCTTAATATTTCGATCATGTCATGCCTTCTCGCATTCCTTTTTCACTTGCTGGTGAAATATTACAAAAAAGAGGTCTTCTTCTAACTCCATGTTCCACGTGAGCCATTCCACCAAGGTCTTGCGATCTGCCATTTCTGTCAATGCTGCAATATGTAAACTTGGCACAATATACTCCATAAGAATCACTGCTTCGATCCCATAGACCAATCTAAACGACGTTTGGCTTGTCAACTTCTTGCAGGTCATCCTATATGCCCATAAAATAGCAGGTACGTGCATGTCCCAGTTATTCTTCTATGTCTTGGAGACCTTCATCAATGCATGCTCCAAAATTTTGTTAAAAGATTCCACTATTCCATTTGCCTATGGGTGATAGGGCATGCTCTTCCGATGATACACCTAGAATTATTAAAGCATCGTGCCAATCATTTCATTTAAGAAATTTGTACCCCTATTGCTCATGAATATCTTAGGGCATCCAAACCTTGTTAATACATATTCAAATAAAAATTTTGCGGCAGTAGCAGCTGTACAATCCTTCACTGGCTGCACTTCCACCCATTTGGTTAAGTACTCTATTGCAGTGATGATGTATTGCGTGCCCATCTTCTTACCTGGTGATTGTATTGGACCTATAAATTCAATAGCCCACTTATCAAATACCTACAACAAAGCCTAAGGATTTAAAGGCAATTCATCCCTTTGCAAAGGCTTCCCCGTCCTTTGGCAAGCATCACATGACTTGCAGTATGCCTTAGAATCCTTGTGTAATGTCATCCACCATAACCCAGCATGCAAAATCTTCTACGTGGTCGCTTTCCCTGCATAGCGACCTCCTTCCACTCCTCCATGGGATTCAACTAGGATACTAGTGCTTTCAAATTATGGAACATACCTTCGTAGTATCTCATCCGTTCCCATCTTATACAAATGACCCGCAATCACTGAAAACTCTGCACGCGATCTACTAACTCCTTCTTTTATTGAGTGGAATAACCTTCCAGAGATGTTCTCATTGTTAAAAACTGAATGATATTGGAAAAATGTTCATTTTTGATGCGCACCGCAAAGAGCTGCACATCCGGAAGTCCTTCCTCCAAGCTACTTGGTTCTTCAACTGTTTCAATCCTTGATAGATGGTTTGGGCCCACATTCAGCCTTCTAGGCTTCACAATCACTTCAAATTCATACTCTTGGAACAATAGTAACCATCAACATATCTTCCCCCCCAACACAGGCTTATTAACTAGATAATTCCGAAAGGAGTGATATGTATACATTTTAAAGTGTCCACCTAACAAATAATGCCTGAACTTTTGCAGTGCGTAAACCATTGCCAGCCCTTCACGTTCTGTAGTGGAGTAATTCTTCTCAGCTTTGGATAACTTTTTGCTCGCAAAAGCTATCGGGTGATCAATCTCTCCTTCACCTACCTGTGTTAATACCACACCAAGCGCAATAAAAGTGGCATCTACATGCACATGGAATTCCCAACTGGGAAATACCAAAATAGGCACAATTACCATCTTCTCCTTCAAGACATCCAAACTGCGCTGAAAATATTTATCCTAGCAAAAAATTGCATCTTTCTTTAACAATTTCTCCATTGGTGCAATTATTTGAGTATATGCTTTGATAAACTTTCTATAATACCCACTGTGTCCCAATGTCGCACATAGTTGTTTCACATTCCTATGAGCTTCCAAATTCACAATCAAAGTGATCTTCACAGGGTCCACCATCAATCCCTGTTTACATACAACATGGCCAAGCATAATCCCATAGGGTACACAAAATGTGCATTTCTTCAAGTTTAGTGCGATCTGATACCTTCGACATGTATCCAACGTAAGACACAGACTCGCAACATGGCCCTTCACCAAGCGAAACTCAGTCCAATCATCAAAATACACCTCCAGAAATTTATGAATGAACTCTTTGAATGTCGCGATCCCTACCAGGGAAATGATTGCAGGCGCGTTCTTCAATTCGAAGGGCATTACGGTATATTGAAAGCAACCCCACTCAGTCACGAAGGTTGTTTTGCTTCGATCTTCTAACGCAATCTTTATTTGATTATATCCCAAAAAACCGTTACTAAAAAAATACGCCTCTTGTCCGCCAACATTATCTAACACTTTGTCAGTAAACGGTGTTGGAAACAGATCATGCATGCATGCATCATTCAACTTTCTTAGATCTACGTATATATGAATTTCACCTTTTTGTTTCTTTTCTTGGACCACCATTTGGCTTACCCAATATGATTCATCTACTGGGTCAATAATACTGACATCCAGCATATTATCTAGTTCTTGGCACACCTTCTCTTTATACTTTGGATTTGCTGATAAGGCCTCGGCTTAATAGGCTTCGCATCCGGCTTCAATGTGATCTTCATAACACCTAAATCTCCAATGATCCCTTTCAAATTTGAAAACTTTATTGGGAATAAATCTTTGTACTCACATAGCAACCCAGCTACCTTATCAACCGTATCTTCATCCCAATAGTCTCTGATCTTTGCGAACTTAGGCTATGCTTCAGAGCCAATGTTTACTTGTCAAGTTTTCAAAGGTTTTGACATATCCGGGTTTTCCACCTTCGGTCCTTCGACTTTACATTGTCATTTTGTTTCTGGAATGGTAATATTATGCAGATCATCTTCTTCTTCTTTAGCAGTCACATTGTAACATTCTAATGCATGGCGGAGTTATGTACTCCAATCTGTCTAAGCCCATTCTACCGATTCCTTCGGCGTTATGAATATAGTTGCTTTTATCTCTTGTAGCACCTCATCAATGCTCTCAAACCCATTGTCAAAGTTGAAAGTTAACAGAAAACTCCCCCTTAATATGTCTGATTCAGTTGTTCCATGGAAAAGCTCTGTCTCTAGATACGAATTCATTGGGATTGTATATAAAGTGTGATAGAAAATGTGCACCCATTCTAGTTGTGGTTTTGTTCCCCAAGCCTTATTCCATCGTGCCAAATGTTCGTGCGAATCATCCTTCCCACTATATTTTTATGTAATTCTAGTATTAGAATACACAAACCTTAATTTCATCATTCTCCTGTATTCTTTCCATCCGGCAAAGATATCCTTGCGCGTACCCCACCAATAGGTAGGCGTAACATGTAGCGCCAACTCCAGTGCCTGGAATCAATGTTCATCTGGTACTTCCCTTGCAAATTCATCCAAAAACAGTTCCAAATCAATCAAACCATCCTAATGCGGAAGATTTCTTACCTCAGTCAAGACACATCA
Organism: Pinus tabuliformis; assembly: GCA_031772625.1. Classification (NCBI taxonomy): domain Eukaryota; kingdom Viridiplantae; phylum Streptophyta; class Pinopsida; order Pinales; family Pinaceae; genus Pinus; species Pinus tabuliformis. Next base: position 1,520,553,279 of record CM062819.1, on the reverse strand, counting down.
CAGCGACTTGATCATCATATTGCAACGGAGCGTAGATACTTCATGCAACTGATTCTGTCAGTGCTCAAGCTCTTCATCTGAATCTGAGGTGCAGGAGATATCACTGTCCCACACAATTCATCAATCAGCTGTAGGATTGATCCAATCCTCATCTCAAGCTGTTATCTTGTATATCTGATCCAAATCATAATCACTTTCTACATAGTCGCGGACAGGTCCAGTATAACACGCTCCTTCTGCAGGGTCTAATGGCACTACAGCCCTAAGCGACTTCTTCTCAAATGTCATCTTCCGCTTCTTCAAGTTGATTACCCCATTCATATCAATATCTCGGTAAATCCCTAGTAGCATGGGGTATGGGTTACTGTCATCCACTATTTCAATAACCTCAAAGTCATCCAGTGCACTCACACCCTCAATTTATACCATTACACCATATAAGTTCCCCATAGGGATAATCTTTTGCTGATTTTCCATGCGGAGCTGAATAGGATACCACTGCAGTGTAGGTCTCCCTATCCTTTCCCATGTCTACTTAGGCAGGATATTTTCATCAAACCCTAGATCCAAGATTACCTAGTCCATTTCATATTTGCCTATCTATGCGGTTACCCACATCTCACACCCCATTCACATCTTATGATTACCAATCTTTCTTACTGTGTGTTGTTTAGTAGGAGTCTTTTCATTATTAGCACACTTGTCTATTAACTCTTGCATCCCTTCTACTACTTTCTGATCATTCAGAAGCTTCATACAAGTCTTCATAAAAGTAGCTAGTACTAAAGGATCTACTTCTTACGTCGCACTAGTCTCTGGCATTTTCTCATGAATTCCTGAGGTAGAGGCCTCAACGAAGTTCTTCTTGGCTTCCATGAAGGTTTCTTTAGCACGATTAAGATCAAAATCTACTTCCTTCTTAGTAGCCTTGCACACCCATCTATATTCCTCGGGCTTCTTGCCTTTATCTGCACCAGTCACCATACCACTTCTCAACACGCTATTTATGCTATGATCTTCTTCGTGAGGCTCAATCCTCATCATCTGAATGATTTGCATAGGCTGCTGGGGCTATGCCTTATTTTCTTTCATATTTTGCATAAGGATGTTGTGGGGAAAAGTATCCAACACGGAATGACCCTATCCCACTCTAAGGGTGACAGTTCCTTAGCAACAGCTGAAAGCAAAGCTATCTAAAGTTTCTTCTTTATGACATGCAAGAGATAAAAGGAAGAGATCCACTTACCGATGTCTTGCGCAAATGGTCGATCCAATCTCCTTTGATTGCCGCTTGCTCCCAGCTCCAAGTCTTTTCACGGGCCCAGCTACATGAGATCCTGCGAATAAGACAAGAAAAGGAAACTACAAGAAGCATGCATTCATAATTGATTCAAGGATTAGCATAAATCAAAGACGCAAGTAAGACAATACACCATTGAAACACATGCGAATAGAAGAACCTCAAATGCTTCATTAATATATGGAAGTAAGGTTCAGGCGGTGATACAACCATGAGAGGTCCAATCCAGCATCACCTTCCCGACGGAGAGAAATCTCTTCTTCACCTCCCTCAAGCAATCACCCAATACTCTCAACTGTAAACCAACAACAATTCTTTGCACAAAATTCCGGCCTCCAGATCCCATGGGATGAGATCCTTATATAGAGTTTTGGAGTGAAGATAAGTTAGCTTGATGTGTGACTTGTTGTGCTCTTCAACTCCAGTTGTTCTTCAGTCCTTCACTCAGAGTTTCTGCCTTCCACTTGGAGTTTTAGAACCTCTTAACTCATCATTAGGCGAATCTTCTGATCCAAGTGTCATTTTAGAAGCTTCCTGGGCACTGGCACATTGAGAAAAGATTCCTCCACATGTCCAAGTACGCCCAACGCAGGTAGCCTTTGTTCTACTTGCTATGCAACGCAGGTAGCCTTTGTTGTACCTGCTATGGAGCGCAGATGCCTAGTGGAGCAGCTGCTTTGATCCAAAATTGACCTGTTTTTGAGTGTTTTTCAGTGGAGAACTGATCTGTAGTGCTGTGGTTTGCTGACCTTGTTCCTCTAGGGGTAGGAACAACATGTTTAGGGACTTTGGATCCCTCAGATTATTGACATTTCATGCTCTATGCTGTAAGGCACAAAAATGTCTATAACAGTTGCCCCCTAAAGTATGAGGTCGTTTATCGGGTGAAATGCTTTATTAGGAGGATCCGAAGTTCATTCAATCGCCGGGAGGTGACCTGTAACAAAATACAATACAATACATTATCTTTTCATACTTTCTTTTCATGATCTAGCTGATGCGGGCATTTCCCATGCTCAGCTTTATAAATACATTTGCTGTACATAAACAGACGATCGTCTGATAATAGACCGATAATTCTCTGCTTTTAATTATCACCCTTTTAGTAGGATGATCATCTGCTGCACATGTCTATGTTTTTATCTCCTGAATATATATCGCAGCCCGAATGGATGAAACTAGATCCGGGGTCTTCAAACTTGTCCGATCTTCACTCTAGTACAAGTCGATCCATGTGAGAATTTCCTGAAGTCGAACATGGAAAGACATCGCTTGATTACCAGTCAATAATGTAAACCGTTAACAAGCGCGAGAGGAATCACCGATAATGATGATGACCCTCAAGGTACTGCAGCACAATTCACGTGGCGTGAATATAGGATCTGACGTCGAACACCACGCAAAGTCTTCCGGTCGAAGGTCATTAATGTATACCTATCGCCGGAAGTGAGAAACTTGCCATTGAGGCATGCAAGCTTCAAAGTACTGAGGGGGTGTTCCTAGATCAACTTCTTGGATAATGAGCTGATGTCGACAAGAAGCGATCCGTCAAAGGAGGGCCTTAATGAATCCCACATCAGTGACACGGAACGGAGCTAGTGATGATGGTGAAAACGATCTGTGAAATATGATTCAGGGTGGCGGTCATGGAAGGATGAAAGATGATGTATGGTAGTGGATGGGACCCGGTTGACACTTTCTGAATGACATCTCTTGAACATATAACGACACTGATGTGATGGATCGGTAGCATTACCCCATATATGGATGGTATGGCGAGACCATGGTGAAGGGACCGGTGAATGATAATAACCCAACCTGATATTTACGGAGGCAAAAGTGTCATGTTCAAGAGCGACTTGCTACCATTAAGCTTTGAGGTTCTTCCCAATTTTTCCCCAGTCATTTCTGACCAGTACCTCTTTATTTTTGTCAAGCTTGAGGAGGATAACATATGCTTGTTCTATAACCTGCCCTTCGGGCAAGCCCATCGCTATGTTTTTAACGAGCTTAACGATAGGGAAACTCGTTCTCGTCTAAAGACAAGTTTGTCGCTATCTAATATTTTTAACGAGCCCAGCGACAACGACAACTCGGTCCTTTTCATTTTTAGAGAGTCTGAAAAGGGTACATAAAGTGGACTCCAGGGGTCCTTTTTCGTCATCTAATCCCTTAAGTCCGAAAAAGTATAAAACAATACAGAAGGGATGAATGTTCGATATCTTTATCGAGCCGAACTAGACAAGCGCTCGATCTTTTTGTGCAATAATCCCTCAGGTCCAAAAAGATTAAAGTCTAGAGGAGGGATAGCTCTTTTGGTCCTTTTAACGAGCTGGAAGGCCAAAACTCGGCAAACTTTTCATATTTTACGAGTCATTGAAAAGAGCTCAAAGAAGACTCGTCTTTTGAGGAACGAGTGATAAACAGGGATAGCAGCAGATTCCAGGTATAGGTTGGAATTTTCCAATCACGGCAGTATTACAAGGATGGCTAAGTGAAATCACTCTTCGCAGCTGTTCCTCAAAATAGGTAAACAATCAAGTGGATGTGAATGATCGGCCAAATGAAAAGTGGAGGTGACGGTACACAAACACGACCAAGGATTTTATGGCTGATGAATTTACGGTCTCAAATGGTTATTTACCGGTTCATTTTTTCTAAATGAGCTTGAACTCTGGGGGAAGCCTGCTCACAAATGTGTTTATTTTTTAACGAGCATGAACTCTTGCTAAAACTGCTCGGTTTTGCATTTATTTTTTAACGAGCATGAACTTTGCCAAAACTGCTCACGCTTGCGTTTATTTTTTAACGAGCATGAACTTTGCCAAAACTGCTCATTTTTACCAGTCATAAAGTAGGAAGGTCTCCTGGAAGATCGTTATTTTTTAAGGAGCTTCATCTCCCTGTGCTTTGCTCCATACCCTCTCTTTGTGCAAGCTGGGTATCGACTTATCTACGGGTTAGCGGGGTTAGACCTACCTAAAAACTAAAAAGCCGCCCGTGCTTGCATTCCAAGAGGTTTGCATGCCCCCAGGTATAAAGTATAATTTCAAGGTTGCCCCTCCTCTCTCCCACTTCTGCTTTTCTTTGGGTGTTCACAGCTACTTGTCGTCTCATCAGTCCTAATGTTAACGATACTTGTCTTCTCGTTATTTTTAACGGGTCTTACGCGGTACTTGTCTTCTCGTCAGCCCAATTTTTAATTGATCTTTGCGAGATCGCAAGAGAACAGCTACTTGCGACAAGAGAGCAGCTACTTGCGACAAGAGAAGAACACTTCTCAATAGACAAAACATTGGTGGGTTTGAGGGAGGCTTACCTCTTTCAGGTTACCCAAAGATTGGTTTTATTTGCTGGCGCAAAGGAAACTCTTTCTTCGGCGATGTCTATCATTAGGTTACACAAAGATGGTTACAATTTGTTGCAGCAATAGAATCTCTTTCTTTGGAGGCTGCCCCTACTTATCCTTTAAAACATTTGTTTTAATGGGTGAGGCTTGCCTTTTACCCAAAGACGGTTACTACTTGCTGCCGCAAACGGATCCCCTTCTTTGGCAGAGCCTACTTATTTAGACAAAGGTGAATGACGACGTTCCGCCACACACTTAACTTTAACAAAAGGATCTTTTTCCAGAAAAACCCCATTCCTAACAGCCCCTTCTTCCGCATGAGAGCTCTTACTGGCTCTTCTGTTTTACGAGGATGAAGGAGGGGACGGGGTACGGACTAGTCATATTCTCCCGCGGAAATTCTACTTTACACCCAAGGTTTTTTCTGACCTCAGCAGACCAGGATGCATGCCCCCTGGGTTCCGGCCCTACTTTCCCGAATCACTCGCACTCATCAGGAAGAAGAACCGGAGGTAGAGACCTTTCTTGATTGAATAGACCATTCAGGATAGGTATGTGACTATTTGCGATGTGTGATCCCGGAAGTGAAAGTTGGTCTACGAGCTTGACCATTCTTCCTTCGTATGGAAAACACATTATTCGAAAGAGGGAGGAGACTATTGCTTCCATGCAATATATGTAGTCTCGTCTAAGGAGTAGGTTATAATCCAAGGGTCCTTGGACGACCATCAAATTCATCTTGACAGCCTTCCCTTTCAAGGTAATAGGCACATTAGGTAAAATCCCTAATGGTCGACTGGTTCCTTTGTCAAAACCCGAGAGATTCCTTATCTCAGGAAAAAGCGCCGGGCAACCCAGTGCTTTCCAAGCAATAGAGGACAGGATACTCACAGACGCCCCTTCATCAATGATAGTCCCAGCCATCACCATTTTGTATATTTGGACTATAATTCTAAATGGTATACTGGCTGGTAACCGGGGTCTGCCTAGTTGGTTCCAATCAAAGGACACAACCAGGTTGCTTGGTGGTGGGACCGAATATACGGCCGAGTATGATCCTGACAATGCTCCTTCCTGCGATAAAGGAGTGGGCACATTGCCCTGATGTTCATCAGAATCGGTGTTGATGAAAAGAATCTGGACGGTGTCATCCTTACTCTCTTCGGTAGGGGTGTCAGCTGAAGATGAATCCTCAGTGACTGTGGTATTTGAAGATGAAACTTCTGAAGGGAGAACCGGGTCAACTGTCGTTTCGACCTTTGGACTTTCGTCCGGTCCGGATTCAGTAGGTTCACTTTCAGTGACTGACACTTCAGCTGGCCCTATGAGCGGGGCAGCTGTATTTTCGACCAACGAAGGACTTGGCGCGAGTTTTTGGTATCCAGGAGGAAGTAGCAACGGTGCAACCGGTTGATCTTCCAAAACTCTCTTTGCTTCGTCTAAAAAGGGACAACGGTGGAGGGTGTGATTGCCTTCACACAGTTCGCAGGGGAATCTCATTCCCCTTCGTCGTCTAGGACCTTCACTTTCGTTGGTCGACGGTAAGCATTCATCCTGGTTATCAGAGGTTGACGCTTCCGAAATGTGCAAACAAGGGGACCAGTCCCTTAGTATCCGGGGAATACTGGGACAATCACGGTGGAGGTGGTCCCCTCTACATATGACACATGGCGATTTGGGCCCAGTCCGTGCTGTGTGTGGATTTTTGTTAGATGCCTTTTGCTTGCCCCCAGGCGCCTTTGGCTCCTTCTGCTTCTTTTCCTTCTTCTTCTTCTCCTTCTTCTTCTCTATGGGAGCTCTGCTTTCGGTGGCTCGACCTTTCGAAGAGGGAAGATCGGTCTCCTTCTTCTCCGCGGGAGCTCTGCTTTTGGCGGCTCTACCTTTCGAAGAGGGAAGATCGGTCTCCTTCTTCTCTATGGGAGCTCTGCTTTCGGCGGCTCTACCTTTCGAAGAGGAAGGATCAGAGGAAGATCTATAAGAAGCGGAAGGCTGGAGGGTAGCTTTAGACTGGTCTAACTGTTGACTCGACTGTTCAGGAACCGTGGTGGTCTGAACTACAGTGGTTGAGAATAGCCAAACTGGCAGGCCAATGGTCAGCCCTGGAAGCGACAATATAGCCATGTGGGGCGCACCAACTTCTCCCCAAGAGGAGAAAGGGCTAGGGTTCCCATCATGTGGAATCCCTTGGTTGGTGTGTTCCATGTTCTCAACCTTAAGATCAAGGTAGGAATAAGGGGTGATTATGTTCCATTTAGAATGAATTTTATTTGACGACGCTTTAGACACAACTTGCTTTTTCAATTTTTAAGAGTCGAGAAAAAGCTAAAGATGACTCTAGTCTCCTTCGATGTATTAACGAGCCCGAAGTGACAAATGCTCGGATGGACTTTTTCAGTTATAGAGTTTGAAAAAGGCCAAAAGAAACTACTCTGGAGTTCTAGGCAGAGGGTGTGCCAAACCTTTCGCGAAACCACAGAATACATTTTACGGTACGAGTGGTCGATCTTCGTGAATGCTGTGTTCACTGCATCGCGATCAGTAGGGCGGCCGACACGGCTTCCTATGGATAAAGGCTTTTTTCCTATAGGGGTCCCCCAATATACGCGACGGTACGCGGGGGCACAAATCCGTATTAGCGCTCTCGTCCCTCAGGAGGAATCACCCACCTTCGTAGAGATCGATAGTCACTATGTTTAACGACGCCGGTTCACGTCTCTACCTAGACCTCTACTGTGTTTCGTTATGTTTCAAAGCGTTGTTAGATAAATTCAGTTCTTTTTAGGTTGATCTTGCTTAGCAGTTTGCCTTTATGGATCACCACGTGATGTATGAGACAACTCCTAAATGCAGTCTAAGAATGATAAGCAAGCTTTTTCAATTCTTTCAACTTATGAAAACCTTAACTACTGAAGGAAAAGAAAGACATCATCTTTTCAAATAGATCATAGAGCACACACTGATGCACTTTTCCTAAATCGACATGCAAACTGTCAAAATGCACATGCACAATGCAAGTATTTCTTTTCTTCTCTCTTAATGTTTGGTGTATGACAAAAAGAAAGCTGTTGTACGATTTCGAATTCAACTTCAAGCGAAAGCAAACAAGTATTTGTCCAATAATCAAAAGAACACCTTAAGATTCACTCGTTTCAAACACAAGAAATACTGAAATTCGAACCATATAACGAAAGCAAATGCTCAAGTAGCTATGAACAACAATAAACTAGCTCTTAGAATCACAACGACACTTTCTCACAGGTCTAGATCCAAGAGGTCACAGCAAGACTAGTTCACTTTCGCTATGGGAAACTGTGAATGAAAGCAAGAAATACAATAAGAACAATCACGGTTTCTTCATACAACTGAGGCGGAATGAAGGCAAAGAAAGGTAGTTTCAGCTGGGTATACAGGTTGACAGCAGGCTGCAAAAACAATACTGAAAACTGGGCAACAGAAAGCAGGGAACCCCAGTTGCACAAGGCAAAACTGGATCAGCGCAGGTACTGCACTGTCAATCTGACATGCAGCGCAGGTAGCCCCTTCGGGACCTGCGTTGCAGCGCAGGTAGCCTTTGTGGCAGCTGCACTGATGAGACAACTCTCGTCTCACTCAGATTTCGGGTCACAGTTTGCTCAAAAATCAACAGTTTTTGGCCAAATCAGAAGCTATCAGTCAAGTATACTCTAGAGGATGATTAAGGAAGGTGAACACTATCACAAAGAGCTAAAAAGAGTCCTTGTGGATCGGCTTTTTAAATCATGAACATGCCCAGCACTGGGCTAGAGTAGCTGCCCTCTACTTTGCATTCGAAGGATTCGAATGCAGTTCGATTCGGTACTCCCTTTGTTCAAGAGATAAATAGCAAGAATACACAAGCTACCAACAAGACACGATCCCCAGTGGAGTCGCCAGTCTGTTGTGGGGAAAAGTATCCAACACGGAATGACCCTATCCCACTCTAAGGGTGACAGTTCCTTAGCAACAGCTGAAAGCAAAGCTATCTAAAGTTTCTTCTTTATGACATGCAAGAGATAAAAGGAAGAGATCCACTTACCGATGTCTTGCGCAAATGGTCGATCCAATCTCCTTTGATTGCCGCTTGCTCCCAGCTCCAAGTCTTTTCACGGGCCCAGCTACACGAGATCCTGCGAATAAGACAAGAAAAGGAAACTACAAGAAGCATGCATTCATAATTGATTCAAGGATTAGCATAAATCAAAGACGCAAGTAAGACAATACACCATTGAAACACATGCGAATAGAAGAACCTCAAATGCTTTATTAATATATGGAAGTAAGGTTCAGGCGGTGATACAACCATGAGAGGTCCAATCCAGCATCACCTTCCCGACGGAGAGAAATCTCTTCTTCACCTCCCTCAAGCAATCACCCAATACTCTCAACTGTAAACCAACAGCAATTCTTTGCACAAAATTCCGGCCTCCAGATCCCATGGGATGAGATCCTTATATAGAGTTTTGGAGTGAAGATAAGTCAGCTTGATGTGTGACTTGTTGTGCTCTTCAACTCCAGTTGTTCTTCAGTCCTTCACTCAGAGTTTCTACCTTCCACTTGGAGTTTTAGAACCTCTTAACTCATCATTAGGCGAATCTTCTGATCCAAGTGTCATTTTAGAAGCTTCCTGGGCACTGGCACATTGAGAAAAGATTCCTCCACATGTCCAAGTACGCCCAACGCAGGTAGCCTTTGTTCTACTTGCTATGCAACGCAGGTAGCCTTTGTTGTACCTGCTATGCAGCGCAGATGCCTAGTGGAGCAGCTGCTTTGATCCAAAATTGACCTGTTTTTGAGTGTTTTTCAGTGGAGAACTGATCTGTAGTGCTGTGGTTTGCTGACCTTGTTCCTCTAGGGGTAGGAACAACATGTTTAGGGACTTTGGATCCCTCAGATTATTGACATTTCATGCTCTATGCTGTAAGGCACAAAAATGTCTATAACAAAGGACCGGATATTCCTCTATGACATGGTCAAACTGTCGACAATATTGACATGATGGATGTGTGGGGTTTGTACAATCTCATGCGTAGTTCCCTGCTTCACCATAGTTATAGTAGATTACCTGCCCATGCCCTTGACCTGGTCCAACTCCTCTTCCTCTTCCCCGGCCTTGGAATCCTCCACACATAGCTGTTGTGCCCTAATCTCGAGGTCGGTTCTATGCCTCCATTCTGTAGGTATGGTTTGTATCCATCATCAGCTCATAACTCCTACAATGGTGTTCATCGTGTCCTACAGACTTACATAAATTGCAAAAAAATTGTTGAGGAGTATGTACAAACTTTTGCAATAAATGGAAGTTATCAGTAGCATGTTTTCCTATAACCTGACAAATAACACACCATAGCACAGCTCCCATGCTCATCCCATTGTTATTCTCTGGTTTTAGGGGAACATGCCCTCCCTCTATAATATAGTTCTTATAGACCGGGCAATGATCCTTATCATGTCCATGGCTCTTACACTTTAAACACCAAACCTTAGTGCACACCTCTGGGTGAGATTCCTTTCCTTTCTTTAGACTTTGCAACTCCAAGTATAGGCTTTCTAGCTGTGAATGAATCTATTGCACCCCAAGATTCATATCCTATATAGGCAAACCATCCAACCTCATCGCTACCTCCAAATCATCTACTTGTGTTTCTATCTTTTGCAATGACAAAGGCACTCTTAAATGTGGAAAGAACGATGCTATAAACCAGTCGCGATGATGGGAATCTGTGATTACCATATTGGCCTGCCTAATCAAGCACTTCAACCTTTTATTGAAATCCCAAGGTGTCTCTTCTACCTTCTGTCAGATTTCCTTAAACTCAATTACTGACTGCGCCTCTGACTTAGGCTTACTGAACTCCCGGTTCAGAGCTAGGTGGGTCTCTACCAACGTTGCGTTGGGGAAATCAGTACAATACCTGATATACCATGTTAATGCGCGATCCTGTAAGGCTAAAACCAGCTACACTTTCTTAATGTTATCATCCGTAATCTGTTGTGCTGTCCAAACAACTCTTGTGACAAGCCAAAATTATTCTAGATCTTCGCTCCCTATTCCTTTAAAAATCAGCATCTTCATCGTGTTCACCATGTTGAATAGTGCAAATGGAGTTGGGGGGGTGAAGGTGTGGGTGTATGAGGCGAGGGTGGAGGTGGAGGTGGCATGGATGGATGAGGTATCCTTAAAATACCTTTCGTAATTAACTAAACTACACCATGTGGCATAGTCAGCACCATCCCTTCGTCGTTGCTTGAAGGGGGTTCAATGAGAGGACAATATTTTGGGTTGGATTCTTCGTTTCTTCTAAATAATCTCCCACTTTACACAGCCCCAAACTTCAAGGTAACTACATAACCCTCTTTTCACATAACAACATTTTAATCGCAGTATTTAATGATTTTAGATACTTAACTCAAGGTCCTTTAAAGAGCCTTCGTTTCGTTGAACTATAGCTGATATTCCTTTCGATATTTCTTGCTGATGCCTCCAGATTCCGCACTAGCTTAGGAGTCCACACTATAGGATTGCCAAGCCTCCACGTCCCTTGACTATCAGCCAATTTAGAGAACCACTCATGTAGTTCCTCAGGGAAGAAACGGAAGAATTCGTTGGTCGCGTCTGTGTACAAAAATCTCTCGAGCCACTGTTCCTTGGATAATTTAGGGCTCCTATTCTCTTGAGCCATGAATGCGTGCATGCTTTGATCAATCTACTTGTTGATCTCTTTCTTTGTAGGAAACCATTTATCACACATCTCTTAGACTGATCCTGGTCCCGACAGTGGAACCATTTGTTGGCTTTAGGGGGCCTGACCCAGGTTCAGAGTTGTTTGTGCCAACTAACAAAACCCTAACCGCTAGTCCTTTCGGCAACAACCTACGTAGCGCAGGCTACAGTCTTACCCGAAGCAGTATTGGGGGATGCTAGGACTAGGTTTCTGCATCCATAGAAAGTCTGATAAGTGGTCTTAGGTCCTTGCAACTCATATCTTCCCTCATGCAGATCTGTATCCTTCTATGGTTCGCTACTGTAACTTTGATAATTCGACCTTTAGGCCTTCGTGAAGGTATACGATCAAAATTTTTAGACCCTAAAGAAGCGGTCTATCTACTTTCGTGCACTAATTAATAACCCTAGATCGGCACAGATCTACCTAGTTTTTCAGAAATCATAACAGAATTAACCCTTATCTTCATGAGAACATATAATTACTTAAGCCATGCATAAATAGGATAGATTCAGTAGATTTGCGTAGCCTTTATACATCATTCCACAAAAATCATATTATTGAGCAACAGAACATAACATAAATAGAATTAACAATAATACTCAGATGCAAGATATTTCTTCACAATCAATGTTTATTAAGCTTCATTGTTCAAATTACAGACTTATTTACCCTGTGCACTCAACTGCAGGGGTCTGCGCACTCAGCTGCAGACTTTCCAAGGCCTCCTACACGCTCAGCTACAGGAGCCTTCCCCTTTCGCCTAAGTACAGGAACCAAAGCTTTCCTACCTTAGCACTCGCCAAACACAACAATCTTCATTCAAAGTTATGAACTACTTCCTCTAGACTCGCTATGACTCAACTATATATAGCTTTCTTCAATACAATACCATGGTCCGCGGACCATGGGTGAGTCTCAAAACTGACCTATTACTTACCCAAACAAGGGGCTAAAAACCCCTTTGACTCCTATCTAGTTGTGCACTCTGCATCCACATTCTGCGGAGACTTTACATTCTTTACAAAACTTTTACAAAATTTGGGTTAACTAACCCCAAAACTGACCTTAGGGACCCTATCCCAACACTTATTGACAAGGTATTTTAGAGAAGAATGGTATGTATACAATTTGAAGTGTGCGCCTAACAGATAGTGTCGAAATTTCTATAGTGCATACACCATCGCTAGTCCTTCGCACTTTGTAGTTCAGTAGTTCTTCTCCACCTTTGATAATTTCCTACTCACAAATGTTATAGGATGATCAATGTCTCCTTCACCTAGTTGGGTCATCACCACACCTAGCGGAATACAGGATGTGTCCGCATGAACATGAAACTCATTTTTCCAATCTAGGAACACCAGAATGGGTGCGGTAACCATTTTTCCCTTCAAAATGTCTAAACTAGTCTAACAATCTTTGTCCTAGCAGAATGTTGCATCCTTTTTCAACAGTCTTTCCATTGGTGTAGTTATTTGTGCATACTCCTTGATAAACTTTCTATAATATCCAGTATGGCCCAACGTTTTATGCAGGTGTTTTACATTCTTCGGGGCCTCCAAATTAACAATCATAGCTATCTTGGCAAGGTCTACCATCAATTCCTTCTTGCAAACCACATGACCTAGCAATATTCCATAAGGTATGCAGAAGATGCACTTTTTCAGGTTAAGGGCGATATGATGTCTTAGACAGGCATCCAACATGAGGCACAGACTAGCAATGCAGTGCTTGACCAACCCAAACACAACCCAATCATCAAAGTAGACTTCTAAAAACTTGTGGATGAATTCATTAAAATCTGCAATTACCACTCTTGAAAATATTGGAAGCGCATTCTTCAGCCCAAAAGGCATTACCATATATTGAAAAAAAACCCCATTACGTCGCAAAGGTGGTCTTACTTCGATCCTCCGGTGTGATCTTGATCTGATGGTACCCCGAGAACTCACCAGTGAACAAGTAGGCTTCCTGCCCTCCAACATTCTCAAGCACCTTGTCTGTAAATGGTGTAGGGGAAGGGTCATAGATGCACGCATCATTCAACTTCCTCAGGTCTACACATATCTGAATTCCATCATGCTGCTTCTTTTCTTAGACTACCATGGGACTTACCCAGTCTGATTCCTCCATAGGTTCAATGATCCCTATCTCTAGCATTTTATCCAACTGTTTGCACACCTTTTCCTTATATTTGGGATTTAATCGGTAGGGGCACTGCTTTACAGGCTTCACATCGGTCTTTAAAGTAATCTTCATGACACCTAAATCCCCTACTATCCCCCTTAGATCCAAGAACTTTCTCGGAAATAAGTCATGACATTTGTGCAACAGCTCTGCGACCTTATCAACTGTATCTTCATCCCAATAGTCACCTATTTTAGCAAACTTCGGCTACACGTTCGATCCAATATTCACCTTCTTAGTATTTAAAGGTTTTGATATGTCAAGGATTTTTACCTTAGGTTCCTCAACCTCGCACTATCCTTTAGACTCAAGAACACTAATGTTTCTAAGGTCATCTTCGCTTTCTTATATAGTCATTTTATAACATTCAAGCGCATAGTGCAGCTGGGTATTCCAATCTACCTGAACCCATGCTATCGGTTCCTCAGGTATTCTAAAGATCGCAACTTTGATTTCTTGGAGCACCTCATCAATACAATCAAATCCATCTTCAAAGTTAAACATCAACAGGAAACATTCCTTTAAGATATCCAATTTGTTCATCCCATGTCATAGCTCAGTTTCTAGGTACCAGTTCATTGGGATAGTATCCAAAGTGTCACAAAATATGTGAACCCATTTTGGCTACAGTTCCTCTCTCGACAATTGAGTCCATCGCGTAAAATGTTCACGCGGATCATCCTTCCCTGTGTATTTCTCTGTCATATGCGTATTTGAGTACCCAAACCTTAGCTTCATCATTCTACAATATTCTTTCCAATCAATGAAGCTGTCATTATGCATACCCCACCAACGGTCAGGCGTAGCTCATAGTGCCAGATTTAGTGCTTGTAACCAATGCTCTTTTGGCACATCCCTCTCAAACTTTTCCAAAAACAAATTAACATCTTCTAACCCATCATAATAAGGAAAATTACTTACCTCAGTCGATATGAATTGGATCAATTTCATCAACATGTTACACCGCAGCGAGGAGACTTCACGTAATCGGTTCTACCAATGCTCAAGATCTTCATCAGAATATGAAGTGCAGGAACTATCCCTATCCCATGGGATTCGTCCATCCACTATAGGGTTGATCTAGTCCTCATTGCATGTAGTGATCTTATAAATCTGATCAATATCATCCTCCTCCTCATAATCACGGACCGGTTCGGTATATCACACACCTTCAGTTGGATCCAATGGAACAATGACTCGAAGATCCTTTCTTTCGAACGTCATTTTGTGCTTATTAAGATTAATAATCACGTCCATATCAAAGGTCCAATCAATTCCTAGTAGCGCAGGGTACAGGTTACTATTGTCAACTATCTTGATCACTTCAAAGTCAAATAGGGTGGTCACTCCTCCAATATCTACCATGACCCCATACAGGTGCCCCATAGGAATGATCGTTTACTAGTTTGCCATTTGTAGCTGGATAGGAGACAATTGTAGTGGAGTTATCCCCATTCTTTCCCATGTTTTCTTTGGCAGAACATTCACATCATATCCTAAATCAAGTATTACCTGGTCCATCTCATACTCCCCAATTTGATTAGTTAGTCTCATCTCACGACCTTTTCGCTTCTTACTTTTTCCCACTTTGCGTATTGTATTTTGTTCTGGAGGATTTTTTATCTTACCCATACAATTATCAACCAGTTCCTGTAGCCCTTCTACGACCCTTCTATCCCATAGAACCTTCATACAAGTCTTCAAAAATGTTGCTAACAATGTAGGTTCTACGTCTTGTGCGCTATTGTTTCCTCTAGGCTTCTCCTGACTTCCTAAGGTAGAAGCTTCTACGAAGCTCTTTTTAGCTTCCATAAAAATTTCCTTTGTGCAACTTAGATCAAACCTAACTTCCTTCTCAGTAGCCTTGCATACCCATCCTTTAGCCTCTGGTTGTTTCCCTTTATCTTCTTCAGTGGCTATGTCACTCCGCATCATGATATTTATGCTAGGTTCCTCTTCATGAGGCTCCGATCTCATCATTTGGATATTCTACATAGGTGTTTGAGATT
The DNA here is from genome assembly GCA_031772625.1 of Pinus tabuliformis. Taxonomy (NCBI): domain Eukaryota; kingdom Viridiplantae; phylum Streptophyta; class Pinopsida; order Pinales; family Pinaceae; genus Pinus; species Pinus tabuliformis. The sequence continues at coordinate 1,520,537,694 of CM062819.1, read as the reverse complement.
TCTTTTCCTGTATATTTGTTATAAGTATGGGTCAATCTTTTATGAAGTGGTCAAACATCCGGCAATACCGACAGGAGGAGTGCATCGGATTCTGATAGTCACGTGCAAAATGACCTGCCTCTCCACAATTGTAACAAATAACCTTCCGCGACCTCGTCCAACCGCTCCTCCTCCCTCTTCCTTGTCCTTAGAATCCTCTGGGCGCTGCACCCATGCCCTGATCCTGAGGTTGATTTTCCACCTACATCCTATACATAGTGGTCCGCTCCATCATCAGTTCATATCTCTGGAAGTTGCGCTCATCATGACCGACCGATTTGCAAAAAGTGCAGAATTTTTTTTTTGGAGTTTGCACAAACTTTTGTAGGAGATGATAGTTATCAGTTGCATGTTTCCTAGAGATTTGACAGATATCATACCATAAAGCTACTCCTATAGTCAGGCCAGCGGGATTTTCTGGCTTTAGGGGGACAAGACCTCCCCCAATAAGGTAATTCTAATAGACTGGGTAATGGTCCTTATCATCACCATGGCCTTTAAACTTCAGGCACCAAAATTCTGTGTGTACCTCGGGCTGGACTTCCTTTCCCTTCTTAAGGATATGTAACTCCATGTGTAGGCTAGCTAGTTGTGATTGAATCTGTTGTACCCCCATATTCGTATCCTGCATATGTGAAGCCTCCAATCTCATGGAAATCTCCAAGGCTTTAGCTTGCGTAACCATTTTCTGTTGCGACAGTGGTAATCTGAAATGAGTTAGGAGTGAAGAAATGTACTAGTTTCTATGTTGATCATCTATGATTCTCATGTTAGCCTGTTGAATCAGACACTTCAATCATTGATCAAAGTCCCGTAGGGACTCATTTATCATCCGATGAATCTCTTTAAATTCTGTTATCGACTCGGCTTGTGATTTGGATTTCTTAAACTCATTGTTCAATGCTTGTTGGGTTTTTGTCATAGTCGCATTGGGTTTACCTGAGAAAAACTTGATATACCAACTCAATGCTCTGTCCTATAATGCTATGAGTAGATGAGCTTTCTTCATATCGTCATCAATGGTATGTTGTTCCTTCCATACAGGATCTGTGACGAACCAAAATTTTTCGGGGTCTTCAGTCCCTAGACCCTTAAATATAGGATTCTTCATCATGATAGCCATGTTAAATGATGGAGGTGGAGGTGGAGGTGAAGGTGTAAGAATGTGAGGTGGAGGTGGAGGTAGAGGTGGAGTGGATGGATGAGGTATCCCAGTGATACCCTGGCTTACGATCTGCAGTGTGCTTCGCAGTGTCCTCATAATACTACCTTCGTCATCACTATCAAATGATCCTAATAGCAGACTATATTTAGAGCTTGAATCTACGTTCCTTTCGAATGCTCTCCCACTTCGCGTAGTCCCAAACATAAATTTAAAGGCATGACCTAATTTTCACATAATAAGATATTAATCCAGATCTTCAGGGACTCTGGGTACTTACCTCTCGGTCCCTTGAAAAACCTGCGCTCTACTTCACTATAACTAGTGGACGTATCGATCGAAAACTTAGTAATGGATCCTCTGAGAATACTATTGATCCAGTGGTCGACAGCCTGCATGATTTTGTTTTATGAAGCTTCCAATCGCTTCACTAGTTCTAAATTCCACACAATAGGGCCGTCAAGCTTCCACGTACCCTAACCATCCGCCAAATTAGACAACCACTTGTGCAATTCAAAGGGGAAAGAGAAGAATAATATCTCGTATTCATTTGTGAATAGGTATCTATTCATCCACTCTTCCTTTGACAAGCACGGATTCCTGTTCTCCTAAGCTACAAACACGTGCATTTTTTGATTTATCCACTTTTCAATTTCTTTCTTAGTGGGGAACCACTTATCGTACATTCCTCAGATAGATCCCAGTCTTGGCAACTGAACCATTTATTGGCTTGATGGGCCTTGACCCAGGTTCAAAGATAGTTGCACCAACCAACAAAACCTCTAACTGCTGGCCCTTTCGGAAACCACCTGCGTAGCGTAGGATGTAGTCTCACCCGAAGCAGTATTGGGGGATGTCAAAACCACATTTCTAAATCTAGAGGTCTATGTGATGGGTTCATGTGGCTTCTAGGGCTTAGTTCTATCCTCGCGCACCCTAACCCTTTCGAAACAGATAATTGCAGTAATTCACATAAACATAATATATACCTTCGTGAAGGTCTTTAAACACTCATAACATAACTAAATCATACATATCTACTACTTTCACATACAACATAACCATTCATTCATATAATTTTAGATACAGAGTGAAAATACAGAAACTGGAGAAGTAAATACATACACACAGATGCACAATTTATGGATCAAAAATGTCTTTATTAGATGTATTCTTTCAAGTACGAACTCTTCTTCCCTATGCACTCAGCAACAGGGGCCCATGCACTCAACCTGTGGACTTACCAAGGTCACCGCGTACTCATCTGTAGGAGCCTTGCTCTTCGCCTAAGTACAGGAAAAATACTCTCTTGGCTTAGCATACTTGCTCATACAATGATTTTCTATTAATGAGTTACCACCTAGACTTGCTATGACCCTTCTATATATATCCTTTGCTTTTACAATACCATGGCATGCGAACCATGGGTGGGTCTCAAAACTTCTTATCTCCTAATTCATGGGACCATGGTATGCAGACCATGGGTGGATGATCTAATTCATAACATCATCAAAATTTCATCCATTACCCTTCACTTAACAAACAACCCTTAAAATTAACACACTTAATAAAATTGACTCAATATTTTTCTCTTTCCATGGTAGCACACCAACATTAGTGAGGCTTGGGTCTTGGGATAGGGAGAGAGGTTAACTTCCCCAAGTTTAGGAAATAAACAAAGAATATTGAGATAGGGTGTGTAAATCCACTTTCAATGGCATGGTCTAGGAATCCCTTCTAACATAAGGTTTAAACACTAGGCTACATTGGGACCTTCAGAGTGACCTTCCAACTCTATTTGGAACTAGTGGTGGTTATATCTTGGAATTTAATTGTACCCATGGGGGTCTCCTTTGGGAGGCTTCAAGCTTAATACCCTACTCATGCATGTGGTTCTAGTTGATGACTATACCCTCGAGACATTTTATTGGTGGTGGTGATCTTAATGCCCCTTCTTGGGTTAGTATCATATGTGATGGTGAGGGGGCTGATCCTTGTTGTATCTAGGGCAGATTTTAGGTAAACTCACTCAGTTCTCCTAGGTGGTACTCCACAGATCATAAGAGAACTTGGTCCTAGAATGAACTGTTAAGAAGGTCCCTATCATAACTATCCCAACCATTTTCTCACTATTTACCTATGTTTTGATTAAGGAGGCTCTAGCATCGGGAATATCACTTTCCCACTCTAGTTTGCTTGGTTTGGTGATTTTTGATATTTTTAGTGCATGCTATTTGTTCTTTGTATCTAGTGGCCTTAGGAATTTTCTTTATTCACACTTGTTTCACCTTTAGCCACCACCATGGTATATTTTTCATTTTCATTGTTCTCATAGACTTGTGACCCTTGCCCCCTATGAGACGGGTCCATCTCCCTATAGATGTATACTTATCTACAAGATATGTACATCATTGTCTCCGACTACTTTGGGTGTCAATTAGAGGCCTAAATTATCTGTTCATCTAGTGGTTGAACACATTCTACCACATCATCACCAAACCTCTAAACCCATCGCATAAAGTGGGGGTGTTGCCTTGTCTAGATCTTTTTATAGTTCCCTCCCCGAGTCTTGCATGGATAACGTTAATAATTCCATGTCGGGACTCAGATCACATTGTGTCCATACCTCTAGTGATTGATGGTATTTTAGATATCACATCCACATCCATTCCTTTGAGAATGGGTCCCTTCCACACCGCATCGTTTAATGAATCTTTCTCCTTGTTTTAAAAGAATATTAATGGAATTCTACCACTTGGCTCATCCATTATGAGTGCTCCACAGTAGTGACTTTTATATGTCCACAAACATTAAGTGGAATTTCTAGTTCCATTATGTCTAGTATCACTATGTACAATGTTGGAGGGTCTAACATCCCTTTCACATCTGGTTTCACGGGCCCCACGATGGGTTCTAGTATCTTAGTAGGAGGTAGGACAAAACTCAATAATGGGTTTCCATAAGGTTGGAATCCTTTCAGTATAGCCACGTCAACCTATAGTAGCATTGGGGGCACTTTCATTTCTACATTAAAGAAATTTTAAGGTCTAAAATGGGCCTCAGAAATATTATAAAATAATAGTGGAAATAATAAAATACGATTAGATTACATCATCAAATTTTAAAGGGAAGAAAGACAAAACTACTTTTTTCAACTCGCATTTTCAGCGTATCTCCCTACAACGTTACTCAAATTTCAATCGGGGGAACTTGTTGGATGCATAATTTAACTCCTCATCCAAGGAGTACCCATGTTGCATACTTTCAATGGACCTTGCTACTTGAAAAATGAAAAGTACATGAAAAAATGTTATTACAATCACATTTTTATTTTATTTCTCATTTTTCATGTAGCAGAGTCCATTGAAAGTATGCAACATGGGTACTCCTTGGATGAAGAATTCAATTTTGCATCTAATGAGTGCTCCCACTCGAAATTTGAATAAAACTGTAGGGAGATAAGTTGAAAATACAAGTTGAAAAAGTAGTTTTTTATTTTTTATTTTTCAATCATTTTTAATTTTTTTCTTCAAAAATGGTGAATCATCCCCCATGGTTAGCATCATCATCTTGAATCCTATTTTTTCTTATCAAATTTTATTTTAGTTTTACATTTTTTTTAGGCCCATTTTAGACCTGAAAATTCTAATTCCCTTTGGGAGTCAATCACTCGGAGGATCTATGTTCTAGGGTCATACATTTGATCCCTAGAATGCCTTTAGGGGGCAGAACACTTTTACATGTATAATCCATGGGGTCTTAATCCTCTCAACAACCCCTTTGGATCCCCTTATGGCTGAGGAGTTCCACAACCTCTTGAAAAACCTTTTTCAACGAGGGCCACTTACCCTGGGGGCATTAATCAATCTCAAATTTACATGGGTGTTGTGACTAACAACTCTCGCTAACCCACTTCCATGGGTAACCCTAATAGTGGAAACAATGATATGGGGGGAGAAACTCCTCCACATGGGTCACAAAGGACCTCTAACCCCTCCCAAGCTTTGTTCCCATCTCCTTTCTTGGTAACTTTAGTTTTTCTTGATCTTTCTAATTTGATGAATGACCCCAACATACATAATCCTGCATGGCCACCTATTCTATATAAGTTGCCAAGAAAAAATCCAAATTTTGATGGCAAACATAGAGAAGACCCCGCAAGCCATAACGCTACTTATCACTTGTGGTGTTCATCTGATGAGCCTCATCATTGAGTAATTATATGGGCCTTAATTGTCCTTAATTCACCTCCTAGCTTAGTGAAACCAACTATTCTCACAACTTATTGCATACTTTTGATTATATTTTGTTTATGAGATGAGTTAGAGTTGGATATTTTGCTTTGTGGTCTAAAGTGAATGTAATGCAGGAATAAAGGATAAAATCAAGGAAAAATGTAGGCATAAGGGATAAAATCAAGGAACTATGGCAAAGACCTTGGTCAAAACTTGAGTGGGACAAGGGAGAGTAATTACAGGAGGAAAATCCTCCTCATTTACTACCCCCCCATTCGAATATTCCTCCATCATCGGAGTGAAAAAGGCCATCACTTTGAAGACTAGAAGATAGTCGAGCAAGTGAAAGTGACAGAAACCAGTTTATCAAATGTATAAGTAGAGAGGCTTAGGACCTCATTAGGATTCAGACTTCTATTGTAATAACTCTGCTTTATTTCTGAGCTGCAAGACTTGTGATAATTTGTTCTGTAATCCATGGTTTTTATAATAAATATGAGTTCTATTTTGAGCCAGCTCTGAGTTAACTCAGAGGGTTGAAGCTCTTGGGATAGGACCCAACCCGAGTAGCCAAAGCTCCTCTTTACTGTAAATGTATGCCATCATAGATTTCTGGTTTTGTTCATTTGCTTAAGTAGATTCACAGTTTTTTGTTTTATTTGCTTAAGTAGCTTCATTTTCATTACAACAGTATAGCGTAGATTATTCATGGTTTTTCTATTCATTTTCTTCAGTAGCTGCATTTACTGTTGTTTACTTCCATTTGTGCCTTCTTTCAGTTTACAGGTTAGCTAGGAGAAAATAGCACCATAAGGTTGTGTGCAAGTGTCTCGACCTCATCTCCTCCCTCTGGGACCATGAATTGTGGAAGAGACCCTTCAACAACCCTGAAAACACAAGTTTCTGGTTCTCGCATGAGCTATGGAGTTTGTTGTTCGATGCAGTTATTTGTTCACCCTCACTGATTTTTCTGTTGTTTTCCTTTGAAACCTCCTTCAGCACATTCTTCATGCATCGCTTCCTCGCCATCCAATCCACAACAAAACTTCACAATCACCATCCAATTCATTATTTTCTCCAACTGTTGCCTCGTGTGAAGGCTTTCACTTACTTTATGCACTTTAATCTCCACTGTCAATTTGTCTCTTGATCTGACGGCTATCGTGTCACCCAATCGCCAATTAGCTTGGCTGATCTCCACCATTGATCAGCCTCGCCTGATCCAACAGCTATCGCGTAATTTCACGTAGATTATTGCACGACTGTTATCTGCCTGAGAGCACGTGAGAAAAGTAGTTTTCTCATGCTACGTGTCGCGTAGTAATTCTATTCACGTGAAATTTCATAATTCCGCTTATGGCCTCGAGGGCGCGCGAGAAGCTACTTACCACCTTAGAAACCTGCTCCATCATTTCCACACGTTTCTTTTCCCTGTAATACGATCTCCATCGTCCATCCTCCGATTAATCTCGTCTGTCCATCTCTTGACTTAATTCGCATGATAAGATCTCAGCCGTTCATCGCTTCGTTACCCTGTCCATCCATCTCTTGACTTAACCTCCATGATATGACCTCAGTTGTTCATCCTATGCGTTCACCCTGTTCATCCATCTAATCACTTAAGTCTTTGCGATAATATCTTTGTCATTCATCTTCCGTTCATTGATCGATCGAATGTTCCCTATGCGTTATTGCATCCTTATGTCCTCCTTTCATTGATTTCGACCTCTGATTGCTCTTCCACTTGAAAAGTGATTTAGCTTAAGTTTCTTTTCTTACACCTTAGTATAGTTTGATGCTATTTACCTCTGTAACTTAGATAGCAGCATTAGGTTTGTGTTGATTTAGAAATTCTATTAGCATAGCTATTTAGATGGTTAGTTAGGTTATGGTGTAGTTTAGCATTACATGTTGTTTTCTTCATTACTGTGGTAGAGTAGCTCTCTCTTAGAATATGTTTTCTCTTATTCCATCAAAGAATTATGCTTCTTTTGACCCTATAGAAGTCTGGCTTGGAACCCCTGGGGTCTCTTACCAGATAAACAGTGACAACAGTCAAGACCTTCACTTCTACTTATGCATATAGCACTATCACCTCCAAGTTTGTACGAACCTCGGGTTGGTAAGTAAAGATGGTAGCCCTCGGAGTTATAGAATTCATGTTTCAATACCTAGGCTCATCACTTTTTGGCGTCGTTGCCAAGGAGGTGTCTAAGTAGAATGTGATTATTGCTTTATTCTATTTCTAGTCTCCAACTTTCTTTTCTTCTACTTCTTATCCTCAGTTTTATTCCATTAGTTTATTTATGCAAAAGTAATCTAGTAGCTTCCTTTCTTTCATTTGTCATTATCTTCTTTCCTTTTCATTCAGCAAGTAGTCGTTTTATTAGTAGTTTTCATTCAAATCGGCAATTTCATATCTACAAAGTACTTTCTAGCTTTAAAGAAAGTCTTACAAAAACCAACCCAAAAACATTTCCTTTCATGCCTCATAGGAATAGGTACAATTCAGGGAAATTCTTGTCAAATACCCCCACTACATCCAACAGTCAACCTTCTCTCTTCTTCAGTGACGGTGAATTGGAAGTCCCTTTCGGTGAGCAACCTTACATATTTGAGGAACCTACAGGGGAAGAAGAAGAGGAAGAACCCATTCCTACTGAACTAATGGCTGAAAACCGAAATGACAGACGAAATAGAGAGAGAATTGAGGTGCCTTCCCCATTAGGGAGACCAACGGGGACACTAAGATGAAGAATATAAGCCCCTCTTCTCTACCTCATTTCCATGGACCAACCACAGAGGACCCTAACACTTTCCTATTTGAGTTTTATGTTATATGTTGAACCTATGACTATACAGATGATGACAAAAAGTTAAAACTATTTCCATCTACCCTCAAGGATGCAGCATTGCACTGGTTCATGGGTTTACCTGGAGATAGCATCAAAAATTGGGCTCAGATGCAACAGGCTTTTAACAACAAATATAGGGACTACTGTAGGTTAAAGGAAACTAAAGAAGATATTTTCAGGATGACCATAGGCCAGGATGAATCCTTAGAAGACTATGAAGAAAGATTCTAGCTTAGTTGCAAAAGGGCTAGGTGCACACTTGACTCTGAGTCACTAAAGTTGGTCCTACTTAGAGGAGTAAGGGAGGATCTTTTGGATACCTTACATATGGTAGCAGGAGTACATATCTACCAATTACCCTATGAGGATATTAAGACTATCTTTAGAAACCATTCTACGGCAACCAGGAAAAAGGGTAGGGGTAGTCAACCTATGGCCAGTACATCATCCTCCAACTCATCCATCAAGGGTGAAATTGGAAATATGTTGGAAGATTTCAAAAGTGATATGCTGCAAACCCTTGCCTTGCAATTGGACACCATGAACATCAAAAGGAAGCAAGAGGAAGCAGAAAGAGCCCTAGCCATCTTTTGTCCTAGATGCACCAGGAGGCATCCTAGGAATGAATGTCCATTGAACTGTATTAAGATTTTCTCAGTCTGTGAAGAAAATCACTCCACAGAAAAGTGCCCTTCTTTACTTGGACTCAAAACTGTATATCGAGGAGCTGAAGGGGTCACTGAGCAGCTTTGCTACATCAACCATAGGAGGCCTCCTGGACCTAGGCCATACCAGCAGGGTATGCAAGGGTCATCCCATGCATATTACAACCCCAACCAAACCACAACTATACCTTCTTGGGGACTCCCTGCTCATCCTTCTTGGTATAGAACCCCTACTTGGTCCTATGCATCTCAGTATCATTCCCAGCCAGCCAGCCAGTCATTTCAACCTTATGTTCAGCCATAACATCAGTGGAATACCCCACTCCAGGGGTGGAGGCCCCAATTCAACAATGTTCCAGCCCTATTGCCTCCACCACCTACCCAACCACAACTCATGCATTCTACTCTGTCCAAGAAACCCCAGATGCCTACCTAGCCAAATCCGAACCTGAACAATAGGCAGGCCCAACAAGTCTATAGTGGAGAGACATCATACCCAGCTTATGCTGTAGAAATCTAGGAGATTAACCTAAGATTTGGGAGAATTCTCCTTGATAACCAACCTCCCTCTCCACATAGGGAGGCTGAGGAAGAAAGAGAGGAAAGAAACCTTAAAGTAAATCCACCCTTTCCTGAGAGATTAGCCCAACCACTCTAGCCTACCCCAGAAGAAACTGAGCTTCTGGGAGAATTGAAAAATCTATGTGTAAAGATCCCCCTTCTCCAGGAAATCGAGGATGTTCCCATTTACAATAACTTGATTAAGGAGAAGTGCTTAAAGCGTCCAGGAAGAAGAAAAAGGGATGCCCCTACCATTAATGTCATTGGGCAGTTGTCTATCTTAATGCTTGGGCAGGTAATATGTCTAAAATATTTGGACCCCGGAAGCCCTGTAGTAGATATGCACATCAATGGCACCATCATCCCACGCACTCTGATTGATCTTGGGGCTGCCATTAACGTGATGACCAAGGATACCATGCTCAAGCTCAACCTACAAGGGTCATTGAGGAAGACCACAACAGTTCTGCAACTTGCAGACCGTTCCACAGTCACCCCTAAGGGAATTGTGGAAGATGCGATGGTCTCCATTGACTCCTGGGAGTACCCTGCATATTTCCTAGTTCTCCAGCCTAAGGCTAAGTTTACTATTTACCCTCTCATCCTTGGGTGGCCATGGTTGGTCACAACTGATGCTTACATTAGCTGCAGAGCTGGGAATATGACCATAAAAAATGGGCATATGTCCTGTTGTAACACGCATATTCATTGTTTATAATTTTTGTTTTTCATTTAGATAAAGCACAAAAGGGGCGAGTCAATAATTGCACATTGAAATAAAAAGAAAACAAGTATAAAACAATCAGCCCTGAAGTAGCCAAGGTTGCTATACAAATTATTATATAAATGATTATATGGAGTGACCCGATATATATATATATATATATATATATATATATATATATATATATATATATATATATATATATATATATATATATATATATATATATATATATATTGTGTTTAAAAGTCTCATCAGGTCTGTTGTATCGCAAAGCACTAAACAGCCGGACCCAAAAACATATATATATATATATATATCGCATTTATAATTCCGGCGGGTCCGCCGTATCGCAAATCGTTAAGGTTTGGGTATATGGGTTCCGCCGATTGCGATATGTGATGGCCGGACCTGAAAGGTATATACATCATGGTTTTAAGTCCCGTCAGGTCCGCCACACCGCTAAGCTATGTACGTTGGGTTCCGCTGATTACGACTTGCGATGGCAAACCCGAAATATATATGTTTTATTGTAAAGTCCTGGCGGGTCCGCTATATTAAAAGCCCTTCATACATAGTTTGTTTACATAGTTTTATATGTATTTCTATTATAAAGGATTATAATAGAAAGGCCAGACCCGAAGCGTATATATATTATGATTTATAAGCCACGGCGGGTCCGCGAGACGTATGAAAAGGTGGATTTTAAGCTAAAAGGCGGAATTTCGGGCGGATGCAAAGGGGTAAGTGGTTTTTAGTGGAACTCACCCGATTCCACTTATTGTTCAACACGTAGTAGCTGGGTGGAGAGAGAAAACCGCCCATTTCGGGCGGGTATTCTCTGGGCTTATGTCCCACCCGAAATCTTTGTAGACCGTCTGATCTGCTAAGCGCAGATCTATGGTGGGGATCTATCGTGGGAAAGGTATGCCTCGATAGTTGTGCGGAGTCCGTATTAAAAGCGGAAAAAGCATGTTTATGGCATATTTTCATTATAAAAGGTATATAATAGAAAAGTGCAGATATAAAGGATTTATACATAAGTCCAACACTTCCATAGTTATGTGGCCTAAGGGTGTGTAATGTTAAGTTTGCAGTGATATATCAGGCCGATTGCGATTTGTGATGGAAGTCAACGGAGCACTGAGTGGATGGATTTGATAGGTTTATAAAGCAATATTAACTCTTTTTGAGTTCCATATTAATCAAAGGTCGCGTTAATTTCGCCGTGTAAAGTGGAAAATCAGAGTTAGAGCTGAAGCTGAAGAGGAAGAAAATCGGGTATGTTTCTTTGCAGTTTGGCCAATCAAAATGCCCATGTAAGCCCAGGATTACACAAACTAAATGCATTTCATTACGACTAAAACGAATTAAGCATCATTAGGAATTTACAAAGGAATTCAACAGCAGATTAACAGAGCAAGCTATCGGTTATAGTCCCCTTCTGAATTCAGTTATGTTCCTATTATTTCATGTTCTTTGAGGTGTCTTTTACCCTCTATAAAATTCCGTAATAGTTTTTTCTTCATATAGTTAGAGAAGCAGTTAAATAATTTGGGGCAGTTTCAGAAATCAACCACTGTTCCACAATGTATAAAAAGAGGAAAATTTACTAAGAAAGGGTTGGAATTTTGGAGAACCCAGAGACTAGGCCACTGTATTCCTGATATCATCGTTGATTAATGAAAGAATCAAAAGTTTCCATGAGTTTTTGGGTATGATTTTCTAATCTTCTTTGTCATGTGTCATGTTATGTTTTCTTCTTTCAAGTATAGTAATGAAGTTGTAGGTCTTTATTTTCTTATGTAGATAAAGTTAAAATTCCTTAAAAGGGTGCTCCTATACTTGAAGATTCCACCTTCTTTTCTAAGTTATACATAATAGTTTCTGTGAAAGACCAGCATATTATCTTTAACTTCTCCTAGAGTCACAGATAGTAGTTTCTGTATTAAGCAACATATTTTCTATGATTCAGTTCTCATTTTCATAATTCTTCTAAGTGACGGATAATAGCTTCTGTGAAAGATCAGCATATTATCTTCAACTTTTCCTTCAAGCTTTCTTCATTCATCATTTATATCTAGCAACAAATGGCATTCTGAGATGTTCTGGTCATACATGTACTAAGGGTTAAAGACCAAGTCTCCAGGTCCTTCATTTAAAGACACAACATATATATGTAAGTGATAAATAAGTGACAATATATAATATTTATTAATGTCTTAAGCACAATTTCCCTACAGCCAGGAAATTGGTTTCTTAAGGTACAACATTAATTGGCGCCACTTCCAGGGAGAGAAGACAGGAATACTTTTCCCTAGGTTTCAATATTTTCCTCTGGTTGTTCAGTGAGGAGGAAATATTTGGCTGTTTTGAATCAAAGCAATAACTTTGGCTTCAAGAAGACCCCATACAAGATCAAACACTTCACAATAGAAGGTTCAAGCTCTTTCAGATCCTAAAAGCCTGGTTTCAAGGAGGGTTAGGAAGTCTAAGATCCCAATTACACCAATTCCTATGTTGTCTGCATCAGGCAGAAATTCATTTGAACATTCATCTGATAAAGAGTCATCTTTTTCATCATCTTCATTTTGGGAACCTAACTGTCAAGAGCAATCTTTAGAATCTGTTACTTTTCATTTATCTGTTATAATCATTCAACCTCAACCAATAGCCACATTACGACCTATGCACAATCCATCTACCTCTCAGTCAGGTTCCACATCTGTTGGTAATCAAAGTTCAATAAACATGGCAGTACTTGCATTCTTGATGAATAGATATGCACCTCTTCAATTGCCACAACCATTAAATCAAATGCCACAAGAATACCTCAAAGCTCTTCCTCGTTTTACAGGGGAAGATGAACAAATTGTATAGAATCATATGTCAGTATTTTGCAATTTTGCAGCAAACAAAGACATTGAACATGTAGATGTTGCTCTAAGACTTTTTGTTCAGTCCTTGGATGGAGAAGCAAGGAAATGGTTTAAAGGACTTCCCAATAATACTATTCCTTCTTGGGAAGAGATGGAATGTTTGTTTATTCAAAGATGGGGAGAAAAAAGAGACCATGGGTATTCATTAACAAAGTTTAATGCCATAAAGAAAAATTCTGATGAAACTGTGGTTGAATTTGTCAGAAGATTTAACAAATTGTACAATAGTCTCCCAGCAGAGATTAAGCCTCCTCCTGCTGGTGCAAAGATAACTTTTGCAGGGGCTTTTGAATCAAATTTTGGATTCACATTAAGGGAAAGAAGAGCTCCAACCCTTGAGAAAATCCAAACAGATGCATTAGAGATAGAAGCAAATCTGGTGGCTGCAGGAAAAGCACCAGAAACACAGCCTACCCAAGACAAGGGAAAGGCAAAGATGGAATCCTCTCAAAGTCAAACATTGGAGGATATGTGTGATGTAATTAAAATTTTGTCAGATAAGGTAGATAGATTAGAGTTAGAGAACAAGAGTTTTCAGAAGCAAACACAGTATAATAAGAACTTTAATCCCCAATACAAAAGACAACCTTTGCAAATCTTGCAAAGGGAAAGAAAAGATCAAGATCAAATTCAAGCACCATTATATATAGAGGCAGGTCCTGTTGAAAAACAAGAGCATCCTAAAGATCAAATTTTTACATTATATGCAGTGGATGAAGATGAAATTGGTATCGAAGAAGAAGAGTATGAATATGATGAAAAATATTCCATTCATGATAAAATTGATGAATATTGGAAGAAAATTTCTGATTTTATGTAGGCTGAACTACATAAGAAATAAGACTTGAGATCGAGGAAGAGGCCAAGAAATCAAGAAGATGAAAGTGAGCAGCAAGTTTCAATTTCCTCACCAAAGGTGTTAGGATATTCCGACAGATAGGATATAGTTAAGTTCAACTTGGTCTAGAGTAGAGTTAGGTATAGAGTTAGGTAAAGTGTGTTTCTTTACCGTTGTACATATTGTAACTTACAATTCGACGGTCACGATATGTAGTGATCCGACGGTTCATTCTCTCCTCGGTATTACCGACACTTGATCCGTGGCTTGACACCCGATTGGTCCATGAGTTCTATTTAAAGCGCATGGAGGGTCATTGTTCGGGTAATCCGTGCATGAGAGAAGCTTATGTAAATTTTCATTCTTTGATTAATAAATTGCCTGTAGTACCCACGTTGGGACAGGCCGTGGACTGTTTCCCTCTTTGAGGGTTTTAACCACGTCAAAAATACTGGTGTATTGATCTGTGATCTAGTTGTGAGCGGTGTCCTTTTGGTATTCTTTCTGAGGAACTTACCCTGTAAATTCCTACATGGTATCAGAGCTATTTGAGGGTCGCGTCCATTGGTGATCCAAATCTGAAGCCGGTAGAACTGCATGCGGCTGTCGTTTCCTAGATCTGTTGTTTCTGACTGCTTTCGGGCCGAGAGGACTGCTCTGTTGCGTTCGGAGCATCTGTTCCAGTGAGGAACCCCTTTCGTTTCACGCGAAAAGGTTTCCGGTAGCCCTAGCTGCGCCATTTTTCAGATCGGGAGGTATACAGTGTTTTTTGCAGTTTACTGTTATTTTCTTTCTGCTTATTTCGGTTTCGGTTTATTTAGCCCTTTTTTTTTAACCGGATCTATACCTTTCATTTCTGTGTATGCTCTTTGCCCTGCGACTCTGTGCGATCTGGGCAAATCAGAAACAGAAAGGAAGGATTTTTCTCATGCGTATGCTCTTTTCCCTGCACCTTAGTGTGATCTCGGAAAATCAGAAACATTGAGAAAAATATTTAGTTTTTTGGCTAAAGTTAACTTTGAGATTTAAAAAAAAAAATAAAAAAAATTTCTAGTTTTTTTGGCTAAAGCTAACTTCGAGCCGCAAGGTTCGTCTTTCTTTGCATATTCGTGTTGGGTTTTGTGTTTTGTGTTTTGTAGGGAAAAAGAGCTTTCTCAAGGCAAGCACGCAAACCAAGGCCCCCCCCCCTCTCTCTCTCTCTCTCTCTCTCTCTCTCTCAAATTTTTTGTATAGATCAATTGGTTCAAAGCTATTTGAAGAGAGTAGAGGTCTTGGGTTCAAGTCTCCATTTTGTGGGGGCGGATTTTTTCATTCCCGCACATTCGCGCACTTTGCCGGCAACGTCAACAATTTTTTTCAAAAAGCCATAACTTCTTCATCCGGAAGCCTTTTTCAGAGCCGTTTTTTTAAAACCACCTATTTTTTCGAGATCTATCCATTGGAACACTTACTTTCAGCATATTCAGCTTCAGTTTTTTTAAAAAAAAAATGGAAAGTCCATGCCAAGTCATTCTTGACAGCACTAACTACTTCCAATGGGTAGCCTACATGGAAGATTTACTTAGAAGTAAAGGTCTCTTCAGAATAGCCACAGACCAAGAGAAGAAACCAAAAGATGAAGACAAGGCTGCAAAATGGGAAAATAGACAAGATCAAGCACGTGGTTTGATAGGGATGTCTATTTCTCCCGATCTTAGATTCCACATTGCAGAACTTGAGACTCCTCATGAAGCATTAGAAAAACTCGCTAAAGTTTTTGGGATTAAAAATGAAATTAGAGCCCATCAACTTGAAAATTAGTTGCTTACTTTGGATCCTAATAATTTTTCTTGCATTGAAGATTTCTTGTCCAAATTCAAGACCCTTAGATATCTCTTGGAAGGTGTTAAAGTTAAGAAAGAAGATGGTAACCTTATTTAATCCATCCTTACTAAGTTGGGACCAGCCTACTCTGTATTTGTTTCCACTTTCCATTCTACAAGGGAAGCTTTCATTTGTCAAGGAAAAGACTACAAGGCCCCTTCCTTTAACTCCTTTTGTGATTCGTTAATAAGATAACAAGAAAAACTCTTACACCTTGGTCTTCTTAATCTTGGAAACTCTTCCACGAAAGCGTTAGCCGCCCAGCAGCAACCAAATTCAAAGAATCCTAAGAAGTCATATCCTCAAAAGAATGGTCCTAAACCAACTCAGCCTCAAAATGAAAGATCATTTCAACAAAATGATAAGACCAATAAAAACAAATGGAAGAAGACTGATAGACATTGTAACTTTTGTAATCGAGATGGCCACTTAGAATCTAAATGCTTTAAGAAGATGGAAGCCTTGGAAGCCGCAATGAAGAAACATAACATCCATGTGGAGCCTACTTCAACTTCAACTTCCGGAATGGCACTTTCTGCATGTCATTGTCAATCATCTCAGTCTGGTTATGCATTAAATGTATCTTCTTCTTCTTCTCATTCTCATGAGTGGCTCATTGATTCTGGAGCCTCTTATCACATGGCCAAAAACCAAGCCATGTTTTCTTCTTTAAATGATTGTAACACCAAAAATATATATGTTGGTGATGATAGATCTCTTAATGTTGTAGGGACTGGAACTGTTCATCTAGACAATGGTCAGTTTAATGATGTATTATGTGTTCCAACCTTATCCTGCAACCTTCTATCTGTCTATCAGATAACTCATTCAGGTGAAGGTAAAATTGTTGAATTTTCACCTCATGATGTTGTAATCAAGGATCTAAAAGATCCTAAACAGATTCTAGCTACTGGTCTTGCTGATGATTCCACAAGGTTGTATAAGTTTCACAACTTTGGGTCATCAAATCTTCCCTCAGTATTTGTTGCTCATAATGATGAAGTGAGCAAACTTTGGCATGAGCGATTTGGTCACTTAAACTATCGCTCCCTTCAGCATCTATGTAAAGAAAATATGGTGACAGGTCTTCCTATGGTATCTTGCAGAGATGGTGTTTGTTCCGGATGTGTACTCGGAAAACATCATCGGGACAGTTTTGACAAACGTGCCTCTTGGCACGCCTCAGCCCCTTTACAGCTTGTGCACAGTGATTTATGTGGTCCTCTTCCTATTGCTTCATTCTCTGGCTGCAAGTACTTCTTAACTTTCATTGATGATTTCTCCAGACGCACTTGGGTATACTTCTTAAAACTCAAGAGCGAAGTATTTAACACATTTTTGGCCTTCAAAGCCTTTGTTGAAAAACAATCTGGACATCAAATTCTTAAGCTAAGAACTGATAATGGTGGAGAATATGTTAAAAACACATTCATCAACTTTTGCACCGAAAATGGAATTCAAATGCAACATACTGTTCCATACACTCCACAACAAAATGGTGTAGCTGAAAGGAAAAATCGCACCTTAAAGGAAATGGCTAATTGTATGCTGCAATCTAAAGGACTCAGTCTTAGTTTTTGGGCCGAAGCAATTAATTGTGCAAATTATATAATCAATCGCACTCCTACTAAGGTTCTAGAGAATATCACTCCAGAAGAAGCTTGGAGTTCCATTAAACCAGATGTAAGTCACTTTCGTGTGTTTGGAAGTGAAGCATGGGCCCATATTCCAGATGAAAAGCATAAAGCTTTAGAACCTAAGAGTGAGAAATGTACTTTTGTTGGATATTCTGAAGATGTAAAAGGTTATAGACTTATTCCATTTAAGTCCAAAAATGTTATCATTAGAAGAGATGTAAAATTTGATGAAAATAAATCGGCCTGCGAGCCTAGTCTGGCGGATGTGCCACCTCTTCCTATCTCTTCTACTTTTGAAAACATTTCTTCTTCAGATGATGAAAGCGAGGATGATAATCCTCCCCCACCTTCTCAGGATCCTCAACTTCCAAGATGGGTCCGTGCTACTCGGGATGCAGTAGGTGATCTTGCCGGTGATCCTACAGATCAGCGACGCACACGTTCTCAGTTTGAAAGAGCCTCTTCTTTACTGGCTCAAGCTCCAGTAAATCATGATCCTGACACTTTTGCAGAAGCTTCAGGCCATCCACATTGGGAAGCAGCTATGAATGAAGAATATCATTCATTGATGACAAATGATACATGGGATCTTGTTCCTCTACCAAAGGGACGCAAACTTGTTAGATGTAAATGGGTTTACAGAACCAAGTATGGACCAGATGGGAAAGTTGATAAACATAAAGCTCGTCTCGTTGCTAAGGGCTTTTCACAGGTTGAAGGCATTGACTACACTGAAACCTTCTCCCCTGTTGCCAAAATGAACTCTATCCGCCTTGTTCTTTCCCTTGCTGCCTCTTTAAAATGGGAAGTCCATCAGATGGATGTTAAATCTGCCTTCTTGCATGGGGACTTGCAGGAAGAAATCTATATGGAACAACCCATTGGCTTCATACAAACAGACTCCAGCCTTGTTTTTCGACTTAAGAAATCCATTTATGGCCTCAAGCAAGCTCCTCGGGCTTGGTATGCCAAAATGGATAGCTTTCTTTTAGAATCTGGCTTTTCTAGGTGTCATTCTGACAATACTGTCTACACCAAGAAAGTGGGCAACTCTCTTATCATCCTTGTTCTTTATGTTGATGATCTTATTCTTACTGGTAGTGATCCCAACCTTATAAACCATGTGAAGTCCAGCCTTAAAAAGAAATTTGAAATGACAGACTTAGGACACTTACACTATTTTCTCGGTCTTCAAGTCTTGCAATCCAAGGAGGGTATTTTCCTTTCCCAGTCCAAGTATGCTTGTGATATTCTTCGTCATTTTCACATGGAAGACTGTAAGCCAGCCCCTTCTCCCTTTCAGTCTGGAGTCAAACTTTCAGTCTCTTGTACTTCTCCTGAAGTTGATGCTACCTTATACCGTCAACTTGTAGGAAAACTCTTGTATTTAACCCATACTCGTCCTGATCTTTCCTTTGCTGTTGGCCTTGTTGCTCGTTTTATGCAAAACCCCCGTGAAAGTCATTGGAAAGCAGCTAAAAGAATACTTCGTTATGTTCGAGGTACAGTACAGTTTGGGATTCATTACAGTGCCAAAGCAGCTCCTCTGTTAGTTGGTTTCACTGATTCTGATTGGGCTGGTGACCCTGATGATCGGAAGTCTACTGCCGGTTATGTCTTCACTCTTGGTTCAGGACCAATTACATGGGCTTGTAAGAAACAGGCTGCCATTTCTCTTTCGTCAGCAGAAGCAGAGTATCGTGGTGCCGTGGAAGCTAGTAAGGAAGCCTTGTGGCTTCGTTAGATCCTATCAGAGTTTGGCTTTGAGCAGCAGCATCCAACCACACTTTGGTGTGATAATCAAAGTACCATTCAGCTATGCAAAGATCCAGTCCAGCATCAGCGCAGCAAACACATTGAACTACACATGCACTTCATCAGAAAGTTCATTCATGACCATGTTCTTGAAGTGCAATATTGTTCAACAGATGATCAGGTTGCAGACATCTTCACAAAGGCTCTCACAGAGGCGAAGTTCACTAAACTTCGATATATGCTTGGAGTTTAGGAAGTTGTCACTAAGGGGGGATAGGCTCTAGTGCCTCCTTCCTTCTCCTATTGTGTCATATTTGTAAATCCTTCAATCCTATCCCAAGTTGTTCTTAAGGGGGGATGTTAGGATATTCCGACACATAGGATATAGTTAAGTTCAACTTGGTCTAGAGTAGAGTTAGGTATAGAGTTAGGTAAAGTGTGTTTCTTTACCGTTGTACATATTGTAACTTAAAATCCGACGGTCACGATATGTAGTGATCCGACGGTTCATTCTCTCCTCGGTATTACCGACACTTGATCCGTGGCTTGACACCCGATTGGTCCATGAGTTCTATTTAAAGCGCATGGAGGGTCATTGTTCGGGTAATCCGTGCATGAGAGAAGCTTATGTAAATTTTCATTCTTTGATTAATAAATTGCCTGTAGTACCCACGTTGGGACAGGCCGTGGACTGTTTCCCTCTTTGAGGGTTTTAACCACGTCAAAAATACTGGTGTATTGATCTGTGATCTGGTTGTGGGCGGTGTCCTTTTGATATTCTTTCTGAGGAACTTACCCTGTAAATTCCTACAAAAGGCGACTCCACAAGAATCTCAGTGTGCAAAACAAGTGAATAAAGAAAAGCAGCAACAGAATGTAAATGGCAAGACACAGATACTTCAAGGTGAGTCTTCTCAAGATCAAACTGGAAAAAATGCTTTGGAGAAACTTGTTTCAATTCCTCAAGTAATTCCAGTCATGAAGAAAGGTAAAGATGAGAATGAAAAGCCTGCTAAACAAGGTCACTTGTTTAGTCTTACTAAGGAGTTGGAAAATGTAAGAATACAAGTTCCCCTTATAGAATTGGCAAAAACACCTACTTATCAAAAGGATATTGTTGAGTTTATTAACTTAAAAGAAAATGAGAGTGACACTATAAATATGCAGGAAGATAAACCAGTAGTGGTTTTTGGTCCACATGTAGAGGAAGTAGATTCTTCAATACCTCCTTTTTATATTTCTCTATTGGTTCATGATTTCCTCCTACATAATTGTATGTTTGATTCGGGAGCTTCACATAATCTTATGCCTCTGTCAGTGATGAAGCAACTAAATCTACAAGTGACCAAACCTTATAGGGATTTGTATTCTTTTGATTCAAACAAGGTCAAGTTTCTGGGCGTTATTAAGGATCTGGCAGTGTCAGTAGCCCAAATTCTAGCTAGTAGCTTGGTCATGGATGTTGTAGTAGCAGATATTCCTGCTAGATTTGGAATGCTTCTATCTAGGTCCTGGGGGACTAAATTGGGATGTGTTTTGAAACTGGATTTTACATATGCTATTATACCTATTCTTGGAGGGGAAGAGAGGAGATTGTACAGAGAAAGTAGATTTGTAAAAACTGTTACAATAAATGGAGCAAGTAATTCACCCGTATATAGCCAAGAGAAAGATGACTTTGCTTGTTTCACACTGTATGATAATGTAGAACTGGCTGAAGATAATCTGAAGCAGCTTGCTTCAGCCAATGTAATTACAGAGCTACAAACTGAAGGAGTGTGGAAATGCTTCTTTGATGGGGCTTATTCCAAGGAAGGAACAAGTGTTGGTTTTCTTCTAATTACGCCTAGAGGTAATATGTTCCCTTTTTATTTCAAATTAGAGTTCGAGGCAACAAACAATGTGACAGAGTATGAGTCCTTGATTATTTCTCTACAAACAACTAAACAGATGGGAGTTAAGTCAATTTTTGCTTTTGGAGATTCAGAACTGATTATAAAGCAAATAAAAAATCATTTCCAAACAAAGAACCGTAGGCTTAGGGAATATAGAAATGAGGTATGGTATTTGATTGAGAACCTTTTTGAAGCTTTTAACATTCAATTTATTCCAAGAAATGAGAATAGATTAGCAGATTCATTGGTTGTGTCTGCTAGTACTTTCAAGCCTCCTATTAATCCAAGGCTAAGATATGACGTAGCGATGAGACACAGAACCTCTGTTTCTGATAATGTTAACAATTGGCAAGCTTTTGAAGATGATCAATAGATTAAAGAATCTTTGACTATAGTTGAGGAGTTTCAGGGCATAGAAATTGATCAGGATAAAGAAGAAACAACAGAAGTTGCAGAAATTAGTGGTTTAAAATATTCAATAGCTAATCCAAAGACTTTTCAATTGAAGGATAATATTTTTCCAAAGGGACTTGTTCCTCTTGAAAGGATTTCTAACCCCAATGATGTGGTTGTTGACTTAGGGAAGGTTTCATAGGATGAACACATTCAGGATCACAACATTGGAACTCAGGAGAAACTCAGAATGAATTGTTTTTTCAAGATTAACTGGAAGAATGGTTCTAGATCGGGCACTGAGATGCTAACCTAGTACCATTGGAAGATTGACTTCACCTAATGGAGATCAATCATGTGTATATGTATGAACTTGTACATAAATAAGCTTATGTGTTGAGCATTTGGTTTTCCAGTTGCAGTTCTTCAATTTAATCATTAGTTTATGAATAAGGGTGACTTTCCCAGTTGGAAACTGGTTTGCAGAGGTGTCAGACTTCAAGATTGTTAGGTTTCAGTTGTCATATTTCAGGGTTTTCACAGTTTTGGACTCCATGCCCAACTAAGGCTACTGATCTATGATTCTCAATATAAGCGAAATAATTTTATCACTGCAAATTTTCACACAATTAAGTTTGGTGAAGCAATATATGACTCCATGCCCAATGTATAAGGCACTAATCTATGGTTCTTAGTGCTTCTGTGGCAAAATCACTATCCCCAGGTGGAGCCAAATGTTGTAACATGCATCTTCATTGTTTATAATTTTCATTTTTCAATTAAAAGTCATTGAAAAATAGATAAAGCACAAAAGGGGCGATGCAATAATTGCAAATTGAAATAAAAAGAAAACAAGTATAAAAGAATCGGAAGTAGCCAAGGTTTCTATACAAATTATTATATAAATGGTTATATGGAGTGACCCAATATATATATATATATATATATATATATATATATATATATATATATATATATATATATATATATATATATATATGTGTTTAAAAGTCTCATCGGGTCTGTTGTATCGCAAAGCACTGAATAGCCAGACCCGAAAACATATATATATCGTGTTTATAATTCCGGCGAGTCCACCGTATCGCAAACCGTTAAGGTTTAGGTATATGGGTTCCACTAATTGTGATATGCGATGGCCGGACCCGAAAGCTATATACATCATGGTTTTAAGTCCCGTCGGGTCTGCCACACCATTGAGCTATGTACGTTGGGTTTCGCCGATTGCGACTTGCGATGGCAGACCCAAATATATATGTTTTATTGTAAAGTCCCGGCAGGTCTGCTATATCAAAAGCCCTTCATATATATTTTGTTTACGCATTTTTATATGTATTTCTATTATAAAGGATTATAATAGAAAGGCCAGATACGAAGCGTATATATATTATGATTTATAAGCCCCAGCGGGTCTGCGAGACGTACGAAACGGTGGATTTTAAGCTAAAAGGCAAAATTTCGGGTGGATGCAAAGTGGTAAGCAGTTTTTCGTGGAACTCACCTGATTCCACTTATTGTTCAACACGTAGCAACTGGGTGGAGAGAGAAAAACACCCATTTCGGGCGAGTATTCTCCGGGCTTATGTCCCACCCGAAATCTTTGTAGACCATCTGATCTGCTAAGCGCAGATCTACGGTGGGGATCTATTGTGGGAAAGGTATGCCTCGATAGTTGTGTAGAATCTGTATTAAAAGAGGAAAAAACATGTTTATGGCATATTTTCATTATAAAAGGTATATAATAGAAAATTGCAAATATAAAGGATTTATGCATAAGTCCAACACTTCCATAGTTATGCGGCCTAAGGGTGCGTAACGTTAAGTTTGTAGTGATATATCAGGCTGATTGTGATTTGCGATGGAAGTCAACGAAGTGTTGAGTGGATGGATTTGACAAGTTTATAAAGCAAGATTAACTCTTTTTGAGTTCCGTATTAATCAAAGGTCGCGTTAATTTCGCTATGTAAAGTGGAAAATCAGAGTTAGAGCCAAAGCTGAAGAGAAGACAATCAGGTATGTTTCTTTGCATTTTTGCCAATCAGAATGCCCATGTAAGCCCAGGATTACACGAACTAAACACATTTCATTACAACTAAAATGAATTAAGCATCATTAGGGTATTTATAGAGGAATTCGGCAGTGGATTAACAGAGCAATCCAGCAGTTATCATCCCCTTCTGAATTTAGTTATGTTCCTATTATTTCATGTTCTTTGAGGTGTCTTTTACCCTCTGTAGAATTCCATAATATTTTTTACTTCATATAGTTAGAGAAGCAGTTAAATAATTTGGGGTAGTTTAAAAAATCAACAATTGTTCCACAATGTATAAAAAGAGGAAAATTTACTAAGAAAGGGTTGGAATTTTGGAGAACCCAGAGACTAGGCCACTGTATTCCTGATATCATCGTTGATTAATGAAAGAATTAGAAGTTTCCATGAGTTGTTGGGTATGATTTTGTAATATTCTCTATCATGTGTCATGTTATGTTTTCTTCTTTCAAGTACAGTAATGAAGTTGCAGGCCTTTATTTGCTTATGTAGATAAAGTTAAAATTCCTTAAAAGGGAAATCCTATACTTGAAGTTTCCACCTTCTTTTCTATGTTATAGATAATAGTTTCTGTGAAAGACCAACATATTATATTTAACTTCTCCCAGAGTCACAGATAGTAGTTTCTGTATTAAGCAGCATATTGTCTATGATTCAGTTCTCATTTTCATAATTCTTCTAAGTGACGGATAATAGTTTCTGTGAAAGATCAACATATTATCTTTAACTTTTCCTTCAATCTTTCTTCATTCATCATTTATATCTAGCAACAAATGGCATTCTGAGATGTTCTGGTCATACATGTACTAAGGGTTAAAGACCAAGTCTCCAAGTCCTTCATTTAAAGACACAACATATATATCTAAGTGATAAATAAGTGACAGTAAATAATATTTATTAATGTCTTAAGCACAATTTCCCTACAGCTAGGAAATTGGTTTCTTAAGGTACAACATGTCCAAACAATTAGTCCTATACCCTCTTGATCAACCTTCTATAGAGCATGATTTACCTTTATGGTTAGAGGAGGAGGAAGAAGATGAGGTTTATTCTGCCCAACTTTATGTTTTGGGAGCAGCCATAGGAGGAGGAAAACAAGATGAGGATGACTTAATTGAACACCTGCACCAAATCCCAACTCCTAGTTCATTACCATTAGAAGAAGAAGTAAGGGAAACCCAGAACAATCATCCAATTGACTTATGCTTGGCCAATTCCAACCCACTCCGTGTCAAAACCATAGAATTTGGCCCAGAGAAAACTTTGAAAATTAATCCATCTCTTTCTACTTTAGAAGAGGAAAAGCTATGCAATATGTTGAGAGAGAACCTAGAAGGCTTCGCTTGGAGTTACAAGGAAATGAAGGGAGTACACCCATTAGTGTGTACTCACCACATATACATCAAAGAAGGTTGCAAGCTAGTTAGGAAACCACAAATGAGGATGAATCTAGCTCTTAAAGACATAGGCAAAGTGTTGAGAATAGCAACAAGAAATGCTAAAAATAGCATTCAGAATATTCCAATTTTAATTTGTCCTTCAATTAAAATTGAGAATTAAAATTCGAATTTAATCTCACTAGCTGCTTGAAAAATAATTAATTAATTCATCTTGAGTTAATTAGTTGGATAAATTCAAGCTAGAAGCCTTTGTGAAGTCATGCAACAGTTATCCCTTAAATTAAGGAGATTATCCCTTAATTAAGGAGATAAGGATGAGTTATATTTGAGTTGTAATTAGTTAGCTTAGTTAACTGAGTTATGTCCAGTTACATTATTTCCAAATAGTTTGAGGAACTAATTGTGAGTTTAGTTAGTTAATGCATGCATGCATCCAACTAGTGTACTCCAAATAATTGAAGATTCTCTCATAAATAACTCATGCATGTCTATTCAGAGAAAGACCCAGTTGAGATTAAAGACAAGGATAGTGTACTATTAGTTGCATGTGTTTTCCTATAAAGGAAACTCATCCATGCAGTCAAGGTAAGGTTCCTTGAGGATTGCGCATTTCTGAAAGTGTGTTGGAGCAGTGTGTGAGATCAATGTTACACTGGGTAACAGCTGGATCACCCAGGGAAAGCTGCGCAAGGAAATACGAGGCTTGGAAGGCTAAGGAGAAGGTTTGTGTGAAGCCTTGTTTGCCTGTGAGCATCCAGGAGGATTGTGCTGAGAGTTGGCTAGATGTGAGAGCTAAAGCTTTGTGTAATTCTGAGATATTTCCACCTTGTATGATAATACAGATAGTGGGTATTTTTTAGCTGAGGATTTCCCCTGAGTATTTTCTATGTTTCATGTGTATTGATTCTTCTTCTTCTGGTTATATGTGTTCAGCTTTGATTCAAGTCTATATTTAAGCTTCCTCAATTTTGATAGTGGAAGTATACTATAGTATTTTTCTTTGGTATATTGCATTATCGAGTTAATCTACAGTCAGATTTTCTACATAGATCTCAGCAGTAGATTTGTAGAGAATTTGCAGGAAATTATACATGGTATCAGAGCTAGCTGATCTATAGAGAAATTTCTACATGGTATCAGAGCAAAGGTGATCAAAGCTGTGAACAGTATACTGAGAAGAGAATTCGAAGTTTGAAGTTCAGGATTGCAAGTACAAATCGAATTCATCTCATACTTCAGGTTGGTCAATGGCATTCTATGGCTTGAGACTCGAGTATGCCTTGGATGGTAGCTCGAATTACATAGCATGGAAAGATCACATGGAGGCTGTATTAGAAGAAAACGGCTTAAATTATTTCATTGATCAAGAAATCCCAAAGCTAGGTTCAACTAATGCACAAGAGTTGGTTGAATGGAAGAAGTGTGTGGCGAGGGCGAGATGGATCATCCTTGAGGGAGTTTGAGACCATATTGTTTCGAGTCTCCATGGGAAGGAGACTCCATTTTCAATGTGGAAGACATTGAAGGACCTCTACCATAACAGTAGTGACCAGAGGAAATTGGCGCTCAAGGATAAGCTTCGAAGAATCAAGATGGAGAACGGTGATACTATTTCCACATATCCAAACAAGCTCACCACCTGTTGAGATGACCTTGGAAGTGTGTTAGGATATTCCGACACATAGGAAATAGTTAAGTATAACTTGGTCTAGTGTAGATTTAGGTAAAGTGTGTTTCTTTACTATGTACTTTTTGTAACTTACAATCCGACGGTCACGATATGTAGTGATCTGACGGTTCATTCTCTCCTCGGTATTATCGACACTTGATCCATGGCTTAACACCTGATTGGTCCATGATCTCTATTTAAAGAGCATGGAGGTTCATTTGTAGGGTAACCATTCATGAGAGAAGCTTATTTAAATTTTCATTCTTTTATTAATAAATTGCCTGAAGTGGCCGCATTGGCTCAGGTCGTGGACTGTTTCCCTCTTTGAGGGTTTTAACCATGTCAACAATACTGGTGTATTGATTTGTGATTTGTTTGTAAGCGGTGTCTTTTGTGAGCGGTGATCTGTTTGTGAGTGTGGGAATAACTATTGTTAATGATGATATGGTGAGCCTTGCTCTCCTTCGTCTTCCAAAGAGCTAGCATAGCTACCAGGACTCTATGAATGGAAGGGAGAAACTGCCAGATTGGGAACGACTGTGGTCGGATCTCATGCAGGAGGAGATCAGGAGGAGCACACGAGATGGTTATTCATCCAAGGAGGATGAAGAAAATCTGGCCTTAGCGAGTAAGGCAAGGAAAGGGAAGGAGAAGGATTCTCATCCCAAATCGAATTCTTCTCATGGAGGGAAGAAGGGTGACAAATCTAAAGTGATATGCATTAATTGTCACGAGATGGGTCATTATGTGATCTGATATTCACCCTATGAGTTACATCAGTTAAAGATTTATTACACAAAGGTATTACAGACTCATGTGATGGTGTGTGTTCTATGTTATTGAAGCAACGGATCGATTAGATTGTCAATACACAACAATAAAGTGGAAAGACAACAGAGAAATATAGTAAGCAACACAAAGACACAAGCAATATAATAAGGAGTTCACCTTATTCTCCAGGGCAACATCTCCAGTCCAGCTTTCAATGGTGGCCTTGTTTTATTGTGCCTTTAAGCAGAGAATTACAATACAGGGACTCAATGTGAGTTCTCCTAAAGCAAGTTTTGCTTGGCAGGGTGGTTCTTGGATTCCCCAAGCCACTGGAGTGCACAGCCTCTTCTTCTTTTGCCAGCTTTGTGACCTTCTGGTCTACAAGGGCAAGAGCCCAATGTGGTGCTCAGCCCAGACAGATTCCTCTATGGGATGGATTGAATCTCTCAAGCTCTCTGGTGCTCGATGCTACCACTGGTCAACTCGACCCTCTGTCTCTTCTGCTGTTCTTTACTGCTCTCTGTGTTCAGTCCTCCTCTCAGGGTTCACTATTCCACTTCTTCATCTCTCGATTCTTTCTTCTCTCATTCGACTATCTTTGTTCATGGCTTTTAGACATTCATTCCCATACCTGTTTGGTTCCTCTTCCGCCTCTATCACTTCACCTTCTGCAGCTGCGCTTGGATTTCCCTGTTCGATGTCATCATGAACGCTTAGGGAGTGGCCACTTGTCCTGCTCTAAATAGCACCAGCATGCTTCGTTGGTTTGTTTCTTCAGTTACATCGTGGATGCGTTCTTCCTCCACTATGGCAGTCAAACGGATTCCAAATCCTCCTAAAACGCAGCTTAATTCCCCGTCAATTCCACTTCCTCCATTGGGCGCGATCTCAGCCGTCTGATCTGAGTCCCTCACCTCGGCTTGCCACGCATTGATCAATGTATTGAATCACTCTGCTCTCGTCCAAAACCTCTTACCGTTTAAGGGTGCCTCGATCAATACTGCTGGTTTTCCAGAGCACAGGTCCCGCCTTGTACGATTAGCGCTTTTTCCTTTTCCGCCAGTAGTTCTCCAGTTCCCCCACAGGACCGAGTGCTTGGGCTTTTCCTTCACAACCCTGTTCACCCAACGATGTGCTAAGCGCTAATCATGCATCAAAAACCACCTCTGTTTCCCGATCCGGGGCTCCCGGGGGCTACTTTGACCTCCTGCGCGATCTCCATAGGCCTCGGTCAGCGTGCTTTGACCGAGGTCCTCGTCGTTCCACATTGGTTGCCATTGCCACTGGTTTAGGGTGTCTTTGATCGCTATTTTTGGATTTCTTTAGAGATTTGTTTGACATGATACAGTCATGGTTCTTTGACAGTATTTTATGGATCCAATTCGGATCACGACCTTCCCACTGAAAAAAAGCTTTTGGACCACCAAAAGTTGGTTTTAAAGCATCGACTAAGTGAGGGTATTGTTTTCTCACTTGTCCAATCTCAATCCACTTTGCACTGCTTGGCTTTGAACCTTTGAGCCCAATCCTGAGCTACTCAACATCTCCCCTGTGCATTGTCCTCACCTTCCTGTCTAGCACTGTATCTTCCTACAACTCATTGAGCTATTCAGGTAGCAGGTCATCAATAGAAGGCAATTGACTTTTCTCTTCAGGGTCCTCAATCATTGATGGTTCAAATAATCTCAAGCAATCTGCATTTACGACTGAGTAGATGTGCATGTAAGCTGGTAGATCAAGGCAAAAATCGTTTTCACCAATCTTCTCAAGTATCCTAAAAGGTCCATACTTGATAGGCTTTAGTTTTTTACCTTCACCTTGCATCCTGTCCTTGCTGATATATAGCCAGACTTGGTCTCCAACTTGAAAAATATGCTCCATCCGATGCTTATCATGCCTAGCCTTATACTTGGCCTGGCTGTTTTCCAGCTGTTCCTATACTTCTTAGTGGATCTCCTGGATCTGTTCAATGAACCTAGTTACCTTGTCCACATCACTCTATCCATCAACCATGGTATCTTTACCAAAGAAAAAAATCCAAAGGAGACCTTGGTGTGAAACCAAAACAAGTCTCAAAAGGAGATCTCTGTGTAGAAGAGTGTTTGGCTCTGTTGTAAGCATGTTGCACATAACACAAGTGTTCATCCCAAAGCTTAGGATGTTTGCTGCAATAACCTCTCAGCAACTGGATCACCGTCCTGTTTACTACTTCTTCCTGGCCATCTATTTGTGGATGAAAAGTTGTGCTTTTCTTCAACTTGGTGTCCATCAGTTCCCACAGACTCGACCAAAACTTCCCCACAAATCGGGTGTCTCAATCAGATACAATGGAAGTGGGTAATCCAAAATGAACCCATACATGTTCAAAGAAAAATTTTGCAGTCTGTTCAGCTGTGATCTGTTTACTACAAGGTATCAAAATACACATTTTGTTGAACCTATCCACAACAACATATAGATAATCATGACCTTTCCTAGATTTAGGCAGTCCTCCAACAAAATCCATGGAAACACTTTCCCAAGGGTGAGAAGGAACTGGCAATGGAGTGTACAATCCTAGTTTTCTATTGCTGGGATTGCTTTTAGCACACATGGCACACCCTCTTACATATCTAGAAACTGTCTCATTCATTTTTGGCCAATAGCAGAATCTTTGCAGCTATGCAACTGTTTTACTTACCCCAAAGTGACCTGATATCAGAGAAGTGTGTGCTTCCCTAATTATCTTTATCCTCTCAGTTTGTGGAATGTAGAGTTTCCCACAATGGTACAAGAGTCGGTACTTTATATGATAGTCCAATTCTTCTACTCTTTTTCCTTGACTCAAAGTTGCATATACATCTTTAAAGTCCATATCCTGAGCATATTGTTCTATGTAGCTTTCATGTAGCACAAAATTATGCTTAAGTATGGTAGATGCATTTATAATGGGTTTAGATAACATGTCTACAACCTTGTTATGTATGCCCTTTTTATATCTGGTGACTAGATGAAGCTGTTGTAGAAAACCCATCCATCTGTAATGTCTTGATTGCTGCAACTTAGTTTGGGAGTGTGGATATTGAAGTGGCTGATTATCAGTATGTATTACTGTCTCTTTTCCCATTAAGTAATGTTTCCACTTTTTTACACTCTGAACTAATGCATACAATTCTTTATCATATGTAGGATAGTTAACTACTGCAGGATTAAAAGTCTCAGAATGATAACATATGGGTTTACCATGCTGTGCCAACACTGCTCCCATGGCATAGTCACTGGCATTAGTTTGGATCTCAAATGGTCTTTGTAGATCTGGTAGTGCTAGTACAGGTGCTATACTAATTTTCTCTTTCAAGGTGTCGAAGGCTTTCTGATGTTTGCCTCCCCACTGAAACACCTTATTCAATCCTGTTAAAGCATGTAAGGGAGCTGCAATCGAGGAGAAGTTAGAAATGAACTTCCTCCAATATTGTGCTGCTCCTAAGAAGCTTCTCACTTCTGTAGCAGACTTGGGTTTAGGCCAGTTCACAATGACTGCCACTTTAGAGGGATCTATTTTCAATTCACATCCCCCTACTATATGACCCAAGTAGTTTAGAGATGTTTTTCCAAATTCACATTTTGAGAGTTTAACATAAAGTCTTTCTCTTTTCAAAACATCTAATGTCTGCTTAACATGCTTTAAATTTTTTTCCCACGTTTTACTAAAAATCAGAATGTCATCCAAATACACAATAACAAAATCATTAAGAAAAGGTCTGAGTACATCATTCATTAATCTCATGAAAGTAGCAGGAGCATTAGTTAAGCCAAAAGGCATAACCAGCCATTCATACAATCCCTGCTTTGTTTTGAAAGCAGTCTTCCATGCATCTTGCTCTGCAACTCTGACCTGATGGTATCCACTGTGCAAATCCAGCTTGGTGAAATAAACAACTTCCTTCAATTGATTGAAGAGATCATCTATGCGAGGAAGGGAATAACGATATTTGATTGTTATCTTATTCAGTGCTCGGTAATCAATTCACATTCTCCACGAGCCATCTTTCTTTCTCACCAAAATGATTGGTGACCCACATGGTGATGTGCTAGGCCTGATGAAGCCCTTCTCGAGCAACTCCTACACCTGCTTCTTGATTTCAGCATTCTCTAAAGCAGACAACCTGTACATCCCAATGTTAGGCAATGGAACATCTTGCTGCAAAATAATATCATGTACTATTCCCTTTTTGGGTGGCAGACCTTTAGGTTCTTGAAACAAGACATCATACTTTGAAACAACCTTTTCTATATCAGCTTGTTGTTCAGCATTACAGCCCTCAAATACATTGGTTTTATCAGGTTTCTTTTCCTTTACAACCATCAATAAGAATTGTTTGCATGAATTTATCATTCTTTTCATCTGTCTTGAGTTTATGAGAGTGCAATTATTCTTGAGCTTATGAGCTCTTATAAAGTATTTGATTCCATCTTTAACAAGTAGATACTTGTTCTCGGCTCTATAGAAAATAGCCTTTCTATCATACAAGTAAGGAATTCCTAAAAAAATTCCACATATATCCAAAGGAATTATGTCTAACTCAACCTCATCTACAAATGCTGACCCAAAAGAAAACTTGAGTTTTCACTGTCTAGTCACTTGTAGTTGTGCTTTATCATTCAACCATCCTAATGGGTATGGTTTCTTGTGAGGTGTAGTTGCTAATCCTAATTTCTTTACAATTTCTTTAGAAATGAAATTTACTTGTGAGCCACTATCAAACAAAGTATCAATCTTTTGATTTTTGGAAATAACTCGAATATGGAAAATCTCATGTCTTTTTCTCTCATTTTCTTCATCAATAACAGATTGAGCAGAATTACTAGTAGATGTTGCAGAATTCTTACCTTTTATACCTGTGGCTGCTATAGTTGTTTCATCTCCCAAGTCTAACCCCAAATATTTCTGAATAGCTGTAGCTGTCTTCTTCTTCTTGCCCTCGGACTTCTTAGATCTTAGCTCTGGATGCAGAATCCAACAATGCTCATCATCATGCCCCTCCTTTTTACAGTGAGTGCATGAAGCTTTGGCTTTCTGTGCAGTGTTAGCCTTCCTTACTTTCCACTTCTGTTTTCTTTTCTTCTTGCTCTTGCTTATAGTGGGTTGGGATGGTCCCCCAACTTCTGGATTGACATTCTTTCCTCTAGCTTCTAGATGAGTAGCTTGTACAGATACCTCATCTATACTAGTGGGACTAAACATGAGGATGGTATGCCTCATGTAGCTGTGTAGACCACCAATGTACTTCAAAAGAGTCTTTGGTGAGTCTAGTGAGATACCCAACATCAATGCTCTCTTTCTGAATTCTTGAGTATACCCTTGCACACTTTGCCCTTTCAACTGTCGAAGAGTTTTCCAACTCATCATGGCTTGTTGCATGTAGGCCAATGGATAGAACTGCTTTTTGATTGCAGCAACAAATTCACTCCAGACAGAGATGGTCTTGCCATGTATTTTCAAATCAGCTTGGGTTCTGCCTTCCCACCAAACCAAGGCAGTGCCTCCTAGGTGTATGCTTGCCAGCTGAATCTTACTCTTGTCTGAGTCTATGTTCTGTACCCTGCAATACACATCAATTTGTCTAATCCAATTTTCCAAATTTTTAGCATTTAGCTCTCCATCATGTATAGGAAAATCAAATTTAACATCTAGCTTAATCAAAGATGCTTTCTTATTATGCACAGGGCTATTAGGAGGTGTGAGAAATCTTTCCTCTTTCCCCTTTCCTTTGGAATGGTCATGGAAGTGAGACTCATCTTCTCCCTTATCTTGTTTAGAACCTGATGAATCTTCAACCTTTTGCTTTCTAAAGTCTCTGTACATTTCTTCAACCATAGACTTTATAGCTAGGAAACTCTCTATGAATTGAGAGTCTAGTCCTACAGAACCTTCTTCTGACATTGTCTTTCGAGAATAGACTCTCCCAATTTCAAGATTAGTTTCCACCAACTCTCCTTCTCCTAATTTTAGCTTTGATCTAGTGAGCATTCACAGCTAATCCAACACAAGCTTGTCTAACCTTACAGCCTAGAGCTTTGATACCACTTGATCTGATATTCACCCTATGAGTGACATCAGTTAAATATTTATTAAACAAAGGTATTACAGACTCATGTGATGGTGTGTGTTCTGTGTTATTAAAGCAACGGATCGATCAGATTTCCAATACACAGAAAATAAAGTGGAAAGACAACAGAGAAATACAGTAGGCAAGACAAAGACACAAGCATTTTAACAAGGAGTTCACCCTATTCTCCAGGGCTACATCTCTAGTCTAGCTTTCAGTGGTGGCCTTGTTTTATTGTGCCTTTAAGTAGAGAATTACAAGACAGGGACTCAATGTGAGTTCTCCCGAAGCAGGTTTTGCTTGGCAGGGTGGTTCTTGGATTCCCCAAGCCACTGGAGTGCACAGACTTTTCTTCTTCTGCCAGCTCTGTGACCTTCTGGTCTACAATGGCAAGAGCCCAATGTGGTGCTCAGCCTGGATAGATTCCTCTATGGGATGGCTTGAATCTCTCAAGCTCTCTGGTGCTCGATGCTGTTGTTGGTCATCTCGGCCCTCTATCTCTTCTGCTTTGCTTTATTGCTCTCTCTGTTCAGCCCTCCTCTCAGGGTTCATTGTTCCACTTCTTCGTCTCTCAACTCTTTCTTCTCTCATTCGACTGTCTCTGTTCATGGCTTTTAGCCATTCATTCCCATACATGTTCAGTTCCTCTTCTGCCTCTGTTGATTCACCTTCTGCAGCTACGCTTAGAGTTCCCTGTTTGGCGTCGTCATGAATGCTCAGGGAGTGGCCACTTGTCCTCCTCTAAATGGCGCCAACAGACTTCATTGGTTCGTTTCTCCAATTACGTCATGGATGCATTCTTCCTCCACCATGGCGGTCAAACGAATTCCAAATCCTCCTAAAAAGCGGCTTAATTCCCTGTCGATTCCGCTTCCTCCATCAGGCGTGATCTCATCCATCTGATCTGAGTCCCCCAAATCCAACGCCATACGCACGTTTCACGCGGTTGACTTGCTCAACCGATAGCATGCGATCAACAGCGGTTTTCTCTCACCTTTGCTTGCGATGCATCGATCGATGTATGGAATCGCTCCACTCTCATCCAAAACCTCTAACTGTTTAAGGGCGCCCCGATCAATACTGCCGATTTTCCAGAGCGCAGGTCCCGCCTTGTACAATTAGCACTTTTTCCTTTTCCGCCTGTGGTTCTCCGGTTCCCCCACATGACCGAGTGCTCGAGCTTTTCCTTCACGGCCTTGTTCACCCAGCAATGCGCTAATTGCACATCAAAAACCACCTCTGTTTCCCAATCCGAGGCTCCCAGGGGCTACTTTGATCTCCTACGCGATCTCCATGGGCCTCGGTTAGCATGCTTTGACCGAGGTCCTCGTCGTTCCATGTTGGCTACCATTTCCACTGGTTCAGGGTGTCTTTGATCGCTGTTTTTGGATTTCTTTAGAGATTTGTTCGACCTGATACAATCATGGTTCTTTGACAGTCTTCTATGGATCCAATTCGGATCATTATGCGACTAATTTCCCATCGAAGAAGTCCAAGAAGGGATCCTCAGAAGGATCTGAAGGTGAGGCGTTGGCCTCTCAGTTCGAAATGGACTTCACCCTTATCGTATGCATGGTGTCTTCAATGATGGGTTGTGTTTGGTTTCTTGATAATGGAGCCTCATTCCACATGATCGGCGATAAAATTTTATTCAGTACCTTGGAGGAGAAAGACCTCAAGATGCGCATAGAGATGGGTGACAATGAAAGGTATAGTGTTTCAGGAGTGGGCATGGTTGATTTTGAGAGGGAGCATGGAACTCTTATCACCTTGATAGATGTGAACTATGTTCCTAGACTGAAGAAGAATTTGGTATCGATTGCGATGTTGGAGAACAAAGGCTACGATGTTGTTTTTAGTAAGGGAAAGGTTTTCCTTAGACACATCACCACGGGATAGGTGAAACAGATCATTTCACGAGTTAAGAACCTGTATGCTCTTGAGGTTCAAGATGCATGCAAAGCCTTGAGGAGCAAGGCAAATGTTAGAGACTTGGTGGTTGAGAGGGAGAGTAAATTACCTCTCAACATACAGCCCCAAAAGAGATCTAAGACAATTGTGGAGGAGCCTCAATTGGAGATGTTGAGAGGAGACCGAGTGGAGGCATCCACTCATGCAGAGACCTCCAGTAGGGGGGAAATTTTGAGCCAAGCAGGAAGAGGGAGCACATGCAGCCATACCTCCAGGTGTGAGGTGGGTACAACCAAATCCAAATCTGCCTAGAAGACTAGGATAAGACCACATTCACATGTCCTTCGGGTACTTTTTCCTATAGGGTCCTTCCTTTTGGCCTATGCATTGCTCTTGCCACTTTCCAGAGATCAGTCTTGAGTATTTTTGTTGAATTAGTACGTGATGCTAGAAATCTATATGGATGACTTTACATATTATGGTTGTGATTTTCAAGAAGCCCTGACTAACCTAGGAAAAGTATTGCACAAATGCATTGAAATGAACCTGTCTCTCAGTCCATGAAAATGTGAATTCTTAATTACTGAAGGGACCGTGCTAGTTCATTCAATATCTCAGCAAGGACTACGGGTGGACCCAGACAAAATAGCAATCATCCAAAGGGTCCCACCTCCACAAAAGTAGAGAGATGTCAGGGGTTTCTTAGGGTTAGCTGGATACTATCAAAGGTTCATAAAGGACTTTAGCAAGTTGGCCTCTCCTTTGTTTGGGTTGTTGGCCAAAGATTCTGAGTTTATATGGTCAAAGAGTTGTGAAGAGGCCTTAGGCATTCTAAAGGGTAAGTTAACCACTGCACCAATCCTTAGAGGCCCAAACTGGGCCCTCCCCTTTCATATTCATGCTGATGCCTCACATAAATCCATAGGAGAAGCCTTTGGTCAGGAAGAGGAGAAATTTCCCTATGCCATCTATTTTATCAATAAGAACCCATCAAAGGCTGAGCTAAACTATACTGTGACCGAAAAGGAACTCCTAACTGTTGTGCATTCATTAAACAAATTTAGACACTGCATTACAGGCTATCAAACATTCATGCATATTGACCATGCTACAATCAAATAATTAATGAACAAACCAGGTGTGAATGTTAGAATTATAAGATGGTTGCTTTTATTACAGCAGTTTGATCTAACTATTGTTGATAAGCCTGGTAAGGAAATTGTTGTTGCAGACTTTCTATCTAGTGTGAATCTGCCTGCAGGTGAAGAAGGAGTGGTTGATGACTAGTAAGCAGATGAGAATTTGTTTGCTATTTTAGTTCTCTCCCCATGGTTTGCTGATATATCGAGCTATTTGGTATTAGCACAATTCCCACCAAACATGCCCTCGAAGGAAAAGAGCAAGATACTCAGGAAAAACGCCCCCTTCACCTGGATTGGGGGAAATCTATTCAAACATGGCCCAGATCAAATCTTGAGAAGGTGTGTAAGGGAAGAGGAAGTCTTTGACATTATTCTAACCTATCATGATGGGCCTTGTGGAGGTCACTTTGTAGCAAAGAGGACAACATTTAAAGTGTTGAAAGAAGGATATTATTGGCCTACTCTTCATCAGGATGTGAAAAAATACATTAGTCAGTGTGATCGGTGCCAGAGGATGGGAAATCCTACTCCAAGAGATGAAATTCCCCTACAACCTCAAGTGACATTCGAGCCATTTGACAAGTGGGGCATGGACTTCATTGGGCCTATCAACCCTCCTTCAAGGAAAAAGCATCACATCATTGTGTGCACTGATTATTTGACTAAGTGGGCTGAAACTAAGGCAATTAAGGAATCAACAGAAGAGAAGGTGGTTGAGTTCCTAAGGGAGAATGTATTCTACAAATTTGGGTACCCTAGGGAGCTAGTCACAGACCAAGGTAGCTAGTTTATCTCCAGCATGATTGAAGAACTGCTCAGCCATCACAAAATCAAGCATAGGACCTCCACTCCTTATCATCCACAAGCTAATGTGCAAGTGGAGGTGACCAAAAGGGCACTAGAGAACATATTAACGAAGGTAGTGAGCAGCAACAGGAAGGATTGGGTAAAGAGACTAGTTGAGGCCACCTGGGCCTATAATACAACATGGAAGACCACCACTGGATTTACACCCTATGAGCTGTTTTATGGGAAAAAGGCTTTGCTGTCCATTGAGTTTGAATATAAAACATTGAGGATGGAAGCCCAACTAGATTTGGATCTCAGTCATGCACAGAAAGAAATATTGTTACATTTGAATGGCTTGGATGAATTCAGAATGCATGCCCTACTACATACAAAGATAGTTCAGCATCAGAGGAAGATCTGGCATGAAAAACACATTATAGAGAAGAAATTTCAAGAGGGAGACTGGGAATTGTTATATGACTCTTGGTATAAAGACTTCAAGGGCAAGCTAAGGACAAGATGGCTTGGACCTTATGTGGTGGAAAGATGCCATGACAATGGTTCAGTGCAAATCATAACTATAGATTAAGAAGCCATTCCATTGCTAGTTAATGGACACCGATTGAAAATGTACAAGAGGCCTTTATCAAAACATGAGTTCATTGACAATATCAATAAGACAGTGATGATGGTGGAGCAAGTTCCTGCTCCTCCCTCATCAGGGCACTGAAAAGGAGAAAAAATAATAAGGATTCAGGTAAAAACCTCCATGAGGTGCCTGAGTCCCATATTTGGGTTGAAAACCTCTCTGAGGCGGACCAAGGATGAGAAAAAAATTAAAAAGAGTAAGAAGATTGTTATAGACATTTTTGTGCCTTACAGCATGGAGCATGAAATGTCGATAATCTGAGGGATCCAAATTCCCTAAACATGTTGTTCTTACCCTTAGAGGAACAAGGTCAGCAAACCACAGCACTACAGATCAGTTCTCCACTGAAAAACACTCAAAAACAGGTCAATTTTGGATCAAAGCAGCTGCTCCACTAGGCATCTGCACTGCATAGCAGGTACAACAAAGGCTACCTGCGTTGCATAGCAAGTAGAACAAAGGCTACCCGCGTTGGGCGTACTTGGACATGTGGAGGAATCTTTTCTCAATGTGGCAGTGCCCAGGAAGCTTCTAAAATGACACTTGGATCAGAAGATTCGCCTAATGATGAGTTAAGAGCTTCTAAAACTCCAAGTGGAAGGCAGAAACTCTGAGTGAAGGACTGAAGAACAACTGGAGTTGAAGAGGACAACAAGTCACACATCAAGCTGACTTATCTTCACTCCAAAACTCTATATAAGGATCTCATCCCATGGGATCTAGGAGGCCGGAATTTTGTGTAGAGAATCGCTGTTGGTTTACAGTTGAAGGTATTGGGTGATTGCTTGAGGGAGGTGAAGAAGAGATTTCTCTCCGTCGGGAAGGTGATGCTGGATTGGACCTCTCATGGTTGTATCACCGCCTGAACCTTACTTCCATATATTAATAAAGCATTTGAGGTTTCTTCTATTCGCATGTGTTTCAATGGTGTATTGTCTTACTTGCGTATTTGATTTATGCTAATCCTTGAATCGATTATGAATGCATGCTTCTTGTAGTTTCCTTTTCTTGTCTTATTTGCAGGATCTCGTGTAGCTGGGCCCGTGAAAAGACTTGGAGCTGGGAGCAAGCGGCAATCAAAGGAGATTGGATCGACCATTTGCGCAAGACATCGGTAAGTGGATCTCTTCCTTTTATCTCTTGCATGTCATAAAGAAGAAACTTTAGATAGCTTTGCTTTCAGCTGTTGCTAAGGAACTGTCACCCTTAGAATGGGATAGGGTCATTCCATGTTGGATACTTTTCCCCACAACAGACTGGCGACTCCACTGGGGATCGTGTCTTGTTGGTAGCTTGTGTATTCTTGCTATTTATCTCTTGAACAAAGTGAGTACCGAATCGAACTGCATTCGAATCCTTCGAATGCAAAGTAGAGGGCAGCTACTCTAGCCCAGTGCTGGGCATGTTCATGATTTAAAGAGCTGATCCACAAGGACTCTTTTTAGCTCTTTGTGATAGTGTTCATCTTCCTCAATCATCCTCTAGAGTATACTTGACTGATAGCTTCTGATCTGGCCAAAAACTGTTGATTTTTGAGCAAACTGTGACCCGGAATCTGAGTGAGACGAGAGTTGTCTCATCAGTGCAGCTGCCACAAAGGCTACCTGCGCTGCAACGCAGGTCCCGAAGGGGCTACCTGTGCTGCATGTCAGATTGACAGTGCAGTACCTGCGCTGATCCAGTTTTTCCTTGTGCAACTGGGGTTCCCCACTGACTGTTGCCCAGTTTTCAATATTGTTTTTGCAGCCTGTTGTCAACCTGTATACCCAGCTGAAACTACCTTTCTTTGCCCTCATTCCGCCTCAGTTGTATGTTGAAACCGTGATTGTTCTTATTGTATTTCTTGCTTTCATTCACAGTTTCCCGTAGCGAAAGTGAACTAGTCTTGCTGTGACCTCTTGGATCTAGGCCTGAAAGAAAGTGTCGTTGTGATTGTAAGAGCTAGTTTATCGCTGTTCATAGCTGCTTGAGCATTTGCTTTCGTTATATGGTTCGAATTTCAGTATTTCTTGTGTTGAAACGAGTGAATCTTAAGGTGTTCTTTTGATTATTGGACAAATACTTGTTTGCTTTTGCTTGAAATTGAATTCGAAATCGTACAACAACTTTCTTTTTGTAATACATCAACATTAAGGAAGAAGAAAAGAAATACTTGCATTGTGCATGTGCATTTTGACAGTTTGCATGTCGACTTAGGAAAGTGCATCAGTGTGTGCTCTATGATCTGTTCGAAAAGATGATGTCTTTATTTTCCCTCAGTAGTTAAGATTTTCATAAGTTGAAAGAATTGAAAAAGCTTGCTTATCATTCTTAGACTGCATTTAGGAGTTGTATCATACATCACGTGGTGATCCATAAAGGCAAACTGCTAAGCAAGATCAACCTAAAAAGAACTGAATTTATCTAACAACGCTTTGAAACATAACGAAACACAATAGAGGTCTAGGTAGAGACGTGAACCGGCGTCGTTAAACATAGTGACTGTCGATCTCTACGAAGGTGGGTGATTCCTCCTGAGGGACGATAGCACTAATACGGATTTGTGCCCCCGCGTAC
This sequence comes from Pinus tabuliformis, assembly GCA_031772625.1. NCBI lineage: Eukaryota > Viridiplantae > Streptophyta > Pinopsida > Pinales > Pinaceae > Pinus > Pinus tabuliformis. Next base: position 1,520,497,089 of record CM062819.1, on the reverse strand, counting down.
CGTCGCGTATATTGGGGGCCCCTATAGGAACAAAGCCTTTATCCATAGGAAACCGTGTCTGCCGCCCTACTGATCGCGATGCAGTGAACACAGCATTCACGAAGATCGACCACTCGTACCGTAAAACGTATTCTGTGGTTTCGCGAAAGGTTTGGCACACCCTCTGCCTAGAACTCCAGAGTAGTTTCTTTTGGCCTTTTTCAAACTCTATAACTGAAAAAGTCCATCCGAGCATTTGTCACTTCGGGCTCGTTAATACATCGAAGGAGACTAGAGTCATCTTTAGCTTTTTCTTGACTCTTAAAAAGTGAAAAAGCAAGTTGTGTCTAAAAGCGTCGTCATAATAAAATTCATTTTAAACGGAACATAATCACCTCCTATTCCTGCATTGATCTTCAAAGTTAGTCTTTTGGCATCATAAGTTCTTGTAGAATCGCTAAGAAATCTTTTGGATAGACTAGATATGTCTGAGCAACCGTCGACATCTAGGACTGTGTCGTCTGACACAGCAGCAGCAGAGCCTCCTGCTGCTACTCCAACGATGTTTGCTGGTATACCATCTGTCCCGACAAATTGTCAACAACAAGCCGGAGTCCCATCAAGGACAACAATATGGTTAGTTCCTATTTCTTCATCCGGATTATCATCTGGTACTTCTTATGTTGAAACTCAACAAATTGATCCAATGTGTCTTCAAAGGCCAATTTACCCTTTAAGTACTGGATTTCCACCATGTGGAGGGCAGTATGCTCTTTCATTGTTCCCTCCCGGAGAACAACCATGTGGGAGTTTACAACAAAGTTCAGGTCAAACTAGAATCACATCTAGCAGTTGGGTACCAATACTGCCTCAACAACCAGGAGTTGCATGTTCAATGCAACCAGTACACCCTGTGTCGAATATTACCACCACTCCTGCTATGGTGAATGCGTTGCATCAATCACAATCTCAGAGTAGTGCCTCCTTATCTGGAGCGACTCAGGCTCAAACAAGTACTGTGACTCCTCATCTTGGTCAATCATCCACTATTGGTCAACAGCAAATGGTCCAACAACCAGAGCTGGTTCAATCTCAACAGCCGCCATTCCAGCAATCATATCAAGGACCTGAGCAACAAGTCTTTGTAAGTAATGGGCAACCATGCTATAATGGTTATGCCCATCAACTTTGTCAAAGTTGTCAGCATTATGCTGGTCTGCAAAGACCCATTGCTCAGGCGATACCATCTTATCCTGGATATGCTTCGCCTAACCTGAACCAACAGTTGCCTTTTATAGCAACTCTAGAATTACCAGATCTAAACCGGCTGACTAATGATCCAATTGCCTATGCCCCTTGGTGGCCAACGATTCCGCATAAACTTCCATCGGACATTCCTAAATTCAATGGAAATCCAGGTGAAGACCCGTCGAATCACGTCATGACTTTTCATCTGTGGTGTTCATCGAACACTCTAAACGATGATTCGATAAGACTTCGCCTCTTCCAGAGGACATTGACAGGTCCAGCGGCTAAATGGTACATTGAAATTGCCAAGAGCCTCTTTCGACAATTTCAGCTCCTTAGCCACGACTTTCTTAACCCATTTTCAATTACCGATAAGGTATGAAACGGGAACAGAACTCCTTACCAACTTCAAACAGACAACGGCCACTCACATATCTGATCATATACATGAGTGTCGACGTCGTCGTAGGATGGTGAAAACTTACGTTCCCGATCAGCTGTTAGCTGAATGGTTTATAAAGTCGTTACTTCCGGCTATAACGGAAGATGTGGCCAAGGGGGGAGTCGTAACAGAGGAGCAGGTCATTGCTCGTGCTCAATATCTGGACTTAGTATATACTCAGTCTGGCACGCTCTACGACAAAATACCTGACGCCCCCAGACCTGAATTTTCAATTCCTCCCCCTCCTAAATCGAATACTGACTCTCACGCCAGTAATGGCGTGACTGGCAAACGCAAAATTTCTAGTCAAAATGCAAATGAGGAACTTCTTGCCTCAGAAGTAAATGCCATGTCGACCGACAAGGGCAAACAACTGAAGCAACCAGGGGGCAAGAAGAAAAAGAAAAGGAAAGGGAAACCCCCGACAGGGTGTCATATATGCGATGAGGATCATTGGACGAAAGATTGTCCACATATAGCTGAAGTTAAGAAGCTCTTTAAGAGTTCGAAAACCCCAACAATATTGACTGATCCGTTTCCTAACCCAGGCCAAAATCTGGTTGCTAACCGAAATGCTTCCCGATCCCAAGTGCTTATAATGTCCACCTCAAAGCAGCAGAATAATGCTTTGACAAGGAATAAAGATCACAGGAATCCAAAGCAGTTGAACAACAAGGCAAATAAACAACCTAGTAGTTCAACAACAACTTTGACCAAAGTTGTGCCACCCATCGTTTCTAAACCAATGATAAAGTCGCCAAGGGGAGTAGTACACAAATCGACGTTTAATCCTCGTGAAAAAATAACACAGGATTATAATATAATAGAGGACCTGGCCCAATCGCCATCCGCTATGTCGACACTTGAGGTACCGCAAAATTGCCCCTCCCAAGAGCAAGCTTTACTATCAGCGATAAGTGGGATTGGCCCAATGGATTCCAATCTTGTGGCCTTTGATCATAAAGGATATGACCCTCAGTTACCAGCTCAACTAGCTTTCCTTATTCAAGTGAAAGCCCTCAACAAAATTGTTCATCGAACAATTATTGATGAGGGGGCATCTACATGTCTTATGTCGATGAGTTGCTGGAAAAATTTAGGCTCACCACCCTTGTCAAAATCGTCAACGACATTAAAAGCATTTGATGGATGATCATACACTCCATACGGGATTTTAAGTAACTTGCAAGTTGAACTGGGGGGCAAAATAGTAGAAGTTGATGTGGAAGTAATCGACGGAAACCTCGATTACAACATCCTACTGGGAAGGCCTTGGATATATGCCATGGCTGCAGTTGTGTCGACCTACTTCAGAAAGATTGTATTTCCTTTTCAAGGAAAAATTACAATCGTCGACCAACAAACATTTCTCCCCAACAGTTCTCAAGTTACGGGAAGCAACACAATGATCCATGAAAGTAATCAATCGCTCCAAAATATCGGAGTAGGTCTCCTAAAAGACCCTGCCTTAATGGGTACTTTTGCCCTACCGCCGGCAGGTAATCCGGCGGAAGTAGCCACAGTGGAAACCTACAATATGAAATCTTCTATATCCAACGGATTCAGAAGATTCCTAAATATTTTGACAGCATGGATCATCGCCCTAATGGAAATACTGTAAATACAGTGGGCCCCAAGGATGGTTCTTATCTCGTGTCAACCTCGTTAAAAAATGAAACAAGGAGTCATGAGGATAGTTCTTTTACTATGTCAACCTCATTAAAAAATGAAACAAATCCCCTTTTCAAAATTCAAAGGTAAACCTTCATTCCAACCACCAAGTTGAATGCAATGAAGCTTGGGGGGCACCCTCCTTTGACATGCGTTATTATGATGCTGGGGGCATGCAAAACACGAGCAGTTTTGGCAAAGTTCATGCTCGTTAAAAACTAAACGCAAACATGAGCAGTTTTGGCAAAGTTCATGCTCGTTAAAAAATAAACGCAAAACTGAGCAGTTTTTGCAAGGGTTCATGCTCGTTAAAAAATAAACACATATGTGAACAAGCTTCCCCAGAGTTCAAGCTCATCCAGAAAAAACGAACCGGTAAATAACCATTTGAGACCGTAAATTCATCAGCCATAAAAGCCTTGGTCCTGTTTGTGTACCGTCACCTCCACTTTTCATTTGGCCGATCATTCACATCCACTTGATTGTTTACCTATTTTGAGGAACAGCTGCGAAGAGTGATTTCACCTAGCCCTCCTTGTAATACTGCCGTGATTGGAAAAATTCCAACCTGTACCTGGAATCTGCTGCTATCCCTGTTTATCACTCGTTCCTCAAAAGACGAGTCTTCTTTGAGCTCTTTTCACTGACTCGTAAAATATGAAAAGTTTGCCGAGTTTTCGCCTTCCAGCTCGTTAAAAGGACCGGAAGAGCTATCGCTCCTCTAGATTTTAATCTTTTTGGACGTGAGGGATTATTGCACAAAAAGATCGAGCGCTTGTCTAGTTCAGCTCGATAAAGATATCGAACATTCATCCCTTCTATATTGTTTTATACTTTTTCGAACTTAAGGGATTAGATGACGAAAAAGGATCCCTGGAGTCCACTTTATGTACCCTTTTCAGACTCTCTAAAAATGAAAAGGACCGAGTTGTCGTTGTCGCTGGGCTCGTTAAAAATATTAGATAGCGACAAACTCGTCTTTAGACGAGAACGAGTTTCCCTATCATTAGGCTCGTTAAAACATAGCGATGGGCTTGCCCGAAGGGCAGGTTATAGAACAAGCATATGTTATCCTCCTCAAGCTTGACAAAAATAAAGAGGTACTGGTCAGAAATGACTGGGGAAAAATTGGGAAGAACCTCAAAGCTTAATGGTAGCAGGTCGCTCTTGAACATGACACTTTTGCCTCCGTAAATATCGGGTTGGGTTATTATCATTCACCGGTCCCTTCACCATGGTCTCGCCATACCATCCATACATGGGGTAATGCTACCGATCCATCGCATCAGTGTCATTATATGTTCAAGAGATGTCATTCAGAAAGTGTCAACCGGGTCCCACCCACTACCATACATCATCTTTCATCCTTCCATGACCGCCACCCTGAATCATATTTCACAAATCGTTTTCACCATCATCACTAGCTCCGTTCCGTGTCACTGATGTGGGATTCATTAAGGCCCTCCTTTGATGGATCACTTCTTGTCGACATCAGCTCATTATCCAAGAAGTTGATCTAGGAACACCCCCCCCTCAGTACTTTGAAGCTTGCATGCCTCAATGGCAAGTTTCTCACTTCCGGCGATAGGTATACATTAATGACCTTCGACCGGGAGACTTTGCGTGGTGTTCGACGTCAGATCCTATATTCACGCCACGTGAATTGTGCTGCAGTACCTTGAGGGTCATCATCATTATCGGTGATTCCTCTCGCGCTTGTTAACGGCTTACATTATTGACTGGTAATCAAGCGATGTCTTTCCATGTTCGACTTCAAGAAATTCTCACATGGATCGACTTGTACTAGAGTGAAGATCGGACAAGTTTGAAGACCCCGGATCTAGTTTCATCCATCTGGGCTGCGATATATATTCAGGAGATAAAAACATAGACATGTGCAGCAGATGATCATCCTACTAAAAGGATGATAATTAAAAGCAGAGAATTATCGGTCTATTATCAGACGATCGTCTGTTTATGTACAGCAAATGTATTTATAAAGCTAAGCATGGGAAATGCCCGCATCAGCTAGATCATGAAAAGAAAGTATGAAAAGATAATGTATTGTATTGTATTTTGTTACAGGTCACCTCCCGGCGATTGAATGAACTTCGGGTCCTCCTAATAAAGCATTTCACCCGATAAACGACCTCATACTTTAGGGGGCAACTGTTATAGACATTTTTGTGCCTTGCAGCATGGAGCATGAAATGTCGATAATCTGAGGGATCCAAAGTCCCTAAACATGTTGTTCTTACCCTTAGAGGAACAAGGTCAGCAAACCACAGCACTACAGATCAGTTCTCCACTAAAAAACACTCAAAAACAGGTCAATTTTGGATCAAAGCAGCTGCTCCACTAGGCATCTGCGCTGCATAGCAGGTACAACAAAGGCTACCTGCGTTGCATAGCAAGTAGAACAAAGGCTACCTGCGTTGGGCGTACTTGGACATGTGGAGGAATCTTTTCTCAATGTGGCAGTGCCCAGGAAGCTTCTAAAATGACACTTGGATCAGAAGATTCGCCTAATGATGAGTTAAGAGCTTCTAAAACTCCAAGTGGAAGGCAGAAACTCTGAGTGAAGGACTGAAGAACAACTGGAGTTGAAGAGGACAACAAGTCACACATCAAGCTGACTTATCTTCAATCCAAAACTCTATATAAGGATCTCATCCCATGGGATCTAGGAGGCCGGAATTTTGTGCAGAGAATCGCTGTTGGTTTACAGTTGAAGGTATTGGGTGATTGCTTGAGGGAGGTGAAGAAGAGATTTCTCTCCGTCGGGAAGGTGATGCTGGATTGGACCTCTCATGGTTGTATCACCACCTGAACCTTACTTCCATATATTAATAAAGCATTTGAGGTTTCTTCTATTCGCATGTGTTTCAATGGTGTATTGTCTTGCGTATTTGATTTATGCTAATCCTTGAATCGATTATGAATGCATGCTTCTTGTAGTTTCCTTTTCTTGTCTTATTTGCAGGATCTCGTGTAGCTGGGCCCGTGAAAAGACTTGGAGCTGGGAGCAAGCGGCAATCAAAGGAGATTGGATCGACCATTTGCGCAAGACATCGGTAAGTGGATCTCTTCCTTTTATCTCTTGCATGTCATAAAGAAGAAACTTTAGATAGCTTTGCTTTCAGCTGTTGCTAAGGAACTGTCACCCTTAGAGTGGGATAGGGTCATTCCGTGTTGGATACTTTTCCCAACAACAGACTGGCGACTCCACTGGGGATCGTGTCTTGTTGGTAGCTTGTGTATTCTTGCTATTTATCTCTTGAACAAAGTGAGTACCGAATCGAACTGCATTCGAATCCTTCGAATGCAAAGTAGAGGGCAGCTACTCTAGCCCAGTGCTAGGCATGTTCATGATTTAAAGAGCTGATCCACAAGGACTCTTTTTAGCTCTTTGTGATAGTGTTCATCTTCCTCAATCATCCTCTAGAGTATACTTGACTGATAGCTTCTGATCTGGCCAAAAACTGTTGATTTTTGAGCAAACTGTGACCCAGAATCTGAGTGAGACGAGAGTTGTCTCATCAGTGCAGCTGCCACAAAGGCTACCTGCGCTGCAACGCAGGTCCCGAAGGGGCTACCTGTGCTGCATGTCAGATTGACAGTGCAGTACCTGCGCTGATCCAGTTTTTTCTTGTGCAACTGGGGTTCCCCACTGACTGTTGCCCAGTTTTCAATATTGTTTTTGCAGCCTGTTGTCAACCTGTATACCCAGCTGAAACTACCTTTCTTTGCCCTCATTCTGCCTCAGTTGTATGTTGAAACCGTGATTGTTCTTATTGTATTTCTTGCTTTCATTCACAGTTTCCTGTAGCGAAAGTGAACTAGTCTTGCTGTGACCTCTTGGATCTAGGCCTGAAAGAAAGTGTCGTTGTGATTGTAAGAGCTAGTTTATCGCTGTTCATAGCTGCTTGAGCATTTGCTTTCGTTATATGGTTCGAATTTCAGTATTTCTTGTGTTGAAACGAGTGAATCTTAAGGTGTTCTTTTGATTATTGGACAAATACTTGTTTGCTTTCGCTTGAAATTGAATTCGAAATCGTACAACAACTTTCTTTTTGTAATACATCAACATTAAGGAAGAAGAAAAGAAATACTTGCATTGTGCATGTGCATTTTGACAGTTTGCATGTCGACTTAGGAAAGTGCATCAGTGTGTGCTCTATGATCTGTTCGAAAAGATGATGTCTTTCTTTTCCCTCAGTAGTTAAGATTTTCATAAGTTGAAAGAATTGAAAAAGCTTGCTTATCATTCTTAGACTGCATTTAGGAGTTGTATCATACATCACGTGGTGATCCATAAAGGCAAACTGCTAAGCAAGATCAACCTAAAAAGAACTGAATTTATCTAACAACGCTTTGAAACATAACGAAACACAATAGAGGTCTAGGTAGAGACGTGAACCGGCGTCGTTAAACATAGTGACTGTCGATCTCTACAGGTGGGTGATTCCTCCTGAGGGACGATAGCACTAATACGGATTTGTGCCCCCGCGTACCGTCGCGTATATTGGGGGACCCCTATAGGAACAAAGCCTTTATCCATAGGAAACCGTGTCTGCCGCCCTACTGATCGCGATTCAGTGAACACAGCATTCACGAAGATCGACCACTCGTACCGTAAAACGTATTTTGTGGTTTCGCGAAAGGTTTGGCACACCCTCTGCCTAGAACTCCAGAGTAGTTTCTTTTGGCCTTTTTCAAACTCTATAACTGAAAAAGTCCATCCGAGCATTTGTCACTTCGGGCTCGTTAATACATCGAAGGAGACTAGAGTCATCTTTAGCTTTTTCTCGACTCTTAAAAAGTGAAAAAGCAAGTTGTGTCTAAAAGCGTCGTCATAATAAAATTCATTTTAAACGGAACATAATCACCTCCTATTCCTGCGTTGATCTTCAAAGTTAGTCTTTTGGCATCATAAGTTCTTGTAGAATCGCTAAGAAATCTTTTGGATAGACTAGATATGTCTGAGCAACCGTCGACATCTAGGACTGTGTCATCTGACACAGTAGCAGCAGAGCCTCCTGCTGCTACTCCAACGATGTTTGCTGGTATACCATCTGTCCCGGCAAATTGTCAACAACAAGCGGAGTCCCATCAGGGACAACAATATGGTTAGTTCCTATTTCTTCATTCGGATTATCATCTGGTACTTCTTATGTTGAAACTCAACAAATTGATCCAATGTGTCTTCAAAGGCCAATTTACCCTTTAAGTACTGGATTTCCACCATGTGGAGGGCAGTATGCTCTTTCATTGTTCCCTCCCGGAGAACAACCATGTGGGAGTTTACAACAAAGTTCAGGTCAAACTGGAATCACATCTAGCGGTTGGGTACCAATACTGCCTCAACAACCAGGAGTTGCATGTTCAATGCAACCAGTACACCCTGTGTCGAATATTACCACCACTCCTGCTATGGTGAATGCGTTGCATCAATCACAATCTCAGGGTAGTGCCTCCTTATCTGGAGCGACTCAGGCTCAAACAAGTACTGTGACTCCTCATCTTGGTCAATCATCCACTATTGGTCAACAGCAAATGGTCCAACAACCAGAGCTGGTTCAATCTCAACAGCCGCCATTCCAGCAATCATATCAAGGACCTGAGCAACAAGTCTTTGTAAGTAATGGGCAACCATGCTATAATGGTTATGCCCATCAACTTTGTCAAAGTTGTCAGCATTATGCTGGTCTGCAAAGACCCATTGCTCAGGCGATACCATCTTATCCTGGATATGCTTCGCCTAACCTGAACCAACAGTTGCCTTTTATAGCAACTCTAGAATTACCAGATCTAAACCGGCTGACTAATGATCCAATTGCCTATGCCCCTTGGTGGCCAACGATTCCGCATAAACTTCCATCGGACATTCCTAAATTCAATGGAAATCCAGGTGAAGACCCGTCGAATCACGTCATGACTTTTCATCTGTGGTGTTCATCGAACACTCTAAACGATGATTCGATAAGACTTCGCCTCTTCCAGAGGACATTGACAGGTCCAGCGGCTAAATGGTACATTGAAATTGCCAAGAGCCTCTTTCGACAATTTCAGCTCCTTAGCCACGACTTTCTTAACCCATTTTCAATTACCGATAAGGTATGAAACGGGAACAGAACTCCTTACCAACTTCAAACAGACAACGGCCACTCACATATCTGATCATATACATGAGTGGCGACGTCGTCGTAGGATGGTGAAAACTTACGTTCCCGATCAGCTGTTAGCTGAATGGTTTATAAAGTCGTTACTTCCGGCTATAACGGAAGATGTGGCCAAGGGGGGAGTCGTAACAGAGGAGCAGGTCATTGCTCGTGCTCAATATCTAGACTTAGTATATACTCAGTCTGGCACGCTCTACGACAAAATACCTGACGCCCCCAGACCTGAATTTTCAATTCCTCCCCCTCCTAAATCGAATACTGACTCTCACGCCAGTAATGGCGTGACTGGCAAACGCAAAATTTCTAGTCAAAATGCAAATGAGGAACTTCTTGCCTCAGAAGTAAATGCCATGTCGACCGACAAGGGCAAACAACTGAAGCAACCAGGGGGCAAGAAGAAAAAGAAAAGGAAAGGGAAACCCCCGATAGGGTGTCATATATGCGATGAGGATCATTGGACGAAAGATTGTCCACATATAGCTGAAGTTAAGAAGCTCTTTAAGAGTTCGAAAACCCCAGCAATATTGACTGATCCGTTTCCTAACCCAGGCCAAAATCTGGTTGCTAACCGAAATGCTTCCCGATCCCAAGTGCTTATGTTGTCCACCTCAAAGCAGCAGAATAATGCTTTGACAAGGAATAAAGATCACAGGAATCCAAAGCAGTTGAACAACAAGGCAAATAAACAACCTAGTAGTTCAACAACAACTTTGACCAAAGTTGTGCCACCCATCATTTCTAAACCAATGATAAAGTCGCCAAAGGGAGTAGTACACAAATCGACGTTTAATCCTCGTGAAAAAATAACACAGGATTATAATATAATAGAGGACCTGGCCCAACCGCCATCCGCTATGTCGACACTTGAGGTACCGCAAAATTGCCCCTCCCAAGAGCAAGCTTTACTATCAGCGATAAGTGGGATTGGCCCAATGGATTCCAATCTTGTGGCCTTTGATCATAAAGGATATGACCCTCAGTTACCAGCTCAACTAGCTTTCCTTATTCATGTGAAAGCCCTCAACAAAACTGTTCATCGAACAATTATTGATGAGGGGGCATCTACATGTCTTATGTCGATGAGTTGCTGGAAAAATTTAGGCTCACCACCCTTGTCAAAATCGTCAACGACATTAAAAGCATTTGATGGACGATCATACACTCCATACGGGATTTTAAGTAACTTGCAAGTTGAACTGGGGGGCAAAACAGTAGAAGTTGATGTGGAAGTAATCGACGGAAACCTCGATTACAACATCCTACTGGGAAGGCCTTGGATATATGCCATGGTTGCAGTTGTGTCGACCTACTTCAGAAAGATTGTATTTCCTTTTCAAGGAAAAATTACAATCGTCGACCAACAAACATTTCTCCCCAACAGTTCTCAAGTTACGGGAAGCAACACAATGATCCATGAAAGTAATCAATCGCTCCAAAATATCGGAGTAGGTCTCCTAAAAGACCCTGCCTTAATGGGTACTTTTGCCCTACCGCCGGCAGGTAATCCGGCGGAAGTAGCCACAGTGGAAACCTACAATATGAAATCTTCTATATCCAACAGATTCAGAAGATTCCTAAATATTTTGACAGCATGGATCATCGCCCTAATGGAAATACTGTAAATACAGTGGGCCCCGAGGACGGTTCTTATCTCGTGTCAACCTCGTTAAAAAATGAAACAAGGAGTCATGAGGATAGTTCTTTTACTATGTCAACCTCATTAAAAAATGAAACAAATCCCTTTTCAAAATTCAAAGGTAAACCTTCATTCCAACCACCAAGTTGAATGCAATGAAGCTTGGGGGGCACCCTCCTTTGACATGCGTTATTATGATGCTGGGGGCATGCTAAACACGAGCAGTTTTGGCAAAGTTCATGCTCGTTAAAAAATAAACGCAAACATGAGCAGTTTTGGCAAAGTTCATGCTCGTTAAAAAATAAACACAAAACCGAGCAGTTTTTCCAAGGGTTCATGCTCGTTAAAAAATAAACACATATGTGAGCAAGCTTCCCCAGAGTTCAAGCTCATCCAGAAAAAACGAACCGGTAAATAACCATTTGAGACCGTAAATTCATCAGCCATAAAAGCCTTGGTCGTGTTTGTGTACCGTCACCTCCACTTTTCATTTGGCCGATCATTCACATCCACTTGATTGTTTACCTATTTTGAGTAACAGCTGCGAAGAGTGATTTCACCTAGCCCTCCTTGTAATACTGCCGTGATTGGAAAAATTCCAACCTGTACCTGGAATCTGCTGCTATCCCTGTTTATCACTCGTTCCTCAAAAGACGAGTCTTCTTTGAGCTCTTTTCACTGACTCGTAAAATATGAAAAGTTTGCCGAGTTTTGGCCTTCCAGCTCGTTAAAAGGACCGGAAGAGCTATCCCTCCTCTAGATTTTAATCTTTTTGGACCTGAGGGATTATTGCACAAAAAGATCGAGCGCTTGTCTAGTTCGGCTCGATAAAGATATCGAACATTCATCCCTTCTGTATTGTTTTATACTTTTTCGGACTTAAGGGATTAGATGACGAAAAAGGATCCCTGGAGTCCACTTTATGTACCCTTTTCAGACTCTCTAAAAATGAAAAGGACCGAGTTGTCGTTGTCGCTGGGCTCGTTAAAAATATTAGATAGCGACAAACTCGTCTTTAGACGAGAACGAGTTTCCCTATCGTTAGGCTCGTTAAAACATAGCGATGGGCTTGCCCGAAGGGCAGGTTATAGAACAAGCATATGTTATCCTCCTCAAGCTTGACAAAAATAAAGAGGTACTGGTCAGAAATGACTGGGGAAAAATTGGGAAGAACCTCAAAGCTTAATGGTAGCAGGTCGCTCTTGAACATGACACTTTTGCCTCCGTAAATATCGGGTTGGGTTATTATCATTCACCGGTCCCTTCACCATGGTCTCGCCATACCATCCATACATGGGGTAATGCTACCGATCCATCGCGTCAGTGTCGTTATATGTTCAAGAGATGTCATTCAGAAAGTGTCAACCGGGTCCCACCCACTACCATACATCATCTTTCATCCTTCCATGACCGCCACCCTGAATCATATTTCACAAATCGTTTTCACCATCATCACTAGCTCCGTTCCGTGTCACTGATGTGGGATTCATTAAGGCCCTCCTTTGACGGATCACTTCTTGTCGACATCAGCTCATTATCCAAGAAGTTGATCTAGGAACACCCCCCCCTCAGTACTTTGAAGCTTGCATGCCTCAATGGCAAGTTTCTCACTTCCGGCGATAGGTATACATTAATGACCTTCGACCGGGAGACTTTGCGTGGTGTTCGACGTCAGATCCTATATTCACGCCACGTGAATTGTGCTGCAGTACCTTGAGGGTCATCATCATTATCGGTGATTCCTCTCGCGCTTGTTAACGGTTTACATTATTGACTGGTAATCAAGCGATGTCTTTCCATGTTCGACTTCAAGAAATTCTCACATGGATCAACTTGTACTAGAGTGAAGATCGGACAAGTTTGAAGACCCCGGATCTAGTTTCATCCATCCGGGCTGCGATATATATTCAGGACATAAAAACATAGACATGTGCAGCAGATGATCATCCTACTAAAAGGATGATAATTAAAAGCAGAGAATTATCGGTCTATTATCAGACGATCGTCTGTTTATGTACAACAAATGTATTTATAAAGCTGAGCATGGGAAATGCCCGCATCAGCTAGATCATGAAAAGAAAGTATGAAAAGATAATGTATTGTATTGTATTTTGTTACAGGTCACCTCCCGACGATTGAATGAACTTCGGATCCTCCTAATAAAGCATTTCACCCGATAAACGACCTCATACTTTAGGGGGCAACTGTTATAGACATTTTTGTGCCTTACAGCATGGAGCATGAAATGTCGATAATCTGAGGGATCCAAAGTCCCTAAACATGTTGTTCTTACCCTTAGAGGAACAAGGTCAGCAAACCACAGCACTACAGATCAGTTCTCCACTGAAAAACACTCAAAAACAGGTCAATTTTGGATCAAAGCAGCTGCTCCACTAGGCATCTGCGCTGCATAGCAGGTACAACAAAGGCTACCTGCGTTGCATAGCAAGTAGAACAAAGGCTACCTGCGTTGGGCGTACTTGGACATGTGGAGGAATCTTTTCTCAATGTGCCAGTGCCCAGGAAGCTTCTAAAATGACACTTGGATCAGAAGATTCGCCTAATGATGAGTTAAGAGCTTCTAAAACTCCAAGTGGAAGGCAGAAACTCTGAGTGAAGGACTGAAGAACAACTGGAGTTGAAGAGGACAACAAGTCACACATCAAGCTGACTTATCTTCACTCCAAAACTCTATATAAGGATCTCATCCCATGGGATCTAGGAGGCCGGAATTTTGTGCAGAGAATCGATGTTGGTTTACAGTTGAAGGTATTGGGTGATTGCTTGAGGGATGTGAAGAAGAGATTTCTCTCCGTCGGGAAGGTGATGCTGGATTGGACCTCTCATGGTTGTATCACCACCTGAACCTTACTTCCATATATTAATAAAGCATTTGAGGTTTCTTCTATTCGCATGTGTTTCAATGGTGTATTGTCTTACTTGCGTATTTGATTTATGCTAATCCTTGAATCGATTATGAATGCATGCTTCTTGTAGTTTCCTTTTCTTGTCTTATTTGCAGGATCTCGTGTAGCTGGGCCCGTGAAAAGACTTGGAGCTAGGAGCAAGCGGCAATCAAAGGAGATTGGATCGACCATTTGCGCAAGACATCGGTAAGTGGATCTCTTCCTTTTATCTCTTGCATGTCATAAAGAAGAAACTTTAGATAGCTTTGCTTTCAGCTGTTGCTAAGGAACTGTCATCCTTAGAGTGGGATAGGGTCATTCCGTGTTGGATACTTTTCCCCACAACAAAGATCCCTAGGTAAAAACCTTCCTTGAGGCACCCAAGGTAGATATCTAGGGTGAAAACCTCTCTGAGGCAGCGTAGATGTTTTAAATATATATATATATATATATATATATATAGAAAAAAAACAACATAATTGTTATTTGCAGGTGGGTGAGAAAGACAATCGAAGAGAAAAGAAAAGATCCAAAGGGAACCCTGCCTCACATATATTCATCTCCTCCACTCCTTACCATGCATCCCTCCATCAATTCCATTGTTTTTCACTTCATTGCTTCAATTCAGGTGAAGATTGTGTTTTCTACAGGATCGCCTAAATGGTAGATTGGTTAGGTCCCCAAAATTCATACTATACATGATCTAACCAATCACCTCAACCATTACCATCATCCCTACATCCACACACACTCCTACTCCCTCTGTCCATTCATTACAACATCCTCATAGCACCAGCCCGCAACATGATCATGAAATTCCAAGGGAGACACCAAACGTTGCCAAGTGGTAATCCAGGAGCTCCACAGCATCAGCAACATCATCAGATCCAGGACATCCACAGCAGCAGCAATAGTAGCATCATATCTCTAGTCATAGACACCTCCAAAAGCCAAGAAACAATCAGAAAACAACAGAGGAGGAAGAAGAATGACCATGCAGAAAATAGACAACGCATCACCTTTGATCTTTGACAATTGCAGCATGGCATCAAGACCACAAGCAAGTATCCCACTCATTCACTTATATGCATCATTTGATCAAAAGTTGTAAAGGTTAAGAGGTAGTTGGTTTATAAGTAAAAAGGTGGCAAAAAGGAAATCTTTTCAAAAGGTGAAGAACCCACAGAGGATAAAAATGGAGTAAGGAGGGACAGTCTGCCACACCCATGGAGTGTGGTAGGCTACCAACTCATCAAATATATCTCATATGAGGGTAGATATAGTGTTGTTTATGGCTACCATTTCAGGATGCTTGAAGAACTAAGATTTCGAGTAGGAACACCAGTTCACCAAAGACTCTGCATACCCTATTTCTTGATGCAATCACTCATAGACTCCAACAGAAAAGTAAAGGAAGGGAATTCCCAACAGTTGGCTCACCATCGGTTGATCAAGATCCTCATTAAGGATGCCCTCCAAACCCTCAAGATCCCTATAAAATGGTTAGTCTTCAGAGACTTACCAGCAGAGGATGACATCAAAACCCTCACCTATGATGTTAGTCCTTCTGTTAGTGAGGAGAAGGCAAAACAAGAAGAAGAAGATACAGAGCTAGATGGGGATGAGATGGATGAAGAAGAAACTAATACAGAGGAACATGATGAAGCAGAAGGGAAGGAGGATGATGCTAAAACAACAAGAGGAAGAAGGCGTTGAAAAAGAGGAGAAAGAACAGCAAAAGGCCATCCAGTGTAGGATGCCAACTAAATCCTATGTTCCTTACCTCAGAGATCAATGGTTGTAATTTCAAATTAAAACACTAGCATAAAGGGGCACCATGCCATTTCGTGACTGCAATCAGTTTATTGATCTTTGTGATCAAAGTGCACTAGAGGATGGGGCCAAAATGGATGATTTTTACTTGCACAAGATGGCCCTCACAGACATGAATATTTGAGATCCTAATGCAGACATAGGAGATCTACAATTAATGGCTTTGGCATCATCGATGAACCGTAAGAAGTCAAGGGCTGCAGAGATGAAAAGAATATTGGCCAGAGAGCAAAATGAACCTCTTTTCATCAGAGTAGAACAATCAAATCTGATGGCCCTAATCAACACCCATAATCTAATTGAAAATATCCTCAGCTGGCACCTAGATATCTTGCTGCACAAGAGCAAAAATTTCACATTTTGAGGATATTTTTAGGCTACTAAGAGATGATAACATACATGCCTGCTAAAGGAGATGGAAAACACTGCCACACAGCTTGAATATCAGAGAATATCACTCCCCTCAAAGGTTGAGAGAGGCATTCAATAGGACACCTATGTATAAGCAATCAATGCAAAGGTTGAAGGTGAATTGGATAGGCCTAAAACTCAGTCCACCACTACTCCTGGAGATGCTAGAAGGGATAAAAGAAGAAGAGGAAAAGAGGTAGTGGGAAGGAGTAGAAAAGAAAGCAGGCTTCTATAAACAAGAAGAATAGACTACAACAAAAAAATGGGATGTCAGAGAGGCTACCAGAGCCATGAAGGACATGGACATTAACTAAGGTGCTCAGAGGATGAGCAAAACTTTTAGTAGGGGGGTGATGATGAGCCTCATCATTGAGTAATTATATGGGCCTTAATTGTCCTCAATTCACCTCCTAGCTTAGTCAAACCAACTATTCTCACAACTTATTGCATACTTTTGATTATATTTTGTTTATGAGATGAGTTAGAATTGGATATGTTGATTTGTGGTCTAAAGTGCATGTAATGTAGGAATAAAGGATAAAGGGAAGGAAAAATGGAGGCATAGAGGATAAAAGCAAGGAACTATGGCAAATACCTTGGTCAAAACTCGAATGGGACAAGAGAGAGTAATTATAGGAGGTAAATCCTCCTCATTTACTACCCCTCCATTCGAATATTCCTCCATCATCAAAGGTGAAAATAGCCATCACTTTGAAGACTAGAAGACAACCAAGCAAGTGAAAGTGATAGAAACCAGTTTATCAGATGTATAAATAGAGAGGCTTAGGACCTCATTAGAATTTAGACTTCCATTGTAAAAACTCTGCTTTATTTCTGAGTTGCAAGACTTGTGACAGTTTGTTCTGTAATCCATGGTTTTTATAATAAATATGAGTTATGTTTTGAGCCAACTCTGAGTTAACTCAGAGGGTTGAAGCTCTTGGGTTAGGGCCTAGCCTAAGAAGCTAAATCTCCTCTTTACTATACATGTATGCTAGCATAGATTTTTGGTTTTGTTCATTTTCTTAAGTAGATTCATGGTTTTCTATTTTATTTGCTTGAGTAGCTTCATTTTCATTCCAGCAGTCTAACATAGATTATTCATGGTTTTTCTGTTCATTTGCTTCAATAGCTGCATTTAATGTAGTTTACTTCCATTTGTGCCTTCTTTCACTTTACAGGTTAGCTAGGAGAAAACATCACCATAAGGTTGTGCGCAGGTGTCTCGGCCTCATCTCCTCCCTTTGGGACCATGACTTGTGGAAGAGACCCTTCAACAACCCCAAAAACACAGGTTTCTAGTTCTTGCATGAGCTATGGAGTTTGTTGTTCGATGCAGTTATTTGTTCACCCTCACTGGTTTTTCTGTCATTTTCCTTTGAAACCTCCTTCAGCACGTTCTTCATGCATCGCTTCCTTGCCATCCGATCCACAACAAGCCTTCACAATCACTGTCTGATTCATTATTTTCTCCAGCTATTGCCTCGTGTGAAGTCTTCCACTTACTTTATCCGCTTTAATCTTGACCGTCTGTCTCTTGATCGAACAACTATCACATCACCTGATCGCCAACTAGCTTGGCCAATCTCCACCGTTGATTAGCACTGCCTGATCCAACGGTAATCGCGAAATCTCGTGCGGATTATTGCACGACCATTATCCGCCTGAGAGCAAGCAAGAAAAGTGGTTTTCTCGTGCTACGTGTCACGCAGTAAGGCTAATCGTGTGAAATTTCAGAATTCCACTTACGGCCTTGATGGCGCGCGAGAAGCTACTTACTGCCTTAGAAACCTCCTCCATCATTTCCGCACGTTTCTTTTTCCCACGATATGGTATCCGTCGTCCATCCTCTGGTTAATCTTGTCCATCCATCTCTTGACTTAATCCACGCGATAATATCTCAGCCGTTCATTGCTTCGTTACCTTGTTCGTCCATCTCTTGAGTTAACCTCCATGGTAAGACCTCAGCCGTTCATCCTGTGCATTCACCCTGTTCATCCATCTAGTCACTTAATCCTTCGCGATAAGATCTCCATCGTTCATCTTCTATTCATTGATTGATCCAATAGTCCCTATGCTCTTCTGTGTCCTTACATCCTCCTTTCATTGATTTCGACCTCTGATTTCTCTTCCGCTTGAAAACCGATTTAGCTTAAGTTTCTTTGCTTACACCTTAGTATAGTTTGATGCTCTTTACCTCCACAACTTAGGTAGCAGCATTAGGTTAGTGTTGATTTATCAATTTTGTTAGCATAATTGTTTAGATGGTTAGTTAGGTTATGGTGTAGTTTAGCATTACATGTTGTTTCCTTCATTACTGCAATAGAGTAGCTCTCTCTTAGAATAGGTTTGCTCTTCTTCCATCAAAGAATTAAGCTTCTTCTGACACTATAGAAGTCTAGCTTGGAACCCCTGGGGTCTCTTGCTAGATAAATAGTGACAACAGGAAGGACCTTCACTTCTACTTGTGCATATAGCATTGTCACCTCCAAGTTTGTACGAACCCCGGGTTGATAAGTAAAGCTGGTAGCCATGGGAGTTGCAGCATTCTTGTTGCAATACCCAGGCTCATCATCATCCAACTCTTTTTATGGATGATAGTGTTATGTTTTCTATTTCAGTAGAATCTCATCGGTGATGCTTCCAAATGGTATATCAATTTCAAATTTTTTTCTTATGATAATTTCCTATATTTGGAACAAACATTTGTTAATCCCTATCAATTGATTGTCAGATAAGAGGCTAGTACAAATATTCGCATAAATTTCCATTACGATAACTCCGCACATATTTGCTTTCATATTGATGACTGCAGGGGATGACTAGCCTTATTTTGAACCAAGCTTCCAGATGAATTTATTCGTGATTGATTTATTATGTCTTTACTACCTCAAATTTCCAAAGATGTGGCAAAGAGTGGAGCCCAAATGAAGAGAAATTCATCCTATGTGCCCACCAACTCGACTTGATATATTCTCAAGTGGGAACCTTGTATCATTGCATTCCAAATTCTCCTTTGTCAACACTTGATACCTCAAGTCAGAAACTTGATTTCACCACTCTTGCTTGGAGTATTGGAGCTAGAATATTTAAAGACTCCTCATTGATGGGAACTTTCCCCTTACTCGGCTAGACCTATATCCATCTGATTCGATGATTAACATAATCTCTTCTGTCACTAGTGAATCCCTTGGACATCCTAATCCTTTGAAAATGCCTATGAAATATGAATCTCATTGGGGCACAACACCATGTTTTATGTAATTAATCACCTCTTTAATGGTCCCACCAGCACTTGATGGCAATGGTCAACAACATCATCCCAACATGGAGTATGATCATGATACTATGGCCACACATGCCATCACTCCATCACTTTCACATGACTCCCTTGATATTGAGTTTCCTTCAAACAAGGCCATCTTCAAGGTCGTGGCTTCACAAGATAAGATAAGGGAGACTATGCCTTATGATTCCTCTACTCTCCCACATATGGAATGGATGAAGATTGGAATTCAAAATCTTGAATTGATCTAAGGGAAATTTCCTGAGTCATCTAATGAAGTACCACCCTTAGATTGATCCAAGTGGATATTTATGGCCACCCACCTATTCCACTTATACCCCCAACATTGTTTCTTTCAGTTTTTGAGTTTCCTTAATTGTAGCACAGTTTACTATTTTTGGCAGTTTTTCGGGTACTGAACTTTCAAAGTCGTTTGAGGCCCTAAAAGACATTTTTTTGGAAAATAAACAGGTGGCTCATATGAGTTTTCAACTCAATATTTTCTATCAGCAATTATATTCCTCAGATAGATCTTTCTAACGAAGTATTGTGTGTGCCAAACAGAGACCATGTGTAGAAGTTACGACCCTAGGAAGTTGATGTACCAATTTACCCCAACGGGGCTCATAGTTTTGCGTTTCATCTCCTAGGGTTAGTTTTTTTTATGTTTTTGGTTTTCTATTATTTCTCAATAATAGATAGGCCTTCAAGCCTCATTGTAACAGAGTTCAAAGGCATCTAGCCACCACATCCAACGACCACTCTGGAGGCACCACTCCTTTTAAGGTACCATTAAACTTTGACATTCCCATTTTTAATGGCCAAATAGATGCAGACGTTGTAGATAAATGGTTAAATCTTCTAGAACAATATTTTTTTTGTTCATGAATTTTTCGGCAAAGAAAATATTAATTTTTCTCTTCTCAAAGTTTCCCCCCATGTCAAGGACTGGTGGGAAACCTATTGTGAGCAGAAGGATGAAAGTACGACATCATTGTTTTCATCACTCTGTGGGAGCCCAATCGTGTTGATACAGAAGGATGGGACTTGGTGACTCTGTATTGACTATCAGGCACTCAACAAGGTCACTGTCTTGAATAGGTACCTGATCCCATGGCTTGATGACCTTCTGGACCAACTCAAGGGGGGAAAATATTCAAGCAAGATCAACTTGAAGTCTGGATATCATCAGGTACCTATCAAACCCTTCGATGTGTGGAAGACTGCCTACAAAGCCAAGGAGGGTCTTTTCAAATGGCTGGTTATGCCTTTCGGGTTGACAAATGCTCCAACAAACTTCATGAAGCTAATGGATGACATATTGCGGCCATTCACAAACTCATTTGTAGTGGTATACTTGGATGACATCCTAATCTTTAGCCAGATTTGGGGAAAGCACCTCCAACACATCTGACAGCTTCTCCAAACACTGCGACAACACATGTTGTGTGCCAATTTGGAGAAATGCACTTTTGGCATGACCCAAATTTAGTATCTGGGATACATTATTGATGAACGGGGGGTGCATTGGATCCAGCCAAGATCCAAGTCATTTGGGATTGGTCAGCCCCAACCACTCTGATAAAGCTCCACGGCTTTCTGGGTCTTGCCAATTTCTATCGCAGGTTTGTGTTGGGGTTCTCTCATATCACTTGGCCCTTGAGTCAAGTCACCAAGGGAGGAGCGAAAGAAAAATTCTTTTGGTCTGAATCTCAATAGAAGGAATTCATAAAGTTGAAACATCACTTCTTTTTTGCACCAATTCTCACATTACCAGATTTGCAACAACCATTTGAGATCGAGACAAATGCCTCTTACTATGCTATTATGGCAGTCCTTACTCAAGAGGGGCATCCAATGGCATATCATAGTGAGACACTTTCAGACACAATCCATAAGTATCCCACTTATTAAAAATAGATGTATTATATTATGCAGGCCTACTGACAATGGAAGCATTACATTTTGGGGAAGAAAACGGTCATCCACACAAACCACTGACCCTTGCAGTTCATACAAACTCAAGGGAAGCTATAGAATGATCGACATTAGAAGTAGTCCACATACCTGCAACATTTCCATTTGAATATCAAGTACAATAAGGGAAACACCAATAATGTTGCAAATTGCCTCAACTGACCACCGATCATGGTGTTAACCACCATGATCAACTCTTGTAGGCACGAGACTTCTGATTGGCCACTTCTCTACAAAGGTGACCCATAATTCAGCCACACATACTAGATGCTCTTGGAGGGTCAACAAGTTCTAGATTTTCACCTCTAAGATGCACTATTATGCCACTTGGGACACCTTTGTGTTCCTTCAAGCGATAATTCCAAGACGATTTGGGAAGTGCACTACAATCAAGTCGTTGGGCATTTCAGGGCCGACAAAATATGGAAATACTGTACAAATATTTCTATTGTCCGAATCTTCAACAGAATGTCATGAAGTACATCAGATCATCTTCTTCTTGTGCCATTGCCAAACCGACCATCAAGAAGCAAGGCCTCTATACTCCACTGCCTACCCCTAGTCAACCTTGGGAATCCATCTCCATGGATTGCATGTTGAGCCTTCCTTCTATTAAGCATGGAAACGATTTTGTTTTTGTGATCATCAATAGAATCTCGAAGATGGCCATTATGGTGGCCTATAAGAAGAATATCACAACAGAAGCCACTTCTAAAATCTTCTTTAAACGAGTGTGGGTACACTTCAGGATCCCACAATTTATCATCTAAGATCAGGAAAACAAGTTCCTCAGTACATTTTGGTCCAGTCTCTGGTTGATGCTAGACACCAAGCTCACTCAGTCCACAAATTTCCATCCCCAAATAGACGACCAGACAGAGGTCATAAACAAGATGATCGTACACATTCTGCACATGTACAACTCAAAGCATCCATGCACATGGGATGAGAGCCTCCCCCATGTCCAACATAGCTATAACCGGGCTCTCCATAATGTAGTTTTTAACCCTGTACATAAATTACCTGCATAAGAATTCTTAAACACAAAAAATAAACAATGTGAGAGCATAACACATAAAACACATATACACATAGATTTTCCCCTGGATCCCAAAACCAGGACTAGCAGCTTGATTTTTCATTATGTTCCTTTCAATGTTACAATACATATTTATATGTGCCGAAGCATCCAATACCATGGACTGAAAACCATCGCATTCAAAACCATGGACCGAAAACCATCGCGTCCAAAACCATGTGTGAAAAACATGCACAAAACCATAGGTAGGTCCGCCCAACTTAATTCACCTACACCCCTCAAACCCCCTGTGAACCCCCCGATACGCAATCGACACAACGAAGGGTGGGCTCCACCCCCCCTCTAACCCCCCGGTTAACTATGTGGTCTAGTTGTGGAAAGAATATAACACAACCCAACATTCTCCCACTTGTTGTTTTCTTTCCACAGGGGGCCATAAGAGAGCTTAGTCATTTATCCAGCCCCGCAACGCCCATTGTTTCTCTACAACAAGAGAACTTCTCAGAGCTCACAGATTTTTTCAATGCATCTGTAGTATTCTTCAAAGTGTCCACCTTTACTAGCAACACCTTTTTGTCTTCTATCATATCCCTCACAAAGTGATACTGGACATCAATTTTCTTTATCTTTGAATGATATGGAGGGTTATTTGCCAATAAAATTGTACTTTGGCTATCACAATCTATCCTTATAGCTCCTTGTACTAACCCCATACTTTAACACAATCTCTGCAACCAAACTACTTCCTTGCTTGCATGAGTGGCTGCCATGTATTCTGCCTCTGTAGTTGATAGTGCCACTACAGATTGTTTCTTACTCATCCAACTAACTGCATCTCCAAATAGGTTAAACACATACCCACTTGTAGATCTTCTCTGATCCATATCTCCAGCCTAGTTTACATCCACAAAGCCACGAATATCCAACACTCTGTCCAATCCTGGTCTTCCTTGGTAGCACAAACCATAATCACTAGTGCCACACAAATACTTGAAAACCTGCTTCACTGTTGTCCAGTGCTCCTTCCCTGGTTTTGACATAAACCTGCTCAATACTCCCACTACATGTGCAATGTCTGGTCTAGTACATACCATTGCATACATCAGGCTACTGACTGCACTTGCATATGGAATACAGGACATGTCCTCTTCCTCTTCTTGTGTCTTGGGACACTTTTCAGCAGATAACCTCACACCTACAAGAATAGGAACCTTCACTTGTTTACTATCCTGCATATTAAACCTCTGCAGCATTGTCTTCACATACTTCCTCTGGTTTAACCAGAGCTTCCTCTTTTCCTGGTCTCTTTTAATTTCCATGCCCAGAATATAGTTTGCAGGACTAAGATCTTTCATGTCGAATTTGGAGGACAATTGGGTCTTCAAATCCTGGATTTTCTTTGTCATTTCCAACCAGCAACATATCATCCACATAAAAGACCAGATAAATAGCACAGTCATCAATTAATTTAAAATACACACAGTGATCTACTTTTCTTCTGGTGAAGCCAAGTCCCCATATAAATGTATCAAATTTCTGATACCACATCCTTGGTGACTGTTTTAACCCATACAGAGACTTCTTTAACTTGCATACCATTTCTTTCTTACCCTTCACCGTAAAACCTTCAGGTTACTTCATGTATATTTCCTCTTCTAAATCCCCGTGAAGAAATGTTGTCTTCACATCCATCTGTTCTACCTCAAAATCAAAAGCAGCAGCAACAGATAAAAGTAATCTAATAGAAGCTACCTTGGCAACAGGATAAAAAATATCACCAAAATCAATTCCTGGCACTTGGGAATAACCTTTTGCTACCAACTAAGCTTTGTGTTTCTCCACCTTTCCTTCTACATTCATCTTCTTCTTGAACACCCACTTGCTGCTAATGGGTTTCCTTCCAACCGACAACTCCACCAGATCCGAAACCTCATTTTTGTGCAAACATGCCATTTCATCAACCATGGCCTCTTTCCAGAGTTTTCCATCCTCTGAATCTACTGCTTCCTTCACAGTTCTGGGATCATCATCAGTAACAGATAAAGAAAAATTTGAACATAAAGTAGATGGACTATACCTTTCTGGTTGCCTTCTTTCTCGAACTAATCTTCTCACACTCAAAGTTCGTGGCTCTTCATCTTCTGATTCCTCCTCTGTTGTAGAGTCTAATTCTTCCTCCTTAAGCTCAAACTCTATCTTCTCAGGTTCCTGTTAGCCTCCTGTTGCGACAGGTGTTCATTTTTCATGATTGACATTTTTACATGCCAAATATGTCATACTTCGCATGCTGCAGTGTTCCATATTTCCAAAAAGAGGTTAAAGAAGACACTGTGAAAGTGTGCCAATCCAAATGCCACTGCTGAATTCCAATTTTGATGACTCAACCATTTTGTTCTATAAAAGGGAGGGCCAAACAGCTTAAACTTGGTCTCCCTAGGTTTCAATTTCCTGTTTTAGAATATAGAGAATGATATTTGTCCAAACAGTTTAATCTTGGCAGATTTGTAGATAGGTAGAGAATCAAAGGAGCCCAACTACTTAATCTGGGCCCTTGGCAGAAATAAGTGTAGACTTAGATAAGATAACAGAAAAAAGAAAAAATTTGTAGAGCTGGGTTGCAAGTCTAAGTGCACCCAAACCAAAGAGAAGAAAAAATGTTAGGATGGTAGGCTGGGTAGGTAGTTTTGAGGTTGCAGAATGATGATTCATGATCAATTTTGTGTTTCTAAGTGTTATATCTTTTCAGATCACAATCATGGTGCAATTTTCATCTAGAGGAAGTCAAGCTGGACATAACTAACTCCCTTGTTCATTCTTATTCCCCAAATCACTCACTAATTTTCCCAAAAGAGGTCAAGATCTGCTTGATGCCTCCTAATTCATCATTTTCCACATCATTGGCCTTGGTGAAGATCTGCTTCACTCAAGGATTTCCATTCTTCCATTACAAAGTCCTATTCCCCCAAAAATGGCCTAAGGTTCCTTACCTTAGCGTTTTCTCATCATCTCCATATTAACTACTGACTATATTATATAGCCCCCTATCTATTTCCCTTTCCCCTACTAAATCTATACTAAATAACTCCCCTATATACATACCCAACCCTCTAGCACTATAAGTATGTATTTATCAGTTCTGGGACATAATAGTCCACCTGGGACTATCATGAACCCATCTGCATCCTAACAGGAGTTGGTGTGACACCTGGTCATGTTAACAACCTTTTCCCCTAACCCTAAACCTACAAAACCCACTTCTTTGCCCTTATCCTAAAGTTTTGTTCATATATATTCAAACCCCGCTCATTTAACACCCACGAAAAATTGCATTTTCCTAAGTCTTCACCCTCCGCGCCGCGCTATATCAAAAATCGTCGCGCTCGTCCATTATTCTCCCGCCAGCTCCGCACTCCATCCACCATCGGATCAGGCCCTCCCCATCCGACGGCTCTTGGCGATTTTGGAGGCGCCCCGCTGCTCGGTCTTTAGCTTCCAATAGCGAGGCGATTTTTCCGCCGTACCCAAAGACACTTGTCCACTTCCTATTGCATCGGAGGGGCTCTGACGGATACCGCCCCCGTAAGGAAAGCGGTCCGATGAAACCGCTTTCTGCCTTCTGTACGCGCGCCCCATGTAACCTATCCTGTCCTACGTACCTGCTGAGTCACCACGCCACATCACCTGCACAACATCGGCATCCTGCCACGTCATCCCTGCCATGTCACCCACCGTACATGCTGACATCACCCTGCTGACGTTATCTTGCCACGTCATCCACCGTACCATGGTCCCCCCGCTGACGTCATGCTGACATCATCATCAATTTTTGAGGTGAAAGGCAAAAATCGTGCTTAGGAGGCCCGGATTCGAATTCCGAGGCAGTTTTTCATGCGTGATTAGCGCCTAGCGCTAATCGCGCATGGCTACGGGAAAAGGGCTGAAGTGGAAAATCCCTCATTGCGCAGCCCCCAGCAAGCCCAAAAGGCACCGAATGACCCGTTTTTCTTCGCAAAGCATGAAGAGAGGAACAAAAGACAATTCTAAAGAAAACAGAGGGCCGAACAGTGGCCATTAAGTTTGATTTGACCTGCAGTGAGAGAGAAACCAGCCCAATTCAATTACCAAAGAGTATCAGAGGAGAGATGAAGCGGCAAAGAGTATCAGTTAATTTTTTAATGGAAATCTTCAGTTCCCAAGGCAGGTCAACATTAATTGGCCTCCAGCAGAGTCAAGTCAGGAGGTGTAAGCCCATCCCAGCTCTCAAATCATAGTTAAAGCACTTAAAGCCACCGAACTACAATGGAGCAGAAGTCCATGCGCAGTTATTACAGAAGCACTGCACCAAGCCATCGAGGACAACGCATTGATTCAGTTCTGATACGGCTGCCCTCAGTGCAGCTCATAGATATTTTTTGCATTTATAAGTTTAGTTTAAAGTAATCATTTACTTCAGACCTGTTTAGGTCACAGCTGTAATAAACAATTTTGGAGAATATTCCCTATATATACCACCCACTGTATTGTTTCAAGGGTTGGTTGATTGATAACTTTTCATTAAAGACTCGCACTGTATGTCTGATACTTTTCTTTAATCAAAGATTGCTGAAGAGATTGGAAGGATGACTTCCTGATGTGTTGTTACTGGTCTCTAGAGATAGAATGATGGAATTCTTGTGCTGCAACATGAATCAATAAGTGCCTCTTACCTCTGTTTTCATTTTTCACCATCTAAATAGCAAAAAGAAAGATTAGTTTAGAACTTGTTTAACTGCACTCTAGGCTCAATTTCCGCTATTTCTTTATGTATTTTCATCTGAAATGAACTGGACATGAATATGAATTCCTTGTGGCACATATTTACTCTTATTCACATGTGTTTGACAGTTATCTAGGGATTCTTTACTGCCCCTACATAGAGATCATCCACTTTCTCTGTTAAGCTGACTGAGAGATTCTTAATTGCCTCTCCTTCCTTAGCATTCTTTCCATCCTTTAAAATTTGGAAAACTGTTTCATGTGCAGCTACCTTCCTCCTAATTCCTCTTGTGACCAAGAAAACGTACCAGCAGTCTTATTTCCTTGACTCCATGCCCAATGGTTTGAAACTTTCACACTACACTTACCTCTTTACTTGAAAACATCAATTTTCCCACCAAAACACAAACAAAACACCAACACAAAAATCCTTGAACTCAATAGCTAGCCTAAAATCATCATCAACAAAGCTAAATCATAAAGAGAGAGCCCTCTCTGACTGCAAGTGGGCTAGAACCTGCAGTCCAAAGTTGGTTTGTGGTTACCTCGGCCGTATCCCTTTACTCCGACCTGGGGGACAACCTGAGTGATAACATAATGGCGACTCCACTGGGGACATCCTCAGTTAATTTCACTAAGAAGGTTGGAAAAATCCACTAAGCGAATCAATTTTCTAATTGTTGTATATCCCTTAAAACTACAGATGAAGCCTGAATGTCAGCCAGGAAGCCTTTGAAACTGTTCCTGTCTTACATGAACAGAAGCAAATAAAAGCTGCTTCAGTCAATCTTCATGCTAGCTTTAAGCTATACACAACCATTTCAAAATCTGACAGTTCCTTGCCAATTTCAAAAATATTCCCATAAAGATACCAAAAAACAACATTCGGAAACTGGCTCCCAAGAAGAATCCACGATATACAAGGTCAAATCCAGATCCAGACCCTCCAGCTGTTTTTGAAAATCTGAACCTAATCCCAAAGATCCTTAGGAACCAAGAGCAAAGACAAGATGTTGCTGATTTGAGTCCTGAAGCAGCTCCTCCAAGTTGTGTTCCAACCCCTGTTAAAGTTTTATTTCGTTCAACCCCTACTTCCCCTTATTCATCATCCACATCTCAAAGTACTCCATCCACACCTCCATTCACTGCACATACTACAAAAACTACAACTGCTGTTCCAGTTACTTCTGTTATCCCTGTTGTGCCTGTTATCCCCGTCGTCCCACTTATCCCTGCCAATATGGCTAATAGATATGCACCCCTGCAATTGCCTGCTAATCCCGGGGCTTTACCTCAGGAGTACCAATCTAAAATTACCTATTTTGACAGCACCGGTCCTTTCACAGCCCTTCAGCATACCAAAAAGATGCAAGACTATTTTGAAAACTACGAGATAGATGATGATAGCGTGAGAATGAGAATTTTTTTTCAAAGTTTAACCAGTGATGTAAGAACTTGGTTTAGATCACTTGCTGCAAATTCCATAACTACTCCAGATGAGCTTTACCAATCCTTTACCAACATATGGGAGAAAAAGAAAGACCCCTTGCACATACTAGCTGAATATGATACAATTAAAAGAGGTCCTCAGGAGACTATCTTGGAGTACTGTGCAAGGTTCAACAATGTCTATAATGCAATACCACAGAACTTAAGACCCCCACCTGACCTTGCCTTGTATAAGTTCCCTGATGGATTCGATCCGGATATGGCATACCAGTTAAAAGAAAGAGCTCTTCAGACCCTTGCAAACATGCAAATTGTTGCTGTCAGTGTAGAGGCCAACCTAATTGCCAAAAGAAACAGAGCCAGAATGGAAAGAAGAACCACCTTTAAGGAAGAACCCTCAGCCTTTGATCACAAGCTTGATGTGATTATTAGTGGCCTACAAAGGCTGGGAGAAAGAGTAGAAAATGTTGAGAGAAGATCATCATGGGAAGGGCAACAGTCCAATACCATAAGGAACCCAAATTTTAGGAAAACGCAGAACACAAATGTTGGTAGGTCAAGCCCAGACCATGACATAAGACCCCCTTTTCAAGATAATTATGTTGAAGGATCTACATCCAATGAGAAAACAGAAGACACTCACATGAATCTGATGGATCTAAAGGGTGAGCATCAGACTTTTCTGAGCCACGAAGACCAAGATGAGCATAACTTTAGTCAATTTCAGACTAAGTCTGGCGAGTCTTTTGATCTTAAACAAGGATATGATACTGCTGTGTATGAAGTACACAAACAATACAAGCTGAGAACTAGAACCATTGACATTCCTGAACCTAACAAAATAAATGATGGCAAATAGCCCAACAAGATTAAGAGAAAGGCTGTCATAACAGAACCAGCTGATACAACTGTCCCAAATCCGCATCAAGTAATCGTAGAAGACATTACAGAAATGCAGCCTTCTGAAGATCAGTTGTTGCCACCCTCTTCCTCCGAGCAAAGCTCGAACAATGTTCCAAAAGACCTTCCTGAAGTTGAAAAACCGCAACCAATCAATTCCCATAACACTGATAAAAAAGAGCAAAATGCTGATAATTCAAATGAAACAGAAAAAACTGCCAGCATCAATACCAAGACTCCATTGGAAAAGCCATTTAATTTAGAGGCAGAAATAGCCAAGTTGAAGATATCCATCCCCCTCTCAAATCTTGCCAAACATGATGTATATAGGCAACAAATTCAAAGATCACTTCAAATCCCAGAGAATAAGGACGATGTAAATGTCCTGGATGATACCCCTGAACTATTGTTTGGCCCAAAAGTTAATGGAAAATCAACCTATGGACCTATTCCTCCCTTTTATGTCAGTTTGCATATACATGACAAAGTTCTGCACAACGCTATGTTTGACTCAGGAGCATCACACAATCTGATGCCCAAAGTAGTTATGAAAAAGCTGAACCTTGATATTACAGGACCCTACAAAGATTTGTACTCATTTGACTCAAGTCAAGTCAAGTGTTTAGGCCTCATCAAAGACTTGTGTGTGTCCTTAGTCCAATATCCCAATAAGACCATCCTCATGGACGTGGTAGTGGCTGACATCCCACCAAAATATGGTATGCTCCTATCAAGATCATGGGGAGCAAAGCTCCAATGATCCCTTCAACTAGACCTCTCCTATGCTACTATTTCGGTCTTTGGGCAACCAAAGAGACTGTACAGAGAAACCCTCATGAAATATGTGGTAAGTAGTGAGAGCAAGCCTGAAAATTTTCCTATTTACTCAATCCATTCTAATATGGATTCTTTTATTTTGTTTAATGATAATACAAATTCTCTAACTGATGATGAGTTGTTGGCTCTGGAACAATGAGCACAAATCAATGAAGAATCGGTTGCATATACCCATGAGACTGTCACAACGATTAGTGCAACCAGCGTGATAGAAGAAACTCCCCAAACAGAGATTTCAACTCTGCCCAATCCTAACATAGCTGAAACTCTTGGCACAAACCACAAGCAAGAAATCACATGGTATTTAGAGTTTGATGGCTCTGTCAACAAGTTAGGAGCAGGGGCAGGTGTGTGGATTCACAATACACATAACAATCATGCGGAAGGTCATGCCTACAGACTAAACTTTAAATGCACAAACAACATGGCAGAATATGAGGCTCTGCTTTTAGGCCTTAAACTGCTCAAAGCTCTAGGAGCTGCAAAGGTGTCTATTTTAGGAGATTCTGACCTAGTCATACAGTAGATGAAAGGTAACTTTGTAACCAATGACAATAGAATGAGGGCCTATAGGACTGCTGCCACTAATATACTCAATGCATTTACTGAATTCAAACTGGCCAAAATTTCAAGAGAGCATAACATTCATGCACACAGCCTAGCCACCTTTGCTAGTACATGCAAGCTTCCTTTTGACCCAAACCATCACTTCACAGCCGAAATAAAACATAGGCCCACTGTCCCAAACAACGTGAAAGATTGGCAAGTGTTTGAAAATGACGCCCAGATCAACAATTTCCTCACCCTTGAGCATGAGTTCTCTAATATCAACATTGACGTGGATGCTATGAACGATGTCCAACAGTAAACAAATGAAAACCAGTAGATTGTAACAACTACAACAGCCAAACAAATCCTAAACCCCATTGTTTTTGACAAAACAAACATAGAACAGCTGAAACAAATACATTTGGAGGAAATTTCCAAAACAGAGGCAGAGATCATTGACCTGAAGGATAATTTTCTGCCTGTTGGCCTAACCCCATTAGAAGACATGTTTGACGCCAATGATGTTCCCAGAAAGCCAAAATTACAACCATTGAACACTGCTATAGAAGAACACAACATTGTGACAGCAGACAATCCCAAAATGTTCAAATTATCCAGAAATTTACCACCTGATCAAAAGCCCAAGTACATTGATTTGTTCAAAGAATTCCAAGATGTATTTGCTTGGAGTTATGAGGATTTGAAATCCTATGACACCTCGGTGATCCAACACACAATTCCCTTAAAACCAAACCAGAAACCTTTCAAACAGAAACTTAGGAGAATTAACCCTATGCTTCTTCCCATGATTGAGAAGGAAGTAAAGAGGATGTTTGAAGTAGGCATAATAGCACCCATCAGATTTTCTGAATGGGTATCCAACCTCGTCCCTACAAGAAAAAAGACAAGTGAGATTAGACTTTGTGTAGATCTGAGAAATTTAAACCAAGTCTCCCTAAAAGACCACTATCCTTTGCCCAAAATGGACCACATCTTACAAAGAGTAGTGGGGTCATCTAGAATCTCTTTGCTAGATGGCTTTTCAGGTTTCAATCAAATACTTGTTCACCCGGATGACCAAGACAAGACAGCCTTTACCACACCGTGGGGAACATTTAAGTATGTTAAGATGCCATTCGGACTTAAAAACGCTGGTGCAACCTTTCAAAGAGCAATGGATATTGCTTTTGCCAAAGAAATACATGACTTCCTAGTTGTCTATCTTGATGACCTAACCTCATTTTCCAAATCTGATGAAGAGCACCTCAAGCATCTTAGGAAAATATTCATCACATGCAGGAAATATGGCATTTCCTTGAATCCCAAGAAGTCTCTATTTGGCCTTGAAGAAGGCAAATTACTGGGTCACATCATATCAAAAGATGGGATTAGAATTGATCCTGAAAGAATCCAAGCCATCCTCCAAATCCCATATCCAAGAAACATAAAAGAGCTACAAGCATTCCTTGGGAAAATCAACTTCCTAAGAAGATTTATTCCAAATCTAGCTGAACTGATACGACTGTTAAGAAATATGTTAAAAAAAGATGCCAAGGTAAAATGGTCTCTTGAAACCAAACAGGCATTTGAGAGTATCAAATCCGCCTTAACACAAACCCCTGTCCTCACCAGCCCACAATTTGACAAAGATTTTATCATCTTTTCTTTTGCGTCTGATCATACTATAGCTGTTGTCCTTTTGCAAAAGGATGAACAGGGAGCTGAAAAGCCAATTGCATTTTTCAGCCGAGCTTTAAGAGATGCCCCTTTGAAGTACCCAATCATGGAAAAGCAGGCCTATGCACTTGTTAAGGCCATCAAGGATTTCAGAGTGTACATTTTATATTCCCATGTGATTGCCTATGTCCCACACGCTGCTATAAAAGACATATTGACCCAAGAGGGATTAGAAGGCAAAAGAGGCAAGTGGATTGCAAACATCCTTGAGTATGACATAGAAATAAAACCAAGCAAGCTGATAAAGGGACAAGGTTTAGCCAAACTGATGTCTGAAACAAACTTTCAAGCCTTAGACATTAACCAACTGGACAATGAACAGGAGCTGGCGACTCCACAGATCAGTGAGACCTTCTTGCAATCTCCCTGGTATGCTGATATATGTTTTGTATTGTTAAACCTGTTTGCTCCCCCAGGATTGTCTAGAACCAAGAAAAGATTTTTGAAAATGAAAGCTTTAAAGTTTTGTGTCATAGATGGTGCATTATTCTGGAGAAATCATGAAGGTATATTGCTTAGCTGTTTAACCATGAACGAAACTAACAATGCCACGAAAGAATTCCATGCAGGTGACTGTGGAGGACATCTATATTGGAAGTCCACTGCTGATAAAATTTTAAGGGCTGTTTTTTATTGGCCCTCTCTTTTTGCAGATGTAAAGAAGTTTACCATGTCATGCAACAAATGCCAAGTCTTTGAGGGCAAGAGAAAGCTATTACCTTTGCCCCTGAAACCCATCTCTACCAAGAAGCCTTTTCAACAATGGGGTCTTGACTTCATTGGAGAAATCCATCCCTCGTCCTCAAGCCAGCACAAATGGATCCTAACAGCCACCGACTATTTCACTAAGTGGGTCGAAGCCATTCCCTGCAGGCAAGCCAATGGCACCGTCATTATCCAATTCCTTGAATGCAATATCCTTTCTAGATTTGGCTGCCCTGAGAAAATCATCACTGACAACGCTGCTGCTTTTAAATCCAAAAAGATGGTTAGTTTTTGCCACAAATTTCATATTACCTTGGGCCACTCTACAGCCAATTACCCTCAAGGCAATGGCTTGGCCGAATCTTCCAACAAGAGTCTCATCAACATCATAAAGAAAGTGCTGGAAGAGAACAAGAAGAACTGGCACAAAAAGCTAGTAAATGCCCTATGGGCAGACAGACTTTCAAGCAAGAAATCCATTGGAATGAGCCCTTATGAGCTGGTATATGGCATGGAGGCCAGATTCCCATCATCCCTGGGCATTCCTACTATCAGACTATTACAGGAAATTCAGGCTGAACCAAATGACATTCAAAGAAGGATAAATTAGACCATTCATCTTCAGCAAACCAGAGAAAAAGTTTATGACAGAGCTCAAATTTTGCAAGAAAAACTCAAAAAGATGTTTGATAAGAGAGTTAAAACTGAGGATTTCTACATTGGTGACAAAGTTCTAAGGTGGGACTCATGAAGAGAAGACAAAGGCAAACATGCCAAGTTTGATTTTTTATGGAAGGGACCATTCGTTATTTCTGTTGTTCAGGGAAATAACACTTATTTTCTCAAGTCTGTAGGGGATTGTTCTGTTGAAGAAGGCCCTGTCAATGGTCGTATGTTAAAACATTACCATGATCCTTTTTAAGGGACACAGTGCAGCTTTGTATATATCTTTTGTACAACGATATTTGTATATATCAGCACTTTGTTTTCACTTTTTTTTTTTATAAGAAAACCCATTGTCAAGGGAGCAGCAGTAAATTTTGAGAAGACATAGCCAATACAAGTGCTCCAGTTCAAAAGCTCTATCTCTGCACTAACCTCAACAAAACAGCAAAAATGGCACAGTCACATCACAACAACTCATGGTAAAGGGAAGTTGTTGGTAATCTTCAGTCAAAGGTAGCAAAACAAAGCAGTATTTCAGTTCATATCAGCACCCTTGGTCAAAGCAAAGTAAAGCAAACATATCAGTTTTGATCCATGTTTTGAAAATGTTTCAAACGCAATGCTCAAGCAACATTCTACATAATAGCAAGCACGTAGAAGAAAGCAGGCAGTGCTATGCATTGCACAATATTTCAGTTGAGGAGGAGGTTGTTAATATTACAAAGTTTTAATTATCTAACGGCCAGCATAAAGAACTTCCTTCAATCTGCAGCAACCATAGAAGATCAAGGCATTCTGACCTGCTGTTCTTGGATTTCCACAAAGAAAAGCCATCCCCAAGTGGAGCCACTGTTAGCCTCCTGTTGCGACAGGTGTTCATTTTTCATGATTGACATTTTTACATGCCAAATATGTCATACTTCGCATGCTGCAGTGTTCCATATTTCCAAAAAGAGGTTAAAGAAGACACTGTGAAAGTGTGCCAATCCAAATGCCACTGCTGAATTCCAATTTTGATGACTCAACCATTTTGTTCTATAAAAGGGAGGGCCAAACAGCTTAAACTTGGTCTCCCTAGGTTTCAATTTCCTGTTTTAGAATATAGAGAATGATATCTGTCCAAACAGTTTAATCTTGGCAGATTTGTAGATAGGTAGAGAATCAAAGGAGCCCAACTGCTTAATCTGGGCCCTTGGCAAAAATAAGTGTAGCCTTAGATAAGATAATAGAAAAGAGAAAAAATTTGTAAAGCTGGGTCTGCAAGTCTAAGTGCACCCAAACCAAAGAGAAGAAAAAATGTTAGGATGGTAGGCTGGGTAGGTAGTTTTGAGGTTGCAGAATGATGATTCATGATCAATTTTGTGTTTCTAAGTGTTATATCTTTTCAGATCACAGTCATGATGCAGTTTTCATCTGGAGGAAGTCAAGCTGGACATAACTAACTCCCCTATTCATTCTTATTCCCCAAATCACTCACTAATTTTCCCAAAAGAGGTCAAGATTTGCTTGATGCCTCCTAAGTCATCATTTTCCACATCATTGGCCTTGGTGAAGATCTGCTTCACTCAAGGATTTCCATTCTTCCGTTACAAAGTCCTATTCCCCCAAAAATGGTCTAAGGTTCCTTACCTTAGTGTTTTCTCATCATCTCCATATTAACTACTGACTATATTATATAGCCCCCTATCTATTTACCTTTCCCCTACTAAATCTATCCTAAATAACTCCCCTATATACATACCCTACCCTCTAGCACTATAAGTATGTATTTATCAGTTCTGGGACATAATAGTCCACCTGGGACTATCATGAACCCATCTGCGTCCTAACAGGAGTTGGTGTGACACCTGGTCATGTTAACAACCTTTTCCCCTAACCCTAAACCTACAAAACCCACTTCTTTGCCCTTATCCTAAAGTTTTGTTCATATATATTCAAACCCCGCTCATTTAACACCCACGAAAACCCGCATTTTCCTAAGTCTTCACCCTCCCCGCCGCGCTATATCAAAAATCGAATATTCGCGCCCGTCCATTATTCTCCCGCCAGCTCCGCACTCCGTCCACCATCGGATCGGGCCCTCCCCATCCGACGGCTCTTGGCGATTTCGGAGGCGCCCCGCTGCTCGGTCGTTAGCTTCCGATAGCGAGGCGGTTTTTCCGCCGTACCCAAAGACACTTGTCCACTTCCTATTGCATCGGAGGGGCTCTGACGGATACCGCCCCCATACAGAAAGTGGTCCGATGAAACTGCTTTCTGCCTTCTGTACGCGCGCCCCATGTAACCTATCCTGTCCTACGTACCTGCTGAGTCACCACGCCACATCACCTGCACAACATCGGCATCTTGCCATGTCATCCCTGCCACGTCATCCACCGTACATGCTGAAGTCACCCTGTTGACGTCATCCTGCCACGTCATCTGTCGTACCATGGTCCCCCCGCTGACGTCATGCTAACGTCATCATCAATTTTTGAGGCGAAAGGCGAAAATCGTGCTTAGGAGGCCTGGATTGAAATTCCGAGGCAGTTTTTCATGCGTGATTAACACCTAGTGCTAATCGCGCATGGCTGCGAGAAAAGGGCTGAAGTGGAAAATCCCTCATTGCGCAGCCCCCAGCAAGCCCAAAAGGAACCGAATGACCCATTTTTCTTCGCAAAGCATGCAGAGAGGAACAAAAGACAATTCTAAAGAAAACAGAGGGCCGAACAACAGCCATTAAGTTTGATTTGACCCGCAGCGAGAGAGAAACTAGCCCAATTCATTTGTCAAAGAGTATCAGAGGAGAGATGAAGCGACAAAGAGTATCAGTTAATTTTTTAATGGAAATCTTCAGTTCCCAAGGCAGGTCAGCATTAATTGGCCTCCAATAGAGTCAAGTCAGGAGGTGTAAGCCCATCCCAACTCTCAAATCACAGTTAAAGCACTTAAAGCCACCGAACTACAATGGAGCAGAAGTCCATGCGCAGTTATTACAGAAGCACTGCACCAAGCCACCGAGGACAACGCATTGATTCAGTTCTGATACGGCTGCCCTCAGTGCAGCTCATAGATATTTTTTGCATTTATAAGTTTAGGTTAAAGTAATCATTTACTTTCAGACCTGTTTAGGTCACAACTGTAATAAACAATTTTGGAGAATCTTCCCTATATATACCACCCACTATATTGTTTCAAGGGTTGGTTGATTGATAGCTTTTCATTAAAGACTCGCACTGTATGTCTGATACTTTTCTTTAATCAAAGATTGTTGAAGAGATTGGAAGGATGACTGCCTGATGTGTTGTTACTGGTCTCTAGAGACAGAATGATGGAATTCTTGTGCTGCAACATGAATCAATAAGTGCCTCTTACCTATGTTTTCATTTTTCACCATCTAAATAGAAAAAAGAAAGATTAGTTTAGAACTTGTTTAACTGCACTCTAGGTTCAATTTCCGCTATTTCTTTATGTATTTTCATCTGAAATGAACTGGACATGAATATGAATTCCTTATGGCTCATATTTACTCTTATTCACATGTGTTTGACAGTTATCTAGGGATTCTTTACTGCCCCTAAATAGAGATCATCCACTTTCTCTGTTAAGCTGACTGAGAGATTCTTAATTGCCTCTCCTTCCTTAGCATTCTTTCCATCCTTTAAAATTTGGAAAATTGTTTCATGTGCAGCTACCTTGCTCCAATTCCTCTTGTGACCAAGAAAATGCACCAGCAGTCTTATTTCCTTGACTCCATGCCCAATGGTTTGAATATTTCACACTACACTTGCCTCTTTACTTGAAAACATCAATTTTCCCACCAAAACACAAACAAAACACCAACACAAAAATCCCTGAACTCAATAGCTAGCCTAAAATCATCATCAACAAAGCTAAATCATAAAGAGAGAGCCCTCTCTAACTGCAAGTGGGCTAGAACCTGTAGTCCAAAGTTGGTTTGTGGTTACCTCGGCCGTATCCCTTTACTCCGACCTGGGGGACAACCTGAGTGATAACAGTTCCTTTGGTTTGAATTCATGTTTAATAACATCTTTTACCTATCTAAACACCACATCTCGCTCGTACACAACCTTCCTTATCACTGGGTTCCAAATCTTATAACCCTTTAAAACATCCTTATACCCAATAAAGATGCTCTTTTCAGATTTACTATCCAACTTGGTTCGTTTCTCCTTTGGAACATGTACATATGCATCACATCCAAATACCCTCAGATGTGAAAGAGAGGGTTTCTTACCAGTCCATACCTCTTGTGGAGTCTTATCGTCCAACGCTAATGAAGGTGATCTATTGACCAGGTAACATGTTGTCTCCACCGCCTCTGCCCAGAATTCCTGTCCTATCCTGGCACCACTGAGCACACTTCTTGCCCTTTCCATCAATGTCTTTTTCATTCTTTCTGTAACTCCATTTTGCTCAAGTGTGTATGGAGTAGTCTTTTTCCGTGCTATACCACACTTCTTACAGAATTCTTCAAATTATTTACTACAAAACACTCCACCGTTATTTGTCCTCAACACCTTTATCTTCTTCTCTATCTAGTTTTCCACCAGCGCCTTAAATTCTTTAAACCTATCAAAGACTTCATATTTCTTGTTAAGGAAATGTATCCATGTATTCCTTGAGAATTCATCTATAAATGATACATAGCACACAAACTTACCCAGTGATGGAACCTTCACAAGTCCAAACACATCACTATGCACAAGTTCTAATATAGGTTTCACCCTTTTACCACCAGAGGGGAAACTCACCCGATTCTGCTTCCCATATACACAATTTTCATAGAAATCAAAATCCAGAGAGCTATTACTCATACCTTCTACCATACCTATACCATGAAGTATTTGAAGGCCCTTCTCTCCAATATCTCCAAGCCTTTGATGCCACAACATGGTCTTCTCTCCAGAGACCACTAGATTTTCTACTCCACTTTCAGGAACCACAGAACTATTGCACCCATCAACAATAGTGCTACCTTGCAGCTTGTACAGAGTTCCAATTTGAACTCCTCGCATCAATACAAGTGCCCCCCGAACCATCTTGCAGGTATCCTTCTTGAACACTGTTTTTACATCTGCATCATCTAGCTTGCTTACAGAAATCAGATTTCTGGCTAATGCAGGAATATGCAGAACACCCGGAAGTGTTCTAACCCTCCCACCTTGCAACTTCAACTTTACTTTTCAGCGATCAATGATTCTTGCCTTCCTATCATCCCCCAAGAAGACATCACCACCATCATATTTCTCATACTCGCAGAACCACTCTTTATGGGGAGTGAAATGAAAGGATGCACCCAAGTCAATCAACCATGCCTCATGATCTACATGTGTACTTGAAGAAGCCAAGTACACATCCCCACCTTCAACTGAGGTGGTTTTTGCCTCTACAGAAGGAGCATCATCAGATCCCTTTCCTTTATCAAGAGCTTTAGATTTACAGTCCCTTTTGTAGTGCCCTTCCTTTCCGCATATCCAGCACACCACCTTTACAGGTTTTCCTAGAGATTTAGATCGCCCACTCAATGACTGATTTTTATTTCTGTTCT
The DNA here is from genome assembly GCA_031772625.1 of Pinus tabuliformis. Lineage (NCBI taxonomy): Eukaryota > Viridiplantae > Streptophyta > Pinopsida > Pinales > Pinaceae > Pinus > Pinus tabuliformis. Next base: position 1,520,457,330 of record CM062819.1, on the reverse strand, counting down.
AGTACCATCCTCATACAGACAAGGAACCACCATTCTGGCTCTCGATATTTTTCCGTCTCATCTCCTCCATCGGCAAGGATGAGACTATTTCATCAAACTGCAAGGCAATTATATTGCTACCTATTGCAATAACCAAACTATCCCATGAATTTGGTAGAGAGCACAACAAATTGATGCACTTATCTTCATCTGAAATTTTAATATCAACATATAATAACTGACTTACTATAGTATTAAATGCATCAGATGCTATGTCACTGAGTCTCCATATTTCATCCTTAGGTTATACAGCTTTTTCCACAGGAACAGTTTATTCACCAGAGACTTAGATTGGTAAAAAGTCCCTAACTTGTCCCATCAAGCCTTCGTCATAGCTTCCCCTGATACATTCAGCAATACTGAATCTGAGACACACAATCGTATTGTGCTCTTTGCCTTCTGAACTAACTTCTTCCATTCTTCATTGGACACTCTCGTTGGTTTAGTGCTTGGATTTACCATAATCCACTGATCTTTATCCACAAATAGATCCTCCATCTTGAGTTTCCACAACTCAAAACTATGACCATTAAATTTCTCAATCTCTATCTTTCCACTGCTTGCCATCCTCTTTCACCACTAGAATCAATCTCACAGATCTCCCACTGAACAGGGTCTACCACAAGCTTGAGCGAAACCCCTCAGCAACAAAGGCGTCCCCTTGAAGCCAAAACAACTCCGATACCAAATGTAGGTTTTAACCCCGTACAAAAATTACCTGCATACAAATTCTAAAACACAGAAGATAAACAATGTGAGAGCATAACACATAAAACACATATACACAAAGATTTTCTCCTAGATCCCAAAAATGGGACTACCAGCTTGATTTTTCATTATTTTCCTTTCAATGTTACAACACATATTTATACGTGCCGAAGCATCCAATACCATGGACCGACAACCATTGCATCCAAAACCATGGACTGAAAACCATCGCATCCAAAACCATGTGCGAAAAACATGCACAAAACCATACGTAGGTCCGCCCAACGTAATATAGGGTCCAAAAAACAAAATTTTCTGGGGCGCTGCCCTGAACCCCATAGAGGGGGGTTACCTACACTCCTCAAATCCCCTGTGACCTCCCTGATATGCAATCGATGCAACGAAGGGGGGGCTTCTCACCCCCCCCAACCCCCTGGTTAACTACGTGGGCTAGTTGTGGAAAGAATATAACACAACCCAACACATAACTCAACTCGCCACAACCCTTTTCAGGTGGGCTTGGGATTCCAGCCACTATATTCCATTAATGTGGCCATACCATTTGCAGCTACTTGAGAAGATTCATCTCATGTCCAATTCGAGCTGACAAGGAAAACAACTTCATTGCGCAAATTCAACACATCAACCAACAGTTCCATGATATATTAGACAAAGTCAATGCTAAGTACAAGCAGTAGCATGATCAACATCGGGTGCCACAAAAGTTATAGGTGGGTGACAAAGTTTGGCTACATTTGCAGAAGGAGCTCCTCATTGGGCCCCACCGCAAGCTTCACCCCCTTCAATATGGGTCATACACCATCACCAAGGTAATAGGGGACAATGCCTTTGATCTTAGCATTCCACCATTCCTTAGTCTACACCCAGTGTTCAATGTGGGCTGCCTTCGGCCCGACTATCCACCATTGTTGGACACATCCGACATTGCAAAACAACTCACACCAACAGAGTTAATCCCAAACTACATGGAACAAGCCACAACTAATTGAATCATGGACGCACATATCAAGAACACCCTCCAGCAATGGATCCAACTATATCGAGTTGTCAAAGCAGGTCAACTCCTTCATGAGGGAAAGTGGCTCACGAGGGACCAAGTTTAACAGAAGTTTCCTCATCTCATGGAGGAACTCAATGTAATGGGGACCATTGCTTCCTAAGGGGGGAGGAATAATCTAGGTGGATATTGATGGCCACCCACCTATTCAACTTGGACCCCCACCATTTTTTCTTCCAGTTTTTAAATTTCCTTAATTGTAGCATAGTATACTATTTTTGGCAGTTTTTTAGGTCCTAAACTTCCAGAGCCGTTTTGAGGCCCTAAACGACATTTTTTGGGAAACTCACCACTAGCTCATATGATTTTTCAATTTGATATTTGTTATTAGCAATTTTATTTCTCAGATAGATCTTTCTAATGAGGTATTATGCACATCAAATAGAGATCGTATGCCAAATTTACGACCCCGGGAAGTTGATGTACCAATTTACCCCAACAAGGCCGATAGTTTGGTGTTTCATCTCCTAGGGTTAAGTTTTTGGATGTTTGGGGTTTTCCATTGTTTCTCAATAATAAATAGGCCTTCAAGCCTCATTGTAATACTATTCAGAGGCATGTAGCCGCCGCATCTCTTCTCATATATAGGTTACCATTGCCCGACTAGTTTATTTCCATTATGTATGTAAGCATATGCCAGTTCTTTGATATTAATGAAATGAAGTTTATTTCTGTTGTTTCTCTGTGTTTATGGTTATATCTGTAATTTGTTGTGTTCCTGTTTAAATTTGGATCATAGAATGAGTCAAGTCGAGGATTTCTTGTAGTAAACTTTCCACTAGATTATCCACTCAAACTCTTGACGAGTGTCTCATACCCTTTTCATGTCTTAATCATTGTTATCGAGTTGTATTAGCTTTTGAGATCATGCACCCATTATGTCATCAAGTAATTCCTACTAATGCTATGGTGTTAGGCCATCCTTGGAATCATCAACCTTTAGGAATGAGAAAATTTAACTTGATGTGGCATGGTCCCATGATGGTGAACCATATGTTGCCAACAACTGCATATGAATTCATATATTGGAATCCTTGTCTTGTGCCCATTATTGCACACTACATTTCATGACCTTTTCAGATGTGTCATGCTTTGTACATGTGTATATATTACATCATAACAAAAAAATACAACAAACAAACATTTCAATATTTCTCTGAGGTATATCAATGAAACTAGCATATAGAACTAGGATTCCCCAACTTTGTCACTGCATTATTGGCCTTTTTCATCTATGTTTTGATTTTCCTTAGGGCCCACCCCATGATGTTGTAGTTATTCATAGGTTTAATGATCCTCTTTAGTACCCTTGATTACATCAAATTTGAGCTTCATGCCTCTATTTTTCTATTATTGATGAATTTCACCCTAAAGGGGGTCCCCGCACCTTTTATTGTGTTGCTTTATGGTCTCCTATGTGCATGGTCCTCAATGTCTTGCTAGATTTTGTCATATTGATGCTTTCCTTCATTTTTATTGCAATATTTGTAACCATGATTAACCTCATTCCTTCGCATTAGCCTTGATTATATCTTGAAACCTTTAATCACCTTTTAGAGAGACCACTGTGAAGAGTGGATTTCCATTGGAAGAAACTTTTCTATTGTTTCCTACTTTACTTAGGTCAGTTTCTTCAATCACTCTCGGAACAAGATGCATAATGTTATACCACTCATTTCTCTAGAACAAGCTTCCTTTTGGCCTTATTTTCATGCTCATTAAAGGATGAAAATCCTGAGCTCCCTTTGTATATTTTGTGCTCATTAAATCTTTACAAAAATGTCAAGTTTTTTTTGGTCATTTTTTCATGACTCAATAAACTCATGAAAATCACGATCTTCTTTTGTTATGATATTTTCATACTCATAAAACCTATATGAAAACATCAAGTTATTTCCATATTTTCTTGCTTTTGAATTAAATTGAATGTCAGTGAGTGATCTCTTTTCCATTCTCAATCTTGTTAAAACGTGAGAAAGAAATGATTGTACTTTAATGTCTTTTTTTACCTTCTTTTAAACTCACAAAAAAGGAACCTAATGAGCTTACCTGTTTTCTCTTTCATGCTCATTAATCTATGAAGGGGATAAAATATAAAAAAATGGGGGTGGGAGTATTTTTCACTATTGTATCCATGTCTTGGCAGTTGTGTGTCACCCTTGAGCAAGGCACTTGCTCAACTCATACTATTACAGTTGGTTTTCGATTCACTCTTGAACCACACATTTAGCTTAACTCAAATAACTCTATTTATTTAGTTAAATATCACTTGATTGGTTACCCTTCCAATGTATGGTCTTTGGTGATGCCTCCTCTATCACCATCATGTATGTTTGTATTCTTCAGTTTATGCTACCAAGCTTACTATTTTTTCATGTTGTTACATGCTCAAGGGAAGTCTCAGTCAAGATTTTTCCATCTACACGTATCCTCATACCTTTTGTGTTGGCCATCCCTATGTCAGTTTTACATCATTTCTTCATTTTCTACCATCGTAGACCTTATCTTGGTATCAGTTTTGTGTGAATGATGGGGGATACATTAAGGGCCTCCTTCCACAGATCTCTTCTCATTGAATTAAGCACCTTATCCGAGATTTAGATCTATAAATAGTGTAGTACCTTGGAGCTTGCAGTCATTAGTGGCAGGTCTCCTTGAAGTTTGCATTGGATTTTCATCACTCGCCCATGTTGAAAAATTTTCCGGAGTGTTCGACTTCATCTCATTTATTAGCACTTTATAAATTTTTCTATGTACATTCGAAGGCATTTTCATTATTGGTGGCCTCCTTCACTTCCGTTAATGGGGTACATTAATTCCTAGTAATCAGATGATCTCCTTGCATGCTTGACATCAACTCATTAATTATGTAGTAGAGTCGTACAATCAAGAAGTGCTGAAGACCTTCGGTCATTGAGGCAACTTCACTGATGATCATCCCCCCCCCCCCCCAAGTTATGATTGGATATTATATTATGTACTTTGAGGACCATCATTGGGGGCACTCACATCAATATCCAACCCTTCTAATAGCTATAGTTATATATATCTACATTGTGTCATGACTAGTCCTTGATGACATTAATCCATTGTATGTTGTGTGGGAATATATGCTCTATTAATTCAGTATCAAGTATGGGTATGCCTACCTAATTGATGCACTTCTTTATGTATCGGACTATTCATTTGAGTCTTTGCAGGTCTCTTTTCTACGGTATCTTTCTACTTCACTCACTAGTTTCCTTATTGTAATGTATTTTGGCCATTAGATTCTCTTCTAACCTCATACATTAGGGGAAATATGTTATACCTCAAAAAGCCACCCCTAGGGTCTAGAAGATAAGAACAACCTTTGCCAAGCCATAGGATCAAAATGTGATAGGTGAAACATAAAAAAAAATGGTGCTTTGAGGGATCAACACTCCTTCCTAGTGGTGGGGACTAAACCAGAAGGGATAGTAACACTCTAGCCTAGTTGTGGGGACAGAACTAGTAGACCATCAATTCCCTCTTTGCACTAGAGTTCTAAAAGAGTGCAAAAATTTGACTAGGTAAGCTTCGATTTAGTCCATTGTGATTACCTTGATTAAAATAATCATTGATTTGGTCTAACTTCATCATCGAATATGATACAATCAAGAAAGTGTTTAGGTTCAATCAAGGCCAATAACGAGAAAAAGCTATATAAACAGAGCTCTTCACTTATCATAGGGATAAGAAATGAAATAATGTTTGTGTAACAAATAAAATATATATAAATAATGTAAATGATAAATGATAGCATAAATAATGATTAGTTAAACTAGTAATTAGGCTAAAGAGGCATGTCTAAATGAGACATGACTCTTCATGAAGAGACACTTGCATGGTATATAAGCAAGCCTCTTGTTCTCATTTGTAAAATCATTCTTATTCTTATTCTTCATTTTTAATATATAATATTTGTATCCTCATGGATATCTTGATATTCCAAGTATTTTGGAGTAATTAATATGTAGAAGGAACTTTGTTCGCTTCATTGGTATCAGAGCCAACACAAGACTGGTGACATCCACAAATTTTGTTGGCCATCAGGCCCTACGGGCTTTTCAGAAAATAGCAGTGTGTGTGGGCTATTCGTATTCTTCCTGGAGTGTGTTGTTACAGGCTTGCGGCTAAACAACAGCCAGTGGCAGGGTTCTTTGCGAGACATAGCTAATCTGAGCCACAACTAACCATGTATGGAAAATTCACACCACAGCCAAACACACTGCAGCGTCAGAAGGTGATATGCTACGTTGAGTGGTACATTGAGACATCGGCGGAAGACTACTGCCATTACCAAGTTCAAACCCTCTACGGTAACCTGTGGCAAGCTTTACGGTAACCTGCGGTAATATGCTGAACCCTTGGGGACCTACGTCATTTTTTCTCTATGGAGGGACCTGCGGTTCCATGTAGTGGACTGCGGTTACGTTGGAATAATCACTGTGGTGATATTCGATAGTTTTTTGAATAGTCAAAGGTTCCCATCAGTTAGACGTGATTGTTCGGAATAGTAATATATAATATATATTTATATCATTAATATATATATATATATATATATATATATATATATATATACATAACTTAATCTAATTATAAGTTATATATATATATAATGTCAATTTAATTAATTAATTTTTTAATTAATTAATTAAAAAAAAATTAAGCTGGCAGATAAATACACGCCCCCACAAACTCGCTCAATGTTGACAATGACAATGGTGGATTTCCAAAAAAATTTGGTTGATGAGGTCAATAAAAGATTAGATGATTTCAAGATCAAGCTTAAGGGGCAGGCTGACGATATCAAAAGTCTTCAGGATACGACAAATCAAATAGAAATAAAGATGGAAAATCACTGTGTCCAATCAGAGGTGGATCACAAAGAGACCTTAACATTGCTGAAACTTCTGTGTAAAAAGATGAATTATACACCCACACAACTATTACAAGAAGATGAAGAAAATCAAGAGCACAACTCATCAGATTCAACGAAATCAACAGACTCTCAAGAAAAAGCTAAATCCCCAAAAAAATCAGCAACACCCCACCAAGAAATGAGTAACGCGACTCTTACAAACAAGCAACTCTGGGATACCTTTACCAATCAACACCCCTTTTTCGCTCAACCATTAGCGACATACCAGCAAAGGGCAAAAGTCGAGATGCCTAAATTCGATGGAAATGAAAAAAACAATGTTGCATGGATAAATAAAGCAGAAGAATACTTTGAGATATATGACATCAATGATGATGACGAAAAGCTCAGGCACGCATCCATGAAAATGGAAGGGGAAGCATATAATTGGTATATGTGGTGGAAAAAGACAACACACGTCATTAGTTGGAGAAAATTTAAAGATGCATTCTTTAAAAGATTCCAAGGTGTAAAGGAAGAAGAGTTCTTTTCAAAACTCATCAAATTACGACCAAAAGGAAGTGTGGATGAATACACTCAAGAATGGGAGACCTTAGTAACACAAGTACTTGGGTTATCAGAATCTCATCTAATTCAATCATACGTCTCGGGACTCAAAACCCATTTACAATTAGAACTTGAGATGCATGACATTACATCAATAGAAGTAGCAAGATGAAAAGCAAAAATAGCTAAAAAGAAATTCGAACAAATATTTTGGTCAAAATCGGGAAAAACATATTCAAGATGAAGAATGCCCCAGTATGTGGACTCAAATAATACAAGATATGTTCCACCACATCGTTGTGAAGATGAAAAATCTAATGTGGAAATGCAAATGATAAAAGAGGGTAAATGCAAACACTGTGGTGAGAAGTGGGACCCCAAACATAGATGTGCTAAAGGAAAAGAACCAAAGAACCTATATAATTGTGAAGCAACCAATGATTCAAATAGTGAAGATTTTGACATAGAAGAAACATAAGATGCCTCAGAATTCTCACCAGAATTAGATGATAGAAGTATTCCGCAAGTGTCACTATCATCTATGATAGGTATATCACAACCTCAGACCTTAAAGTTAAAAGGACACATAAGGAAGAACAACGTAGTGGTTCTCATCGACTTGGGTAGCACACACAATTTTTTAGATGCAACCGTGGCAAAGAGACTCAATATTTTTTCATTTCCCTTACCAAACATGAAAGTGATGGTAGCTAATGGTAAGAAGATTGAAAAGGTGGGGAAATTCCATAAGGTCAAATTGCAAATTCAAGACTTTAATTTAGAGTCTCCGTTCTTCACGGTACCATTAGGAGGAGTAGATGTAGTCTTAGGTATCCAATGGCTACGAACTTTAGGTACTTATGCCGCGAACCATCAAATACAATTTATAAAATTCAAATGGGGAGGTCAGAAGTACAAATTACATGGATTCCAAGAACCAGAGAATCAAATTGTATCATCATCTCAGATGATGAAGATGAGTCGAAAAGGAGCACCCGCTTATGTAGTACAATGTCACCAATTAGAAATGTTATCTACAAATATGACCAGTGAAGAGTCACCAGAGATAAAGATCTAATTCAGAAGCATGAAAAAGTATTTCAAGACCTACCTATGGAAATGCCACCTAAGAGGGAAATTGAGCATACAATAGAAGTCAAGGCAGGGTCATACCCCGTCAACATCAAGCAATATCGATATCCACATCACCAAAAAAGGGAAATCGAGAGATTAATCCAAGACCTTTTAAAGTGTGGGACCTTGATCATCTTGGAATATCTGATCAAGTGGAAGGACTTACTCGAAGAAGATGCTTCTTGGCAGAATGAAGCATTTTGTCAACAGCATCCGTCATTACGTATGCTTTGAGGACAAAGCATTCTTTCGAGAGGAAGGCATTGTTATGTAAAAGATTAGTTAGAATTTAATTTTAGGTTTATTATTTAATTTTAGGTTAATTAGATGAAAGGGCACGATCATAAGATCATGCCCTTTCCCCAAAGGGTGCCCATGGCAATATATAAGCCAGGAACCCCCACTGTAAACAATCATCTTCAGTCAATTAATCATTAATACATATTTATATATATATATATATATTTTTGTGTATCAAGAAGTTTTCACTTCATTGGTATCAGAGCAGTTCGGTCCTCTAGGTTGCTTAACCGGTGCACAGAGCTCATTCTCCGATCCAGGTCCTTGGCTATTGAAGTTCGTCAACCGTGTTGCCGTACAATTGAAGCATTTTGCTCGGAATTTGGGAGTTTCTCATTTTCTCATTTTTTTCTAGGCCTTTGGCCATTAAAATTAAAATTAAAAGAAAATTAGCTAGTTGGAGGGTCTCCAATTTTCTAGTTGACCATTGGCTATAAAAAAAAAATTAACCAAAAAAAGAAAAAAAATATAAGTAAATAAATTTTAAAAAATAAGAAGAAGAAAAAGTAAAAAATAAAAATAAAAGAACATAAAAAAATATATAAATATATATATATATATATATATATATATATATATATATATATATATATATATATATATATATATATATATATATATATATATATATATATATATATATATATATATATATATATATATATATATTAAAATCACCTCGTAGAAGCCCGTGGTTTTAGAAACAACCCATGGTAATTGCCCATGGTATTTTAAAAGTAAAAGAAAAAACAAAAGGGATACAAAATCTCTTTACGTGAAAGGTAAGTTTTACTTTTTACTTAAAAAGTTGGTGAACATCGTGACCTTGTCATATGAAAAGACATGACCTTTATATTTATTAAGTGTGATGACATCATAAAAGTTTATATGAAGTGTGACTTTTATATTAAGTGTGGTGACATCATAAAAATTTATAATATTAAAATAAATAAAAAATTAAAAAAAATATATACAAAGTCCAAATTCAAAAGTCGGGAAGTGCCACATTCAAGTCAAAAGAGGTGAGATATATAGTATATATATATTAATTTAATATAAATTTAATATATACTTAAAAGGATTATTAAAAATAAAAATAAAGGGAACGAATACCGATCCAGTGAATATGACAACTCAAGAAGACAATTCAGTTGAAGAAACGACACACTTAGATGTTGCAGTTCAGACAATAGACATCCCAAGTGAATGTTCCATAACCAATTCAACAACATCTTTGCCAGAAGAAAATCTAAAAACTCCATATCAACATCCGAATCATGAGAGTAGACCAATCAACCGTGCTACGTATCAGTACCATTCAGACCAGAAACAACAAACTGATGTTCCAGATAATAGTGATGTAATCTCACTCGAGTCTTATGCTAACAAGTCATTACAAAATTCTAGTGATCAGAATATTCCACAGAAGATTAATCTGGGATGGTCTGATCCCTTCTCAGTGCGACAATTCTATTTGTCACTAAGAAGATAATAGCAACTTGTATCGACGAGGATCACTATTCCGAGAGAGAAATACTTTCGAAGCCGAAGAAGAGATCAAGCGTTTTTCATCGACAAGCTTTGAGGACAAATCTTTTTGAGGAAGGAGGAAATGTAACAAATAAAATATATATGAATAATTTAAAATAATGTAAATGATAATAAGCATAAATAATGATTAGTTAAACTAGTAATTAGGATAAAGAGGCATGTCTAAATGAGACATGACTCTTCATGAAGAGACACTTGTGTGGTATATAAGCAAGCCTCTCGTTCTCATTTGTAAAATCATTCTTATTCTTATTATTCATTTTTAATATATAATATTTGTATCCTCATGGATATATTGATACTCCAAGTCTTTTGGAGTAATTAATATGTAGAAGGAACTTTGTTCGCTTCAGTTTGAATGTTGTCAATGTTGTGACCGCAATAAACTTATCGATGGAGGTGCACATCAGTGAGCATAGAGGTTAGAAAGTAGACCAAGGGTAGATGCTTGGAGAACTCAGCAATGTACTCTTATTAAATTAAAAAGCTACAATAATGAAATATTCTCCCCATATTAATCTTTCATATTCTCTGGTATTTTACATCATTGATGTATTTTTTTCGAACTAGCATTATTTTTCAAGAAGATTGGATTGGTTTCCTTCCTTCTATGAAAGTGACTTAGGAGATCCAGGAGCAAATATGTAAAAGAGATATTCCTAAACCTAGGATTACTAAAAAAAGATAGGATTATGGCATTGAGAGGTATGTTCTCTACTTTCTTCCTGTAATCTAAAGTTCTTGGATTTTTTTATTTTCTTACCTCCACTTGTTCATTCACACTCACTGTCTGGGAAAACCTTGGGAGAATATTATTGGGTCTAACGTAACCTGTCACTATAGGATAAATCTCCCCTTAAATATGTTGCTATAATATGTGGTCAAGTGTAGAGGTACATGAAGATGTTTTGATGTAAGTGCATGAATATGTTGTCAAGTGCAGAGGTGCACGAAGATGCTGTGATTTTTTAAAAATGGAGTTACATTAACTAGTAGTTGGATTGAAATTGTTTTATCCATGGTTTATGAAATCATTATATTTGGCTAATGTGAATCCATTAATAATATTTGGAGGACCATTTATTTTGTTTTCATCTTCAAAAAATAAAATAACGTGAAACGAATGGATGGGCCACAAAGAGTTAGCTTTAGAATACAAAGAAATACCTTTTTAGTTTAAAATTCCTCAGTTAGAATACAAAGTGAGAGTGAGTTATATAAACATATATTTTGGAATGAATATTGAGTTGAATACAATTTTTGTTAGAGACCTAATTCATGAACTACTGGCAAAGAAAGAGGAAGAAGTGCATATGTGAAGCATAATTGAGAAGACCAAGAGTTGTAAAAGGAGCAAAGAAAAAATATGAAACAAATAAAAAAATTAGAAGATATTCGTAGTTAAATGCTAGGTAATCGAACATATTAAAAATTTAATGTATCACGGGATTAGTGTCACATTTCAAGTAGTAGATTAAAAAAGAACAGGTTGGAGCTTGTAAGTGGAAGTGGGTGCTTCTAGCAAGTTGTCGCTTGCAGAACAAAATCAATTTATAGCCTCTTTAGAATGTATTGTGTAGGCTCATAATGAATTAATCCTCCTATTTATAGATGGTGAGAAGGAAGAAGAAAGGGAAGAAGAAAAGTCTAATATTCCATTTAAATTTTACCTAGCAATCCCTATACTTGATACATCTAAAAATTCAATTGTCAAGGTGGTGGATAAAATAATTAAGGAGGAACATGTAGTTAGCATCAATTGGTATTAAGTTTTGAAGGAAATTTCCCTAGATGACCCTAAAGTCCAAAAAGTTTTAGACACCTTAACCAAACAAGTATTGGAAGAAACAATAGATAATGGAAAGTTTACAAGAAAACAAAATATAATAAAGGAATTTTTAGGATCATCATTTAGGTTTGACATTTCATGATTTTTAGGCAAGGAAAATTGTTCTTTTATTGAGACTATTAAGCATAAAATGTTGGTAGAGAAAGAGAGATAAGAATAAGAAAAATATGACATGGTATAGTTGAAATTGCCAACAAGGACTTCACCACATAAATCAACAAATGGAAATTAAAGTAAAGTCAAGAAATATAAAATAAATAAGTTTGATATTGACATCAAAACCAACTCCCCACAAGATAGTCCAACACCTATCCAACAAGAAGCTAACAAGTAGCAAACAATGAAGGAAATGCATACTGATACCGAGTACATCTTGTCAAAGCATACTGAATCAACATTCTTTGGAAATAAAACTATGACTATGGAGGAATGAGATTCATAAATACCACATAGCCTACAAAAATTGAAAAAATAATAGAAAAATAGATGGAACAAAAATTGGACCCCCATAGCAAGTAGACAAACATTGTCAGTGGACCTCAGTGGATAAGTTAGCTTGAGTTTTAGGGGTGGCATTGACGAAATGATCTAGAAATAAGTCCCTACCACACAACTTGACATGTGAATTATATCAATGTGTCTTTTATTTATTAGCCCATACAACCAAGGAAGCAAGAGGAATATGGAAGAAGAAGGAACTGCTTGGTGTTTTGATTCATCATAAGAAGTAGAAAGAAGAGGATATATAGACTAACTGCATGAACCCAATATCAAAAAAACATCAAATTTTCAGTCTAACTTACATTGATGACCCACTTACTACTATTCATCAATTTTTCCACCAACTGATAAATCATAATATACAAATGAGAGAGAAAGTCAACGACTTGTAGCAGAATGCTAAAACTCAAGGAAATGAAGGAATATTTAATGTGTTATAACAGGAGTTTAAGGCTTTGGCAAGTAAAGAGAAATCTGGAGGAAACCATGGATAGTGCAACAACACTTTGTTTTGTTATTAACAATTTGCCAACATACTTTTCAAATATGTGCAATCGAATATAGGTACAAGAGTGATTTATCATGGATTTTTTAGCAAGGGAAACTATTTCCTTTGAACCCCGAGCGATAGTGACATTAAAAAATAAAATTGTATAGGAGAATAAGAAAGAGAACAAGCTCATATAGGAGGATATATAGTGGCTAAGGGAAGGAAAGAAACCACATATTAAGGCCACCAATGATGTTGAGTATCTACAAAACATAAATGAAAAGATATAGAACTTAGAGCAACAAGGTATTCCTTTCATGCTTGTCTTCCAAGAGAGGTAACTATTTGATAAAATTAAGTATTTGGAAAAATCAAAATTATTTAGGTGCAAGAAAAACATTAAGTGAAAGATTGGTCAACATTTTACCAACATCTTCTAATAATTTCACTTTTTATTCACCAAAAAAAATTAAGCTAAAGTCTAATTCCATCACATTCAATACAATCAACTCCACCATGGACCCAATTTCAATTTTTTGTACTAACTACATTAGAATGTGGCCCATTAGTTCAACCAACATATTCATATACTTAAAATATTGAACTTGAAGGATCCAACTAGTCTCTAGGGGAATGAGAAAGAAGATGTATCCATATTTTGATCCCTCATATTCAAATATCCATAATGATAGAGTCCCGACTTGTAGAATTAGTCAACAAGCTATCTCAAAAGGATGCTCAAGTACACCTATATTCATGACTAACTACTCCAAAATGAACATCCAAGAGATCCATCCAACACTTTCTCACTCTCTCACTCTCTCATTCTATTTCTATTGAATTTTTTCTCTCTATTCTTTTTTATATTGGGCCAAGTCTCCCCCCTTCTTCAAGATGAAGAAGGCATTGAGTGAGGGGGATATGTTTTAGGGGATATTCAACTTAGTCAAGTCAATATACTAAATATTTATTGTAATTTGATCAACTTCTCTATTAAGTCAACTGACCAAGTGGGCTAAAATAAGTTAGTTGAGGCAATTAAATTGTTGTAAGTATCTATGAATATATAAATATGTATGTACTTGACTCCATGAAGTTAGTGGGTCATATGTTTCGAGATATATCTAATACTAGTGTGAATTTTCTAGTCCTCTATTACATTTGTGTCTCTTTGTCCTGTCCATGTGATGCATATTACAACAATCTTAGTTGTTGGAAGTCATTGAGTATGATCCACTCACTAAGGAGTGACATTGTTAATATTGTTCCACTATCCCAACTAATTTACAACATACAATAACCTTCATAGTAGAGGGATTTGTTCCCTATTTATCCTGATATGATAACAATAGTTGGATTTAAATATCATCTACAATCACTAAAGTAACAAGAACCCATTTTGAAAATTAGCTTAACATGCTAGATGTATGAAGCTAAGGGGTCTAATTTCGTGATTCACTATGTCTTTTCAAAAGTAATAGGTTTCAATGATCAGTATAGAATAAGATTGATCAGTTTAAGCTAGATGTGTGAAGATAAGGGGTCTAATTTCATGATTCACTATGTTTTTTCAATAGTAATAGGTTTCAATGATCATGATAGAATAAGATTGATGAATTTAATATATTGATCCTCTATAGCCATCATAGTTGCATATTCACGATTATGTCCAAGATGGCTATGTAATTACCCATCAAGACTCCTCTCTATGCTAATGGGAGGAAAATTTAGGTTTTTGGGAATGAGAACAACTACTTGTGTCCCCACTCTCAAATACAAATATTTGTTCAAGATTCAATCTCGAAAGCTAATATGAGAGTCTTGATAGGGCTCTAAAGCATGAATCCCTAGGGTTTGTGGTGAGGGAAAGGCTAGGAATCCAAGAGGGAATATCATATTGGAACTACTAGGGCTAGGATACAAGGGTTTTCATGATATTTGGTTACTTTAAAAGTGAACCTTTTATGTACAGACTTTCACCTCCAATTTAGGTCACGTCTTCACAAGGGAGGCTTAGGAAATGAACATAAGCGAGAGGAAGGCTTGATAAAGGCACCTTGACTCAATATTGAAGCTCAATGAGAGGTTATATCTATACATTAATTCTATGTGCTATGCTATAATGATGGATAGAAGGTTAACACTACACTATAGGGTCTTGAAGAGGCCAAAAACTGAGTATTGAGTGCAACTTTGACCATATAACACTATGAGGAAGGCTATGATGATGTTGTGGAGATGATGAGGATGTAGAGGGAACTCCATATAGTATACTTGAGGCTTAGTGCCACACTATACTACTTACTAGAGTGTTATTGGAATACTGAAGATGTTGGAAGTCACCAAAATTTGACAGATTTTAGAGTTATATCACTACAATAATGGTTATTGATTCACTATAGCATGGGGGAAAGGATTAGTGCTACACTACACATTGTCTGTAAGAACAAAAAAATTTTGAGAAAAATAGAAGTTCTCTAAGGATTACCTCAATATGATATGAGCTGTAGTATCTCTTTATGCTACCAGATGGTCCAAAAGGCCTCATTCAAACTCCTAATTTTTTCTCCATTGCCTTAAAACATTGTAGGGATGATCATAAATCACAATGTTGGATAGGCGTTGTGAGGTTATATCTTAACTATTTTGAAAATGTGGGCCCCTCCATTCCCTCCAAGCATAAGGCATTGATATTAGTTGATTAGGGTTGTTGTAGGAGCCACAAAAAAAAGGATAACATGGATAGTGAATAATTTTCAGAAATGTAAAACATGAGCTAAATACAAACCTTGAACATAATCATGATATAATAGTGACTTGGGTAGAATTCGACATAAATTGGAACAATGATATAAGTTTGTGACATAGGAGGTGTTGATAGAGTCTCCCTAGTCCTAGAAGAGCAACTAGTTAAAGGAGTAAAATATAATAAATAAAGATTTAGTTTTCTAAGGTAATTATAAAACCAAATTTTTCGTGCAAAAGACTCAAAATTGGTTCTTTATTAAAGGGTGACATAACTAAGTGTTACAAATCATTTTTTCACCATGACACTTGATTGATATAAATGGATTTCTTGCCATCCGTGAACATGTTTCATTGAACCCCCTTAGAGGTCAAACATGTTGGAATATAATCCTAACATCTACATTTATTTTTTAGCCTAAGTATCCTTGACTTAGCCACATGCACTAAAAATCACGTTCACACTTGGTTTTTGGTAAACTAGCTCTGTGGACGAACTTTCCCTTGTTTTTTGCCTTTAAAGGCTTAATATTATGGAAATATTGGTCTAACCACTTTCCTAAACCATTTAGACATCTAAGTGCATGTTCACACCTAACCACACCTCATCCACTTGAGTTATTTGAGGATTGGTGCCCCACATGAAGATTCCCCCTTAAATCAAGGGATTTGGTCCCCCGGACCATTTTAGCATGTTTTAAAGTTGCCTTCCTTGGGAAATGCACCCCTCGTCATGCTTTCCTCGTGGCGGATAGTTGGAATAGGTTTTCTTGAGTCATTGTTGCTATTTTAGGCCCCCCTTTCGCTTTTCTTAGTCTTTTCTAGTATTTTACTAGTTTTTTCCTAGTTTTCTAGATTTGGAAATTTCTATATAACCACCTCCCTTTGGGATTAGAGGTTTGGTTGCTCATGTGTTACTATTGTTCATTAATTTAATACGTTGATTTTATGGAGCAAATTATTTCTCTCCTCTCTTGAATATCAGCAAATTACTTGTGTTTAATTTAACTAGAATTCTAGATCTATCAAAGTTTCTGTAGGAATTCTACATGGTATCGTAGCTAGTTCGAATCTAGTGGATTGTACATGGTTTTATTTACAGGTATAGATCATCAAGAGGTGCAGCAAGTAGCAATGGATCATCTCTCTCAGCCCACAAAACTCATTCTAAATCCTTTCAATTACTTCGAATGGAAGACAGAGATCACTCTGCTCCTCCGAAGCAAAGGAATTTACAAGGTAACAATGGGAACGGAGACTGAACCAACTTCTGCAGCGGAGAAGATCAAGTATTTCAATAAATTAGATGAATAAATTGGGCTGATATGCCTATCAATTTCCAGAGAACTCCTCTTTCATGTCAACGGAGCCACTACTCCCGATGCGGTCTGGACCACATTGGAAGGACTATTCGGCAAGCAAGATGAAATGAGAGTGCATCAACTGGAGAATGAACTCATATCCCTCAGTCCAACTCATTTCAAAAACCTGCAATAATTCTTCACCAATTTTAAATCCCTCCTCGTCGAACTTGATGCATGTGGAATCAATAAAGAGGAAGATCAACTCATCCTTTCGATTCTCTCGAAATTAGGCCCTGAATGTTTCGTATTTGTATCATATTTTCAAGCATCTAAATTGACTCAGGAAAAATGGAAAATGCCTCCATTGAATGAATTCATTGTAGCATTAACTCAATAGAAATCTAAGTTAGTCCAAATTGGTGCCATCAAGCATTCAAAGAACCAAGCACTCATGGCTACTGATGCTCCAAAGAGGAGTGGAAGAGACAAGCGAAAAGGGAAGGGTAAATTTAATGAATCAAAGAAGGAGAGATCCGTACAATCTTCAGAGAGCTCTTCTTTTCCTAAGGGTAAGAAGAAGAAGAAAAGAACACTTTGCAACTACTGTTCCAAAGGTTTTCATCCAGAAGAAAATTGCATGAGGAAAACAATTGATGAGATGGCTAAGCAATTGTAGCAGCACAATCTCACTGTGCCCGAGAATGCAAAGAAGAAGGATGATAACAGAACGGGAGATGGGAGAGGGAGAGCACAAGATGATCATGCTTTAATGGCTGCCACATCCAGTCCATCAACTTGTATCCTTGATTCAAGTGCATTGAACCATATGGCTGCATCAAAATATGAATTTTCCTCCATTGAACAAAGCACCAGATCCCCAATTTACTTGGGAGATACCACACCTACAAAGGTGTGCGGAGAAGGAATTGTAGACCTTGAAGGGGGCTTCTTCAGAAATGTGCTTCATGTTCCCTCACTGTCCACAAATCTTCTCTCAATATATCATATCACTCATTCCGGCTCTGGAAGGAAGGTGGAGTTCACTTCGAACTCTACAGTGATTACCGACATGTCCACAGGCTCACAGCTTGCGCATGGAATTGCAGATCACGGTTCTCGTTTGTATTTCTTCTCCCACTTTGTTCCTAAATCTATTAGCACTGTATTTCTGTCACAATCTAATGATATCAGTAGGTTATGGAATGAAATATTTTTCCCATCTAAACTATAATTACTTGCATCAACTCAGCAAGGAAAACATGGTAGAAGGATTGCCCGCTATTAAATTCACAAGTGGTGTATGTCAAGGATGCATTCTTGGCAAGCATCTGGAGAAAAAAATTGACAAAGGTAAGGCACAGAGAGCTTCTTCACCTCTTGGTATGATTTAGAGTGACATCACAGGCCCATTCCCACAGCCATCAATCAGTAAATCTCAATATGTACTCACCTTCATAGATGATTTCTCTTGCTTTACTTGGGTATTTTTTCTGAAATTAAAATCAGAAGTATTTGAATGCCTTATAGAATTTAAAGCACTTGCTGAGAATGAGTCTGGGTGTAAGATTAAGATACTCCATACTGATAATGGAGGGGAGTATGTCAACAAATATGTGCAGAAACTTTGTATTAATCCAGGTATACAGCTACAACTGACAATGCCATATACACCACAGCAGAATGGTGTCGCGGAGAGGAAAGATCGGTCGTTAAAAGAGATGTCCAATTGTATGCTATAGTCCAAATCATTAGCTCCTAAGCTATGGGCTAAAGCTATTAATTGTGAAACATATATTTAGAATCACATTCCTCACAAAGCACTCAAAGGCACCACTCCATTTGAATGTTGGACCGGTAAGAAACCGAAAGTGTCGCACTTTCGCATTTTTGGTTCACGAGCATGGGCTCACATTCCGACAGATAAGAGGAAGGATTTGGAGCCTCAAAGTGTTGAATGTATCTTTTTTGGATATCTTGACAGTGTCAAAGGATATAGATTTCTGGACTCTCACACTGAAAAGTTCCTTGTAGCTCGAAGTGTGAAGTTTGAAGAAGAATCACTGCATGATTTTTCAGCAGACCCTACCGAGGAACCGCTTGTTGCCACTGATGAGGAGGAGTCCAAAACTTCTTCAAGCACTTCAGAGAATCCATCAAAGAAGACTCTTGGGTCTGATTCAGAGGATGAGGAGTAGGTCATGGCTGCTCCAACTCAGCTTCCAACTTGGGCAGAGAAAACCCTGCAAAATGCGGGTGAACTAGTTGGTGATCCTACGGATGCGAAAAGGACTAGATCACAGTTTTTTGGGGCTCCTCAAGCCCTGGCTACCATCGAACCATTGCTTCCCATACATTAATATATGACACTTGTTTCAGATCCATAGTCACACTCTGAGGCTGCTGGAAACCCGCTTTGGGAGTCTGCCATGGATGAAGAGTACTTTGCTCTCATGGAAAACAATACATGGGACATGGTTCCACTTCCGAAAGGAAGAAAGCTTGTTCGATTCTGATGGATCTATTGAAAAAAGATTGCTGCAGATGGTGAGATCAGAAAGTACAAATCTTGACTTGTTGTAAAAGGATACTCACAGGTACATGGCATAGACTACACAGAGACATTTGTACCTGTTGCAAAAATGTACTCCATTCGACTAGTTTTAGCCATTGCTGCTTCTCGCAGATGGGAAGTTCATCACATGGATGTGAAGAGTGCATTTATTCATGGAGATCTCAAGGAGGAGATATATATGGAGCAGCCATAGGGATACATTCAAAACTCTTCCCTCGTTTGTAGATTAAAGAAATCTTTGTATGGCCTAAAACAGGCTCCCAGAGCCTGGTATGCAAAGACGGATTCTTTCCCGCTTTCCATTGGATTCATTCAATGCAAATCTGATCTGAATGTTTATTTACTTCAACATGATGATTCCCTTTTGCTGATGGTACTTTATGTATATGATTTACTGATGACAGGGAACCTTACATTGGCTATTGATTTGGAAAAATCAACGTTGCACGATCGATTTTCCATGACAAATTTGGGACTGTTGCACTACTTTCTTGGTCTTGAAGTTTCTCAGTCTACTTTAGGGATCAAGATGGCACAGTCTAAGTATGCATCAGATCTACTTGTCTGCTTTCATATGATAGAATGCAAGCCAACAACATCTCCCTTTCTTTCGGGGATCGGATTTGAGGATGTGGGTACTACACCTTTGGTGGACAGTACATTGTATCGACAGTTGGTTGGGAGTTTGTTGTATCTTACTCACACCTGACCTGATATATCTTTTGCAGTAGGAGTTTGTTCCAGATATATGCAGGATCCCCATGAGCTTCACTATAAATCTGCAAAGAGAATCCTTAGATATGTGAAAGGTACTTCCAGTTTTGGTATCTTTTATGCTATGGATTGCCCACTTTCACTAATTGGGTACACGGATTCTGATTGGGTTGGCGATGGTACAGACTGTAAGTCCACCTCTGGTTATGTTTTCAAATTTGGTTCAAGGCCTTTTGGCTGGTCTAGCAAGAATCAATCCATGATTGCTTTATCTACAGTTAAGGCAGAGTATAGAGGTGCAGTGAATGCAGCTACACAGGCTGTTTGGTTGCAAGGGCTTCTCTCCGAGTTTGGTATTCAGTATCCACTTCTGACTGTCATATTTTTTGACAATCAGGGTTCCATTTAGATATTGATTCATCCAGTTTAGAGGCAGAGGACCAAGCACATCGAGATTCACATGCATTACGTGTGTGAGCTGATCCGTGACCGAGTCATATCACTATAGTACTGCCCCACTGAGCAGCAGGTTGCAGATATCTTCACCAAGTATTTCACTAAAAAGAAATTTTCAGAACTGAGAGATATGCTTGGAGTGGTGGAGACAGCTGAGTAGGCCCTTCTGGCCACTTAGCCCTTTTTTCCTCTTTTTTTTTTTTTTTGGGGGGGGGGGGGGGTTCCCACGAGGTTTTCCCTCTTTCTTCATTTTATGAGGATCTTTTATTTATTGTACCTGAGTACCTAACATGGCATCTTGGCTGGGACTCAGTTTAGATAAGTGAGTTAGGATGAAGGGGGGGTGTTGGAATATAATCCTAACATCTACATTTATTTTTTAGCCTAAGTATCCTTAACTTAGCCACATGCACTAAAAATCATGTTCACACTTGGCTTTTGGTAAACTAGCTCAGTCGCCCAACTTTCCCTTGTTTTTTGCCTTTAAAGGCTTAATATTATAGAAATATTGGTCCAACCACTTTTCTAAACCATTTAGACATCTAAGTGCATGTTCACACCTAACCACACCTCATCCACTTGAGTTATTTGAGGATTGGCGCCCCACATGAAGATTCCCCCTTAAATCAAGGGATTTGGTCCCCTGGACCATTTTAGCATGTTTTAAAGTTACCCTCCTTGGGAAATGCGCCCCTCCTCATGATTTCCTCGTGGCTGATAGTTGGAATAGGTTGTCCTGAGTCATTATTGCTATTTTAGGCCTCCCTTTAGCTTTCTCTTAGCCTTTTCTAGTTTTTTACTAGTTTTTTCCTAGTTTTCTAGATTCGTAAATTTCTATATAACCACCTCCCTTTGGGATTATAGGTTTGGTTTCTCATGTATTACTATTGTTCATTAATTTAATACGTTTATTTTATGGAGAAAATTCTTTCTCTCCTCTCTTGAATATCAGCAAATTACTTGTGTTTAATTTAGCTAGAATTCTAGATCTATCAGAGTTTTTGCAAGAATTCTACAAAACAACCAAAAATACATTGAAGAAGATGAGAAATTTGGGAAAAATATCTTGTTTAATTTGTTAAGTAGGTCCTGTGCTATTTTCCCTAAACGTTTTTCCACATTCTCTGAACTTATCCCTAAGAACAGCGCAAAACTCCACTCTGTCTACCACTGTGAACTATGTAGGTGAATCAAAGAAAGTAAAAATAAAAAAGTACATTATAGAAACATAGTTGGTCGAATATATCCCAAATGAAAGCTTCCAAGTGATTCCTATTCGAGCTATAACCCTCAAATGATGGATCTTAATCCCTTTCCTCAAGGAACCCTAATCCCTCAATTAGAGGATCTCACCCTCCTCTTTTGGATCTGAAACTTCTTCCTATTCACCTATAAAAAGACTAGAGCACAGAGGGATTGAGGAGGTAAAAACTCAGAGAATGTAAACTTATGATTATCATCTAAGGTGGAGATTGGATGTGTTTGGGAGTAACTTCACTACATCAAAGCAAAGGTTGTAAGGCTCTTCTTTATCTTTGATTAATACAAATGAATGCTTTTCCCCATTGAATTGTATTATCAGAATGATGAATGGTCTATAATTCTTTAGATTTTCATTAAAGAAATTTCAATTCCTAATCCTCTTGATCATTAGGTTAAGTTTGTTTGAAATTTTATGTCGCATATTCTTTTGATCCTTCTTATTTGTATGGTTGCAGGTTTTATCAAGCATTAAGAGGCTACATCAAGACATAATAAGGGATCTCCATCAAGCATTTCGTGAATGGGTAAGAGGCTCTTTTACCATCTTTTATATATATAGTTCAAATGAGATAAACTTAGGGAAAGAGTCATTTAAGTTGCCTCTTTGTTTCTAGTTTCTGTTTAGGATCTAGGGTGATCGTTGTTCTCAGCAAGAGGAATTTATCCACCAAAAAAATTCGTGACTCCACTGGGGAACATTAATGTTCTCTTCCTTTTCCTTAGTTTTGTTTTCCGATCCTTCCTGGTTAGCTTGACCTGAGTCTTCATAAAATAATTAATTTTCAGATCTGTATGGTTGATTGTCCAGTTTTTTAATTTTTCTTGGGCTTATGATCCCTGCGTTGCTTTTTTTCACCAACAAAGTGCATTTTTGCGTCATTATTTCCTTAGCAACCAAGCACATGCACACTATATTACACAGTCTCACACAATCCTTTGAAATTTTTGAAAATTTAGCTTTTCTCTCAACCATGATCTGAATTTTGATTTCTGGAAGTGTCATTATTTTTCTTTATACTATTCAACATCGCTTTTGAACTCGTTTGAGTACTTTGTTAATATTTTTTTAGAATTAGTCCCTTTTGAAAAAACTGATTAAGGTTTTGTCTGGTTGGTTTTATCATTGATAAAAAAGAGATAGGTTATCCTTAAGGTTACTGTCTCCCTATCTTTTTCTGTCAAACACACTATTCTACTTCTTAATCTTTATTATTTGTGATCAAATTCTTATTTAATTACAAATTAAGGGTTTCTCGAGATTTAATGTTTTTGTGAAGAATTGTTGTCATTTTTGAATGAGAAGGAATTGTTTCTTTTCAAACTTGGAATTTTTCGCAATTGCACTCTTGCTATCATCATATCAAATAATTCATAGGGAAAATGCATTTTTCTCCAACCCTTGATTGATTTTTGTGTGTTTAAATGTTTTGAGTGATAAATGATAAAGAGTATCTTTGGTTTGTTTGATCTTTAGGCAAATTTCGATCTTAGTTTATTTTGTCATGTTCATTGCGTTGGAAAAGAAATTGGTTGTCTTATAAAGGATTGGTGAAGTTTTGAGTTTTATATTTCATTTTGAAAAATCAAAGAAACTTGTACCTTCTCTTAATTAGAACTTCATTGAATTAAAAAAATTGCAAATTGCATGTTCGATTGCATTAGGATTTTGAGTCGTGACATAATATCATAAATTTCACTTTCATCACCTATTGAGTAAATAAAATCTTGATAACACAGCGTTAATTAAAATTAATCTAGAATATTAGGGCTCTTACAACCTACAGTAACTTAAGTGTAGAGCTTTGGAATGTGAGAGTGCATAAACTTTCCAAATCTACAGATAAACAATAGAATATTGCGGTAGGGAGAGAAAATCCAATTATTTCAATTTTGCTCTCGGAAGCTCTTCTTGTACATGAGTTAAGCACGAGATCATGTCAGATCCAGTGAAGTGATTATACCCACTTCTTTTGCTATGATAGAGTGATTTTCACGTATTAAATGGTACCGAAAGGTACTTGGGGTCACTTGAAAGTAAACCTCCAATTGATCATGTGGAGGAGCCTTCAAGGGGATTGAACTTGTTACTCTACCGTTGCGTGTACATCTGATCTACGATTGTCCCCCCACGTAAAATTGTTGTATTTGGTAAAATTAGTGACCATAATCCTAGGGCTCTACCTAAGGTGACAACAGAGGGAAGGTCCTTCTATACCTGGAACAAATGTTGACTAGACTCACTTGGACTTTTTGGAGGGTAATCCTTGCTCAATATGGTATAAGCGAGGTTACTTTCCCCACACTGTTTCTTTAAGCAGGTTGTTAGGGTAACTAGTTCCAAACGCTCATATCTATAAATATTTTCACCTTGATCTCTGCAACATTGGATTTCATCACCAACAAGTAATTATTGATCTCTGTCAGAAGTCAATTTTTGTGGTTTGAACTCTTAGTTTTTTAGTGTGTGTTACTTTGTTTGTTGTTTTTACTTTTTAGAGACTTTAGGTGTAATTTAAATATTGTGTAAATCATTAGTTAAATATTTTATTGTGTCTAAATTACCGAGATAGTCACATAGAATGCTATGGAAACCCCCTGACTATACACTGAGTAAGTTAGAAAATATCAAAGTTGAAAAATCGAAATCATCAGGATCTAGGACTATAGCAAAACCTGAAACTTCTATTATTATATAATTTGATGTAACAGGAATTAAAGCAATTCAACCAGAAACATCTACTATTCTAGCATCTGAAGTAACAAAATCTGAACTTGACCAACCTCAAAACTTATAATCACACTCAGAAGGAACTAATTTAATAATTATTGAATTTATTCAAACAGAATCAGATACTGGAGAGGTTTCAAATTCATAATTAGCTGAACCAGATATCAAAAAGCCTAAGTCTGACATTTCTGAGTCTAAGTCACCTTTAGCTGCTATAGCCCCTACTCCGAGTCCTCCATGTTAACCATGTATAAAATTGCTTATCATTGATAGTCTTCATCCTGGTCTTATTAGCATTGAATAACTTGCCTCAGATGAAGAGGAAGAATCACCTCATACACCAGTTTTTACCAGTGATCAAAAAAACACTTCAAAACTTCTCTTTAGATCTCTTCATCCTGACCCTTGGTATTTCACACCCTTGAACTTTTTAGGTCAAGGTATCCCACGATACACTACTCCCCTACTATAACAGTCTTTGATTGGTCTAGAATGGCTTTTGGAAGTATGTCATTAGGGAAATCTATGTTTTCTACCTCTCTATAATCAACTTTATATGGTGGCCCATCAGTGCCTTCTGGATATCAATCTCTTTTTGGGACATATTCAAGACCTTCTCCCTCAAATCAACCTTTAACTATGTCAATTGGCTTAATTGATCCTTCACTTCATGGTTTCAGATCTAATCAGTATATAAACATGATTTCCAACAATGTAGATAATCCTTAAACTAACCCAATAGGCGGTTATTACCTGCCGGGGGGAAACCATCATATCCTCTTCTAGGATGATAACCTTTTTTTGGAACTTAACCTACAGGTGGAGGGAAACCTCCTACTGGATATTATCCACTTTATGGTTAGGTCCCTCAAACTAGTTTAGGTCAACCTGTTGTATCTCAACCCATTGTTGGTACTCCATTCCTTGGGATGAACACTATTTGGAATTCATCATATAACCAACAATCGTTGCCAGTTGCTCCTCAAGTGCCCAATTATCAACCTGTTCAACATCTCATATAGCGTATCCATGCAATGCATGTTCAAGGCATTCCTATTGAAGTCCAACAACATTTTTAGGGTTATCCATTAACACCTATTAAGCAACCATTGCAACAACCTATCCCAATCATGCGACAAAACCTGGTTTAGTATATTGTGCCAATATCTATTCAAACTCCAGTTACGAGTTCACCACGAACTCCCATCCCAAGAGTATCATAGGTAACTATTCCCATTTCTTCTCAAGTAATGGTACAACAAATTACTCAAACTATTCCTCAGGTACTTATGTATCAAATTTTTACTACGATTCAGTCTATACCCCAAATACCTATGGTACAGTCTAGTATACCGTATGTGCAAACACCATTTCAAGGGTAGGTTCTACAAGGTCAACCTCAGAGTTAGTTTTTTCAAGGCCAACCTTTTCAAAATCAATTCTTTCAAGGTCAACCATACCAGAATCAACCCTTTCAAGGATAGTTTATCCAGGGTCAAATGGGTTAGGGTCCTCCTTTCCAGAATCAATCGTACCCCAGTCATACTTTTCAAGTACCTATTCAACCGCAATTTGATATGTCTCATCTTGGATACCCAAGTGGTATGAAAATTCCAACTGCTTAGGATATTCCAGGATATCCTAGGTATCCTCCTCCTAGTACAGGACTCGTCCCTCAGGTTTATTAATACACACAACAAGATCCTAATTGTTAGTTACCATTTATTGCAACTTTGGATTTACAAGACCTATCTCAGTTAACAAATCATCCTATTTACTATTTACTGTATTGGTTGGCAATCCCTACGAAGTTGTCTAGTGATATTCCTAAATTTTAAGGTAAATTAGGAGAAGACCCATCAAATCATGTTATGACTTATCATATTTGGTGTGCTTCGAACTCATTAATTTATGATTCTATCCGATTACGTCTTTTTCAATGAAAATCAACTAGTTCGATAGCCAAATGTTATGTAGAATTGTTGCGAGGTTCCTTCGGTACATTCAACGCCCTTGATACTTCTTTTTTGACACATTTTTAGTTACCCATTCGATAAGATAATGTGTTGAAGAATCTACGAAACCTAAGTTATAATAAGATTCTTCTAGAAATGGTAACAATTTGTGAAGTACTTTTACTTTTCTTGCTAACACAATGTTCTTCTTATTATTATTAGTGTATGTTCTCTTACTTCATCAAACAGTTACCAAAATACAAGAGACAAGAAGACAAGATGTTGGCTCTCAGGCAGGGCAAAACCTGCCTCTCTTAGAGAGGAAAACCCTTCTTGAATTTTATCTTATTGAAGATTCTATTGATAAATGCCAAGCCCTAGACCCTTGAGAAGAGGATCCTCCAAACATAATTCAAGCCTTTCTCCTTCTTCTTCTTGCACTTCATCCTCTTTCTTCTGGCACTTCGATCTTCTTCCGGTAACTAATAGCAGCCCTAGTTATGCTTGCACTAGAATATATATTTTTCTTTGTTCCTTAGTAGACTCCTTCCCTTATGAAGAGTACATTATCCCTCTTACAATAAAGCTCTTCCTTGACATATAGTTGTAGGTCTAATGTAACAATAATGTGTCCCTATTTATTCGCACATGTGAGGGGATTCCTTCAAGAAATTGATGCTATATTTCTCTTCTTCCTTCGCTTGTGAGGGGAACTCCTTTCTTAGCCCAACCAGAGATATTTTATGACTATAATAGGAGGGTTCTTAGGACAGCAGAGAGAGCCTCCCTTTCTTCACACATGTGACTGCAATAGGCCCTAATACAACCCTATTAACTTTCATTTTCTTCCTTCCTTCTTCGTTGAACTATAATCTCCTTCTTCATCCTTTTTCGTACCCTATACTTGTTATTTTCCTTCGCTGATTTCAAAGGTGAATTGTATTGCTTTGGAGGGGTGGAATGACCCTTATATATAAATATTTTCTCCTTCTTTAGGCCGACTTCAGGCTAACTTGATGACTTGAGGCCAACTTGACTTCTATGCATTGTATTGCTTCCTTTTGTGATGTCGTTGCATGGAGGAGGCTTGTGACTTGGCTTGGAGGTATTTCTTGGACTCTCATACATAAATATACATGATTTACACATGCCCTTAAGGGTATTCAACATTTATTTTGACTCTTTGACTTCCCTATAACACTTTGACATGTGTTAGACCTATGCAATGAGTAAGAAACTAATTGATATAAATAACATAAATAATATTTCTTTTCTTTTATAAATAAAAAGATCAAAATTACATTTATGAAGACCGAACCTAGTTACACTTTTTAAAACTCCCTCATAACTAGGGAGGTATTCATAAATCATTACAAGGTGTTTGGATATTTTCAATCTGAAGAATTCACATAAGAGAAATTGGATTGGCAATCCATCTATTATAGCATCATAGTTTTCCACAACAAGGCCTTGACTGATAGATCTATATCTCATTAGATCAGAGCACAATGTTGGCGAGACCAATGACTATAGACACCTTCATCACTGTCTCTCAAGGTACATACCCACCTGCGTGTTCACTGAGTATGACCTTCTAGGACTATTCTCATCTTGGGTTGCCAGCCCTAAAATAATATCAGTCCTCTTGCCTACATATGATCACATGGCTTTTAAATTGAAAACATATATGCATACATACCTCATCTTGACTATTTCCTTGATCATATTTGCTTCCTTTGATATCTTTCTGAGA
Organism: Pinus tabuliformis; assembly: GCA_031772625.1. NCBI lineage: Eukaryota > Viridiplantae > Streptophyta > Pinopsida > Pinales > Pinaceae > Pinus > Pinus tabuliformis. Next base: position 1,520,428,738 of record CM062819.1, on the reverse strand, counting down.
TTGCCTCTTTGTTTTGCTTCTTTTTTTCTTGCCTACATATCATCCTTTCTTGAATCCCATGAGTGGAATTCCTATCAAGACATATGTTTTTCATGAAAGTTATGAATCTTGTATTGAAGATTCCACCAAAGGATATTTGTAGTCCTCATCCTGCAAATGCTTCTTCTTTGTTTATGATAGTGGCTTTCTAATATTTTATCATGATCATTTCCTTTCTGTATTGATGTGGTGATTCAATAGCTACATCCTTTCTACATGAATATATTTATCTGGGCTATCTCTATATTATGCTCCTATCTTCCTGAAGATGCCATTTTTCCTAAACCATTCATTCTATCCTACTTCTACATGTCCCTATGATACCCAAAACTTTGAAAGAATATTTATGTAAAGAAGTTGACTTAGTCATAGTATATATTTGGAGGGTCCTCCTTTTTCTTCTTCTTCTCTTCTTCTTTCACTTCTTGAGTAATGTGAGATTCTTCTCTTTTCCTCTTATTGTTGTCCTTCTTAAACTTGTGACAATACCTTTTGTAGTGTCCATATTCTTGGTAGCCAAAGAATTGAACTTTGGACATATCTCTATTACTTGTCCTTCATGGACCAAACTTGCCAAAATTTCCTTTCCTCTTAGCCATAGCGGCAAATGATTGCTCCTTTGATCCCACATCATCTTTGTATTTGAGTCTAGTCTCCTCAATTTTGCATGGAGACCAGCGTTCATTTAGTGGGGTAGCTTCCTTCTTCGCATATATACTTGACGTGAAGTTGCGCCAATCCTCAGGTAGAGCATTGAGTACTACAGTTGTCATTTCTCTATCATACATGACTTCTCCTAGCTCTTGTAGTTGATCTCTCATTTGAGATATTTTCATCAAGTAAGGAGCTATTCCTTCCTTGGATATCTTCATCTTGTGCAATTCATTGCATAATGATATCACTTCTCCAGTTGTGTTAACTGAGAATAGATCTATCTATTTATCATAGATTTATTTTGATGTTTAAAGTTTGGAAACATAAGGAATGAGAGAGTCCTTGATGGATTCTATTAGAATCCTTTGAGCCCTTGTTTCATCCTTATTATATTTTTCTAGGGATTGAGTTTGTTCCTTAGTAGGGACAGTGATAATCCCTTTCATGTGTTCTAGAAGTTCATTCTCCTTGAGAATTAAATCACTCCTATTTTTCCATGCATGGAAATTAGCATTCCCAACCAATTTGTTGCTTACCCACTTGATAGTGTTGATGATGAAGAAGTCTTGCTCCTTACTTGAATATTTGATGATTTTCCTTATTTGATATTGATGATCTTCAAATGCTTCCTTCAAAGATATTGCTTGGTGATGAAGACTTATTTGAATTGGATTGTTTTTCTTTTCTTGAAGAAGATGTAACTTGATGTATATTATTCTTTGAATGGATATTCTTGTAAGTGTCTTTATATCAAAGGCTCTTCTTCTTACTTTGTAGTCTTCCTTGATGGATCTAGAAGAGTAGATGATACACCTCCTTGTCCTTTATGGATTTGAAACATTTATCATGTAGAGTTGATGCTTCAACATTGTATATGTTCTTGAGATGCCCTTCTTTGATGTGTCACCTTACCTTTGATACCATGTTGAAGAATCTAGGACACCTGAGTTATAATGAGATTCTTATAACAATGATAACAATTTTTGAAGTAATTTTACTCTTCTTTCTAACACAATCTTCTTGTTATTATTATTAGTGTATGTTCTCTTACTTCATCAAACAATTACCAAAATACGAGAACACAAGAACACAAGATGTTGGCTCTCAACTAGGGAAAAACCTCTCTCTCTTAGAGAGGAAAAACCCTTATTGAAATTTCTCTTATTGAAGCTTCTATTGATAAATGCCAAACCCTAGACCCTTGAAAATAGGATCCTCCAAGCACAAGTCATGCCTTTTTCCTTCTTCTTCTGGCACTTCGTCCTCCTTATTCTGACACTCCATTCTTCTTTCCATAGCTAATAGCATCCCTAGTTATGCTTGCAATAGAAGAGATATTTTTCTTTGTTCCTTAGTAGACTCCTTCCCTTATGAATATTACCTTATCCCTCTTACAATAAAGCTCTTCCTTGATATATAGTTCTAGGTCTGATGTAACAATAGCGTGGCCCTATTTCTCGGCAAGTGTGAGGGGATTCCTTCAAGAAACTGATGCTAGATTTCTCTTCTTACTTCACTTGTGTGTTTATCTTCTTTGCTTGAGTGACAATCCCAATAGGAACTCATTTCTTAGCCCAACCAATGAACTTTTATGACTGTAATAGGAGGGTTGTTATGACAGCAGAGAGAACCTCCTTGTTTTCACATGTGTGACTCTAATAGGCCCCAAGACAACCCTATTAACTTCAATTTTCTTTCTTCCTTTCTCGCTACACTAGAGGCTCCTTGTTCATCCTTTTTCGTACCCTATACTTGTCCTTTTACTTCACTAATTTCAGAGGTGAATTTTGTTGCTTTGGAGGGGTGGAATGACCCTTATATATAGAGGTCTACTCCTTCTTTAGGCCAACTTGATGACTTGAGGTTGACTTAACTTATATGCTTTGGATTGCTTCCTTGTGTGATGTCATTGCATGGAGGAGGCTTGTGACTTGGCTTGGAGGTATTTCTTGGACTCTCATACCTAAATATACATGGTGTAACATGCCCTTAAGGGTCTTAAACATTTATTTTGACTCTTTGACTTCCATATAGCACTTTGACATGTGCTAGACCTATGCAATGAGCAAGAAACTCATTGATATAAAAAAAATAAAAATAAAATCTTTTCTTTTATAAATACAAAGATCAAAAATACATTTATGAAGACTTAACCTAGTTACACTTTCTTCAACACTTCCTCTTAACTAGGTAGGTATTCATAAGTCATTACATGGTGTTTGAATATTTTCAATATGAAGAATTCACATAATAGAAATTGGATTGGAAATCCATCTATTATAGAATCATAGTAACCAACATTGTTCCACAGGAAGGCCTTGACTGATAGATCTATCTCTCATTATCTCAAAGCACAATGTTGGCGAGACCAATGACTATAGACACCTTCATCAGTTCTCTCAAGGTACATATCCATCTGGGTGTTCAATGAGTATGACCTTCTAGGACTATTCTCATCTTGGGTTCCCAGCCCTCAAAGAATATTGGTCCTCTTGCCTAATCTTGTCTTGAATGCCCTACAAATCCTCAAAGAGCATCGGATGTCAAATGATTACCCAATCCTCCATTATTTCTTCCAAAGTGAATAAACGAATGTTGTGTCTCTCTCCCTCTCAACTAGGGAATATATTCCGATTCCTTGAAGGAATGTACCCAAGCTCCCTCTAACCAGTAACTTTACCAAGCTCCCTTTTAATAAGGAACTTGTTAGAGCTCTCTTTTAGCTGGGGATTGTTCTACACATCATCAAAGTTTTCTTTGTGGGTCCTTCAGCTGCTTGATCAACTTCTCTCCTTGATGTCATGAAATACAGTTGAGCTTCTTCTTTGTAGGGCATGATCCATCAATGAATTTCCTTCTTGGTTTGTCATGTCATTCATTTATGGAAAATTTCCTTCTTGATACATGTATGGATGTTTTGTCATATAGCTACTTCTTTTTCATCATTCTTTTGTCTGGAATATTCATCATATGAATTCTTAGTCGTACTTGCATTTTCAATACTTTGTCTTAGTAGCCTTGGATGACTTCATCTCAAAAATTAAATGAAATATTACTTTGCTAGATGGCTTTCCATCATGACATATTATTGAATTGAATCAGTATTATGTATATTCATATCTCCAAGGCCTTTCTAAATGCCTAGGGTCCTTTGATATTTTTCTTCCTATGTATGAGAATATCCCAAATTTGCCTCATCCCGGTCAAACCAACCCAGCCCTTATAGGATTACATTCCGTTGATGGTATGGTTGGTTCTGTGAGCCAAAAATCGAAGAATAAAAAGAAGAAATCTAAGAAAACATAGATTTTTGCTTTATCTGATTCACCCGAAGAAGATCCTTCGCCTGAAATTATTTCTAAAATAAACATTGTAGAATCATCTATTGGAGAAAATAATAAATATGGAGGTAAGAAAAAGAGAAAAGGAAAAGCTAAACAAGACACTTCTCCTAGCGAGAAATCAAACAAGAAAAAAACATCTAATGGAAAGAAGAAACCTTGTTATCCTTGTCTAATTTGTGATGAAGATCATTACACTAAGGAGTTCCCTCATCGCACTGAAGTTTCTAAATTCATTAAAGGTTCACCCACCCCAATTGTTTTCAAGGACTTATTCCCTTCTCAAGACAGTAAAATGGTTTCTCGTAACCAATCTTCCTCCTCCACATTGGCATATATCATGATGATGTCTTCACACATTATGGTAGAACTGAGATCTAAAGACTATGGATCAAAATGTCATATTGAAGATGGAGATGATTCCAGTTCACATGGTTGAACTTCCACATCTACTCCTCCTACTTTTGAACCATTACACATTGAAAAACCTAACCCTAATATGGTAATTTGACCGCCTCCTAAGGGTGTTCTTCAAAATTCAGCCTTTAACCCTCATGCTAGGGCTTCTCAGAATTACAACATTGTTGAAGAGTTGGCTATGTTACCTTCGGCCTTGTCCTCTCTTGAAGTGCTACAGACTTGTCTAGCACAAAGGAAATTACTTTGATTAGCTATTGGAGCAATAGATCCTCACGAATCTAATTTAATTGTTTTTTATCTCGAAAATCATGTACTGTGACTCCTACATCAACTGGCCTTTCAGATACGAGTCGATGTCAAAACTAGACGGGTTTTCCGAACAGTAATTGATGAAGGAGCATCTACATGTATTATGTCCATTTATTATTGGAAAGCTTTACGCTCTCAAATAATCAATCAGTCTCCCACAACTTTAAAAGCCTTTGATGGAAGACGTTTTCACCCTTTTGGAATTTTAAACGATTTACCTATAGAAATAGAAGGTAAAACAGTTGTAGTTGAACTTGAGGTTGTCAATGCTTAGCTTGAATATAACCTTTTACTTGGGCAAAGTTGGAGTTATGCCTTGTTCGCAGTGGTCTCATCATTTTTTGGAATGATAGTGTTTCCTCACAAAGGAAAAATTATGAAAGAAGACCAATTATCCTATTACACTTCAGACCCTAATTCTGCTAGTAGTATTCCTTTTGTTGGAAAACCGAATACTCTGTATGAAGAAGTTGGTGTTGATATTCTCAAAGACTCATCTCTAATAGGAAACTCTACATTCCCTACACCAAATCCTCCTCATAATGTTTCCCAGATTAATATGATTACATCAAGTACTTTTGAATCTTCAGATCCTTGGAAGGTGCCTTTAGAGTCAGAATTAACCTTATACGACAATGAGATGCCTCTTAGTCCTTTTGAATTGGCTTATCAGGCAGTCCAATATTTTTTCAACCCATCAACATCTGAAAATGATCGAATGAATATGATCATCGATGAGTATTCTCATTTGTCACGTTTGGAACCAATTTCAATGCCTGATCCTTTTGATAAATAATTTTTAACTAATGAAGGTATTATGGAAGTAATGACTTTGGATGAAATGCCATGGGACAATCATCATCATCACTCATATTTCTTATCCTCTCTTGAAAAAATTGAGAATAATTTGTCATCTATGTTTTCATAAGAGATTATTACTGATCCTCAATGTCCCATAGTGATCATTTCCTCTAATTCTGAGAAGAACTTAGAAAACATATCAATAACGGTACCAATATACATCTCAGTGAAACCATGAATTACTAAAAATATTCATATAGGAGCTTCTTTTTATTTAAAAGAGACTGAGACATATAAAGCCCTATTTCAAGAATTTTGTGACATGTTTTCCTAGCCTTAGGAAGAAATGTTGGGAATCGACCCTAGTATTGTAATACATGAAATCAAACTTACCAGGATACCAAGCCTTTCAGGCAAATATTGTATTTGATGCATCCATGAAAAGTTGTCTCTATAAATGTTGAGGTTGAGAAAATTTTAAAGGCATGATTCATTTACCCTGTTCTATTAACTAATTGGGTATCAAATATTATACCTGTTACTAAAAAGCAAGGAACTATTTGAGTATGTGTCGATTACAAGGACATTAATAAAGCTTGTCCCAAAGACAACTATCCAACCCTGTATATCGATCAAATTGTTGATGATTGTGCTGGAAATGAGATTTTCTCTTTCATGGATGGATTTTCTAGTTACAATCAAATAAACATACTCCCTGTCGATCAACATAAAACTACATTTATTTTTCCATGGGGAACCTTTGCCTATCACAAACTCCCATTTGGCTTGAAAAATGTTGGCACAAATTTTCAAAGAGCAATGTCTTACACATTTCATGATATCAAACATATTGTTCAACCCTATTTAGATGACCTACCAGCTCATTCAATGAAAAGTTAGGATCATGCATTGCATTTGAAAGAAATTTTCATTAGATGCAGGCACTACAATATTTGTTTGAATCCACATAAATGTGTTTTTTTCATACAATCCAATCGACTTCTAGGATTCATAGTCTTGAAAGAAGGAATTCGTGTCTATCCCCTTAAGGTAAAGGCAATAATGAATTTTCCTCCTTCTTCTAGTCTTCGCTAACTCTAGAGTTTGCAAGGGAAATAAATTTTTTTGCATAAAGTCATCCATAACTATGCTAAACTAACCCAGGGTTTTACCCTGTTATCACTCAGGTTGTTCCCTGCCTCCTGAAGGGAATACGGCCGACGTAACCACTAACCAATCTTTTAGCTACAGGTCCTAGCCTACTTGCAACTAGAGAGGGCTCTCTCTTTGCGTTTTAGCTTTGTTTTGGAGTATTTTAGGCTAGTTATTATGCACAGGTTTTGTTTTAAGTTTGTTGGATGGTGATTTCAGGCAGAGCCAGGATGCAAGTCCAAAATGGTCTATACTATTAGGCAATGGAGTCAATGATGGTGTACTGCTGAAAGTGTTTCTTGGGGTAAATGGGAATGCTACAGATCAAGATAGGCAGTTTTGGAACAATTTTCAAATCTGGAAATGATGGAACGAAGTCAGGGAATGAAAGGCAATCAAGAATATTTCATTATGCTGGCAGAGGGAAAGTGTATGAATGTTATTCAGGAGCAATTAAGAATTCCTAAACAGTATTCACAATGAAGGTATTAGTGCAAACATGAGCAGTTAAGAATTCATATTTATGACTAATCCTGAAGAAAACATAATTAATAGTAGAGATTGAGCACAGGGTGCATTTAAACAAATCCTGGGCTATTCTTCTTCTCTGTTACTAAGATTATGGAACATATAAGAAACTTGTAAACACAGAAAACATAAAACACATTTTAGAATAACTTATTGTTCCATTGAATGACACAGGAATTCTGTAGCAGGTCCTAGAACATCATTTGCACATTCAGGTGGTGCAAAAACCATGAACTTCAACAACCATTTGTATTAGAGAGTCCCAAAAATTACAGCGCAGTCTAGACAGGAAATCACCAACCCCAAATACATATTATGGGGAGGTATTTATACAAAATGGAGATACAAAATATCATGAAGATAAGTCTTTGAACTCAAAACTTCCTTTACCAACTCTGAAGAAGCAGTAAATGAGGGAATAAATGCTGCAATAAATATGAATGTGCTAGCTGTCCAATTTGTCAGAAGTATTTTGACTATCTGGGCTGAGTGAGTCAGCTGGTTACTGTGCATTGATTTCTGCATTTTTCTGCCTTGATGTTGCTATGTTGTTTGTCATTGTCTTGGCCTTTATCATCGGTGTTTGATTTCTTTGTATTAACAAGCTGTAGTAACCATTCAATTTTTTTTTCTTTTTTACGGTTCTCTTCCCTTTGACAGGTGGACCATGCCTCTGTATTGGTTGACCTGTAGCTGATCAAAAAGAATTAATAAACAAAATCACCTGAGCAATGTCTCTATCATTCCTTTCCACCAATCCTTTGTAGGTAGCTAATGTGTTTGTATCTTTATTAGTGTTTCATCAGCTTCTGTGTATCTATAAAAGTTAGGCTAGACTTCAAAGAGATGGTTTATCTCATGTTCAATATAAAACAGATTTTCTAGCTTGTCATAAAGACTCTGTCCAGAGGGAGGCCCTGTTTCTTATGATGTGCTCGAGGACACTGTGATTTGATTGGAGGTATAGTTGTTTACTCTGTTGGCATAATGCTCATGTGATAGCAGTCTTCCAGCACTGGTTACTAAACTGGGTAGCCCTTTGCTCTGTAATGCTGCAAACTTTATTCTGAACTCATTTACCTCAGCTTGAATTTCTTGGCATTTTTTGTCTAGAGTTTGCACAAAATTCCTTAGGGTCAGCACCCTTTTTACTAGTAAGATGGTATCTGTCCTGTTCCTGATTCCTATTGTAGCCAACTGCTCTTTGGTATGAGTGTTCAGGAATTGGATCATTCTGTTGGCTTGCTCAGGCATATTTCCTAAAGATGCTCTAGCTTTTTTATTTTCAAACTAAGCCAAGCCTATCAAGTCCATCTACTCATGTATAGTTTCAATGGATTGCCATTGGTCTGTAATGGATTGGCCAATCTTGGCCCACAAAATTTTCTTGACCTCAGCTAGAGTCTTATCAAGAGTAAGCTCCTTCTCCAGCTCCTTTATTCTTTTCTCCAAGGTTTTTACTTCCCTTGTCTTTTCAGCTACATCCATCTTTGATTTGTCATATTTTTCCTCAATTTTAGCCAGCTTTTCTTTGGCCTCTTTCAGTTCTGCCATCTGTACTTCCAGGGCCTTTATTTATTTCATCATATCTTCCATAATCAAACTGGCCTCTTGCTCTGCTGGTGTTGTTGTTGTTGTTGAAATTGGTGCTGAACTTGAGGTACCTCCTATGGATGTTGGATCAATGGGAGGGATTGTTGTGGTGGCTGTAGGAGGAGTAGTTGTAAGAATGTGAGTTGTTTGAATTGGCTAAGAGGCCAACTCTCCCTATCTTCCTTGCAATGATGCCTCCAAGGCATTCTCTGTATCTATGAATCTTTTATGCATCTTCATGAGCAAAGTAACCACATCCTCCTCTTCCTTTTGTTGTGCCACCTCTGTAGTTTGAGGATGTAGTGTAGCTGGCATCCTGAGTTGTCTTCTGAGGGCTGCTATGTCTTCCTCTTTCTTTTTTATCAAGGCCTGAATGCCCTTCGGATCCTTGGGATCATGTCCCTGTTGGATACCTATACCAATAGGTTTCATATTTCATGATTGGCAAGAGAAAAACCAAATATGCTCTGCTCTGGTATCCCAAAGATCCCATATTTCCTAGAAAGCAAGAGCTGGGTAAAGTGTTTCAAGTATTGAGGACCTTATTTCAATTTTGTGGATGATTCAATAGTCTAATCTGGATCATGCCATGTGTTCAATTTTGAGTTTTAGAATAGAGAAAGAAGTCTGTCCAAACAGCCTAATCTTGGCAGACAAATAGTTTAGGTACAGAAGCAAAGGTTCCCAACAGTTTAATCTGGGACCTTGGAAGAGATAAGGGTAGAAATAGATAGAGAAAAGAATAAAGAAAAAGCCAAAGAAAAGAAAAGGCAAGTAAGGGTTTGCAAGTCCAAGTGCACCCTCCAAGGAGAAACAAAAAAAAATGCTAGGCAAGCAGCTGGGTAGGTAGTTGGGGTCGCAGAAAGTGAGTCCTATCATTGCAAGAATGGTGATGATGGGAAGCAAAGTAAAAGACTACAGCAGGAGCATGACTAACCTCCCTCTCCCCCTTCATTTCATCACTAACATTCCCTTCCTTTCAGCTGAGATTTATGAAGAGAGATCATGGTTTTATAGTGGTTCTAGTTCATTCAGAAGCCACATTTCTTGTCTAAAAACTTTTCATTTTGATCTACTCTCAAAACCAAATCATTTTCAGATAAACTCAGTAAAATCCTTTTCATTTGCCCCTTCATTCATATTAACCTCTAATTTTACTATATAGCTCCCCTATTTTTCCCATTCCCCTAATATTACTAACACCAAGGTGTATAAATCCCCAACTCTTATAAATACCCACCTCCTTGGCATTATAGCCAATAAAGTTACAAGTCAGGGATCAAATGACATCAGGTCATGTTGATAAACCTATGCCAAATACCCCTTCTCCTCATAAGCCACTTCCTCTACCTCTACCCCCTTTTTTGCACATAAAACCTTTAAAATGGGCCCTAAACCCCACCTTACCCGCTTCAAAGGGCCAAAGCAGCATAAAACCCACTTTTCGCCCGTTAGCCAAGGTTGGCGCATATAACTCTTTTTATCAAAATACATTGGAAAAGCGCACAAAACAGGTTTATTTGCTTCCGCCCTCATCCGTATACTCCGCATATGTCAACTCCCCGACCACCATTAGATCAAGGGCCTACAGATCCGACGGCCCTGATCGCGTTGGAATCCTTCCGACGTCTGAACGATAGCCGTACTAACCTCCCGTCACATCTGCCTCGCGTCCGCCGTCCGATCAAAGTCCGTAGATCTAACGATCATCGTGACGTCGGAGCCCATCCGATGACCGATAGATATCTCCCGACGTCCGTATTTGGAGGACGTCATGCCTCTGCTACGTGCCCTCACTACCTTACGTCAGAGGTACTACTGTCCGATACCGCCCCGTACAGAAGGCGGTGCGATATGAAACCACTGCTGGTTTCCGGATTCCCTCATCCCGCCTACCCGCGTCAGCAATGCGTCACCGCCCCGTCACCCCGCTACGCTGCCCCGTCGACCTCTCTGTCCCCGCCATTGGTCCACCTGTCCTGCCATGTCACCACCACCGTGTACCAACCATACAGCGCCACGTCACCCGATGACGTCAGCATGACGTCATCCGACCTTGACCCCACCCTATGACGTCATGTTGACGTCAGCACATATTCGCGTCAAAAGCATAAAAAGGTCTATTTTACCCAAAATTTCATGTTTTTTGGTCATTTCGCGTATTCGTCGTTAATCTTCTCTGCATGCAAACAACGTCCAAATTGTCTACCAGCTTGCTAAATTGACCAGAAGGCCTCCAGCGCACCAGTTCACCTGCGGTCACGACCTCTGCGCGCTGTCTTACCAGGTATTCCTCATCATTCATCCTCTGTGCGCCTGCAATTATCTATTTAACGCCTTAGAGAGCTTAATGAAAGCCGAAAATCAGAAATTCACCACTGAATTCCTCAGCAAAGCCTCAAAGTTCCAATTATCACTTCGAAAAACACCGGCCGAGCCTTTCCCAGTGGCATTTTGCTAAGAAACCAGGCCCTGTCTGCGCAATCGTGGCAGGCGCATTTGAAACCAATTTTTAAACATTGAAAGGTGCCGAAACAGGGCTAAGCTTCGCTCTTAATTACAAAAACAGCATTTCAACTGCTGCACACCCGGCATTTACCTCCCACTTGCATTTCCATCCCTCTACAAAGAAACTGTGCTGTTGTTACTCTGCATAGTAACACAGCCCCTGAGTAAGAGTAAAATTTGCAAAGGAAAAGCATGGACCCCCCTGTAGCTCCCATAGCCCTCAATGTGGCTCCCCTGAATGTCCCTAATAGAACATTTGACACCAGAGCATTGGCAGACCTGGACTACAAGATTACAGAGGAAATGATGAGCAGAAGCAGGTTCCATCTGCAAATATTAAACGAGATAAAGATCCAACATGAGAGGGGGACAGACATCTTGGGAATTTGGGAGTCATTCCTCCCAATATTCAAACTTCCTCAGGTTAATCAATTCCCTGAGCTTGTGCACATAGTTGCTGAACACTATGATGCATCCCAGAGAGCAGTGCTAGATGCTGAAGGTTCAATCCTGTTCCTCATTACCCCTGAAGCCATCAGGGAGATGTTGCAATTCCAAACAGAGCATAAGTTGGTCCCTCTGTCACTAGCTGATTTAATAGTACAGGGAGCCAGAACCACAGAGGCCCAAATCACTAAGGTCAACCAGCTCTTCATCAAAGCTGACACTTTGCAGATTCCTCCCATCAACTGTGTTTACCTCAATCAATTGGGCCAAGACCTGGTTGACATGATCAGTCCCATCCTGGGATATGATTCAATAGAACATATTGATGAAACAGTTATACAAATGATGCTTATGTTCTCCCCAGGAAGGAAACCAATCCACTATGATTATGCAACATACATATCAGACAAAATGCATGAACAGTTGATGAATTTGCCAAGAGAAAGAGTGTTTAGGTACACCTCCTACCTATATCATCTGCTCATATACTTCCAGCATGATAAATTTTCTTTCCCAATAAAGAGACTAGATGCACAGGGCAATCTGAGATCAGTAGTATATTAGACATCCATTTTCCATGTATCATGCTACTCTCCATATACCTACTGTGAGTTTATTGATCTCTTCATCCATCTAGCCTTGACTCTACTGATTGGTTCACCTCCTCCTAGACTGACAGAGGACATGAAAAGGTGCCTACATTTGTCAAAAGTATACAGTATTGGGGACTGGTATCTTTACCAACACCACACCGTTATCAGAATATATGGGTGTGAGTTACCCCCATTTAGACTACCCAAATTTGTGCCCATGAGGCTATTTGCCTTAGAATACTTCAGGCAGTTTGGCTATGTGGATATGTTCCACTTCTCAGGCAGAGGCAAGAAAGCACAGCTGAAAATCAAGAGCCAACTTGGCCATTTAGTCTACAATGAAAGGGATGAAGGGTGGAAGGAGGCAGATAGAATACTGGGGGGTTTTGGTTTGAAGCACAGTTTTACATGGAAACCCTATGACCCCAACAACTTCATCACAATGAGGAGACTCAAATATAAACTGTCTGCTTATGGTCATCATAGCCTCCCCAAAATTGAAAAATATGCCAATCAGAACAAGTGGAAAAGGGGAACTCTAGAAGAAGATATAACTCAAAAAGAGCTTGATCAAAGAGCTCTGAACAATCAAAAGAAGATGGCTGACCTTGAGTTTTATGCACAGGTCCCCTCACTGCCAAGCACACAAATTGGAGCAGCAGCCTCCTCTTCAACTACTCCACAGCAAACTACAAAGGTTGCTGGAAAAGTCTCAGAAAAAGGAAAGGAAAAGGAAATGGAGGCAGAGCAAGAGCAACAGCAGGAACAGCAGCAGGAAGACATAGAAGAGCAAGAGGAACAGCAGCAAGAAAAACAAGGGCAGGAGCCACCTGCCCAGCAAAAGGAAACAGTGGATACTCCTCAGACCACTGAACAAGTCATGCCTACAAGGCAAGACTCTACATTCGATGCCTCGGTCCTACAAACCCCTCAAAAGGAGGACACATTTATCTTGAGGAAAAGGGAAAGAGAAACTCCCTTGACATCCTCTATCAATCAAGGAGAGAAAAGGCAAAGACTCAACGATTTTCCAGAAGAGGATATAGCCATTCGAGAAGCATCAGGCATGGGCCCACCAAGTCAAGATATTTCAGCAAGTTCCTCCCAGCAGGAACCAGACAGGACAATGGGAGGGGAAGTCACCTCCTCCAGCCAGCAGAAAGAAGAAAGAGTGAGCATAAAGCAGCAGTTCATAGACATTAAGAGAAGGAGTGACCCAATCAAAGTTCAATTATACAATCACCTACTTAACATGGCTCCTTCCAATCAGCAGAGACTCATGTCTGCTTTCGATGTAGGTGAGGGCAAACTGACCTTGAGTCATTTTATGCCTACAGCACTCAAGCCACAGTCTTCTGCTGATTATCTCAGGACCAATTTAGAGGTCCTTGCCAAAGACATACACCCCATGGACAAAATTGAGTTGCATAAACAAACAGGGGAAATGGTGTATGCTTCATTGGCCGATAAGACCTTGGACAACTACAAGTTAACAAGCAGTCTGAATGCTACGGCTTCCCAGCTGGAGCTAGAGAGAGCCTCTTCTCAGGCCAAAGATAACAGGATCAAAACCCTGGAAGAAATCATCATAGAGATTGGGCACAACCCCAATGATACTAAAGGGATACAAGAGATCCTAAAAATCAGAGATGCTGATATGGCTGCACTAAGGAAGAAGGTCAAACTTCCAGCCACTATCCATCCACAGACCGATGAAGTGGCAAAACAAAGGTATGAGTAGGATTCCACTGCTCTATTAATTTCTGTTTACAAAGAACTTTTGCAAGCACAAGAAAAATTGGGGCAATATGAGGCCTCACAAGCACCTCTGAAAGGATCATCAACACAAGCACAAGAGGGGCAAACATCTCAGCCCCCTCCACATGTCATTAATCTTGAGGAGACTGCTCCTACTACTGCACCTCCACCTCAGCACGTTGAACAACCAGTCACATCTATTTCAGCAGCACCCACCAGCACAGATCAGAGCTTAGACATGCAAAAGCTAAAAAGCGAAATACAAGCTTTAGAAGCACAAATGATGCAGCTAAATGAAACTAAGGAGCAGCTGGCCAAGGTGAATGAAAGGCATGACAAAACAAAAAGAGAAGTAGGAGAGAAGGCCCAAGAAATCAAAGCTCTTAAAGACAAAGTCAAGGAGCTTGAGAAAGAGCTACAGCTAGATAAAATCATAGCCGAAATCAGAGCAATGATATGGTCCAATATTGGTAAGTCCATCAATAACCAGTGGTCATACATTGAGACAATCCATGAGCAACTGGAGCTCATTCCTAAAGCACAGAGGGAAATCAGAACAGCAAGGGCCTTGTTGGGAAACATGCCTGAAATTGCAACAAAATTGATCAATGTGCTCAATCATAAGACCAGTTCTCAGTTGACAACCATGGGAATAGCAAACAGAACTGATACTATCCAAATGATCAAGAGGGTTACTACTCTTAGGAGTCTGATGCAGACCTTAGACAGAAGAACCCAGGATATGCAAACTGAGGTAAACAGATTCTTTGAGAAGTTTCAGGTATTGGAAAGCAAAGGACTCCCTAGCTTGCTGAACAATGGAGGTAGATTATTCACCCATGAAGAATATGCCAAGAGAGTGAATGTTTTTGCCTCATCACAGGTAAATGAGAAAGCCAGCACCTCAGAAGATACAGGGCCTATCACAGGATAGATTTTCTATGGTAAGATAGAACATCTACTTTTTATAATGAATGAAATGAATCATCTATTTGATGTAGCCCCCAATTTTTTCAAATATACAGAAGCTGAAGAAACAATGCAGGCCATCCTCAAGCATCAGCTCCCTACACAAGAATGGTGGACAGATGCCATCCAGAGAATTTTGTAAACATTAAGCCATCCATTAATTTCTGTTTTTTCTATAAATTCTGATGGAAAGAACAGTCAGCAAAATCAGCAAGCATCATAAAGTCAAAGCTGAGCCAACTCAGCAGATGGAGCAGCCAACAAAGCAGGCAAAAGACTAACGCAGCTGGCAAAGCCGAGAAATTCATTGCGCAGGCAAAAGTAAATGCGTACCTACAGATCGGTACATAGTAAATGTAACCGACTCAGTGACTCCTTAAAGTCAAAAACAGTCATCTGACAGACATAATGGGCATTTACTCCACATTTAATGTTGCAATAACTCCCTGCGTACTTTCTGAACACTACCAAAGATATTTTCTCCCTCTCAGATGACTCAAAGCCTGAGATATTTTGTATGCTTATTTCTATATAAACCCCGGCGCATGATAGAGGAAAGGGTTGTTGTAATTTTCCTTGGACAGAGCTCTCGCTCGTTGTAAAAATTCCCAGAGAGAAATAATAGAAAAGGAGAATGGAATTTCCAAAGCGTGATGTATTTGGTGCGTTGTGGTGAATGGTGAATGTTGCAGGATTCCAGTTGTTTCATAAAACAATAAGTCTTCTCAAATCTCTGTATTACATGTTTTCAAGTCTTTTGTTCTCTTTTATCGTTCAGATATTTTACACTTAATAGCAAAGTAGAAGAGTAGTTCAGGACTTAATCCATGATTACCCTGAACTCAAACTGAGCTATTATCTATGTTTTCCTCAGATATAGTAACAGAAGAGTAATTCTTAGTTGCTGCACTTTGAATCTATATCTTTCACTGTGATAGACATTCCCAGGGATTCAAGTTTGCCCCTGTGACATCTGTCTTTTCTCATAACCAGTTTGGTGGAAACAGTTAACAACGAGTGAAAATTCTTGAATGCTTTCATTGTTTGTCTTACCTGTTTCCTGTTATTAATCAAAATTTGTTCTATGAAACATCCAAATGGCCCTGTAAGTTTCACCAGTTCATCTCAAAGTTTCTAGACACCTACAGCCGCAGACTCCATTGCCCAATGATACTTGACTCTCTGAAAATCACATCACAAGAGATCTGAAGGATATTCTTCAACCAAAACATAAACAAAACCTGTGCATAATAGCTAGCCTAAAACCCTATCATAAACAGTTACAAATCATAAAGAGAGAGCCCTCTCTGATCACAGTTTGGCTAGAAACAGTGATCCAAAGATTGGTTAGTGGTTACCCCGGCCGTATTCCCTTGGGAGTCATAGGGAACAACCTGGGTGTTAACATAATTGGCGACTCCACTGGGGACTTCTTAAAAAGTTTTTAGATACTATCTATCTTCCAAAGCTACCATCAAGCCTGAAACTAGCCAAGAGGCCTTAGGACTATTTCTGTAAACACAGGGACAGCTTTAGGGAAGAGCTAACTAGGGAATCTTCATCCTAGCTTTGAAACATATATAGTCATTCCAGAATCCTTACCTAGTCCTTGTACATATAAATCCTCCTGTATAAACTTCTAAAAGAATACGTAGAAGCTGGCTCCCAAAAGAAAACCAAGGCACACTAGGGCCAACCCTGACCCTGATCAACCCATCATTGTTGATAACCCAAATATCATTCCAAAGAACACAAGGAGACAGCAAAAGCGGGAGAAGCCTGCTGATTCAGATATAAGTTCAGACCAACCTATCCTTATTCCAACTCCTTGCAAAGTCCTTTTCTGTTCCACACCTAATTCCCCCAGTTCATCATCAACCCCTCAAAGCCCTCCTCTCCCACCTTCACCATCTGCACACACTCTTTCAACCAGTTTCCCGCTTGTTACCCATCCTATTAACCCTGTTACACCTGTAATCCCAGCTGTCCCATTTGTTCTTATTAACCCTATAAACCCCATAAACATGGCTAACAGATATGCTCCTCTGCAGATACCAGCCAATGCACCGGCTCTACCTCAAGACTACCAAACCAAAATCTCATTTTTTGACTCCAATGGCCCTTTGACAGCTCTCCAGCATGCTAAGAAGATGCAAGATCACTTTGAGACCTTTGAAATAGATGATGACAGTGTCAGGATGAGAATTTTTGTTCAAAGCTTAACCAGGGATGTCAGAACTTGGTTTAGATCCCTGAATGCAAATTCCATTGCAACCCCTGAGTTTCTGTACCAAGAGTTTACCAACAGATGGGAGAAGAAGAAAGATCCTCTACACATACTCGGTGAATATAACACTATCAAAAGAGGTCCCCAAGAAACAGTCTTGGAATATTGTGCTAGGTTTAACAATGTATATAATGCTATCCCCCAGAACTTAAGGCCCCCTCCTGATTTGGCCCTGTATAACTTTCCTAACGGTTTTGACTCTGATATGGCCTATCAGCTGAAAGAAAGAGATCCTCCAACCCTTGCAGAAGCTCAAAGAGTTGCAGTCACTGTAGAAGCCAACCTGATTGCCAAGAGAAACAGGGCAAAGCTGGAAAAGAAGGCTGGTTTGAGAGAAGAGCCCTCAGGCCTTGATCAAAAGTTGGATGCAATACTAAACAGCATGAAAAGACTGGGTGAAAGAGTGGAATCAGTTGAAAGAAAGTCATCATGGGAGGCACCACAAAACAATCCTCCTAGAAACCCAAATTTTAGGAGAACACAGAACCCAAATATAGGAAAAACAAGTGCAGACCAAGATATCAGACCCCCTTTTCAAGAAAATTATGCAGAAACTTCCTCGGCTAATCAGCTCAATGAAGATCCTGAAATCAACTTAATAGGTCTGGATGGTAAAAGCCAGGTTTTCTTAACACAAGAAGACCATGAGGAGGATGAAAGCAAAGCATTCCAAACACAATCAGGAGAATCTTTTGACTTTAAACAAGGGTATGGTACTGCTGTCTATGAAGTCCATAAACAATACAAACTAAGAAGTCGGACTGTAAATGTAAATCAGCCTGAGAAGGTAAAGGAGAAACAGCAATCTAAAGAAACCTTAGTCACTGAACCTAATGACAAAACAAACTTACCTACAAAAGAAGTAGTGGTTGAGGAAGTCACTGAATTACTGTCCACACCACAACAGCCCACGGCAACCTCATCCTCCCACCCAAATCCGAACATTACCCCTCAAGACATGGGCATGAGGGGCAGGTTCCAAAATCAAGATGAAATCCAACAAGAAGATTTAATGAACAGAGAAAGGACTGCTATCCGTAACTCTAAAATTCAGGTTGACAAACCCTTTGACCTAGGAGCAGAGATTGGCAAGTTAAAGATAGCAATTCCCCTTTCAGAGCTAGCCAAGCATGACATATATAAGCAACAGATCAAAAAATCCCTTCAGCTCACCAACAGCAAAGATGATGTAAATGTGCTAGATGACACTCCAGAATTACTGTTTGGCCCAGAGGTAGATGGAAAAACAGTAGTCACAGGGGTTTCACCTTTTTATGTCAGCTTGCATATTCATGATAAAATACTGCATAATGCAATGTTTGACTCAGGTGCCTCTCACAACCTTATGCCAAAAGCTGTCATGGAAAGATTAAACTTGGATATAACAAGACCATACAAAGACCTGTTTCCTTTTGATTCTAGTCAAGTCAAATGTTTGGGCCTAATAAAAGATTTATGTGTGTCCCTGGTTCAATTCCCCAACAAAACCATACTAATGGATGTTGTAGTAGCTGATATCCCACCCAAATATGGGATGCTCTTATCAAGATCATGGGGAGCCAAACTCCAAGGCTCCCTGCAATTAGATATGTCATATGCAACCATTTCTGTATTTGGGCAACTAAAAAGACTTTATAGGGAAACACTCATGAAGTATATGGTCAGCAGTGAAGAAAAGCCTCAAAATTTTCCAATATATGCTGTCCATTCGGACATAGACTCCTTCATCCTCTTCAATGACAGCGCAAGCTTCTCAAACAATGACATTAAGACCGAAACACTCATACAAGAACAAAACATTGATCAAACAAGTAGCACCTGCCAAATTTCAATTAGCCCAACAATACCCATTAACCCTCCTCTAGTTCTCAAAGATTGTCAAACAAATGATGAAATTATCCTAGGAGACAAATGGGATAAGAAACCTCAACTCATGCTCACATTGCCATCCCATGAAAAGAATGTTAAATCTCCTATTCAGCAAGATACTCTGTGGGTCCTAGAGTTTGATGGCTCACTTAACAAGTTAGGGGCAGGAGCTGGAGTATGGATACACAACAAAGAGAAAGGCTATGCAGAAGGCAGGGCTTACAGATTAAAGTATAGATGCACTAACAACATAGCAGAATATGAAGCGCTGCTATTGGGTCTAAAGCTAGCAAAATCACTACAAGCTCCTAAACTCTCCATCATGGGAGACTCTGATCTAATAATTCAAAAGTGAAAGGAAATTTTGTTACCAATGACAAAAGATTGAGGTCCTATAGGTCTGCTGTAATTGAAATACTAGAGACTTTCTCCGAGTTTGTTATCACAAAGATTCCAAGGGGCCACAATCTCCATGCACACAGCTTGGCAACATTTGCCAGCACCTTCAAATTCCCACTACAACCCAACAATTGTTTCACGACAGAGGTCAAATATAGGCCTTCTATTCCAAACAATGTCAAAGAGTGGCAAGTATTTGAGAATGACATGCAAATAAACAACTTTTTAACCTTGCAACAAGAGTTTACAGGATTAAATATTGACCTTGAGACAGCAAGTCAATCACAAATATTTGATGGAGCAAGTCAATCACAATTACAGTTTCAACAGTCTGCCCACCCAATGTCACCTAGAACCGCCAAACAATTACTCAGTCCAACCATTTTCAACAAAGAAAACATTCAGCAAATTCACCAAATTGACTGTGAAGAGCTGAGCAACGCTGAAGATGAAATCATACAACTCAAAGACAATCTTCTTCCAGCAGGCCTTACCCCACTAGAGGACATTTTTGACTCAAATGATGTCCCCAGGAAACCAAAGATGCAGCCATTAGATGCAACAATTGAAGAATGTAACATTGGTACCACTGACAAGCCTAAAATAATAAAGCTATCTGCTGCTTTGCCCCCTGATCAAAAACCCAAATATATTGATCTCTTTAAAGAGTTCCAAGATGTCTTTGCTTGGGGTTATGAGGACTTGAAGTCTTATGATACCTCTGTTATCCAGCACACCATTCCCCTCAAGCCTAATCAAAAACCATTCAAACAGAAGTTGAGAAGAATCAATCCTGTGCTCCTTCCTTCCATTGAAAAGGAATTACAGAAAATGTTCAAAGCTGGTATCATAGCACCAATCAGGTTTTCTGAGTGGATTTCAAATTTGGTCCCTACAAGAAAGAAAACTGGTGAGATTAGACTTTGTGTAGACTTAAGGAATTTGAACCAAGTGTCACTCAAAGACAACTACCCCTTACCCAAAATGGATCACATTCTTCAAAGGGTAGTAGGAGCCTCAAGAATATCATTGTTGGATGGTTTCTCAGGCTTCAATCAAATCCTGGTACACCCTGATGATCAAGACAAGACTGCATTTACTACCCCATGGGGCACTTTCAAGTATGTGAAAATGCCCTTTGGATTGAAAAACGCAGGGGCAACATTTCAGAGAGCAATGGACATTGCTTTTGCAAAAGAGATCCATGACTTCTTGGTCATTTACTTAGATGATCTAACACCCTTTTCAAAATCTGACCAAGAACACTTGAAACATTTGAGACAAATCTTCATAACATGCAGGAAATATGGTATTTCCTTAAACCCCAAGAAGTCATTATTTGGCTTGGAAGAAGGGAAACTTCTAGGGCATATCATTTCGAAAAATGGCATAAGAATTGATCCAGATAGGATACAAGCTATCCTACAAATGCCTCACCCAAGGAATGTCAAGGAGCTGCAAGGATTCTTAGGAAAAATCAACTTTTTGAGAAGGTTTATCCCAAATTTAGCAGAGTTAATCAGATTACTAAACAATATGCTAAAGAAAGATTCAAAGGTCAAATGGACTGTTGAAGCAAAACAAGCTTTCGAAAGTATAAAGTTGGCCTTGACTCAAACCCCAGTGTTAACTAATCCGCAGTTTGACAGAGACTTCATCATTTTCTCCTTTGCCTCCCAACATACTATTGCTGCTGTTTTATTACAGAAAGATGACCTAGGGAATGAGAAACCTATTGCCTTTTTCAGCAGAGCTCTTAGAGATGCTCCCCTAAAGTACCAAATAATGGAAAAACAAGCCTATGCCTTGATCAAAGCTATTAAAGACTTTAGGATTTACATTCTCTACTCCCATGTTGTGGCTTATGTACCAAGTCCTATTGTCAAAGACATTCTCACCCAAGAAAACTTAGAGGGTAGGAGAGGAAAATGGATTGCCAATATACTAGAATTTGACATTGAAATAAAGCCTACAAAGCTGATAAAAGGGCAAGGTTTGGCCAAATTAATGACAGAAGCAAATTTCCAAGCCTTAGACATCAACCAACTGGACAGTGAAACAGAGCTGGCGACTCCAAAGATCAATGTAGCCTTTGAACAATCTCCTTGGTACTCTGATATCTGTTATGTGTTACAAAACCTGTGTGCTCCCCCAGGACTGTCCAGAACTAAGTGTAGATTCCTAAAAATGAAAACATCTAGATTTTGTGTGATGGATGAAAATCTACTGTGGAAAAACCATGAAGGTATTTTGCTGCACTGTCTAATAGAGAATGAAACTGACAAAATCATGCAAGACTTCCATGCGGGAGACTGTGGTGGACATTTGTACTGGAAGTCCACTGTGGACAAGATATTGAGGGCTGGTTATTACTGGCCTACTATGTTCTCTGATGTTAAGAAATTTACAGCTTCATGCCACAAATGCCAACTGTTCGAAGGCAAAAGACAGCTACTGCCACTTCCTTTGAAGCCCATTGCAACAGAGAGACCTTTTCAACAATGGGGCTTGGATTTCATTGGGGAAATTCACCCCTCATCTTCAGGACAACACAGATGGATTCTAACAGCAACAGACTACTTCACCAAGTGGATTGAAGCTGCCCCATGCAGACAAGCAAATGATTCAGTAATCATTCAATTTTTGGAGAACAATATACTGGCTAGATTTGGCTGCCCAGACAAGATTATAACAGACAATGCTGCTGCCTTCAGATCCAAGAAGATGGTGAACTTCTGCCATAAATTTCACATTACTTTGGGCCATTCTACAGCTTACTATCCTCAAGGAAATGGCCTTGCTGAATCATCAAACAAAAGTTTGATAAATATCATAAAGAAAGTGCTGGAAGAGAACAAAAAGAACTGGCATAAGAAACTAGTAAATGCCTTATGGGCAGACAGACTAACAACTAAAAGATCAATTGGGACCAGCCCATATGAGTTAGTCTATGGATTAGAGGCCAGATTTCCTTCATCACTAGGAGTGCCGGTTATGAAACTTCTACAAGAAAGCCAAGCAGAGCCAAATGACATGCAAAGAAGGATTAACCAGATAATTTGTTTACAGCAGACCAGAGAACAAGTTTTCAGCAGAGTGCAGATACTACAAGAGAAACTGAAAAAGACCTTTGATAGAAGAACCAAAGCAGAGGATTTCAATGTAGGGGACAAAGTTCTAAAGTGGGATGCAAGAAGAGAAGAGAAAGGGAAACATGGAAAGTTTGACTCTTTATGGAAAGGACCATTTGTTGTCCAAGCAGTACAAGGTAACAACACTTATTTCCTCAAAAGTCTTACTGAAACTGACTTGGATGAAGGTCCTGTTAATGGCAGGATGCTGAAGCACTACTTTGATTATTCCCCGTGAGTGGAACCTAAAGATTCTTTGTATATATGCAGTTGTACATATTCTTTTCTGTTTTAAATTGTAAAAAGCAGTTTTCCCAAGTAATTCACCAAGCAGCAAGAGGCTGATAGAATCAGAGGTCTTCCAAGAAAGAAGCACACTATTTTGACTCATTCATGCAGCAAATTTCAAAGACAAAGATGGGCAGTCAAGGAACAAGGCAATCTGACCTGTTGTTCTTGATCTTTCAAAAGAAAAACCATCCCCATGTGGAGCCACTGTTGGATACCTATACCAATAGGTTTCATATTTCATGATTGGCAAGAGAAAAACCAAATATGCTCTGCTCTGGTATCCCAAAGATCCCATATTTCCTAGAAAGCAAGAGCTGGGTAAAGTGTTTCAAGTATTGAGGACCTTATTTCAATTTTGTGGATGATTCAACAGTCTAATCTGGATCATGCCATGTGTTCAATTTTGAGTTTTAGAATAGAGAAAGAAGTCTGTCCAAACAGCCTAATCTTGGCAGACAAATAGTTTAGGTAGAGAAGCAAAGGTTCCCAACAGTTTAATCTGGGACCTTGGAAGAGATAAGGGTAGAAATAGATAGAGAAAAGAATAAAGAAAAAGCCAAAGAAAAGAAAAGGCAAGTAAGGGTTTGCAAGTCCAAGTGCACCCTCCAAGGAGAAACAAAAAAAAAATGCTAGGCAAGCAGCTGGGTAGGTAGTTGGGGTCGCAGAAAGTGAGTCCTATCATTGCAAGAATGGTGATGATGGGCAGCAAAGTAAAAGACTACAGCAGGAGCATGACTAACCTCCCTCTCCCCCTTCATTTCATCACTAACATTCCCTTCCTTTCAGCTGAGATTTATGAAGAGAGATCATGGTTTTATAGTGGTTCTAGTTCATTCAGAAGCCACATTTCTTGTCTAAAAACTTTTCATTTTGATCTACTCTCAAAACCAAATCATTTTCAGATAAACTCAGTAAAATCCTTTTCATTTGCCCCTTCATTCATATTAACCTCTAATTTTACTATATAGCTCCCCTATTTTTCCCATTCCCCTAATATTACTAACACCAAGGTGTATAAATCCCCAACTCTTATAAATACCCACCTCCTTGGCATTATAGCCAATAAAGTTACAAGTCAGGGATCAAATGACATCAGGTCATGTTGATAAACCTATGCCAAATACCCCTTCTCCTCATAAGCCACTTCCTCTACCTCTACCCCCTTTTTTGCACATAAAACCTTTAAAATGGGCCCTAAACCCCACCTTACCCGCTTCAAAGGGCCAAAGCAGCATAAAACCCACTTTTCGCCCGTTAGCCAAGGTTGGCGCATATAACTCTTTTTATCAAAATACATTGGAAAAGCGCACAAAACAGGTTTATTTGCTTCCGCCCTCATCCGTATACTCCGCATATGTCAACTCCCCGACCACCATTAGATCAAGGGCCTACAGATCCGACGGCCCTGATCGCGTTGGAATCCTTCCGACGTCTGAACGATAGCCGTACTAACCTCCCGTCACATCTGCCTCGCGTCCGCCGTCCGATCAAAGTCCGTAGATCTAACGATCATCGTGACGTCGGAGCCCATCCGATGACCGATAGATATCTCCCGACGTCCGTATTTGGAGGACGTCATGCCTCTGCTACGTGCCCTCACTACCTTACGTCGGAGGTACTACTGTCCGATACCGCCCCGTACAGAAGGTGGTGCGATATGAAACCACTGCTGGTTTCCGGATTCCCTCATCCCGCCTACCCGCGTCAGCAATGCGTCACCGCCCCGTCACCCCGCTACGCTGCCCCGTCGACCTCTCTGTCCCCGCCATTGGTCCACCTGTCCTGCCATGTCACCACCACCGTGTACCAACCATACAGCGCCACGTCACCCGATGACGTCAGCATGACGTCATCCGACCTTGACCCCACCCTATGACGTCATGTTGACGTCAGCACATATTCGCGCCAAAAGCATAAAAAGGTCTATTTTACCCAAAATTTCATGTTTTTTGGTCATTTCGCGTATTCGTCGTTAATCTGCTCTGCATGCAAACAACGTCCAAATTGTCTACCAGCTTGCTAAATTGACCAGAAGGCCTCCAGCGCACCAGTTCACCTGCGGTCACGACCTCTGCGCGCTGTCTTACCAGGTATTCCTCATCATTCATCCTCTGTGCGCCTGCAATTATCTATTTAATGCCTTAGAGAGCTTAATGAAAGCCGAAAATCAGAAATTCACCACTGAATTCCTCAGCAAAGCCTCAAAGTTCCAATTATCACTTCGAAAAACACTGGCCGAGCCTTTCCCAGTGGCATTTTGCTAAGAAACCAGGCCCTGTCTGCGCAATCGTGGCAGGCGCATTTGAAACCAATTTTTAAACATTGAAAGGTGCCGAAACAGGGCTAAGCTTCGCTCTTAATTACAAAAACAGCATTTCAACTGCTGCACACCCGGCATTTACCTCCCACTTGCATTTCCATCCCTCTACAAAGAAACTGTGCTGTTGTTACTCTGCATAGTAACACAGCCCCTGAGTAAGAGTAAAATTTGCAAAGGAAAAGCATGGACCCCCCTGTAGCTCCCATAGCCCTCAATGTGGCTCCCCTGAATGTCCCTAATAGAACATTTGACACCAGAGCATTGGCAGACCTGGACTACAAGATTACAGAGGAAATGATGAGCAGAAGCAGGTTCCATCTGCAAATATTAAACGAGATAAAGATCCAACATGAGAGGGGGACAGACATCTTGGGAATTTGGGAGTCATTCCTCCCAATATTCAAACTTCCTCAGGTTAATCAATTCCCTGAGCTTGTGCACATAGTTGCTGAACACTATGATGCATCCCAGAGAGCAGTGCTAGATGCTGAAGGTTCAATCCTGTTCCTCATTACCCCTGAAGCCATCAGGGAGATGTTGCAATTCCAAACAGAGCATAAGTTGGTCCCTCTGTCACTAGCTGATTTAATAGTACAGGGAGCCAGAACCACAGAGGCCCAAATCACTAAGGTCAACCAGCTCTTCATCAAAGCTGACACTTTGCAGATTCCTCCCATCAACTGTGTTTACCTCAATCAATTGGGCCAAGACCTGGTTGACATGATCAGTCCCATCCTGGGATATGATTCAATAGAACATATTGATGAAACAGTTATACAAATGATGCTTATGTTCTCCCCAGGAAGGAAACCAATCCACTATGATTATGCAACATACATATCAGACAAAATGCATGAACAGTTGATGAATTTGCCAAGAGAAAGAGTGTTTAGGTACACCTCCTACCTATATCATCTGCTCATATACTTCCAGCATGATAAATTTTCTTTCCCAATAAAGAGACTAGATGCACAGGGCAATCTGAGATCAGTAGTATATTGGACATCCGTTTTCCATGTATCATGCTACTCTCCATATACCTACTGTGAGTTTATTGATCTCTTCATCCATCCAGCCTTGACTCTACTGATTGGTTCACCTCCTCCTAGACTGACAGAGGACATGAAAAGGTGCCTACATTTGTCAAAAGTATACAGTATTGGGGACTGGTATCTTTACCAACACCACACCGTTATCAGAATATATGGGTGTGAGTTACCCCCATTTAGACTACCCAAATTTGTGCCCATGAGGCTATTTGCCTTAGAATACTTCAGGCAGTTTGGCTATGTGGATATGTTCCACTTCTCAGGCAGAGGCAAGAAAGCACAGCTGAAAATCAAGAGCCAACTTGGCCATTTAGTCTACAATGAAAGGGATGAAGGGTGGAAGGAGGCAGATAGAATACTGGGGGGTTTTGGTTTGAAGCACAGTTTTACATGGAAACCCTATGACCCCAACAACTTCATCACAATGAGGAGACTCAAATATAAACTGTCTGCTTATGGTCATCATAGCCTCCCCAAAATTGAAAAATATGCCAATCAGAACAAGTGGAAAAGGGGAACTCTAGAAGAAGATATAACTCAAAAAGAGCTTGATCAAAGAGCTCTGAACAATCAAAAGAAGATGGCTGACCTTGAGTTTTATGCACAGGTCCCCTCACTGCCAAGCACACAAATTGGAGCAGCAGCCTCCTCTTCAACTACTCCACAGCAAACTACAAAGGTTGCTGGAAAAGTCTCAGAAAAAGGAAAGGAAAAGGAAATGGAGGCAGAGCAAGAGCAACAGCAGGAACAGCAGCAGGAAGACATAGAAGAGCAAGAGGAACAGCAGCAAGAAAAACAAGGGCAGGAGCCACCTGCCCAGCAAAAGGAAAC
This sequence comes from Pinus tabuliformis, assembly GCA_031772625.1. NCBI lineage: Eukaryota > Viridiplantae > Streptophyta > Pinopsida > Pinales > Pinaceae > Pinus > Pinus tabuliformis. The sequence goes on along the minus strand of CM062819.1, from coordinate 1,520,401,449 downwards.
AGTGGATACTCCTCAGACCACTGAACAAGTCATGCCTACAAGGAAAGACTCTACATTCGATGCCTCGGTCCTACAAACCCCTCAAAAGGAGGACACATTTATCTTGAGGAAAAGGGAAAGAGAAACTCCCTTGACATCCTCTATCAATCAAGGAGAGAAAAGGCAAAGACTCAACGATTTTCCAGAAGAGGATATAGCCATCCGAGAAGCATCAGGCATGGGCCCACCAAGTCAAGATATTTCAGCAAGTTCCTCCCAGCAGGAACCAGACAGGACAATGGGAGGGGAAGTCACCTCCTCCAGCCAGCAGAAAGAAGAAAGAGTGAGCATAAAGCAGCAGTTCATAGACATTAAGAGAAGGAGTGACCCAATCAAAGTTCAATTATACAATCACCTACTTAACATGGCTCCTTCCAATCAGCAGAGACTCATGTCTGCTTTCGATGTAGGTGAGGGCAAACTGACCTTGAGTCATTTTATGCCTACAGCACTCAAGCCACAGTCTTCTGCTGATTATCTCAGGACCAATTTAGAGGTCCTTGCCAAAGACATACACCCCATGGACAAAATTGAGTTGCATAAACAAACAGGGGAAATGGTGTATGCTTCATTGGCCGATAAGACCTTGGACAACTACAAGTTAACAAGCAGTCTGAATGCTACGGCTTCCCAGCTGGAGCTAGAGAGAGCCTCTTCTCAGGCCAAAGATAACAGGATCAAAACCCTGGAAGAAATCATCATAGAGATTGGGCACAACCCCAATGATACTAAAGGGATACAAGAGATCTTAAAAATCAGAGATGCTGATATGGCTGCACTAAGGAAGAAGGTCAAACTTCCAGCCACTATCCATCCACAGACCGATGAAGTGGCAAAACAAAGGTATGAGCAGGATTCCACTGCTCTATTAATTTCTGTTTACAAAGAACTTTTGCAAGCACAAGAAAAATTGGGGCAATATGAGGCCTCACAAGCACCTCTGAAAGGATCATCAACACAAGCACAAGAGGGGCAAACATCTCAGCCCCCTCCACAGGTCATTAATCTTGAGGAGACTGCTCCTACTACTGCACCTCCACCTCAGCACGTTGAACAACCAGTCACATCTATTTCAGCAGCACCCACCAGCACAGATCAGAGCTTAGACATGCAAAAGCTAAAAAGCGAAATACAAGCTTTAGAAGCACAAATGATGCAGCTAAATGAAACTAAGGAGCAGCTGGCCAAGGTGAATGAAAGGCATGACAAAACAAAAAGAGAAGTAGGAGAGAAGGCCCAAGAAATCAAAGCTCTTAAAGACAAAGTCAAGGAGCTTGAGAAAGAGCTACAGCTAGATAAAATCATAGCCGAAATCAGAGCAATGATATGGTCCAATATTGGTAAGTCCATCAATAACCAGTGGTCATACATTCAGACAATCCATGAGCAACTGGAGCTCATTCCTAAAGCACAGAGGGAAATCAGAACAGCAAGGGCCTTGTTGGGAAACATGCCTGAAATTGCAACAAAATTGATCAATGTGCTCAATCATAAGACCAGTTCTCAGTTGACAACCATGGGAATAGCAAACAGAACTGATACTATCCAAATGATCAAGAGGGTTACTACTCTTAGGAGTCTGATGCAGACCTTAGACAGAAGAACCCAGGATATGCAAACTGAGGTAAACAGATTCTTTGAGAAGTTTCGGGTATTGGAAAGCAAAGGACTCCCTAGCTTGCTGAACAATGGAGGTAGATTATTCACCCATGAAGAATATGCCAAGAGAGTGAATGTTTTTGCCTCATCACAGGTAAATGAGAAAGCCAGCACCTCAGAAGATACAGGGCCTATCACAGGACAGATTTTCTATGGTAAGATAGAACATCTACTTTTTATAATGAATGAAATGAATCATCTATTTGATGTAGCCCCCAATTTTTTCAAATATACAGAAGCTGAAGAAACAATGCAGGCCATCCTCAAGCATCAGCTCCCTACACAAGAATGGTGGACAGATGCCATCCAGAGAATTTTGTAAACATTAAGCCATCCATTAATTTCTGTTTTTTCTATAAATTCTGATGGAAAGAACAGTCAGCAAAATCAGCAGGCATCATAAAGTCAAAGCTGAGCCAACTCAGCAGATGGAGCAGCCAACAAAGCAGGCAAAAGACTAACGCAGCTGGCAAAGCCGAGAAATTCATTGAGCAGGCAAAAGTAAATGCGTACCTACAGATCGGTACATAGTAAATGTAACCGACTCAGTGACTCCTTAAAGTCAAAAACAGTCATCTGACAGACATAATGGGCATTTACTCCACATTTAATGTTGCAATAACTCCCTGCGTACTTTCTGAACACTACCGAAGATATTTTCTCCCTCTCAGATGACTCAAAGCCTGAGATATTTTGTATGCTTATTTCTATATAAACCCCGGCGCATGATAGAGGAAAGGGTTGTTGTAATTTTCCTTGGACAGAGCTCTCGCTCGTTGTAAAAATTCCCAGAGAGAAATAATAGAAAAGGAGAATGGAATTTCCAAAGCGTGATGTATTTGGTGCGTTGTGGTGAATGGTGAATGTTGCAGGATTCCAGTTGTTTCATAAAACAATAAGTCTTCTCAAATCTCTGTATTACATGTTTTCAAGTCTTTTGTTCTCTTTTATCGTTCAGATATTTTACACTTAATAGCAAAGTAGAAGAGTAGTTCAGGACTTAATCCATGATTACCCTGAACTCAAACTGAGCTATTATCTATGTTTTCCTCAGATATAGTAACAGAAGAGTAATTCTTAGTTGCTGCACTTTGAATCTATATCTTTCACTGTGATAGACATTCCCAGGGATTCAAGTTTGCCCCTGTGACATCTGTCTTTTCTCATAACCAGTTTGGTGGAAACAGTTAACAACGAGTGAAAATTCTTGAATGCTTTCATTGTTTGTCTTACCTGTTTCCTGTTATTAATCAAAATTTGTTCTATGAAACATCCAAATGGCCCTGTAAGTTTCACCAGTTCATCTCAAAGTTTCTAGACACCTACAGCCGCAGACTCCATTGCCCAATGATACTTGACTCTCTGAAAATCACATCACAAGAGATCTGAAGGATATTCTTCAACCAAAACATAAACAAAACCTGTGCATAATAGCTAGCCTAAAACCCTATCATAAACAGTTACAAATCATAAAGAGAGAGCCCTCTCTGATCACAGTTTGGCTAGAAACAGTGATCCAAAGATTGGTTAGTGGTTACCCCGGCCGTATTCCCTTGGGAGTCATAGGGAACAACCTGGGTGTTAACAGTCCCAACTCTATAATAATCTCCTCCAAGGATTTGATTCGATTATCTTTAGCCATTGAGGAGGCCTTCTCTAATTCTAGCTGGGCAGCAGTATTGTGCAAAGAGTTTTGCAACCTATGGGCCAACAATGTTTTGTCTGCCAAGGTAGAATATACCATTTCGCCGGTCTGCTTGTGCAATTCAATCTGGTCTATTGGATGGATATCCTTGGAGAGAACTTCCAGATTGGTTCTGATATAGTCAGCAGCTGATTTTGGTTGCTGCATTATAGGTCTGAAATGACTAAGGGTCATTTTCCCTTCTTGGATGTCATAGGCTGCCATTAGCCTTTTCTGATTATTGGGAGCCATTCTTAGCAGTTGGTTGTAAAGTTGGAACCTCACTGGCTCATTTCTAGCCTTGATATCAGTGAATGCTTTTTTGATGTCAGAGCCCTGTCTGCTCTGTTGCCTGGTAGATGTAACCTCCACACCTTGTTGTCTTTCTTGCTCTGTCTGGAAGGAGCTGGCTGATGTCTCCATACTTGGTGGAACTTGTTGTTTAGTTGGTCCCTCTGGAAATTCTTCCTCTGAATAAGGATTCAATCTTTGTCTCTTTTCCCCTTGCTGATCTGTAGATGTCCCTGTGGGGGTTTCTTCCTGTCTATCTCTTTTCTTGGCCCTTTCCTCATTAAGAGGAGTCTGCAATACAGGGATTTCAGTTGTCTTTGCTTGTGTTGAAGGTTCTTGCCCTTGAATTTGCTGATTTGTTGCAACCGACCGGTCTGCCATTGTCTCTTGCTGCTCTGAATGGTGCACTTGTTGTCCTGAATGCTGCACCTCTTTTCCTTTAGATGTTGCTGCTGGTAAAGCACTTTCTTGGGCAGGCTGTTGGGAAGCCGTGGCGGATGAGGTACCTTCTCCAAGGTGCCGACGAGATGTGAAAAACACCTGTCCAAAAGATTCCAAGTCAACTGATTTTTCAAGGTCCTTGATTGCTTTTTCTATTATTTCTTCTTCAGTAAGCTCTTCCACTAGTGTGCCCTCTACCCATTCTTGTTGATTGGCATATTGTTCAATTTCAGGGATTCTGTGGTGGGGATACCCTGTGAGCTTATTTTTGACTCTTCTAAAGCTTATGAAATGTTCAGGGTCATATGGTGACCAATAGAAACTTAGTTTGAGCTTAAGTTTCTCTCTCAGAATCTCATCAGCATCCTTCCATGCTTCTTCCCTTTTATTAAAGATAAAGGGGCCCAATTGATGTCTTATTTTAAGCTGTGCCTTTTTCCTAGCACCATAGAAGTGCTTTAAGTCTGCACTGTTGAATTGCCGATAGTACTCCAAGGCAAAGAGTCTCATGGGGACATATTTTGGTAGTCTGCATGGGGCTAATTCACAGCCATAGATCCTTATTACAGTGTGGTTTTGGTAGTAATACCAGTCACCAATGTTGTATCCCTTTGAGAGGTGCAGAATTCTCTGCATTTCAGTAGTGAGCCTAGGAGGAGGATCTGCTGATAATAGGCAAGTGGCTGGGTAGACAAAGAGGTCAATGAACTCACAGTATGTGTATGGGGAGAGATTAACATGATGGAACACTGATGACCAAAATATCACAGACCTTCGCTCCCCCCTAGCATCCAATTTCTTAAGGAAAACCGGGAAACTTTCAGACTGATAGTATAGCAACAAATGATAGATATATGAGGTGTATTTGAATACCCTTTCCCTCTCTAAGTTCATGAACTGCTCATGAATCTTGTTGGCTATGAAGGTGGCATAGTCATACTTGACAGTAGGGGGCTGTCCTGGAGTAAAGATAGACATCAAGGCAAAGACAGTCTCATCCACAATTTCACTGGTTCTGAATCCTAGGATGTAAGAGATCATGTCTATGAGCATTTTCCCTCCTCAGTAAACCAAGCATGGTGATAGGGGATTGTGAATCTGGAGTAACATTCTGGTGGCATAAACAGCTTGGCAACTCGGTCAACTTCTGCAGAGGACAACTTTGAGGCTTGATCCAGTAATTGTTTCATGGAAAGGGAGACCAGAGGCTGAGTTGGCTTGAATTGCAGCATCTCATTTATGGACTGAGAGGTAATATAAAAGAGGACATTTCCAGCAGGGTCCATCACTGCCCTTTGAGAAGGCTCATAGTTAGCACAACATTGATGGATGAGGTCAGGGAAGACATTCACTGAGGGTAGATAATATATAGGCATATTGGATTCCCATATTCCTAATAGGTCAGCTTTGTTTCTGAATTTATTCCTTATTTCACAGAAAGCCTGAAGGTGAGGCTTGTCTCCCTCCATATCAGCAATTTGATAGTCTCTGTCAGCAAGAGGTATCCACTCTAACTCTCTATGAGGTGCATTTAATGGTGCAATATTGAGGGCAACTGGAGCCTCCATGATTTACTGGGGTTATAGCTGGATTTGGCCTATATTTCAACAGGAAAACAGAATCCTGACAATGGATTTTTCTTGACAGGGAATTTGCAATTCGAGTTCTATGCGAAGATGGCTCTGCTGAGTAGAACTCTATGGGAACAGAGAGTATGCAGGGCTCTGCAACAGGAAAGCTTGAAAACAGTGGAGAGAGCAAGGATCTTACAGGTTTTTGGTGGTTCTGCAAGCGGAAATGAGCTCAATTTCGAGTTCAGGGGCAATTTTGCAGAGGGCTATAGGGTAAAAAAGTTTTATTGGAAGCAATGGTGAGTGATGAGTTGAAAAGAGGAGGTTTGGAGGTTCCAGTATATTTTAAACACATTCAATTCTTTCAGAGGTCGTTTTAACAGAGAAATTTGATAAAACAGGGTTTTTGGGCGACAAATGAATAAATACCTATTTATTCGTGACTTCACGGTGAAATGGAGTTGCAGGTATAGCCGAGGAGGTCGGGTTGTAGGTTGAATATTCTCAGGTGGCACACTGGGACGTCAAATGGCGGATTGAACGTAAAACTCATGCATAAACTTTTACCATTGGTCGCGTAAAAACAAATAAAAACATCACTTTCGTTGGTTTTTAACGAAAATTTGTGTTTTTGCGGACTTTTTGGCGCTTTTTGTGCTGATGTCAGCATGACGTCACATGCTCCTATAGCAGGGTATGGCGAGTAACGTTGCGCTTGACGTGGATGGGTGACGGGGCAGCCACGACAAACTATACAGTAGCTGGGGCACAAACGCAAAATCCGACGCAGAGCTGACGTGGGCGGCGAGGAGGACGGGTGGTAAGTGGTTTGCTATCGGACCGCCTTTGGTATGGGGGTAGTTTGTGTCAGCGCGGGCCCGATGCAATCAAAACGGGCCACGCGTCCCCGCGTACGGCAGCAAAACCGCTTTCTATCGAGAGCTAACCCTCGTACATCGGGGCCGCTCTGATATTAGCGTGAGCCGTCCGATCTGTCGGGCGCAATCCAACGGCTGATGGGATGCATAGATGGTGGCGCGATACGGCACGGGGACCCGCCCGTATATTAAATATTATAAAAATATCACGGGGGAAAAACTTTGGGTTAATGGGTTTTGTGGGTGCACACCGGTGGTTACGGTTATTCATTTAATCAAATATCAAATGAAACCCAAAATGTATAAGTGCAGAGGGTAATAAGGTGTGGGTTATGCATGGGGGGGTGAACTGCAGTTATTAATTTAATCGGAGGTTAAATAAACCCAACGGTTTACACGCGGAAGGGTTCTTATTAAAGTCCCCAGTGGACTTAATAATCCCCAAAAACTATATTATATGGCTATAGTGCCAAGGGGTGGGGATATTTACATTCCTTGGGTTTTTTGTATAGTTTTTGTATGATAGGGATGGGGAAATGATCAAGGGAGCTACATAATAGAGTTAAATGTTAATATGGGTTTATGGAATGAAATTGTATACGCAAATGCTAAGTTTGTAAAGTGAAACTTAGGCATAAGAAAATGTAATGAGTATGGAATGATGATTTTTACACAAGAAATGTGGCTTCTTTTCATTAAGTAAACTCAGAGTTTAGGTTAGCATTTCTCATAGAATGAAGTGAAATAGGACTATTGGGCAGATCCCAAGGTCCTTGAGGGGATGTTAGTCAAAGATTTCTAGGGGAATGAAAGGGGAAATTAGTCATGCTTCCACTGTTATGCTATCAAACAACTGCCATGGTCCTTGTGTCATTGATGGGATGAGTCTTTCTTGACAAGACAAAAGTGATCACCAACTTGCTTCTGCAACCTCAAACTACCTACCCATCCTAATGCGCCTAAAATTTTTTCTTCATTTTGATTGGGTGCATTTGAACTTGCAAACCCTGATTTTCCTCTTTTCTTTTGACTGCCCTCCTATGTAAATCTACCCTTATCTCTTCCAAGGGCCCTGATTAAGCAGTTGGGCTCCTTAATTTCTCTATCCCTGTACTCACCTGCCAAGCTTGAACTGTTTGGACATATATTCTCTCTCTATTCTACAACAAGCAATTTAAACATGGAAGGGTCCAGATTGAACTGTTGGGCCATCCATCAAGTGTTATGAACAACAGTATTTGCACATTGTGAACTTGCAAATAAGATAGCAGTGGCATTTTGAATGGCCACTTTCCTGGTCTTTTGGTTTTGGGTTCATTTCTATCAATTTTTCTGACCAATTTATTCTTTTTGCCCTTTGATTTTTCTTTTAAGGCATACCCTCTTTACATTTTTTAATTCTCTCTATCTATTATACAAAATATGGAACCTTTGCAGCATGAAAAGATGAACATATTTGGCACTTCCATAGTCAATCATGAAAAATGAAACCTATTGGTATAGGAACCTAACATACCCAACTATTGAGAAAAGGAATTCCATTTATTTGGGACGAGCTTGCTAAAAAAAATTGATGCATTAAAACACGCGTTGACTAACACACTGTTGTTGCATCCACCTGATTATCATTAGGATTAATTTCTATACCTAGTTGTTTCTGATGCCACCATTTTTATGGTGTTAGTTCAAGAATATGACTCTAGCAATGAAGATGTGATTTATTATGAGTAGGAAGCTCACTAAAACTGAGATCGAATATGCACATGTGGAGAAGCTAGCTTTGGAAGTTGTTCAAGTTCTTCAACATTTTTGTCACTATATCCTTTTGCAAAAAACAACTGTCATTTCGTATTGCAACCCTATGATGTATATTCTTACCAAGCAATTGCTAGGGCGAAAATATTCCAAATGGATAGTGATTTTACAAGAATTTGATTTGGAGTTCGAAAGATCTAAATTAAAGAAATATTTGGTTTTCGCTGAATTGTTGTGTGACTTTCCCCATACTAACACAGAACCTGTGGTAGAAGATTCTCTTACTGATGAATCTCTCTTTCTGATCAGTACATCTGATCCATGGTATGGAGATATCATTATATATCTTCAAACCCAGAATTTTAGGCCTGAGTTATCTTGAACTCATCATCATCAAATCTGGTACCAATCCCAGCAATACAATATTGTTGGTGACACTCTTTACCATCGTGGTTCTGATTCTATCTTTTTGCATTGTTTAGCCCACCAAAAGGCTGAAAAAGCATTAAATTATTTCCATTATGGAGCATGTGGCAGTCATATGTCTGGGTATTCCACTGCCCAAAATATATTACGCGCTAGTTATTTTTGGCCTTCCATGTTTAATTGCATAATTGTAGTCATAAAATGCCATAATTTCCAGGTCTACGATTGTAAAATGCAATTGCCTCCAAGTCCTCTTCACCCTATTATAGATGTCGACCCTTTTGGAAAATGGGACATAGGTTTCATCACCTGTAACCCTCACTTGACCGGGTCGGAATGGGTATATTATCCTTGCAGTTGATTAATTTACGAAATGGGCCAAAGTAATGCCTACATATAAAGATGGCAGCGAAATTGCATCAATTTTCATTTTCAATCATGTGATTGCTCGATTCGATGTCCTACAAGCTATTGTTACAGACCATGGTAGAAATTTTCATAACTTTATGATGACTTAACTATCAACACAGCTCAACCTATGCCATGATATCTCTACTCATTATCCACAAGAAAATGGTCAAGTCAAAGTCGTCAATAAAGTTTTAACAAACATGATTAAAAAGATAGTTGCTATTCATAAAGGAAACTGGCATACCATGATTTTTCTAGCACTATGGGCATACTGTACTACTGCAAAAACATCTACAGGTTTTAATCCTTTCCAAATTGTTTATGGTTTGGAGGTAGTATTGCTGATTGAATGTGAAATTCCATCTTTGAAACTAGCCATCAAATTGTTACCATCTACCTCTACAGAGGAAGAGCGTTTTTTACACTTAGCATGTTTAGATGAAACTCATCATGAGGCCGATTGGCTAGTGAGGCTCATAAAAAACGAGTTAAAGCTCAATTTGATCAAAATGTGAATCCTTGTTCATACGCATAAGGTGACCTAGTCTTAGTTTATGATCAAGCTCATGACAATTTAGGTGGAGGAAGGTTCAAGCTCGTGTGGCATGGCCCTTACATTATAAAATTGTATTAGCTAAAGGAGCCTATGATCTGGTTGACTATGATGGCATTCCTTTAGGAAAGAACAGAAATGGTCTTTACCTAAAGAAATATTATGCATAAAATATTTCGTGGAGATTTGTACATTATTTGTTGTTTTTAGGTTTGTGCAATAGTTAATATTTTACAATTTCCTACTACTCTTGCTCATCCTGTTTTGCACTTGATTTTCAGATGTCAACATTCCCTCAAACTTACATTGGCTTTGCAAATGGCGCTAATCATAGTACTCATAATTTTTCTTCCACAGCTTCGGCTATTTATTCACCTGGTGATGAGTTAGTCTCTATGCATCGAATATGCCTCGGTCAAACAACGAATAATATAGTATAATATAGTGCAGGTATTGAACTATTATCTAATGCCATCTCCTTTTGTATTTGATGTTTGATTGTTAGGTTAGGTTCACAACTCATAGTATTATATTTAAACAATGTCTATGTAGTAAGAATCTCATCAATGTTAAGAATGTTTTTATGAGTCCGTCTTTTGGAAAGGCAATTTTCTTACATTGAATATCAACACATTTCAAAAATTTAAACACATTAACTGATGCATTATCTAATCATGTGTTAAATAGACATTGCAACATTTGTAACTAAAAACAATATTCATCCACATATTGATCAAAGATAAATTGAAATCAAAAGTAGTAGTTTTCATTAGCATAAAGTTTGTATAAGTGTGTCATACAAAAATATGTCATCCGAGGACATAAGGCCCTGTGGCCTTTATTATCCGAATATGTTGATGCAAAAAATCAAAATAAGACCCAAAAAACTATACATCTAAGCATGATGATGCCCATGATAGCAAACTATGCCACGCGCAACCCGACGCAGCAATCACCTAAGTGGTTCTAAAACTCCAACCACGTGTCACTGGTACCGAAGAGGTATATCATATGTCCCAGTCTCTGCTATTTCCAAGGTCAACCCCTCTAATTTGTGTTCCATCTCTGTTAATACCTCCACTACATCTGGGTTAGTTTCGCAACTGCTATAGGCTACTCACCTCGCCTATCAAAGCATCTCAAACTTGCTGGTCGGTTTAGGCCCACATATGCATATGCATTTCAGATAATTAGCCTTTGAAGACAAAAAACACATAAAAATTAAAAAATTAAAAAAAAACATATCAAAATGAGAAATTCTTACCTAGGTCACCCCACTGCACCCCTGCTGGAAGTGGGATATCAGGGTCACCTCTGTAATCCATCCCTGTGTATGGGAAGTCCTCAATCAAAATGATCTGTTGGCCCAACCAGTAAAAAAACTCAGGGGTATATCTCACCACTAGTCCATCACCTCCATGACGTGCCATAAGCGAGACCCATCTCACCATATGTGGATCCCGGTTACCTCCCTCATCCATTAAAATATGTTGTGGTTGAAGGAGTGGAATCCTCTCTAAGGCAAAAGAAACCAGAATGGCACCATAACCAAAGTTATTTAGTTTTCCAGTTTTACATCTGGTTAGGTATCCTTTCATGTTCATAACCACTGCCTCGCACCAGTTAAATACCATGGATTTCTAGAATTCCACAACAATCTGGATCTGTGCCTGTGTGGCCAAATGAAGAGTTGTGCTGCCACATAGCTTGCTGACAGTAAAATCTATGCTCCTCAAGGGCAAGATCCGAATGGTTTGAATGTAAATCCAGTCATCCTTGAGTTGTGCATTCCCACAAAAATGTCGTAAGTACCCATCAGTAGTGTCTCCTCCTATTCTCTACCCAAATAAAGAAATATCGGATCCTCTACGAGAAAGCCCCATCAAGAAGTAAATGTCATTGACATCGATGGTAACACGATAATCTCTGATCACAAAGAATTTTTCCTGGATATTCCAGGTCCTTACCAACCATGTCATCAGATCTACCTAAGCTTTCATCCCAGGAATGAGCCAATATTTCAAGAGGGGTTCTCAAAGTCTGCAAGGTAGTTGGATATGCTAAAGCTGCTAAATCATTGGCTTCATGTTCTCTCTCCCTCCATTCCATTTTGGAATAATCAATAGACCTGAAATAACATTTAAAAGGATTTAGAATTAGTATTGAAGCCAATCACACATTTTTTGGGGTTTATTTTCTTTGTTTTTAAAACCCTCGATTCCTGCGCTATCGGTCTTTTACAAACAGGGTGCAACTATGCATATTTCTAGGAAGGTTTCTATGCAGACCATGTTATTCAGCGTGTAAAAAATTATCATATTGCACGAACCCAATGGAGACGGTCGGCGCAGGGATGAGGGCGCATTTTTTGACAAAATCCCTCCCCAAAAAAAATGCAAGCCTAAAATGAAAATCTGAAGAGATGAAAATATTGATCATGATGAGAGTTCTTACCTAGAGGAAACGGTTCCCGATTTTTTCCACCGGTTGGCTCAGAATTAATCCTAGAAGTTTGGTGGTAAAAATCCCTTTTCTCTACTCTTAAATGGTAAAAATGAAAATGGTAAAAACTGAATTACTTTTTCAACTTTTACAAGTTTTTGAGTGATTAAAATATTATTTTTTGTGATTGAGACCTTTAAAAGTGAACATTTTATGTTTTTACCCTAATACTGAGTAGTTATGATTGTTTATTGAGTTTAAATGTGCATAACAGGTTACATCGTAAAAAGAATCATTTTGAATATCAACAGACTTTTATCACTTTTCATGCTCTTAAAAATTACGAAAAGTGAAACCCTAGAGTCCTCTTTTAAGCCATTTTCAAACTCTTGAAATATGGAAAGAGTGTCGAATACTTGACTATTCTAACTCATAAAAGTAAATGAGCAATTGTCCACTCATTATAAGTTTAGCCCTTTTACAGACCGAGCTAGGATTGTTTACGAAAAAGGTATACATTAATCAAACGTGGTCAATAAAGTTCTATCTTGTATTATTTTATCATTTTTCAAACCTGAGAGACTAAACATACGAAAAAGAACATGACGGAGTCTACTTATGTTTTTCTTCTAACTCCCTAAAAGTGAAAAATGTCGAGCTTTACTTTCTCCAGGCTTGTTAAAATTTTACGGTAAAAGAACTGAATGATTTTCCTTTTTTTGTATTTTTCAAACTATTAAAATAAAATGATATCGAGTTATCCCTTTACTGTACTTGTAAAAAATAATCAATATGGGACTTGTTAGGCATAACGAGATTGAACCATTCCCTCTTAGGGTTCATTAAAAGTACTTTGATGGACTCATCCAAAGGATGAGCTTATAGGACAAGCATATGTTATCCTCCTCAAGCTTATAAAATGTAAGGAGGTACTTGCCAGTAATGATGGGGGAAGTTGGGACAAGGTCTTCATTTTACATTTATCATAAAGGTAGTATGTTTCTCTTCAACACGACACTTCGCCACAATGGTGTCTGAGTTGGGAAATCCATTTGACTTACAGTTAATCGAACCCCATTGAAAGTCTTCAGCTAGTTTTGAGTATTATCATTGAGTCAAATGCTGCCAAGTCAATTGTCATGTCGTTATGTGTTCAATAGAATTTCAACCTTAGTGCATGTTCCTTTGCAAATTTTAGCCTTCAATCGTGTCGACCGTCCCTCAGTCAATCCTTGCAAACTATTTTTCAAAACTTGACACTATGTTTTGTCTCGTAGGATTTCTTGCGACAATTCACTTCCCATTGACTTTAGCTCATTATCTAAGAAGTTGATTTAGAAACCTTTAGTGACTTGAAGCCTACATGCCTTAATTGTAGGTTTCTCACCTTCGACGATAGGTTCTCATCATTGGCCTTCAATCAAATCATTCTACGAGTGTTCAACTTCATATCACCTATTCACACTTTATAGATTGTACTCATAGTACCTTGAGAGATATTGTCGTTATTGGTGGCTTCTCTCATGCTTGTTAACATATCATATCATTAATCGGTAATCAAGCGGTTTCTACCATATTCGACTTCGAGACATTCACTCGCATGGCTAGATTCATATTGTGGATCGAGAATATCAAGATCAAGACCCTCAATATAGTTTCATCAATATAGGTTGTGAGGCATTTTATATTCATGATCATGTAGACAAAATCATAAACTGATGGATGCATCCATACTGTGTCTACTATCGATATGATTATGGCATTTTTCCGTGCTTATTCACATAGTTAGCTTTACTTTAAGTATGGGAATACCTACCTCAATGATCATTATATATACATTTGCTTTGTAATCCTTGAATTTTTCCTGCAGGATTCCAACCATTGTCTCTGATCCAATCTTTAGAATGATAAAGCGCTTCAATCTTTTAAAACTTATTGTATAGGCTTCGCACTTTAGGGGGCAATATATTACACATCATTTTTTCACCATGACACTTGATCGATATAAACATATTTCTCGCCACCCATGAACATGTTTCACTGAACTCCCTTAAAGGTCAAACAACTAAAAATACCTTGAAGAAGATGAGAAATTTGGGAAAAATAGCTTGTATACTTTGTTAAGTAGGTCATGCTCTCTTTTCCCTAGAAGTTTCTGCGCATTCATTGAACTTATCTCGAAGAACAATGTAGAATTGCGCTCTGTCTACCACTTTGGGCCGCGCAGGTGAATCAAAGAAAGTAAAAGTAAAAAAATACATTATAGAAACATAGTTAGTCAAATATATCCCAACTGAAAGCTTCCAGGTGATGCTTATTCGATCTATAAACCTCATATGATAGAGCTGAATCCCTTTCCTCAATTAACTCTAATCCCTCAATCAGAGGATCTCACCCTCCTCTTTTCGATCTGAAAATTATTTCTCTTGGCCTATAAAAAGACTAAAGGGAAGAGGGATTGAGGAGGTTAGAACTCAGAGAAGATAAATTTATGTTGCTAGTTTGAGATTGGAAAGCTTATCATCTAAGGAGGAGATTGGATACATTTGGGAGGAACCTCACTACATCAAGGCAAAGGTTGTAAGGCTCTTCTTTATCTTTGATTAATACAAATGAATGCTTTTCCCCATTAAATTGTCTTATCAGAATGATGAAAGGTACATAATGATTTAGATGTTCATTAAAGTAATTTCAATTCCTAATCTCCTTGATCATTAGGTTGAGTTTGTTTGAACTATTATGTCGCATATTCTTTTGATCCTTCTTATGTTTATGGTTGCAGGTTTTATCAAGCATTAAGAGGATGCATTGAGACACAACAAGGGATCTTCATCAAGCATTTCACAAATGGGTAAGAGGCTCATTTACCATCTTTTATATCTATAATTAAAATGCTATAAACTTAGGGAAAGATTCATTTCAATTGTTTGTTTGTTTCTAGTTTCCGTTGAGGATCTAGGGAGATTGCTCTTGTTAGCAAGAGGGATTTATCCGCCTAACACTAAGTACTACTTCCTTCAAAACAAACATATTAAGTCTTCCCCCCTCCTTCTGTCTATATTTTAAGGATTGCATTAATTTTTCTTTTCCATTTTATTAAAACCTAAAAATGAAGAAAGTAAAGCTACAATATAGTGGAGGAAACAAGTTTCATAAAGAGAGAAAACTAGTTCCCAACAAATATAACATACCTATGTATGATTCAAGAAGGATGTGAAAGATATTGGCAATCTTCAAGATTTTTCCTCTAGGGATAGTGTTAAAAGGAGGAAGAGTAGTAGATATAAAGGAAAATAGTTGAAGTGGATGCATAAGGAATAAGCAACAAGTGGTGAACTGTAGTGTGCATCAGGATTAAAATTGCAAGAAATGGTGTGTAATGCAATAATACACTTCAAAACATAAAATGGGACTTCTAATAGTGTCCTATATTATAGTAGTTAAAAAGAAGTTTAGTCTTTTAAATTTATTTTAGTAAATGTGTAAAGGTTTTGCTATGATATCTTAAGATCAATATATTGGTCTATGTAAATAATGTAAGATTTTATTTTTGATGTAATTATGTTAGAGTGTGTGAAATATGTTGTAAAGATAGTTTATGATTGCCTTAAGGTTGAGTTAAATGATTCTAGGATCATGTCTCATAAAAAATCATGAGTGAGGTCATAGTGTGTCTTGTATTCTCATCTTTGGCACATATTTGTAGGGTTAGTATGGTCATTTAGGGTGCCAAAATCACATTATGCCATGACATCATCATTAGTACAATGATTATGAGACATGCATTGTGCTTCTGACAGCTATTGCACTTTCATGATTAAGGTTAAAAATCACAATAATTTCCCTTGAAAGTTAGGTTTTGTCACCTTGAGAGTTCAAAGGCTTGCTTTAACATCCAGAAATACTAGAGACCCATTCATTGTTCCATCGAAAGCTTGCTAGACATCAATTGCAGTTCGTTGCACAAAGTCTGCAGGGGAGGCACTGTGTTCACAGACAGTCGATGTGCTCCTTCAATCCAAAAGGTTATCGCCATTTCCAGGTTCCAATTCATCATTTTCTTGGATGTTTTATCTTGCATGTTGTTTAATTTGTTCTTACCAGTTCAAGAAACACTCAAAAAACCCTGTGAACCTTGAATTCATAAGATCGATACGATTCTTTTATGTGCCTGGTGAATATGTTATGTTTTACCTCAGTTGCTGCATTTTATGTTACCACCTCCATCAAATAATCAAAGTTTTAATTTCCACCCATATTTTGAATCCTATTATTTGTTTATCTGGTCTATAGCCTCAAATATTGTTTTTCTACCCTCAAGGATCAAGAAACGCTTTTTCTCTCATGTGTTGTGCTTTCTCGCTGCGCCTGTGTTTTTAGTTTTGCACTATAAGAAAAAAAAACTATTTTTTGTGTTTGATAAATGAGCTTTGTTGTCTAAGTCTATTAGGTAGGTTTTTTCATTCTAAAATTTCCATAAATTCCTTATCTAAAGCCCTATTTTCATAATTGCTACCCTATTGATGTGCTAAATTAGAAAACACTGAAATTACAAAAAAAAACCCTAGGATTCATCTCTATTGTGAAATCATGACAACTCTAGATAGAAAGAAACACAAGGGATGAGACATAATGAGGTTTGAGCCTCAATACCTTACCTTAATAAACTCAGACCCAACAATTAGAGTTGCATTTGAATAAGCTAGGTGCAACAGATTTTGTGAGAAGTTCTAGGGATATAGTGTACAACTCACCAAAGAGTTTTCCTTGAATTTCACTGGGTTGGATGTTAATATTGGAGAGCTCAGTTTTCTAGTGTCAGATGTCACCATTTCAGCTACTACAAAGATTCCTCTACAAGGAGAATAGGGGTTCAAAGACATGCCTCTAGGACTATCCAACTACAAATATTTCTTGAAACCAAAGTACAAAAACAATGGGTATCGAGCTATTGTACCTAGAGAATACCTTCTTGAAGCCTACAACAAAATTTTGAAGGTAATCTAGAGATAATTCACTTAGGAAGGCAGGTTTGGGAGAATCTATCAGTATCAATTCAGGCTCTTGATGTACTTCATAGGAAAAATCCCTTTCAATCTTCATTTTTATTTGTTCGAAAGCCTTAGTAAGATGGTAGATAAAGTTCAAGGTAAGAAAAGCCAAGTGGAGCCAAACATTTTCAATTTCTCTTTGACTAAGTTGTTGTTGGTAGAAGAATTGAATAAGATAAATCAATCATGGCAAGCATTTTTAGATTCATCAAAGTTGGCAACAGAGTTACTAACTATCCCTTGGATTAAAATGACACACCATCATCTGTGGCAAGAGATATACAATCACCATTTGAAACTTTAGTAAAAATACCATCAGTTTTAGTTGATCCATCATAAAAAAAAAGGGGTATAAATATGCAATTTTCACTTGAGGTAGTGGAGGTTCCCAAATAGACACTCACTAGAGCCACTGCAAAGAAATTGCCTTTGGAGAAAACACTTGAGCATCCAATTGAAGTCTTAGATACTATACCAGAAGATATTGTTCCAGATGATAAAGACAATGAGATTTTAGAATTATAAGAACAATTGAAGAAGACATACTTAGTTATCGCTCAACTACATCATAATAATAGGGAATTGAAGAAGACTGTTTTAGAAAGGACACCTAAGATTGGTGAAACATAACAAGTAATAAAAGAAGCTCCATCTTTCACCAAGTCTAAAGTTAAAGAAAATGTAGTAACATAAGACATTCAAGAATTATAAGCTCCATCAGCAAGAGTCACCAGGTCTTTAGCAAGAAAGTTGCAGCTGCAAAAGGAAGACTCAGTGCAAGAAGAGAAGAAATTTGAGGTAGGTTAAGGATAGTATAATTTTAATTGGTTGAGGATGCAGTTGAAGAAATATCAAAATGAGATTACTAGGCTTAAGAAACAAGATGAAACAACTAGCAAAATGATATATGACCATTTGAACATGTGTGACCCACGATGTCAAATTCTAAGTATACGATGAAAAGGAATCTTCCCTTAGATAGGAAGCTCAAAAATATCTACAAACAGAACCTCAGCTTGAGGAAGGTACTAAGGGCTAACAAATAATAGTTGCAGGAAATACAAGAGAAGGATAGAGGAAAGTTGGATTTATTGGCTAAAGGAGCCAAAGTGTGAGCCTTGCAGCAGGTAACTTAAACCGTTTTTCTTTTTCCCTCTTGCCCAAGTATACTATTTGAATGATGATGGAATAAGGAGGTTTAGAGGTCATATTTTTCATGAAATCCTTCTAGGAGCACATTCAGTCAGAGTTCTGAAGTTTATGAAACTTTTTCTAAAGGGATCAACTCACACAACATGCTACATTTTGACAAGGCATTATGGTTTGATGTAAATGTGAAATTTTGGCATATTTTTGGTGAGTGGATACTTTAAAAGGGATTTCAATATTTTCATCATCATCAACAAGTTGTTTATCTTATTCAAATCCCTCGGCACTCATTAAAATCGTCAAGGACAATTTTTGTTGTGCTTTTATACAGGTGTTGCGCTTTTGCTATAGGTGGAGTTTTGAGATATGGAAGATTTACAAAATGAAAAGAGTTTTATCCGGGGGAATTTTCGAGGCTATATCACACATGAATTAGTCATTGAGTAGTTCAGAAAGTGATCGGAGTTACAAAAACCATCAACTCGCTACACTGCTGTGTTTTTGTTGGACTAGGAAGTAGCGCAGCGCCACACAGTTAGTCCTTTTCCCATGGAATTCATGTATTAACCTTATGTAATTAATTTGTATACTCATGGTTAATTTTTTGAGGCATCTAAGAACTTTGAAAATTGATTAGGCACTGTATTTAATGTAAACTTGCTTGAAAAATCCTTAGTCAAAGTAGTTCCTAGTTTTTAGAAAAGTAGTTATATATTTGTTGTAGTAGGCAGAAACATAAATCCTTTTAGGGAATTTGGTTCCTAGAGGTGGTAACTAGCTTTTTTGATCTATTTATAATGTAATTTTTATGAATAAATGGTTGGTCAGGGTTTGAGAGAAAAGCATTGTGCATTGCACTCTTTCATAAAAACGTTTTTTCAGTGAATGAAGAAAGATCAAAGTTTGCTTTTACAGGGATTTAGGTGTCAGTTTCTTATGGTGATGTGCTCTCTTGTGTTGTAAGTTTACTCTCTCGTTATTAAAATGCTTGAATGTTAAATCTTCATGTTTAGTTTAGCAAGGATTCATTTCAGAATTCATTGTTAAAGTGCTCTATCATAGCTCACTGGACATTTAATGTTTTCCTTACATTATGAAATTTAGAATTCATCCTCAGTTAGATGCTTTAGATGTCATTATTACATCATTACTCTACAACTGATTTTATTAAAAACACCAGAAGTATTTCCTACCTTGCCCTTGTCAAATATTCCTCATCTCTTCATCCTCTCACTAGAAAATCAATAAGTTTAACACGACTCCATGGCCCAATGGATTTTTCCTCTACCCTACCATCAAATTGTTAAATATTATTTTTCCTCTAATCTTAATACCCAACCTTAGAATTAAGACTAAATATTCATATAGAGAGATCCCTCTGTAAAACCATAAGGGATAGATTCCAGTTTTAAAGTGGTTTGTGGTTACCTTTGGGTTCCTCTCCTTGGCCTCGAGGAATTACGGAGTACTAACAAATCCCATTGGAATTTTCATAAAATATACTATGAAGAAGCGATGTGGCTTTAACACAATTTCATGATGGTGATAGTAGGTCTACCAAACCTATGTACAACTTCAATATGGGCACTAAAATGAAAAATTAGGCTCTAACTATGGAATTAGGATAAATAAGATCTACCACACAATTTATGATTCTTTTAAATGGAAAAGAAGTTTTAGTGTTTAAATTTGATGAGGTTCATCCTATAATGAAATATGGAATAAGAAACTAAAAATGCACAATACACGGAGGAAGACACAAGGCATAAGTTATCCTCATTTATTACTTATCAGTGGATTAGTTTGAAATAAGATGACACAAAAAAAACATAGATTTACTAAAGGGAATGTATGAAAATTCATGTATACATGATCAACAACATTCATATAGAATTTTATAAAAATATAAACATTTCATGACAACTCCTTCTTTCTAATATAAATCTTTGAAAATAGAAACCTTAAAAGTAAAATATGGTACAAAGTGCTAGCTAGCCTTCAAACATATAATAATTTTTTCAGTTATATCCATTGATAGCCTTAGGTAAAGGATTTCTTTTGTAGTAAACCTATAAATTATCTAGTATAGGAAGAAAAAATAATCGATGATGTGTATATTCTCATGGTCTATTGGTTCTAATCATAACATCAAGGATAGCCTTATTTGAAGGAAATTCAACAAATAATCATGTGAGATAGTAGGATTAATAACCTATATGGGTGGAGTTAACTAATCATATCCCATATAATTATGGGGATGTTGATTATAACTAGTAGAGTCTATGAGGAAAAGACTTGGAAATATTATGGATTGAGGACCTACAAATGATGAGATCATACTCAAGGGGAAATTCTCAGTCCCTTAGACCAACAGGAGAAAGCAAGAGTTGTCATGTTCCTACTAGATAAATCACCTTATCACTTTAAAAAGCTACATATTGAGATGATTTAGGTTAGTTCAAAGGATCTCTCTTGGAATCAATGTTGGGTCCTTTGTTTTTTTGAAGATATTTTGGGAAACAAGTTTGCAGAGCAGTCACAGAGAAAAAAATGAATAGATCCGCTAGAAGTAGACCACTAGAAAAGAGAAAGTGACATATAAGTAACTCATGTTGGGACTCACACAATTGTAAAAGAAGGAAAGCACAACCGCAAAACGAGGAAAAGCAGGCTCAATTTTGAAAAGATTAAGAAGGCTAGGGACAAAGGCACCAAATTTTGTCAAACTAGACCTAATAAAGGACAAGATCAAGGGACCTGCATGATGACTATATCAAGCAAAAAAGTCTATAAAAGAAGCCACATATGGGAAAACCAGGTAATTAGAACTAGAGTTAGTGTTATTAATCAGGTTTGTTGCTAAAGTTCTGCACATTGAGATTCAGATATCCACGCAGAATGATGAGTCTTTTCTCTCTGAATTGTGTTTTTTTGTTGTTATGTAATTTGATCTAGAGATATGATATTGCACAAGCCTATATAGTTATTTATTGTAATTATTTCCTCAATAGTAAAGAAGGAGTTGCAAGAATGATTTATCTTATATGGTTTGATGAATGTGTGATCGCTTTAAAATTTTTAACTATGGATGTGTGGTTCTTTTTCGTTTAATCTAAGAATTGTCGATATGTGAATAGATCTAGTTGCATTGGTTAGTAATACTTTTAAAATTAATGAATAATGCGATGGTAAATTTTTCTTTTCTACCACCCGTATCGATCCCTCTTATCATCCTTTGTTCCAGCATGCCTTGTGTGAGACGCTTATTTTCTCCAAAGGGAGTGAAAATGTAACTGATAATCTAGACTACAACGGTACTTTGTTGGAAACCTCAAGCTAAACCTTGGGTTTAGAATGTTCCAAATTTTTCACCAACAAATGGTTTTGTTGTCAGTACCTGAAAATTTCAGAAGGCGTCTTTATCATATTATCTATAATTATTCGTGGAGATATTCAAGACTGGTGGCATGAGAAGATTAATCATTTCATTTTGCAACGGGCTTAATTGAGATAAAAGTGTCTATACTAGGTCAAAGAATATTTTTTGTATGTTGAAACTACTTGTGACCAATAAGAAATTGTTTGGTGCAAGTTCCCTGAAGAATTACAGAATTTGTTGAGGTGGCTGTAGGTTAAAGTAGGATTTGGAAGTCACCTTAGGTTCCATAGAGACTGGTCGACATATGATTTGGCTAAAGTTCACTAATTTGATATAGATCTAACAAGGGTTGTTGACTTATGGGTGAATGCAACACTAGAAGGTTATATTATTGAGTTTGCAGTTGAAAAACATCAATCCTTTTCTAGAGCAGAAGTAGTATTTAAGTAAGGGTTCAAAGGAAGATTGTTGAAAGAGATCCCACTTTGGATCAAAGTCTTGATGGTTGAAGAAAATCTGTTATCCTTCCATGAAGATTAGATAGTTTCTTAAAACCCTTACTACTGGGGGCTGGATCTAGGGAGAGGAATGTTGTGTAGTTGCGAAAATGAGGCCTTATTGGCATGGATCAAGAAGAGTTGCATAAGGAACGATATTTTAGACAATTGTAGAGGGCATAGATAGCTGAAAAGTGATGAGAAAGAAATTTGTGGGATATTAGGCTGACAATAAGGGAATTACAAAGGATAGGATAAGTAATGAAGAGTTCAAAGTCATGAAGGAATAGAATGGGTAGTTCGTTGTTGCACGGAAAAAGAGAGAATGAGGGATCTCCTTCTAGAAAAATAGGAGGTTCCAGTGGAAGTGTTGCAGGGAGTTCGAATGGCATATATATACCCCACTCAATGTCAAGAGGATTTCATATGCCCAAGTCAATTGTACAACCAATTATGGTGTCTGATGAGCATACTCCAACAGATGATGATATGCACTTTGCGATGAAGCGATTATTATTTAAAGATGACTTAGTTGCTGCTACTGACAATCTGCAACATAGTTGTAGAACCTCTCCTCTCCCTAACCTTCCCCTGATACTGTATCAAAATCTTAATCATTTATTTTCTAAGTTGAGTAATACTCTAACATTTCAGCAAGTACATTTTAGATATAGTACTAGTAGTTCTAGTGGAGGAAGTAGTTTTAGTAGTGGGTTTAGTCAAGTTCAACCAGTTATTCTTAGCCAGGTTCCAAGGGATTTATAGTAGTTCATCGGGGCAAGCAACCATGGTTGGAAATGTGGCTGTATCACTAACTCAATACCGATAGTTCTCGGGACAAGGTGGTGAATATATTCAACAACATTGGTATCTATGTGAGGTTGTTTGGAGTGGTAGACAGGCTCTTGATGCCACCAAGCTTGTTGTGTTCCATAATACCTTACAATATCAGGCTTTTATGATGGTTTACTAAGTGGATTGATGTGAATCCAAACACCACCGTGGATATAGTTAAACAAGAATTTATGTTTCCTCAGTCTAATCAGCAAGATTCAACATCATTGTTGGACATTAGATAGAGGGAGGGAGAATCTGGTTGGCAGTGCATGTAGATATTCAAAGATGTTATCAGTAAACTATCTTATCCCATTGATACTCATCATTAGATATATTTATTTATTAAGTCTTTGTTACCGATGAATAGGACTCCACTATCAAGATTGATATGATGGAAGATGCTTTAGAAAAAGTGATGCAAATTGTAACAATGGCAGGATACCCTCGGGATTATAAATTGGGAACTTATTCTACTGATCCTACTATTATGGGGCTTTAAAATAAAACTACCAACTTGACTAAAAATTTGAAGGATCTTACTCCTATGTGACCCATGATATCTCATTTTTGGTGCACACAATATCAAGTTGAAGGGCATGATGTTATGGAATTCCCCACGACTAAGGGGCATGGGACCTTCTAACATGCCTATAGGACTGTTGATAGTTCTATATACCACCAACATGTAGGGGGTATCCCCGATGTGAGGTTCCAATCAGACCTCTCACCATTTTGTGTAGGAGCCCCATTCGGCTATATGGTTCAACCACCGTTGAAAAGGTTTAGAGATATGCCTTTGTTACTACACATACACAACAGATCACAAACACCTCTTTGGGGCATAAATTATGTAAGCATGTGTGAAACGACATGTAAGATGCACAAGGAAATTCCACATCTGGTAGAGGGAAATAAGCCTCTGGTTAGGGAAGTAATAGTACTATCATAAGGGAGACTAGGGAGTGGGGAGGAAAGCTTATTGATTTACCTGCAAATTAGTTCACAAGATAAACAACAATCATAAAAGCATAATAACACTCATTCAACAATATCTGTATCTAAGAAACAAAATAGTTCACTAGTCCTAGTATGTAATTAACTCAACATATACCACAAACATACCATGAATAACCTTACTACATCCATGATACAAGAATGAAGAGGTGTTGCCTCATAGAGCTTCTGATTATAAATGAAATATTCTAGGTGCGTTGTTACCTAAGTGAAACACTAGATCCAATAGTGGAACATGAAGGCATAACTTTCTTCTCAAAATAATGATCTATATCTTATGCACTACAAGACAAGCCAAGGTAAGTCTCTAAGAATCCAAGCTCTTTACTTGCATTATGGGGAAATATTTATAACAAATGACAATGACTTTTGAGTTTCCTCATGACTCTTCAACTTCTATGACCTATGGGATTTTGTTGTCACTGCTACAACACCCTCCAAAATTTTGGCCTACATCCAAATTTTGGAGCATAATTTGACCTTGCATGTTGTCATTTCAAGTATAAAGAGTCATAAGATGTGTTTTCTCTAAGTATTCTTGTCCCATTTAGAAGAAAATCAAATTGTCATACTTTAGCATAGTAGGAATCACACATCGTACAGATGTATTTTTGGTTTTTTTAAAGGGATAAACTTGATAATGATTCATTCTTATCATGTAGACATCTATCACACTCATTCCAAAATTTTCAAGCATTGTGGCACAAGTGTCATCACTGTCGTTGCAAAATGTACCTTTAGTGTCATGCTTGGGGAAAGTTGTCACAACGTCATTGCATTGAGGGAAGTATGTTGTTTATGTGTTTAGAGTGATCAATGTTGTGTCATCTACTATTCTAAGTGTGTGACCATGTTCAAGTTTTGTAATTGTTCACTTTGGCCTCACTAATCCCACACCTTTCCAAATATCGAAAAGTGCCTTCCCAAGCAACTTGACCTCACTCAGCCTTCCTCAAATACACATTGTGCAATCTTAGCCCTTAAGCCAAACCTTTCCTCTTGGAACTATGTGTTCACAGTTTGTGCCTTCCAAAATTGTTCATTGCATAGTCTCAATGCTCAAAATTAACCATAGAGCTATAAAATTCCACTTCCCCTGCCTCCAGCCATCCTATTTTGTACACTGTGTAGTCTCAAGACAACCCTCAACCTTGACCTTTTGAACTGCACAATTTTGAAAGCCCTAGGCTTTTTTTCCTTTAGAAGGATCAATGTGAAATGTTAAGCCTCTAGCCTTTAGCCTGGCCCCTTGAGCTCCTCAATTGTGTACATGTCTTACCCTAGCTTGCCTGAACTATGCACTATGTAGTATCAAGGCTCAGTCCTAGCCCCTAACCTTCTAATTTGTGTAACTGCGTAATCCTTGAGCCTATATCCTAGTCGATTGCCTAGTTCCAACTCAATCAGTGGCTGTCATGAAGCATGTTAAACTAGGGTTTTCTCATACTGATGTCATCTTGTCATGAATGGATTTCAGTTGTAGATTTATATCATGTTATGATAGGATGATCATGAAGGAGATGAGGAAGGAGACCCTTCTAGAATACACCTTTGAAGCTCTGAAGACAAGTTGATCAATCAAGAAAGATAAATGGATGCCATATTGCGATAATAGCTGGAGATAAATATCACATTGGAGACTCCCTATCTTCAAGCCTTATGGAGGAGGAAGGAGAAGAACATGTCCCATCTTTCAAGAAGACACAAAGATAGTAGCACCAAGGAAGGGATTGACATTGCCATATCATCATGCCGTCCATGTCATCAATGTCATCAGTGTCATGTCATGAGACATAATTTTCCACATCATTTGTGGATTGTGTAATTTCAATATTGGAGAAATTTAATGTAAAGTGGAAGTCCATGAGTCATCCATAGAATGTGAAAAGTCACTAAGGAATCAAACAATTATGAGGGTAGTCCAAGAATCACAAGGGAGGTGAATGGTCACCCCATTTTTTATTTATACACCCTCATAGCTCATGCAAAGGACTTTTCATCTTCACTCCTCCTACCATGTATTAGCGAGGAAAATAGCTCTTTTGGAGGAGCAAGTGGTTGCTCTAACACTCCACTATTGTGCTAGTGTTGTTCAATATACTAATGTATCTTGAAACTTTTAATTAATTTTAAATCTCATTGAGCCAACACACATTCATGCATATGTCATAAATATTGTAAGACTATTCTTTGAATGTTTTTTATGTATGTTGTTTTCACCTGTACTAAGGAAACTGAACTCTTTTGGTGGCTTTGGTACTTATATTTTTGAAGGTGTGTTGTATGTGTTTTAACAATCCTTGCTTCTATGTGAAATATTTTTCTAGGTGCCCAATTATTCATTCATATGTATATTCCCATGTGTCTTTACTAGATTAGTACTATTACTCTTTTTTTAAAGGTTCACTTTTTCTCTCCCTTTTGGTAGAATAACCTTGATACATTTTGCAACTGAACATTCCACAAGGCATATTCACTTGTTCATTCAAAATTACTTCTGCATTACTCTCTCATGTTAAACATTTTAGCTAAGGGAAATTTCTAAGAATATATGTGTTATAGGCCATTTTTTTGCATCCGATCAATAGGCCTCCTAATGGGATCAATCAACATCCTATTCCCCCTTGTCATCATCTTACACAAATCCCCAAGCATGTCTCTTTCATTCCCTAGAGTTTCTGCCTAAAATTGCATTATTTGAGGCAGTTTTATGACCAATTCTCCCTGGCCTCTTGTTGGACATCGTTCACCTACAGGTTGCTCCACTATGGATTGTGTTGATCACCTATAGGTTGCTATCCTTTGCACCTATGCTAGTTCTAAAAATTTGGGAAAAAGAGAGAAATTCTGGAAAACTCCTTTTTGAGAAGATTCCATAATTTGTTACAACTATTTACCTCAGATAAAACATTTAAATCCTATCCTACCCTACTTCGGAGTTTCCATCCCTTATCCTTTGATCCCATCCTCCCATCAAAGGTGGATCTAAAACCTTAGATTGGTAATTGGATAATAACTTCCAAATTACCCCACTCCTCTATATATTTACAACATTCCATATGTAATGGGTTGGATTTTGGAGAGTGATGTTACCCTTATGCTGTCGTGATGAGAGGTTTCATTTCATGCATTTAGGGTGATTGGAGGTGCACATTGTGACAAGGAAAGGACAAGTTAGCCTTGGAGGAGCTCTTCTATAAGATCAACACCTATATATGGTTGTAAACTCCTTCCATTTATATTAATGCAAATAATTCTTTGTTTTCCTATATGCTATTCTGTTATTTCATATATTTCAATACCATGTTGATTTACTGAATATATTATTTAGATGATACTTCATAGATCTCGTAGTTTCTTGGCTTATGTCATCTGACTATCTAGGTTCTAATTTTGGCAATCAGAGCTAGAATTGGAGAATTCAAGCTAAATAATGAGTGAAGCCCATAAATGATTCCAGATAAGCTTCATACTACCATCTATCTACTTTAAGGAAAGAATTGTATCCTTGTCTCTATGTTGCTCTAGGTTAGCCACTAAACCTAGGGGAGATACTTTTGTCCGCAATCGTAAATCTCATATAACAAATTAGCAACTCCACTAGGGAACAATGTATTACCTTTGTGGTTCCTTTGTCCATTACATTTGATTACCTCCTTGATAGACCCTTTCTTCTTTACCCATCCATGAATAGAGCTAGAAAGTCATTTCATTGAGTATCTGTTGCAATTTTTGTGTCAGAATCCTCTATTCCTAGACCAACGCACCCCCAGTGCCTC